>OU026154.1:54905827-55595827 GCA_907269105.1 Volucella inanis | reverse complement strand
GATTTCAAGTTTAAGTAGTGATCTTATTGAGGCATTTAATTCCACGTTATTTTCGATTTCTTTCCTGAATCCTTCCCAATTGGTATTTCTTCCAATTAGTCGAAGCGGTTCTTGTTTTTTAATAAGCGTGTCATTCATTCTAAGTATGACTGTAAAATGGTCGGAGGAAAGATCGAAGCTTTCATCATTTTTTATATAATTGTTAGAAATTCCTTTAAAAACGAAAAAATCGACAAGATCGGGTATTTTTGTATTGTGTCTGTCAGCCAGTAAGTCGGCTTCCCCGTCGAATAGAAGTCACAGTTGTGTTTTATACCGGCTTCATAGCAAAATTTACCTTTTTGGGAAACACATCTTGAGCCACAAAAAGTGTGTTTAGTATTAAAGTCATCGCCAATTATAAAAGCAGATCCAAGCAAAATAAATATATTCTTGGTAACATATTTTGCGACCTTTAATCGCGGAGGGAAGTAAATGGCTGAAATAGTAAGCAAATGGTGTTGGATTTTAACGCTTTGGGCAATTAGTTGCACAGGCTCGAGCTCTATTTTTATATATTCCTTATGCTCGATCGTCTCTAGCATTTTCCTTAGTAATCCTTAAAACCACTTATTTTTGCGCACGACCAATTTTTCAAGTGGGTTTCGGAAATTAAACAAACGTCAATATCATTGATCCTGAGGAATAACACTTATTCATTGAGTTTGGCTAAAACGCCAAAACGGACATTTCCTGCTTAATGTTTTTAATAACAGAGACATTTCGTTTTTTTTTTTGTTTCTGTTAGTTTATCGAGTCTTTGCTTTTTTCCGGGCAAGTTTTGAGGGTTCGTTTTGTGCAATGAGCAACTTATCTCGTCTGTTTTGCAGCTTTCTGGCTACTTTCAAACCTCGGAAATTTATTGTTTCCCTTTACAATTAACACAGATCGCAGAGGTTTGTCTGCTTACAACACAATCTTTTCAGAGATGAGCTCCTGCGCATTTGACGCAAAGTGGTTCTCTTTGGCAATACGCTTGCGTGTGGTTAAATCCCTGGTAACGTTTCCATTGCTTTTAAGTCGTCTATTTTTTCGATATTCTCTGTTTTTTCAAATGCTAGCATGAAAAGAGAAAGGCCATGTTTTACCGTTACTTCCCTTCCAATTTATACATTTTCAGTGTTTACTGCGTCAACGATTTTGAATCCCTTGACTCTCAGTTCACTAATTTTTCCTGCATTTAACTTTTGAGACAGTAGCATCCTTGACGTTAACTTTCCATACGTCAAATCGCGGCAAAGTCTTTATAATGTTTTACAGTTTTTTTAAATCTACAATCCCGGTTACGTGAATTGGCGGAGGTGGTCGTTGTTTATTTCTCTATTTTATATTGGAACTGTTTCTATTTTGTCGTGTTCTTCCTACTTATCTCCCGTCACTTCTCGTTGAGTGATCATTTTGGGAGATGAACCGACCCCTTTTGTCCGACTGACTCAACAGACACTTTTTGTTTTCAGTAGCAACTAAATAGATCTTGTCTTCTCTCAAATCGCTTCCATTTTGGTTAGCTTGGATCGAAGTTCAATATTTTCCTCCTGTAGGCTCCTTTTCTTTCGCTAAAGTCCATTGTTCATGTGCCGACGCTTTCGGTGTATATGGACTTCTTATTTTTATTTCCTTTATATGAGGTCTAGGTGGAGGAGATCTCAAAACCCGCGAACTCTTTTCGAACGGGCTTATAAGGATAATGGCTCGCCCCAGAATCCATCGAGCCGAACTCTAAAAGGGGTGGATTTTCCATGAACGCTGGTCTGCCACCTGGGGTATTATTACCTTTTGCTTTGTTCATTGCATTTTTTTGTATACTCCAAGCGCTTGGTATACAGAGGGTGGAACTTAGGCGCCTCTTACGACAGGATTGCCTACCTCGTATATAATCTATCCCCTACCAGTAGTGGTAAGCAAATTGTTTGATAATTTTAATTTAGTAATTTAAGTTTAGCTAAGCAATAAATTTGTATAAATACTATTAAGTATGGGGCAATAATGCACTGATTTTTCAACACTAGAAAAGATAAGAAAATGTTGTATTCAGTTATCAGTGACTAAATATCACACAAATATACATATCGATATATTGGTATAAGCACGGAATATATCCATTACACGATCAAGGTACATGCACTCTGATCATACCACCGGAGCAAAGGAGTTGTGATGTTAACAGTGTTTTAACTTCGTTACCGATCGGTGCTCAGTTTCATAGTCGAAGTCTTGTAGGAACATCGCCTACCTAGCTACTCTTTTTCATCGTCATAGCAACAGCCTTACGATCGGTCACTACCTTGAAGACTCAGACGTGTATCCTCCACATTTTTTAGGCTTCTATAATGGATAGCACCTCCAGCTCGTAGGAATGATGTTTCTCTTCTACCGCCGAGGTTTTCCTACTCATGTATAGTACTGGACGGTATTTTTGGTCATCCACATCGTTTTGCAATAGGACTGCTCCGTAACCGTACATACTGGCGTCCGTGTGGATCTCTGTTGGTGACTGAGGGTCGAACAACTTCAACACAGGTGAACAGCTTCTTTTAATTGTTCAAAGGGTAACAGCTCTTCAATGTGTAGTTCAAAACGACAGGAGAGTCGTTTAGATCCTTCTCTTTTCTTTTGGTGACGCGTGCTTGGAAGAACTATGCTGTAATATTCCATTTTGTAACCATTCTGTTACTTGTTGCTCTATTACACGCTGGTCCGTCTGCGACATCCATGTAGGTGTTTGATGGATCGGTATCGCGCCAGTGAGTAACAACTTCATCTCGACTGAGGATTTCCTGCTTCCGTTTCGGGTGTATACCATCTATTATTTTTGTCGGTCTCTCTTTTACTCTAGGTTCCAATAAACCTTCGTCAACCGCTGACAGGCATATTGCTCCGAATTCTCCTGGAAGTTTCGGTACTCCAGTTCATTATCACTTTCCACTTAAAAAAGCTGGCTATGTATCCATGGCTTTCCTTCGGCTGGATTTATTATGTCCATACCTTCCTTTCATACTACACGTGTCTATGAGGACTTTGCTCGATTCAACACCAACTTTGTTTTCTTCACTTGCAATTCCGCTACCATCTCGTACCCTCTCCGGCTGTTCAACATCTGTCGGCTTTTGTCTCTCCCTGAGCATTGCTCCTTCTGTCGTTATCTCAACGTTGACGTCAGTTAGAATGTCATTACCGATGTTACTGCCGAGTACTGTACGAGTATATCCTGTTCTTTAACAACGTGAAGCCTAATTCTCAGATTACCCTCGTCTACTTTGACATCCATTTCGAGAATATCAAGAGTCTGTACCTTGTTCCTACCAATGTTCTTTTTCTCGCGGCCCAATTCCATATAGTCTAACATCATCCAGATATCCACTTTGCAAGTAGTCTCTGGCTTCCGAAATAGGTTTGCCTTCGTTACCTGTTTTAGCAGTGTGAACATTGGTTCCCCTAGTCTTAGCCTGTTGCTGTGGGATCTGGTTGCTTCAACCACATTCAAGTACACGATGACCTGGTCGAAACACTGAAAAGTCCTAGCCCGATAATCTGCTGCGATATGTGTTGTGTCGCCACATCGGAAGCATACAGATGCCTGCTGTATGACGTCGGGTGCCGTCCACTAGCTGTTTTGAGCTTGCTAAAGTATTAGCTTATTTTGCCTTGAATCCGGGATTCCGATTCCGGATATTCGATGAGGCTCTCATAGTCCAAATTAATGGGCTACCGGACACCGACTTCCTCATTCTTCTTTGAGCGCTTTATTCAGTTTGGACGAAGTATTTACTCCTGTTAGGCTTATGATTAACATCTTTGCGGTTCCCTTTAACGGTGACGGCGTTTTTAAAAAAAAAAGAGTAGAGCTAATGATGCTACTTGTCTGGATTTCTTTAGAATTTTCCCGCTTTCACTGTTGAGCCCTCTTAGTTTGTTTGCCAGATTTCCACCACTTCTACCGATGCTCTTTCTCTGCGTTTCCGTTGGAGCATACAACGGCGAGGTAGATCAATTTCTCTTTCAGTTGTTGCCCTTCTTTTTTTTTATTTTCACTTTTGCCCTGATATCTTTTAATTTCCTTCATTACAATTTTTGTCGCGCGATAGTTTTGGAGCGGGCGGCGGTTATCATCGCTTTAGATCGAATACCTCGTAACACAGAAAATTTACCTTTTTACGTAATGATGCACTTATACTGTAAATAACATTCCAGATCTAATGAAAAATACCGTGTAAGTTTCAACACGAGAATTTCAGCTCCGCACATAAACAATACATCGTATCCCCCCATGCGTTTTAGTTGCTGCAATACCTCGTATACCAGAGCCAAACCTAGTAGGCGCAAAAAAAGAGCAAGTAACGTTATCGATCAAAGAAAGAGAAAAATATGTCTATAATCTCTAATCAGCATTTATAAGAGTTTTAAATTTAGTCAAGCTTAGTCCATGTTCAAGCCACACATAAAGTTCATCAATTGTTCATAATTTTTTATTTATTTATATTTTTTTTGTAACATGATGTCTAGAGGCAAGTCAAAAGTATCGCTGGTCTCTAAGCACACCATTGATATTGATGTAAGCCGGGAAGTAATGGAACCTGCTTCCGCGAGTAATGTGGATATCATAAAGTGCGTGATGTATTGCAAAAAATACATATAGATGGCGCGATTCTGGATATTAATATGTACATACATACTAACTAAATTGATGATTTTAATTATTCTTCTAAATATGGAAATGCGCAGTTATTATTTATATGTGTGCTGTCAAAATAAAACTTGCAGATTCTGTTCCCATTACGATGAGAGTATGAGGGATCAGATCCCAAATTTTTTTATTATCGAGTACATTGATAACGGAAAAAGGCCTACATGAAATATAGCGACTTGTTCGCCAAATGAAAACTTTTATCAATCGTACTGGCTACTCTGACATATATGGGCAACCTTTATTAGCTTTGGTTTAGGCAATTATAATGCAAGCTCTTTGAGGAATCCTGATTACAGTTATGATAATGATCTAAGAGAGCTAGAGGTTTTTGCTAATGAAAGTGATAACGATTGTCTTCCTGTTGCGAGTGAAAAGTTCGACAGAATAATAAGTTTGGGGACCCAACTAGGAAAAGCGCAGTGGGAAATCTGATCCGAAGAAGTGAAAACACCAAGAAAGCAAAAGATTGCGGTCTAAAGGAAAAGCATACATGGGTTATAGGTGAACAGAGGCTGGACAAATCTATCAGGATACACCTCGAGAGTCCCGAAATTTCTATGAAATATTCTGAAATAAGAAAAAACTGCAACTGTTCGGAGATAACGGAAGCTCTACGAAAAGAGATGGTAGACGGTAGATTCTGGGACCAAGGGTGCTGGGATCAGCGAAGAACATTTGTGGTGAATCATGTTCAAAAAATCAGCAAGGCATAAACCTACACGGATAAAGAGCTCAGTTGGCGAAACAATACCCTTGTTTTTCAATTCACTGTGGGTGGGCAAAAGTTAGAGGTATGCAAGATTGTTTTAAGTACCACCAGTCTTGGCGAATTCGCTTCTTCACTCATTAATAAAAGCCGACGAGTTCAGTGTTTCCGGTATTCATACCAATACTGAATACAAATATTCGAAACGGAAAAGAGCAGAACGCCCTGATGTTAATGAAAGATTATCTTTTGCACGGGTTTTTTTAACCGTCTTCCAAAACTCTTATTCGAAACATGAATCAGCTGTTTACGTTATACTTAGAAGTTCGCGGGGAAGAAGGCCAAAACCGCCATCCAGATGGTATATTAGCAATCTTTTTCATGAAATGAACTTGCCCATACATCGGTAAAAAAAGACAAGTGTGGCACTTGTGTTGGCAACTACATAGGGCCCAGAAAGACCATGCACGGCAAGAAAAAGCGAAAGTTTTTAAAGACGTTATGGTTCCTATTTTACGTGTATTATTTAGTGATGGGTGCACTTATCAAAACCGTAATGCGATTCTATCCAACGCACTTTTATATTTTGCGGTCGATAACAATAAGGAAATTATTCAAAAATTTCTTGTTGTTGGACACACACAAATGGAGTGTGATAGTGTGCATTCGCGAATAGAAAACGAAATAAAAGGACGTGACATTTATATTCCGCATGACTATGTAAAGTTTACAAAGGACTCTCGAAAAGAACCGTTTCTATATGAAGTCAGAAAAATAGTTTTCTCTGATTTTAAAGACTAAACTAAACCTTAAGGCCGGGCAAAATGAGTGAACGGTACTGATGAATAACATAAAACTTGTTTAATTTATTTTGTTACAGGTTGTCCGTGGTCCAATGGTAACTGGCTTACTTACTGACTTAAGGTATTTACCGACTATTTAAATACAATTTACCATAAGCTCGATTTCGATCATGATTGGTCACCACTACCTCAAAGCAGTACGGCGGTAACTGAAAAATCAACCTTGTCAAGAATGTACCAAGAAGTAAGAAAGATAAAAAAAGAAAAGTATTTGCATTTGCAAGAACTTAAATCAGTGATCCCACAGGAATATCATGCCTTTTACGACAACGTAAAATGTTAGTTTGCATTAGTAATTTTAATTACTAATTTCATTATATGAAATCTATAAATTAATTTAAAATTAATTCAATATTATTTTTTATAAATTTTAATCTTACTTTTTAATAGAATACGTTCTTTTCTTGTTAGTTACATTATAGATATTTCCTCTTCTCTACAATTGTAAATATACAGTGGAAATACCACATAAGCCAGAAAATTGCAATACCTTGTAAGCCGAAACAAAGCAAAAACATAAGTGTAGTACCTTGTAACCAAAAATATTAACATAAAATAATAATTTTGATAACAAGTTGTAAAGAAACATAAATCCGCATCAATTAAAGTTTCAGAAATCAAACCAGTTCAATTTTATTACCGAGTTTTTTGTTTCTTCTGAAAAACTGACTTTTCTGGGTTACGAGGTAGGTATTCGATCTACAGCGACGATATGATTGTCTGTTGCATGGCCGTGTGTGTATGTACTGTGTGTGCCTTTGGTTATGTTGTTTGTTCTGTGCATCAGTTTGGCGTCGAATGATGTTGCTGTTATGTTCACAGTGACCGACTGTACCTTGAGCCGTGTGAAATTTAATTTGGACATTCTATAGCAATCCGAAAACCCTAAATTTATAATTATATCCCCAACTGACTCCAAACAACCTCTAACTTCCGTCAGTATTTTCCTCTTAAAAAAAGCGATCGATGCTATTAGCATATATGAAAGTATTTCGCAGCTTCGCGATGACAACCTGCCTATTCTCGTAAAAAACCAACAAGTTGTTAACCTTTTCCTTTCGAAAAAACCCTATCCCAACTTTGCCCGGTTTCAATAACGCTTCATAGTCAACTGAACTTCTCCAAAGTTACCGTTTATGCACCAGTTCTAAATAATCTACCCGAAAAAGAAATTATTGAGGAGTTGTAAGACCAAGGCTTTGCAGACGTTTTTAAATTTAAACAAATTGTAAAAAATTACGTCGCAGGCATACAAAAAGACGTAGAAGATCCCTCTTATCTTATACTATTCACCTTTGATCTCTTTCGCTCTCCTACATGTATAAATGTAGGTTGGTACAAGCTTAAGGTGGAAGAATATTTCCCAAATCCAATGCGCTGCAAAAAATGCCAACTATTCGGACATACGATAAATAGGTGTACTCGTAGCGAAACATCTGTTACATGCAATCCCCCCCTCCCCAAAACTTTACAGTAAGCGGAATAATTTAATCCCTCCACCATCCTTATCCTACTCTGCTGTTGCGAGAAATGGAGCACAACCGTCCTCACAAAGCTCCTCAAACCTCTTGTTGACTTTCTCTTCAACATCTTCTTCTAATGCGACATGCTCTACCCAAGACAAAACAAATAAATCTCCTCTTGAATACATAAATAATACACCAAAACCAAGCAGCAGCTATCCTTCACATCTCCCAATCTCAACCATTTCAAATCAAAACACTCCAAGTTTACCATCCTCTGCTTCGTTGGCCACAACGAACTCACTATCAACAGACATCTCTCGTTTATCAAGCACACAAAGCTCTTTTAAAACGATCGAAACATTGTTCTCAAACTCAAACTCTCACTCATACACATATAATTCTTCAAATTTCCCTAAAACAAGTAATGTAGCATCAAACACAACAATTACTTACACTTCATACTTTATTAACTCGAATACCCACTAAAACTTTTCTTCTCAAATCTACTCATCAGACTCAATTACATTCAATAACAATATTTCAAATCAAGACTCAATGATGATGGCGACGTCTAACAATAATATCGGATCCTAAAACAAAGACTCTGTTGTTTGGACGTTGAAACAGTCAAATTTCACCAGCCCCCTCTCTGGGGCTCACCTGATGCAAATACAAGAGGCAAAATCGTCAAAAACTTCTTTATAAATTCATTAAATTCATATTATCTCTTTTAAACAATGGAAGTCCCACCCACCTTCCTATTCACAAAACACTCAGGCACGTAGATCTCACTTTTTTATCTCCACAAATATTACCCAATGTCTCATGGCAAAGACTTGATTTCCTCCACGGTAGCGACCACTTCCCAATTTTATGCAACATCAATCTCAACCAGCACAACAGCTATTCCAAATCAACCTCTAAATTTCTAACAGACAGTGCTAACTGGGACTTTTTCCAAATAAAATCATTAGAGTTCTTTAGTAACAAACAATCCCCAAATATTATTTAAGAAAAGCAGCAAATATTAGCAAAGGCTTAAGATTTGCAGACAATTTATCTATCCTCCAAACAAAAAATAGACCAGTAAAAAACATAGTTCCATGGTGGAATGCTGAGATCGCCTCACTCCGTTTAAAGAATCAGCATTTATGGAAATTATTTCGAAAATTTAGCAATGATACCAGCCTTATTAATTATCGAAAAGCAAAAGCAATATTTCGTAGAAAAGTCAAATTGACAACTTTCAATGTAAATCCAAATATGACATGCAAAAAAATTTGGACTGATGACAAGTGCCTTACAGGAAACTACACTCCCTTTTCAAATAAAATAATTCCTACCGAATAGCCGAACATTTTGCTAACTGCTGGTCCAATTTAATTCCAATGACTCCAATTTTTCTGTTCGATTCCGGGATTCAAAACGTGCAGCATTAAACCAGACATTCATAAAGATTAAATTATTCCCAGCCGCAAAATACCTGAAATTACCTTTTAACTCTCTGGAATTTAAAAGTAGCTTAAATTCTTTCAAGGGCAAAACTCCCGGTCTTGATCGTATTTTATATCCAATGATTAAAAATGCCCCATGTCAAGTAAAAAAATGTATTATTGTTTTATTCAACAATAATTTCGACTAAGGCATAATACCGCAGTTCTGTAAACTGTAATAAATGTTCAAATTCCAAAATCAAATAAACAGCCATATGATACCAATGGGTACAGGCCGATTTCATTGCTTTCATGCACAAGTAAACTTCTAGAAAAAATAGTTTCCAAAAGACTGCCTTGGTTTATTGAAAGACAGAATCTCATAAATCTGAACCACGTCGCCTTTAAACACGGCCTCAGTACCATAGATTCGCTTCTATATATCGACGAGTTTATATCGTCAACACTCTCATGTAAAAACCATATATCTATATCTCATGTAAAAACCATATATATATAGATTTTTAAAAAGCATTCGAACGCATTGGTATATATGTCATTCGGCACAAAAATGTCTTATTATATAAAATCGTTTTTTTCGAACAGATTTTTCAGATCAAAAGTAAATAACGCTTTATCCAAACTGCATACGCATAAAAACGGCAACAGACAAGGATCTCCTCTATTGGTAGTCCTTTTTATTATTGCATACAATGACTTAAGCAAAATAATTTAAAAATTCAAAAACATTGATTACTCATTATATGCAGACTATCTGTACTTATTATCTAAGTGTAATGATATGTTATGAACATCTAATTTATTTAAAGAAGTTATTAATTGCATAATTTAATGGTGTATACAGTCAGGAGCTATATTATCCTTAAATAAAAAACAAATATCTTCATATTTGCCGAAAAGTAAATTGTTCTAATTTAGACATCAATGTTAATAGTATTCATATACTCGTAATAAGTGTAAATAATTTAAGCATTTTAGGAATAATATTTTATAATAAAGTTAATTCTAAGACACACTGTATGGAATTAAAAAAGAAACTAGCTTCTAGACTTAACATTATGAAATATCTATCTTCACAAAACAGTAACACTCCTACTAACACCTTAATTAACATAACAAAAGTGTCAAATCAAATTTAAAAACCTTACACCCGACCTACCATGCAGCAATAAGGGCAAGCCCAAAGGTGTTTCGAACTACTCTAATCAAAAATATGCTGACTGAAGGCGGATATTACTCAATTAAAAATAGATCTGAATTTTTGACATCCCAGCTTCTTCCAAAAATTTGCGAATCTTACTGTTCTCCAATCCATAAAGACGCAGCCAACATTTTAAAACGCAAGAAGATTCCTAAACAACCGTCAACACTATACCTCGCTCTATCCTATGGGGAAGTTACCAGTATCGACCCTACTGAAAAAGCATACCCGTGGAAAAACATCCTTCTTGCGCACTTGCTCAAAAATCCATAAACATCAGTTTATCAAATATCCCAAAGATACGAGACCCAAGGAAAAATACACCCAACTATCCCTGGATCTTCTGAGCAGGTATCCCATGGCTTCAAAAGCCGTGAAGGAACCGGTTTCGCAATTGTCGACATAAACGATCAACTCGTTAACAACGAAAAGACAAACCGTCATCTTTACTGATAATTACCGTTTTAAAAAAAAATTAAAAATTACATCATCAACAAAATTCGAGAAAACTTGATTTCACAAGGAGCAAAATTACAGTTGATCTGGATCCTAGGACATGTTGGGAATAAAGACAACAAATCAGCAGATCGGGAAGAGAAATCCATTTCCATATGTCCCAATATAAATATAAGTATATGGTAGGTACATCGTCTTCTCAAAAAAGACCTATATAAAACCATAAACTTATACTGGCGTCAAAAAGAAAAAGAGAACTGGACTACCTATATCCACTATTATGTCTCAATCAATCAAGAAGGGATCATATAGTATTACCCCACAAATACAACACCCATAATGAACAGGTGCTTCCTACGATTGAGACTTGGACATACCTTAATAACCAACAGCCACCTATTAAAGAACGAACCACCCGCTACCTGTCACATCTGCCCGACGAACACTACCATTTCCATCAAACACCTAACTTCCGAATGCAGCAAAATTAAACAACTTTTTGAGAAATTATACAATAAATCTTTTACTAACCTACTTTCAATTCCGTTAGCGGATAATAAAAAATGTATACAAAGTATTGCAAGACCTCAAGCTAGACAAATGTATTTAAGCTCACCCACACACACATTTAGACAAAAAAACCTACATATGTTACATGTATTATTTAGAACATCACTTTGAAAGACATATCAGTTTTAGATCCCAGCCGTAAGCCTTGGAGCTAGTGCTGTTAGTTTTTAAGATTAACCTATACATTTATGTTTATTGTTTAATAAATAATAATAATAATAATAATAATAATAATAATAATAATAATGTTATGTTTGTTATGTAGTACTTTGTCGTACAGCGTTCGTAAGATGTCGTATTTCGATTTTGCCCAATCCCACATATACCTAAGTGTCATTTTACTAGACAAAACTTTAAAGAAAGCAAATTTTTTCACATTCGAACAAAATCCTTAACATAGGTGAGATATCGTATATTGAAAACGGGAAAACAGAATTAAAGATACGACAAACGGTTTTAGTCCGAAATGTTCTGAAGGAAAAATCAGATATATGATAGATAAATAGATAGACGATCAAATTCAAGAAAAAAAAATATTAACAAAATTTAAATCATAACGGAGGTAAACGGTGATCATTATCGTTACTTTTAAGAATGGGAGAGCAAATAAATACAATAGTAATTATAAAGGGTGATTCATCGTAAGGTTTGATTTATAATATAAAATAAAACACATAAATTTGAAAGCGAACTTAAATTTTTTATTATCGGTTACAAGAACAATTCATAACATTTACTTATCAAAAATGATATATATAAATGTTGACCATGACTACGTCTAAGGTGGTCCATTCCAAAGCTCCAATTTTGGGCGACTCGTTTGAGCATAGCGGATCTCGCGGATAACACGAGTAATGTTGTCTTTCAAAGCGTCAATCGTATCTGGCTTATTCCTGAAGACCTGAGAATTTACATATCACCGGAGAAAATTGTCAAAAGGTGTGGTATCGCACGACCTAGGCGGCCAATTTACTGTAGCAAAACGTGAAATTAAGTGCTCGCCAAAATGATTTCTCAACAAGTCCATTGTTTCATGCACATAGTCCGTTAACATGGCGCGATAACGGTTACCATTGACGGTAACATTCTGATTTTCCTCATTTTTGAAGAAATATGGACCAAAGATACCACCAGCCCATAAACCACACCATATCGTTGTTTTTAATGGATGTAATGGTAGCTCTTGGTACTCTTCGGATTGCTGATCAGCCCAAATGCGGCAATTTTGTTTATTAACGTAACCATTGAGCCGGAAATGGGCTTCATCACTGAACAAAATTACACGATATAACACCGGATTTTCGATGAGTTTTTCCAGAGTACATTCATTGAAAATATGACGCAAATTTATGTCGCCTTGCTTCAATTCTTGCAAAAGTCGAATTTTGTACGCTTTTAGGCCTAGGCATCACGAAAATTACGCCAAGTTGTCGAATACGACAAGCCAAACTGCTGAGAACGACGACAAATCGATTCGTCATGGTCTTCGCGTACACTCTCAACTACAGCTCTAGTCTAGTATCTTCACTATGTGCTGGATGTGGTCTAACCGGTCAAGTATCATCCACTAATGTAAACTGGGACTCAAATTCGCGAAACCACAATAGTGGTTTCAGTAGGACGATTATGCGCACAGTAAGTTCCTCTAATCGCACGAAAAACATTCCTCACAGAACACTAATTTTTGTAATACAGCTGAACAATTTGAAGACGCTGTTGAAGTGTGAGTGACTTACCAAACGATACTGAACAAAAGTGACAGAGCAGTTTGATAGGAGTCACGCGTGATCTGTCAAAAAAAGCCTATTGAAAATCAAACCCCACTATGAATCACCACTTATAATGAAAGATGGTAACGCTATTGAGGAGAATAATTTATTACACTTTTATTTTAATGAACCAACTGGTATGTAAGATAAATTTGAAAAAAAAAGCAGTTAGAAATAAGAACAAAACCTCGTTCTTATTATTTAAATTAGAGTCGGAGAGTGGATAATCAAATTATTTCTACTCCTGAAGGAATTTAATCATTTATATTTAGATGATTTTCTTACTGTTCCTATTATTTTTGCATATATCTTCTTCTTCGAAGAAGTAAGTTCAGATGTTATCTCTTCACCTAATGCTCCATCAAACAATAATACGTTGTGAATAGAGAGTCTTCTCGAGAATTGTTTTTGGATTTTCTTAACTGTTAATGCGGCATTTTCGCTAAAATTTATGTTTTTCCAACACCCAATTGGCAAAGTTATAACCCTGTAATGGTCCGCAAACTTAAGCTCTTGCGTCAATTTTACCTTATAGGCTTTATTACAAAAGTCTTCATGCAAAATTCGGTGGAATATTGATTGTATCGCAATATGCCTTAAAACGTGGAGTCGAAAACTTAAGTTCTATCGGCACATTCACATCCCTAACTTCCCCACTACCTCAAACAATTATTGTTGAGAACGTCGATAAAGAAGTCTTTTAACTTTTCAACCTGTTTAAGCTAAGCTTTTACTATTATATAATATTTTAACGATTTTAATGCGTTGTTAAATCGTGTATTTTTCCATTTTTGTTAACAGCGTGATTTTTATTACTGATAGGTAGCAAAATAGAGGACTAGAAATAACAAAAAAGCAGAAGGAACTATTATTAAAAAAATTTAAATTTTGAAGTAAAAATTATATTTCTGATTTAATACAAATGAATTCAATTCTGCAATTAACATAGAGAATCAGAGACACTTTGGAAGAGCGCAATTTAACAATTTGCGATTGTTTCGATTGATCCACTTTGAATAGCAGGGCAGAGTATATTTTTATATCTAGCTTCACCTTTCTTTCCTATCGTTTTTTTTTTTTTTTTTTTTGTGTACCGTACAGTATGTCGCTTTTTAATCAGACAACAAAAATAATGTGTTTTTATTTTTTCTTTTTCATTTCAATTACAAAAGTGAGGTAGGTAGCAATAAATATAATTATAATTAATAACTGCTATAATTATATTTATAAGTGTCGTTCATAGCATTCAACATTTTTCAAGTTTCTTTAATAAGATACAGTCAACAAACAATATCCCAATTATTTTACCATATGTGTAGTAGATTTTCTTCTCTTATTGTCTTTAATCGCTCTAAAATATTTTCAGTCAAATTTCCTAAACTTCATAAATCCAATTGGACTAAATTTCGCTTTTTTACAAAAACGTAAGGAAAACATTTAGTAGCTTTTATTTGGTTTCATTTCTAAAATCCGAATAATACCAAAATGTTACCTTATCGCATTACGATTAATTATACGTCACCAAAATATAAATGTTGTAAAAATAAAATACACACTTGTATGAAGAAAATAATGTAAGTACTAAAATTTTGTGTCTTTTGTAATATCGTTTATTATTATCTGGGTACAGGTTAGCTTAAAATTAAACAGATTTACAATTGGTATGTGCAGAAATTTAGTTGTGAAAACAACTTTTGGGTTGACTTTACGCTTTAAAGTTATTTATTATTTCTTATAAACCATTCATCTGTATTAGCATTACATACTGTTTTTCCATGAACACTAATACGCAACCGCACTTCAAAATATCCCTTTGGAGCTATTCTTTGTGTATAGAGAAAGTTTACTTTAAAATAGCGAATACCTTAGTTTTATACAGCATCCAAATCCAAGAGGTTCACGTTTTTTACTACACTTAAATTAAAAAAAATAAAAAAAAAAAAAAATAAAAAAAAACATTTGTGCATATAAAATTTTGTCTATTAAAGATATGGCACAGTTTGTAACTCATATACAACCAACATTGCTTGAAGCTTCGCAAGGTCATATGCCCCACCATCATGGTCATCAAGTTGGACTTCAGCATCAATCTCATTTACCACACAGTGGACACAATATGCCTTCTCCCCCTTTCCATAATCATTGCCACAATCAGTACATCCAACAGCAAAATACTCATCTTTTGAATAAGCAACATAACAACCAACAGCTACACCATTTGCGTGAAAACCTTACACAAGGGGTTTTTTGGGTAAGTAAGGGATGAGAAACGAGCAAATTATATTGATAAGTATGTGCATATCTAGCAAGGAAAAAAAGAAATCCTATAATTTATATTTTAATTTTTGAGTATCAATATTTGATACATACAAAATCATGTGTACTTGCACGTTTATATTTCATCAATATCAACGAAGCATATTAATGTGAATAAATGTACATACGAGGAATGGTGTCTAAAAATAAACATAAAATCTTTTACTTTGTGCAGAAAGTATATGTCTGAAATGAGCTGTGCACGAATAATTTCAGTTGCTTATTTTATTTGACCAGGACCAGAAAGTGTTAGTGTAATATAAGAGAACAAGAAATTTATAACTACCCTCAGAAGAAAATAGTTTACATGAGGACGATAACCTAAATTTATCCATGTTGAGTTTAAAAAAGAGATTTCCGTCACTTTCCAGTTTGGGCGTGAGTTTGACTTTTTTTTATGATATATCAAATTAGCTTAAATTAGATTAACTTCACTATTTTTAGTGGAATTGTGTACGAATACTAAATAGGTGTAGTATATTGATGAATCATATTGAATATATGTACATACTCACATATATACCGATACGAACAAGAAAAAAAATTATTATGAAGCATCTAACGCCGCAACAACGTGTTGAATATATTGGAACATTTTATTGAAATAATCATTCAGTTGAGAATACCCAAAGAAACGTGAATGATTTTTTGGTGTTATAATGTGTCAAGGTATCAGCAAGTAATGAATAATTTTGAAAATTTGCAGCAACTTGCCAAATGCGGTGATACAAAATTGCGGCATTAGACGATTCATAGTGAAATGTTGTTTATCATTCTACACGACTGTAAAATATGTATTTAGTTAAAAACAACATTCATGCCAAAATAACAGTTAAAAAACTTCGACATGAAACTTTCAATGCGTCCTGTGCATAGGTGTATATACATATGTATCTCGCAGGTTTAAATATATATACATGTCTAATGTCTAGGAAACAATCAAAATGAAATATTTAAAAAATTGCAATGTTGCATACATGTATACATTTACTCAAGCATTCCTATTAAGCTTGGCATGCGCCACTCTCTCTGCACGTATGAAAACTGCACGGTTTGTCTTCTGCAATTGTTTGTTTTGTTTTGTTTTCTTTTATTATTTTTTTTAAATGACATAAAAGTGTATGAATGTAACAATGTAAAGATATAAAAAGATATAAAGATATAAAAAAATTCTGAAAACAATATGTTGATTATGATGTATCGTAGGCAGTTAAGTGTGTTTCATATACATAGATTATGTCTGTTTGTTTCACAAAAACGCATAAAATTACCGCCAGGCAAGACCAAGCTATTTCTTAAAGTCAATATGACTGGTCCTTTAAGAACATTTACTTATATATATAATGGTTTTAAATTCATTAACTTATTTCTTCTTTTCCATGTTATGTACGACATATTTGTTAAGTTTTATAATACAATTTCATTAAAAACATTTCCACAGTATTCATAGCAAAACTTCATTTCACATTCTATTTCTTCAGATGTAAAATAGTGAAAATAGTTCATTCCTATATTTGTTAGCATAGTGGTATTTACATAATAATATAATAATTATCGTATTTATATATACACGTCCGATTCTAAGAGAGGGCACCACTTGAATTAAATCCATACTATTTTCAGTTAGTACCAACCTTCAAAAGATACGTGTATAAATTTGACAGCTGTCGGACGATTAGTTCTCGATATATAGCGTTGTGAGTAAAGCAACTTTTGTTATTGTGAAAAAAAAAAATGGATTCGAAGCAATTTCGTGTGTTGATTTATCATTGCTTTTTGATGGGAAAAAATACAGCCGATGCAAAGAAATGGCTTGATAAGTATTATCCGAACTTTGCACCAGCCGAACGAACCATTCGCAAGTGGATTGAAAAATTTAAAATTGGTCATACAACCACCGAAGATGATGCACGCAGCGGACGTCCAAAAGAGGCTGTTTCAGATGAAAACATCAAAAAAGTCCACAAAATGATTACGAATGACCGTAAAGTGAAGTTGATCGAGATAGCTGAGGCTCTGAAGATATCAAAAGAGCGTGTTGGATATATCATACACGAATATTTGGATATGCTAAAGCTCTGTTCAAAGTGGGTGCCGCGTTTGCTCACAGTCGACCAAAAACAACAACGTGTTGATGATTCAGAGGAGTGTTTAAAGCTGTTCAACCGCAATAAAGCCGAATTTTTGCGTCGGTATGTGACAATGGATGAAACTTGGCTCCATCACTTCATACCGGAGTCAAGTCGGCAGTTAGCTGAGTGGCGAGCAGGCGACGAACCTCGTCCAAAACGACTAAAAACCAAAACGATGGCAAAATTGAATGAATTCGGGTGCGAATTGCTTCCCCACCCACCGTATTCGCAGACCTCAAAATAATGCTCGCCGGAAAGAGATTTAAGACCGATGAAGAAGTAATCGCCGAAACAGAGGCCTATTTTGAGGCTAAACCGAAATCGTACTACAAAACTGGTATCGAAAGATTGAAAAACCGTTTCAATCAGTGTATCGCCCTCGAAGGCAACTATATTGATAAATAATGTTGAATTTTGCAATTCATTTTGTGTCTTTATATTTTCATCTCGATTCTTTTTAAAATATCGTCCACATCATATTTTGAACTTATTTGTCAAAGCCTTTATACCTGTTGGTGTAATGTGTGTTATTCAAAATCGATTCACGTTTACCAATTTATATCAACAACCTGACCACTGATACAGACAAATGAATTGATGTATCAAGCAATCATCTTCTTTACAATCAAATGATTACCACCTATCCCTTTCTTTTATTTGATAGACATGACAATAGTGTAAAAAGTAATTGCTTTACCCGTGTTTACAAATTATAATTAAAGGCAAACTAAATAAACTTCTTAGTAACGCCGTTCAATCGATAATACCATTCAAATGATATTGCACAAGAAACCTTTTGCACCACCCCGCTTTAGCTACCTATATCTTAACTATGCATTTATACTAAATAAGTCAACTACCAGTCATTCACAAATTAGACCAAAAAAACTGATCATCAGTACTTTTCGTATTTCAATAACTGCTCATAAACAACGTTAGAATCAATACAGGGTGTCCCCTAATTCGTCGACGATAATTTAGTAAATGTTGCTTGGGTATATACAAAAAAAAAAAAAAATCGTTCTACAGTAAGGGTATATATTATATTATATAATTAATTTTTTTTGTTTTTAAAAACAAATTTTTATTGTCTCGCGGCCAGCCTTAGTCTAAAGATACAAAAATTTCTTAAAAATAACCTAAGCTAAACTTCGCCCCATCATCTTTTGGTTCCCACGATTTTCCGTTAGATTCTGCTGCGTCTGCGACTGGGACAATGCACACTGGCTGTTTACTGCATTCCATCACGTACATATGTTTAACACGAGCGGGAGCATGCGGATGTCGTTCGATATTTGATCATGTGCTTTAGCTTGACACGGCAAACATTGTGTTTTAATATTGGGGTGGCAGTGGTGTAGTGGTATATGCATAGACTCCTCAAGCAGAGGGTCGAATCCCGTGCGATGCAATTTTCTGAAATTGAAATGAAAAGTCTTTTCATAGAATTTGAATGTAGTTACATGAAAATCCCCTCGGCGTCAATTCTGACATAAAGGCATAACACTGATGTTGGAGTGGAGTGGAGTGCTGGCTGGGCTAAATGTAACGAACTAACAACTAGCACGTACTTAGACCCACTGGTTGAGAATGAACTGGCTCCAGTTTGACAATCACCTCTGGGAAAAATATCTAGTTTCAAACTACTACACCACCCGCCCGCGCCCTGGCGAAAAGCCAGTAAAAGGGTATTCATATCCCCGTGGTGCGCGTGCGGGATTATAAAAAGGAAAAAAATTGCTGTCGTGGTTTTTGTCTTTTGATGTTATTGTCGTTAACTCCCCCGCCCTTAAATTCAAACGTCCACGTTTGATTCTTCAAAACAGAGGGATCTGGCTGATTCTTGTCGAATGAATGGGTATCTGGACTTCGGAGCTTTTGGTCATTGAACTAATGTTTGGATGAGAGGTTGTGGCAGCTGCTTCTTCTATAGGTATGTTCTCTATCGGTTGTTCTGCGACTGTTTCGCCATAGGGTTTGCAGATTTCCTTACAATCTTTCATATGAAGAAGAAGACAATCATGGTAAGGTTCTTTTGGTGGTTACTTATTTCTAATTTTTGAATGTATCGGTTATTATTGACCTCTTTTTCCCTAATAATTTCTAAGGAAAGAAGTTCTTCTATAGTCGGTTTTTCTGCATGTGTTTGTAATATTGCTGGCAAGGGCATATGGTCAGTGACTTCGTTTCCTCTAAAGGTTAGCTGGCGTACTTTGATGGTAGCATTGTGGTATTGGATGACATATGTTCCATTTAAGTAGACTGTTTTCTCGTCTATCTCGATTTCTCCGTTGTACTGGTTTAGTAGGATTATTCCAGGGATTATTTCATCTATCGTGGAAACACGTTGATTATTAATCTGTGTGCATGTTGGGGGTCAGCTCGAAAGAAGATAGCTAATACACCTATCGTTACTTATGTCTATTACATCGTAATTACAAATAGATAACTTGTTGAAGGTTTTACATGGTTCTCTTATTTCGTATAGTTTAGTTTTACATTTCAAGATTTCATTAAATTCTAATTTATTTATAACATTGTTCCTTTTTATTGCTCTTATTAGCATTTTTTGACATGATTTTTTAGTAGTGGTTGATAAACTTACGATATATACTTATAACGTGTCTTTTTACTTTTGAAAATCCAATTGCCTATCTGACATTATTATAGGGCCTCTCTTCTTTGTTTAATATTTCCTTAATAAAATTTATTTCTGAATTTGATAATATTTATGTATTTACTATTCGTAATATTGCTAATTTTGCTAATTTTGCTTAAAATTGGTCTATTTATAACAAGTTGTTGGTTATTGTTAGTAAGGACGTTATTAATTTTGGCTTCGATAATCTCAAAGTCATGCTTGTCTGGGGTTCCGGCAAACCATTTCCAGGCAGAGCCTAGGAAATCGAGAGATCGCTTAATTTTCGGCTTTGGGAGTAGTCGGTTAAGGTGCGTTTGGAATTGCAGGATTTGATTGAGGATAAGTGGAAGCATTGGATGGGATGCACCGATAATCTGCTGCACTTTCTGTTGTATTTGGTCGAGCTCCAGTCGATATTGGTTTAAGTCAATCACGTGTATGAACTTAAAAGTACCTGTTTGTATTTATGCGATTCCGGCCTCTATAGTGACTAGCTGGGCATTAGAATAATCGAGCATTCTCACAACGGCCTTTGTGGGCACGACTATAACTCTAAAAGAAAAGTTTAATTCTTTATTAGGGATTTATGGACTATTTTCCCAGATTTAGTTTACCTTAGTGATACCTAAGATCAGCAGCTTGTTTTTCTTGTAATTTCGTTATATTTTCTTGTCGGTCTTCCTCTGGTAATGCAGGATCCGAGGTTACCGAGGTAACCGAGGTTACCCTTCTCCCAAAAAATACTTCGATTAGCTTTCTTGCAGTGGTGGAGTGAATAGAAAAGTAATATTCATGAACAGCGCATTTTAAAAGTTCTGTGAAAGAACGATGGAGGCCTTACGTTTTCAAGCATCTCATTATTTCGATGAGCGTTGAATGAAAGAGCTCAACTTGACCATTGACGGTACTTGAATATGGAGCTGTCTGGAACAATTGGACCTCGAGCTCATTTTCAATCATGAAACTTATTGATACCGAATTGAATGATTTCTCGTTGTCTACTATAACCATTTCGGGTAATCCATAGGAAAAGAGTGTTTCCCTTAATGGTTGTCGCACATCTTCGATTGCCTTGGATTTAAGAATTTTTACCAACGCGTATTTTGAGAATTTATCGACTGAAGTTAGAACGAGTTTTTTTCTGTAGAGAATATATTCAAATGAACAATTTTCCCTGGATATTGGGGTATTGGTGTAGTATGTATAGTATCATTGGTTTGCTTGGATGCCAGTCATACTCATTTTCCTGGCATACAAGGCAATTTTTTATCACTCTCCTTATTTACTGTCCATGCCTGGGAAATAGAATTTCTCTACTATTTGCTTTCTGTTTTCACGATCATTGCGATGTGCACGCTTATGTGTTGTAATGATAATTTCTTCTTGTTCTGCCTCGTTAGTGACATCCTGAACTTGTAATTGAGGGAACCTTATTTTGTAGTTATTGAAGTAAGTGCTGTATATTTCTTGGATTAAGCCCATGACGTCCTCGTCAGTTTTGATACAGTTTACAACCGAGAGATTTTTTTGAGAATTTGCTTCAAGATTTCTCGATTAAATTCGGGCTATGTTATTAAATATCTATGGTACGTTGGGAATATAATGCTGAAAGTTTGGCTGGGATTTGCATTTGTTTGAAGAAAAATTGGATTCTTGTACGCATTAATTGGGACTTCTACGCTTTGTATGAGAATTTGTGAGGAGCTCTCGTCACTATGCTGAGTGATGGACATGGTGTTAATGCTCGACAGCTGTGGGGCTCTGGATAAAGCATCAGCTACCACGTTCGTTCTTACTGGCTTATATTTTATTTCATGGTTGTATTCCTCTAGTATTGCTTTCACCTCTTCATTTTGCTGTCGTTGTTCTTATTGCTTAAAGCAAATGTGAGGGGTTGGTGATCCGTTAAAATTCGGACATTATCAGGACCATACAGGTAGTTTCGGAACGAACCTAGTGTTCAAATAATGGCCAACATTTCCTTTTCGTTGGCTGCATAATTTTCTTTAACCTTGCTTAGTGTTCGTGAAATGAATGAGATAGGTTTGTTCTCTTGCTCGAGAACGGCACCAATCACAAAATTGGAAGCGTCTGCTCTGAGGTCGAAAGGTTTTTTTAAAATCAGGGTATGATAGGACTACATCTTTTGAGATAAGGGAGTTTTTTTTATTTTGTTAAAGGATTCGAAAGCTTTTTGGTTTAATTCTATTGATAGCTTTGAAGACTTCGAGCATCGTCTTAACTTGTTTTTCAACTTCTGTTTTCAACGACATTGGGAATGGGTAATGTCGCGTATGGACAGGATCTGTGAAAATTCTTATGTATGCGTCAATTCTTGTTGCATATGTGAGCTTCTCTTCGGGTTCGGAGAAAATGCAAGGATATTTATTAAAGGCTGATTTCAGTAAGTACTCTTGGTTTGGCGTAAGGTGGCTTACACCGATATTTATGGAATTGACTGATTGCGACTTCTGCTGCTTGATTTTAATTCTGGTTTTTTTGAGGACCATCATGTAACTTTCCTTGGTATGAATTATTGCGATAATTCTTTAAGGCTATCATTGCCTAAGATCCCATGGAAAGTTTTGAGAGAAGGTAGGATAAAGAACTTGAGATTGAAATTTTTTAAACCGAATAAATTTAGAAAGGTGTGGTGGCTAATTTTCACATCGCCGTCTATAGATTTACCGTAAAAGATCTGTCCGTTTGGAATGGAGTTTACTACAAAGTCGGGTCTTATATAATTTTTGTTCGAACCTGTATCTATTAAAAATTTTAGGATCTCTCCATCTCTTGTCTTACATTCGAAGTAAGGCAAAGAGGAATCGGTTAGCCTAAAAAATGAACGTCATTATATTGTGACGCTTGTTGCATTAGTTATTGGTATTCTTCAAATCCCGATTGATTTTTGACTGCTTGCTGTGTATTTAACTGTTGAGCATCAAAAGGTTGTACATCGAAATGCTGGGTCTTAACTTGGGTATCTTCTCCTTGGGCTTGTGCTTACGGGTTTTCTTCCGGTTTTATTCCTTCCAGGATTGGTGTTAGTATTGTTGGTTCTTCTGTGCTTTCAAACGTTTGACTAATATGATAATTTTGTTGCTTCAGTTTATGAGACATAGAAGGTTGCTGAGCAGGGAAATTTTTCCCTGCCGAATAGAAATTCAATTGCCGACTTTGTTGGTAAGCGATTCCAACTTGGTTTTTCTTTTATAATCAGCGCGCGCTCAAGGGGTTTTTGTACCCTTAAAATGTTTGTACACAGCACGGGCGAAGGAAATTTAGGAAGGAAGAAAAGACAGGTACCGGTGTACATTGTTTTTAAATGTTTGTAAATTATAACGACCAGGAACACGTAGGTCGGCAGGGCATTCCAAAATCGAGTTGTATGGCTTAGGAAAGAATCACCATATTTTAGAGTACGTTCGAAAATGGGCTTGAGGGTATACTGATGAGCATTCATAGTAAGACGGGTGTTACGGTTGAAAGTTTGAAAAGCTGAAATACTACTGGTGATTTCAATGGTGGTAGAAATTGCGATAAAACCAAGTGAGACCGGAGACATTACGTCGATGTTCGAAGGTGTCAATTGAATGACTGATATTGGTATCACCAATGAGTTTTATCGCATGGTTTTGAATCCTATCTAGCAGGTGCAGAGATGTTTTAGTAGCACCTGACCAGATGTGGGCATTGTTCTCCAATTTTGGGCGGATGAATGCCTTATATATTGTGGCCAAATCAGAGGGGCCACGATGTATTTCTTACATCGCTTGAGGAAACCTAGACAATTCGCAGCATTTTTGGCGACATCGAATATGTGTTCATTCTAACGTAAGTTGTCACTTACAGACATACCGAGAATGAAAAGTATATCAGTTTTGACGATGCAAGTGCCATTCATGGACAATGGCTGGGTATTTGAATTTCGCTTTAATGACAGCAGATAGCATTGAGTTTTGGAAGCATTAAATTCCACTCGGTTCATAGTTCCCTAGTTGGTTATGCTGATAATATCGGAATATAATGAGTTTAACATATGCTGCCGTTCCCGACATGCCATCAAATCACCAGTGGACCTGTTGCTACGAAAATCATATTGCCGGTCGTTGAGAAGTTTTCGTGTTTCGAGATATTTCATGAACTGGCGGTTTATCAGTATTTCCATGACCTTGGAAAGAAGGGACGTAAGTGCAATGGGTCTGTAGGAGGAGAGAGAAGAAAATTCACCTTTTTTAGGGACGGGCTGCGCAAATGCTGTTTTCCATCTACTCGGAATGAGAGCAGGATTGATGAAAAAGCTTACGTAGTGGTTTTGCCAGCGTGGAAGAACACTTCTTCAGAAGAAGGGGCGATATACCATCTGGACCAGCGGATTTATGCATGTTAGGATCATTGCATCATGTTAAGATCATCACACACGAGTGCGAAAGTGGACTCGTCCCATTGTAGATTCGATGCACTCAAATGTAGGCGGGGAGTGTAGAGCTATCCGCAAAGTGTGCTGCAAGCAGATTGGTCTTGTCCAAAGAGCTGACAGCTCGAATGTCATTGTAAATGAGCGTTGGGATAGAGGATGAGGCAGAATTTCTAATGTTCGTGACGAATGACCAAAACTTTTTACTGCCTTTGGGACGTTGCAGTATTTTTTGCCTCAGTTTTTGGTCGTATTGGAATTTCACACGTTTGAGAAAGAAAAGAAAAACACGTTGCAGTCATTTCCGGCTCGTTTAAACTTTTTTCGGTTTTCCTCTTTAGGGTTGGTCTTGTAGGACCAAAAACATAATTCTCCAACCCTGACAGCCTCTTTACAGCTCGAGTCATACCATGCCTTTTCTGTTGGTTTGATACTCATCAACAATGAGGGATAAAGCATCTCATTCCATAGAGAATAGTTTCTGTGATCATATCAGCAGCGGCATCCACGTCGTTATCGAGGAAACATAACGATCAGTTAAAATTCCTAAAAAAGTTATTAAGTCCGCTCCAATTGGCTTTCTTGTATTGCCATACGGTTCTTTAAGGAATCTTTTCTCTAACTTTGTGGTGGGTGTACAAGAATTTGGTAGATATGACACAATGGTCCGACGAGCCTAGAGGGGAGAGCACATCAATGCAGTACTTGTCAGGGTTAGAAGTTAAAAACAAGTCCAGGGTGTTGGCGGCATGACTATCAGCGTCTGGTATTCTTGTGGGCTGATTCACAAGCTGGGTTAAATTATTGAAATCGCCCGTTATCACGATTTCAGTATGAGGATACAGGGATACAATTCTTTGATTGGGGTGCATCAAACTCCTAAAAGGTCGAGTTGCTGTCCAGTTTGGGGCTTCTGTAAATAAAGCAGTAGTGGATAATTTGCTTATGGAGATGGAATTTTAACCACAGGAAATTGAATTCCGGATTGGAACAGGGACTACTTTGTGGTGGAATTTGGTAAGCTACATCACTACGCACATAAATGGCGAGACCGCGATGGGGGAAGAAAAGTGGCACTGAGAGGTGTGGGCGGGGATCTACCTGTGTTTCACTAAATGCCAGAATAGCTGATCGGTACGTACACGTTTGTACGTGGAAAACTGATTACTTTTTAGCTCGCGTACATTGGCTACGTCCAGCCTGAATTCCCTAGTCATAATTACAAATAAACACAGCAAAAACAAACACCGACGATAGTAAGCAACCCTGCGAAGTGAAAATTCTGGCGATGGCTTACCCAATTAGATTGCTGTAGGTGTTATGCCCTTATGACAATATGAATCAGTGCACCAACAGAACTTTTACTCACAACCCGCCTTCCATCGGTCGTTACATACACTCAGTCACTGCCCGTACCGTATGATAAATAAATAAAGAAAAAGGTTACTTTGGTGTACCCTGAATCATGTTAAAAAATTTCCTCTGTTAATAAAGGGTGATTTATCGTTAGGTTTGATTTATAATGTAAAATAAAACGCATAAATTTGGAAACTAACTTAAATTTTTTACTATCGGTTAAAAGAACAATTCATGGCATTTACTTTTTCAAAATGATATCATGTAAATATTGGCCACGACTACGTCTGAGGTGGTCCATTTGGAAGGTCCAATTTTGGGCGACTGTTGTAATGTAATGTTGGCTTCCAAAGCGTCAATCTTAGGTGGCTTAGTCCTAAAGACCTACAACTTTACATATCCCCAGAGAAATTAGTCCAAAGGTGTGATATCGCACGATCTAGGCGGCCAATTTACTGTAGCAAAACGTGAAATTAAGTGCTTCCCAAAAAGATTTCTCAACAAGTCCATTGTTTCTTACGCTGTATGGATCGTAGCGTCATCTTGTTGAAACCAGAGCTCACCGAAATTATGTGCTTGAATTTCAGGTAGCATATAGTCCGTTAACATGGCGCGATAACGTTGCCATTGACTGTAACATTCTGATTTGCCTCATTTTTGAAGAAATATGGACCAATGATTCCACCAGCCCATAAACCACACCATACCGTTGCTCTAAATAGATGCGATGGTAGCTCTTGGTTCTCTGCGGGTTGCTCATCAGCCCAAATACGGCAATTTTGTTTATTAACGTATCCATTGAGCCAGAAATGGGCTTCATCACTGAACAAAATTTCACGATAAAATACTGGATTTTCATTGAGTTTTTCCAGAGCCCATTCACTGAAAATATGACGCAATTTCACGTCGCCTGGCTTCAATTCTTGCATAAGTTAAATTTTGTACGCTTTTAGGCCGAGATCACGTAAAATACGCCAAGTTGTCGAAAACGCCAAGCCAAGCTGCTGAGAACGACGACGGATCCATTCGTCACGGTCTTCGCGTACACTCTCAGCTACAGCTGCTAAAGTCTCTTCACTATATACTGGGCATGGTCTAACCGGTCGAATATCATCCACTAATATAAACTGAGATTCAAATTTGCGAATCGTTTTAGCAAAAGTGTTTTCAGTAGGTCGATTATGCGCACCGCAAGTTCCTCGAATCGCATAAAAAATATTCCTCACAGAACGCTAATTTACGTAATACAGCTGAGCAATTTGAATACGCTGTTGTGGTTCGAGTCTTTTATAATGACTTGCCAAACGATACTGAACAAAAGTGGCAAAGCAATTTGATAGGAGTCATATGTGATCTGTCAAAATAAGGCTATTGAAAATCAAACTTCACGACGAATCACCCCTTACTTATCAGAGTGAGAAGTTAAAAAAAATTCACGGTGTTGGCGGTTTGACTATCCACGTCTGGTATTCTCGTGGGCTCATTTACAAGATGGATCAAGTTGTTTTCAATAGAGAAGATTTCAACACATTGTCCTTCGGGTGTAGTCTTCAAGAATGTCAAAGCCAGACAGAATTGTGTATATTAAAATCTTCCATAATAACGAATTCAGTATGAGGATACAGGGATATAATTCTTTGAATGGAGTCTGACTGCGCATCAAGCTCGTAAAAGGTCGAATTGCTATCCAGTTTGGGGCTTCCGAAAAAAAGCAATAAGGAATAATTCGCTTACGAAGATGGAATTTTAACCACATGAAGTTATATTCCGGATAGGAACAGGGTTTCCATTGAGATGGAGTTTGGCAAGCTATATTTCGAGACCTCGGTGAGAGAAGAATAATGGCACTAGTTCGTAGCCAGGTAGCTTCAGATAAGAGTGATTTAAGAGGTGTGCGCGAGGATCTGCCTGTGTTTCACTAAGTGCCAAACCAGCTGTCCTATATTTTCAGACGTGTGTACGCAGAAGAATGATTGCTTTCTAGGCCGCGTATATTGGCTACGTTCACCCTGAATTTCCGAGTAATAATTGAAAATGAACACTAAAACCAAGGCTGCGAAGTAAAAATTTTGAAGTTAAGTGTTTTCAACAGCGTCATCCAAGTACGCAATAAGTTTTACTTTAAGCATCGGTGATAAGCTTGTAACAGGGGTACCTAGACCATTGCAAAGTGGGTTAAATTAAAAAGAAAAAATTTATAACATCAGATTCGAAAGAAAAGTAGTGCATATGCTTTCCTTCACATTTCTAGAGTCTCAGTACTATCGTTAGAACACGAAAAAATATCTTGAGACCGGACTTTCAATTGTGGATATGCATAGGCAGTACATAACTCAATGCGAAAAGAAATCAGAGACCTATGTTAAAAAAAGCCAACACAGGCAAGTTTTCAATTTCGAATTAAGTATTTTGTTTAATAAGGCAAAGAAAGCTAGGTGGGATATTTGTGAAGAGATCAATTCAATCTTTAACCTAATTCAAATGGAAAAGCCAAGTTTAATAGAAATATTGAGGAAAAATTGGTTGTCTTAACCAGTGGCAAGATAAGAACAAGTGATATGTTTTGACCTCCAAAACGTGATTTGTACGTTTTATTTATTTTTATTATTAAAGCCAGCTGAATATCTATAATTTCACAGCTCGCTTATCGAGCTATAAGAAAGTGTGTTATATCGCGTAATATGAAGCAAAACGATCCTGGGTCAAAGTGAAAATGATTATACAAGTGTGTTGTCTAAACTGTTAAAAGCTCTTTTAATAAATAATCCCTGTATGACTGTACTTATTCTTTGGTGTAATTCCCGTGTTCCAGACTCAATCATGAGTCTGGTAAGACTATTATTTTTAGAATCAAGCAGCCAAGTTCTAGAATTTAAAACTAATTATTTTACTCCACTCCAGCATTCATAAGATATTGTAAAATGGTTGTGTGGGTACAAATGATAGCACTTGTTCCTTTAAATAAAATCGCTTTATTCAATACATTGGCAATTCACAATTCAATTGCTTTTCTTAACCATTTTTAATTTTCTTTATATTTTACTAAAACATCTTTATCACTACTCGTAATTCGCATTACAAGTTCCACTTTTGAACTAACTTACATATCTTGGGGGTTGCTGAAATTTATACTCCCATGATATCTTTTGAGGGTATTTTGTACTATCCAGTGTTCTATACATCTTTCCATTGTACTAAAGGGTGGCCAGATAGTAATGATAGTTTTTTCCAATTGTAATGTTTCGGTAGCTGTCAAAGTTACCAATTACACCCAGCTGTTAAAATATTAAGTAAGATTTTCCACTTCATCATGCACTGTCAATTTGTCGCACCATGGAAAAGTTTGAGCGTGAGTACACTCTTTTGGATCTTATGCCACTTATCAGACAGATATTGCCGTAGTGGCCAGTATCGAAGCAGTCCCAGAAATATGTCGATGCGGCACCGATCAGCTGAATTAGGCAGCGCCAGAGAGTAAGCCCGGTTTATTTGACGGTTGGATTTTGGCCCTTATTCATATGAGTACACTCTTTTGGATCTTAAGCCACTTACCAGACAGATATTGCAGTAGTGGCCAGTATCGAAGCAGACCCAGAAATGTCGATTAGATAGTCAACCCGGTTTATCTGACGTTTGGATTTTGGGCTTTTTTTTACATATATAAGTTTGTACTGACGCTAGAATTGAATCCAGGCAACCATAGACAACCCCGTGAGTTCGTTAATTGTGCATTGGAAATTTTAGCCGGAAATCCGGACTTTGGCCAAAAAAATCATCTTCTCGGACGAGAATCATCTTTGTTTAACGGCTATGTCAACAAGTTCAATTGCCATTTTTGGTGCGAACAGAATCCACAAGTCTTCGGCCAAGCTTCGTCCATATTTTATGCACTTTTTTGTACTTGTGCATTTTACTTCCACTTTGTGGTTTAAGCAATTAACGCATATTCTTAAGTTGTCTATAAATATACGTCTGGTTGCTACTGGTGCACTTGAAATTTCCAACAGTTGTGTATACTGTAAATATATATATATATATGCAATCTTTTTGTGATGTGCGATAAGTATTTACAGCTTGTCGCTGCTTCTTTGATATGTTTAGATTGTGCTATTTTCCTTCAGCTGCTTCTAAGACTTGGTGCTGATGCTCAAAAAATTCTAGGACTTCATTTAAATTTTGGATCTCTCTGTTTTTCTTCATGGTCTGCGCATACAGTTTAATGCTGTCTTTGTCCAGCTTTCTTAATAGTTCGGCGTCATACAACTTAATGTTAAGTGCTTTTATGGCATGAACACATTCATTTGTCACATTCAATAATTGTTTTAGGCTCGCGGCACTTGCGTTGTAAAAAGCAACCTTCGGTAATTGTACCTCTACTTAAGGATTTCCCACGCTGCTTCATCGTTCGCATCAATAACCCTTAGATGTTGCACTAGTCTTCCAGCTTCTCCTTTTAAATTTGCCTTGAGGCAATACATTTTTTCCACATTTTTGTAATGACGTGTGTCATGAACTAAATTTTCTCTCCATAAAATTGTGGAATTTTTAGGTCTTCTAAGTTGATGCCTGAGGGGTTTTCAGCCGTTCCTTCATTACATCTCATTTTTGACAATTTTTTACGAATTGATTTTTAGTTTTGATCCACCTTTTCGTATTCTATTTCTATGGATTAGTCGTCCGGAATTTGTTTGAATGCTTCTATCAACGCAGTAAAGGAATCCGTAAGATTCTCTTTTACTACTTTCTGTTCCTCCTTCCTTGCCCTTGTTTGTGCGAAGAACTATGATTATAGTAGCTTCATTTTTATTCGCAGGTTTTTCTTTTTCTGTTGATAGCAGTTTTTTTAACTCCTTCTACAGCTTCCTTTACTAGGTCGTAGTAGTTGTCAACGAAATAACTTTCGTTTGTTATTCTAGTAGCCATGAGTGCCGTATGATTTTTTTGGAACTCACCAGGCCATCGATACGATGCGCTGTATCATCGATGTTGATCTTTCTTACTCCTCTATCGGCACTTTTTGTATATATGGAAAGTATGGATTCTCTTAATTCCTTTTCCATTACACGTTGGGGCTCTCTTGCTAATATTACAACTATTATTATTATTATTATTTAAATTGGTCTATCCAAATGTATGTTTTATCCTGCTGTATAGCCACGGGATGGTCTATTCACTGTAAGCCGTGAATAACGCTTACCAACTTTATCGCTCTAAACTTGGGTTTGAAAATAATTTCTATTAAAATATTTCGTTTTTCAGGGGACTATTATTTGTAAGACACTGATTTTAATATTTTTTTGTGTTTCTTACAACTGGTTAGGGAAATAATAAAAAAAAAGGATCGAAGGACCAAAAGATTATTTTTTGTTGAGGGTTTGTTAGACTCTGGTTTTATTTTTATTTTGTTTTTGCTTTATTAAAGTTTTTCTTAAACTAATATGAGATAACATGTGGTTTATCTCAAATTACAACTAAACTAGGAGTGCATACATTTGCGGTCATAAGTTATGATTCGACCGTGACCGTTAAATATTATTTGTTATTATATCGGTTCGGTCGTAAAAGAAAATGTGTTCATGGTTGAACACCCGTAAAATACTCCCTACAAGTTTGTATTCTCCAATGGTTTCTTCAGCTATTGAAATAGTCTGCTTTTCAAATAGGAAAAAATATATTCAAACACATATATATTCACATTTGAAGCGGTTATCACAATATACCCACCCTGTAGATGCAGTGCATAGCTTTTTCAACAGAATTCTTAATTTTAAAGCCGAGAGAATTTGTTTTCAGTTATGATGCGTATATAAATGAAGGCAAAGTTCAAGGGGCGACAGATTAAAATTTTGCAAATGCAAACACATGACTTTTTTGATTTTCAAACTTGTTCTTCCTTTTTAAATTGATACTTATTTTCAAAGTTAGAAGACTGAATTTTTCTCTCCAATTGACGTCAAAAGAATATAACACGTCATAATTCTGAGGAGGAATCTCGCAAGCGTGAGTTTTTCTCCTGAGTGGGTAAAAACCTAATAAAATCCAAATTCACTGTCTGGTAAAATATAGGGTGATTCATCGTAAAGTTTGATTTATAATGTAAAACAAAGCACATAAATTTGAAAGCCAACTTAAAATTTGTCGACTCATCAGAGAATAACACCTTGGCAAAGAAAAGGGGGCTTCGTTCAATTTGCTGAAGTGCCCATTGGCAAAAGGAAACCCGGTTGCGAAAATCCTCACTAGAAAGTTCTTGATGCAATTGAACATGATAAGGCTGGTATTTATGTTATGCCGATGTAATATCTTACAGACAGTCTGATGGATTCCTTTTCTTTGGTTGCACACTTCCTTTACCAGTGAATTGTTGGATGACCCGATAAAAGGAAGCGCGCGATCATATCTGGTCTATAAAACGTTGGGCGTAGAGAGCAACAGCACCATCGATGTTCCTTCCACTTTCTCCATAAATCAATATCATTTCAATTTTCTCTTGAATTGAAAAAAACTGCATTATTTATCTGGAAAACGTTACTAATAATAATCAGTTCCTCAAAACAAATATCGAACTTCTAAATGAAGTACAGTTCCTTTCAAGTAGAAAAAAAGGGCAGATAAGTTTAGGACAATTTGTTTCTATATGAAATTTCTTTGAGTTTTAACTTCACTCGATGCAATAATGACTTCCTCAAAATAAATCTGGACCTTCTAACACCCTAACAACGTTGGAAACCGATTAATGATTTAGGCGTGCCAGTGCAGTGGTATCTAGCACTGAATGAATAAGACCTTTGAGACAAAGTCGTGTGCCCCATTGAGGAATACGACTGAGCAATGAAAATCATTAATTATCATTTAAAAAATCAAAAGTGACCTTCGTTTGAGCTTGAAAATGGGTATCAAGGTCAAACTCGTGGTTCCCTTCAGAACCTTGTGACTTTCGTCTGAAACATTTTTCGCGATATTTTGTACTTTTCGAGTAATTTTGATGTCTTAAGTTTTATGGCGCCCTCTGACGGGAAAAGAACGCATTTTTGAAAAAAGTGTTTCATGTAAAAGAATTATAATTTTTCACGCAGATTACGAATCTGTTAAAAAATGGGGGTTCCCATTAAAAAATCAAGTGACCTTCGTTTGACCTTGAAAATGGGTCTCAAGATCAAACTCGTGGTCACCATATTATGTCCCCTTCGGAAGATTGTGACTTTTGCCTGAAACATTTTTCGCGATATCGCGTACTTTTCGAGTAATTTGGATGTCTCAAGTTAAAAAACTTACCCAGTATATATAATCGTGTATTTAAAACTCGTCAACACTGGACTTACTTACTTATCTTATTACTTATTACTTACTTACCAATCAAATTAAAATAAAATAATATGGTTAAACAAAAAATAACTTCTTCAGTTCAATGTTGTGAACTGCAGAAGTATCTTTTCAGAAGATCGTTAGATCGATCGACGAAGGGTCAGGGTTATCTTACCAGCCGACTCTCTTTGCTGGAAGATGACGTGAAGAAGTGTTACTAGTTGTCTATGAACAGTTAACAGATGTTTACCTGGAGTACAAAGGGGTGTTGATGGATGCATTGTACCAATGTCAGAAATCATCTATAGCAGCAGCACCGTCTACAGGTACGTTGCAGCGACAACCACACGCGGCGCAGGCAATGAATTGCGGCTTCCGAAGATCGACATACCGAAGTTTGCAGGCTCATATATGACTAAGTTATCATTCCATGATATGTTTAAATCATTGGTACATAATAATAAAACCTTAAGCAACTTCGAGAAGCTGCACTATCTGAAGTCTTATTTGAGAGGTAAAGCTGAACGTTTACTCCAACATCTTCAGCTTGGCTCCAATGATTACGAAAAGTCGTGGGAGGCGCTGGCGCCACGTCACGACCATAAGCGTGTGTCAGTGAGTGCACAGCTGAAGTTATTTTTTGGTCAGCCGGCGTTAGTGAAGGAATCCGCAGATGGCCTGAAGGAGTTACTGGCCACCTCCTAGGAATGTATTAACGTATTGGGAAATTTTGAGTTTACCGGTAGAGAGAAGTGGAACACAATTGTCATATTTGTCTCGCTGTATAAAGTTTCAGCACCTTCAGCAGCCTTGGGAGAAGAAACTGGACAGCAAAAGGGAGGAAGCGAAGCAGCATGGTAAGAGTGGAAGTTCTTCGAACCCAATACGAGGCGGACAATCCTCAGCTACTAAACAGTTTTCATATGCGAACTAGTCCAAGGTGTTCGTCGCAAACCAGACATCTAGGTTCGTCACTTGCAAGGTATGGCAAGGAAACCAGTATGCGTTGAGAAGATGCACACGATTCCTCAACATGGACCATCTAGAACTAAAACAAATGGTTAAAGAGATAGGGGTTTGCGAGAATTGCCTTGGATATAATCACCTGGTGAGGGAATGAATGTTCCACCTCAAAGTCGTGCTTCTTTTGCCAACAGCTTCATCATTCACTTCTTCATACACATACAAATTTATCGGTCATTGGTGTTGGTCAGTGATGGCACTTCAGACAGCTACGTCGAACTACAGTTCGAATACCTACATTCGACATATAAGGGCGCTATAAAGGCGCTGGTTTTCAAGTTGCTGATTGGGTTTCTTCAAGCCTGGTAACAGACAAATGGCATCATCTGGAAGGACTACGATTAGCAGACCCACAATTTCGCCTACCAGCACCGATCGATCTTCGGTTCGGAACAGCCTAATACACCTTTGGCTCAAAAGACGTTATTAGAATCTATCGTAAAAGTTCCAGCTGAGAGTCCAAAACGCATACGTAGATTCGTACGGTTCACCGACCTAAGCCATCAACTGCAGAAATCGAGGAGTCGCCATTTCAAAGGCCGGAGACCCAAGAAAAAATTGTCTGCGAAGAAGACTTTGCTACCCATACCAGGCGACCTCATAATGGGCGATACGAAGTGCAGCCAACTTTTAATGATCAACCGTATTCAAAGATGGCCAGAAGAAGAGAATGCGCAATGCGACGGTTGACTCATTTCGAATGACGTTTCAGTAAAGACCCAGAATTGCTCGATATATTGCCGAATATACTACGTTAGGACATATGGAACCAGTCCTCAAAATTCCATACCTCCACTTACTTTCCCATCACGCCGTGATAAAAGAGAGTCGTACAACCAAGAAGTTAAGGGCAATTTTATGGTAGACCCAGCGGCGAAAACATCAGACGATAACGGTCAAAACATCGACTGCTAGTAGGTCTTAAACTGCAGACGGATATTGTTGATCCCATCTTACGATGGAGGACATATAATATCATAATGGTTTCCTAAAAAGTATTTTTTCCGAATTTTCAACCCCATGCAGGCGACATAACGAAAAGATTAATTTTTTGCCATCGCTAAATTTTCCATGCGCTCTCTACATTTTAACGGAAAAAACTAATCATGTAGAATCTTTGAAGTTTTGGCTTCCTATGGAAGTACGTAAACAACAGGAAGGCTTTCAACAGGACCTACTAAAAATCGAAACCAAAGACAAAACACAACATAATTGGAGCTGTGCTGTACATCCGTGTCCTAGTCGCACGCAACAAGATCGACACACATCTCCTAATGTCGAAAACTTAGCACCGATGAAAACACCGGTTACACTTCTGCGTCCTATACTTTGTGTTGCAGTTCTGTTAGCTTCGCTTGTAGACTACACTGTAATGATCCTGAGAATACCGACCAACAATGTCAACACGTGAACGGACTCCACAATTATGCTAGCATGCATACGAGCACTGCCAATAAGATGGGTAATGTTAAACGAACAACTTCCTATCCTACCAAGATAGCAACACCATTGCCGCAACTGCAACGTGCTGTTACTTTGTGAGTGCTGAATGTATACTATTTTTTCAGCTGAGTTAAGAACTCAAAGTTAAACATAAAAATGAGCTCTGTGTTCAGCAACAATATAACATTCTGAGCATTCTGGAAGCATTAATCTTATCCTGACCCTGACGGCCTCTTTACAGCTCCGGTCGTATCCCACCGGATTTGAAACATTTGCGATCATGTCAGAAAATATAACGGCCAGCTGAAAAATGGAATTATTTGAAAAAAAGAATTTAATTGATTGGCTAAAGTATTTGAAAAAATTGACTCTTCTCCTCAAAACATAATAACAAAAATTTGGTTTCTCTTTGCTGTTTATGGAGCTCCAAAAAAAAATTAATTGTATCGACAAGTATAGATATTTAATAACGATCTTATATTCCTCCAAAATCGGCTTCTGCTCATCAACACTTGTATCGGGTATACTACCAAGTTCAGACATGGCTAGACAATCAACCGAACCCAGAAGACTGGATGTAAATGGCGAGAGATTTCCCTCATCACGTATTGAAGATATTTGTTCTTGCTTAATCTCCTCAATACTTCGAAGAATACCGATTGTATATCTTGCAACACGACTTTTGTGGCGAAGTAACAAGAATGTAGCAATAGCGATAGCGAATAAATGAACTTGTGGTTCGATAATTTAACGAGAAGTGACAAAATTTTTTATTAGCTACCTTAATGTAACATCGGTTGTACGATTCGATTGTAAGTTACGTTTCCTTTTTAAGACTTAAAAATACGGAACGCGATCGTTACATTACATATATACAATAAGTATAAAGTTCTTTTTTTCTGGCTATTTTGTGCACCAACATCCCGCCCTTTTTGAAAAGACACTTCTTTCATCAACATCGGAAGTAGTGCTAATTTTCTTCCGCTTCAGTATTCCTCGTTATGTTCAAATTTCTGCAACTCTGATCTTTCCATCGTTGCCGAAGCAGACTTGAAGGACTCCTCCCATCTGCGGTGTTTTCTTCATGGATTAAAACCATATCGCTGACTTGCAGATTTGGCTTATCTGTTGACCACTTGTGGCGTTATTGTAGCTCGGCGAGATATTCTGCAGGCCAAATCTTCCAAAAATGCACCTTGACTGCATTGCATTGATTCGCCTCCACTTCTTGATGCAACTAATATTGGAGTCGCCTTCACGTTCAGGGATCGTCTTTAATGAGGCCCCAATTAGCAGATGAGCTGGTGTTAGAGCTTCGCAGTAATTTGGATCACAGGATAAAGGTGTGATTGGTCTGGAGTTCATGATGTTCTCTATTTCGACAAGTACAGTAGCGAGTTCCTCAAATATTATCTTGGTATTGCCGAGAGTTCTGACGAAATGACCCTTAACTATCTTGACCGCAGCCTCCAACAATCCACCAAAGTACGGTGACCTGATAACCCCCTCAGGTCACCGTACTTTGGTGGATTGTTGGAAAGTTATAAAATTTTCGTTAGCGCAAAAAGTGTAAAATTAGTTTTTTTGATGAATTTTGGAAAAACATTTGACCAAATTCTTTGAGCTTTGTTTATACCCGAATAAAATTTGTTGTATTATCTGAGTAAATATCAGATGAAAGTCCCCGACGACCTATCATTATCTTTAACGCTGCTATAAATGCTTTGGATGATAAATCTGACACCGGTTCTAAATGAATTGCCTTAGAAGAAAAGCATACAAACACAGCAATGTATATTTTGTATGGTCTATTCCCACGAATGTTGTGATGCGTCACAACTGGGCCTCACAAATCTACACCTACCCGTGAAAATGGACGCCATGTCTGTATTCTCTCTGCTGGTAGGTCTCCCATTATCTGTTCTAGCAACTTCGATTTGTATCTCAGCCAATTCCTGACTATCCGACGGGCTATTTCCCTAGCGTTTAGCACTCAAAACTGTCTGCGAATCAAAACCTTTAACATCTTCGGACCCGCATGATAGTTAGATAAATGTGGATACCTAATCATACAATTAACGAAGTTGTAGTTTTTTGGTAATAGTAGAGGATGTTTTTATCCCTGTCGTAGATTTCCTTCTTCCAATTCGAATCCCGTTGAATTGTATAAAAACGGGGTAAGCCACTTGATGGATGGAAGCGGCAAGATCGCTGGGGGAGAGAAGACCTTGACGGCACGCTCCTTGTTTTCGACACTGATTGAAAAACCTAAGCACATATGCAAATGTTCGTAGTATTTTCAAATAAGAACTGTTCTTATTTATTATCTCAAGCAAATAAATAAGCTGTGTCGGTTGTCATAAAAGCGTTGTTTTAAGGGTTTCAAGATGAAGTTCCTCTACTGATCTACTGATGAAGTTCCTCGATGATCGTTGCCTTTTTTTAGCACTTTATTTAAAGAATGTTGGTCCGCAAAACCATATTGACTGTATCAATTCATCAACTGTGCAACCTCTGAAGAGAATATCTGCTACGTGTCGCCATGACACTTCTACCGAATTTTCCTGAATTTCACCTACTTATTACCTACAAAGGTATTTAGTTTGGATGAATGCATAGCGATCCAGTGAAAAACAGAAATATATTTTGAAAATAGATTTACAGAATATGACCGAAGTATTGCCAACAAATGTCGAATTATTTTTTATATGCAATAATTTCCAACTCTAGACCTGTTAAGTTTTGAGCGAAACCCAATCGAAATTACGACATAAAGCGAAGCGAAAAGAATCTGTCTAATTGTCAACTGGACCATTTGACGACTTTCCATGTAGTGCGAACTGAACAATACACTGCGTATGTAATATAGATGTAATTGCCTTGCCCACGAAGTTATTGCGAGCGAATTGGTTGCAATTGAACTAGGTGTATGCAGTTGTGTATGATCCGTACAACCGCCGCTGGGGAGTAAATGCAAAAAAAAAAAACTTTATGACGCGATTGAAAACCGGTTTGACACGTTTATGATATGACTGAAGGTACGCTTAACAAATTTGTGATGTGACTTTCCTCGATGATTTTGCTCACCACGTATTGAACATATTTGTCCTTGCTTAATCTATTCAATACTTCGAAAAATACCGATTGTATTCTTGTGCAACACGAGTTTTGGGGCGAAGAAACAACAAAATAGTGATAGCAATAGCGAATGATAGTTCAACGAGAGATGACAAAGTTTTTTATTAACTTCCTTTAAGTAACATCTGTTGTATGATTCGATTGTAAGCTACGGTTTCTTTTGGAAACTTAATAATACGGAACATCTTAGTACACTGGCGCGAAACTTAATTTTTTACTATACAATGTTGCTAATGCAATCGTTAATGTCAGAAAACAAATATATAAAAGTATAAAGTACTTACAGGAATTCAATTTTCTAATTCATTTATTTACAATGTTAAATTTTCTTCAATTTGGCTATTTTGTACACATATACAGGGGTTGGAAATTAACGGATACCTATACTCTCATCTGCTCCGAAAAAAACTCCTGAACACCATTTTTTTGCAATTGTAGGGTTGTTGTGTTCACCAGCGTGCACTAAATGCCAAGGCCAATCTTGCTCGAATGTTCATGTGATATCGATGAAAAGACAGTTGAATAATTAATGAACATCCAGCAAGAAGAAGAGGAAGAAGAAGACATGATTGTTGAAGTCGAATTTGAAGAGTATGAATCAGATTAATATATTGGATCTATAACTTAATTCGGTTTGCTAAGAGATGGTGTAACTTGCATTATTCCATTGTTATTATTCCATTTGAACATGCGTTGGAAAGCTACTGTCATTGTACGTCATTTCAGTATATGTCATTCATTTGAAGCGTAAACAAAAATAATTTTTTTCCATTCAAATATGTCGAACTTTGTCCCTGAAAAAGTGTTTTTGCGGTGAGTTCTTCATCACTACTTTAATATGAAGAAAACTGCTGCCGAAAGTCATCGTATTTTGGTGAAAGTTTATGGTGAACATGCTCTAGCTAAGCGAATGTGCCAAAAGTGGTTTTGCACGATTTAAAAGTGGTGATTTTGGCTTCGAAGACGATGAACCTACTGGGCGGCCAAAAAAGTTTGAAGATGAAGAACTAGAAGCATTACTCTATGAAGATTGTTGCCAAATACAAGGAGAGCTCGCAAAATCTTTGGGTGTCACTCAAGCAGCCATTTCAATACGTTTAAAAGCAGCTGGATATATTCAAAAGCAAGGAAATTGGGTTCCACATGAACTCAAGCCGAGAGATGTCGAAAGGCGGTTTTGCATGTCCGAAATGCTGCTGGAACGCCACAAAAGAAAGTTATTTTTGCATCGGATTAATACTGGTGATGAAAAATGGATCCATTACGACAACCCCTTGCGCAAAAAATCATGTGTGAAACCCGGCCAACCAGCCAAATCAACGGCAAAGCCGAATATACATACACTGAGTGAAACGATTTTTCAATCTTTCGATACCAGTTTTGTAGAACGATTCCGGTTTATCCTCAAAATAGGCCTCTGTTTCGGCGATTACTTCTTCATCGGTCTTAAATCTCTTTCCGGCGAGCATTCTTTTGAGGTCTGCGAACAGGAAATAGTCGCTGGGGGCCAAATCTGGAGAATACGGTGGGTGGGGAAGCAATTCGTAGCCGAATTCATTCAATTTTGCCATCGTTTTCATCGACTTGTGACACGGTGCATTGTCTTGATGAAACAGCACTTTCTTTTTCTTCAAATGCGGCCATTTTTCTGCGATTTAGTCCTTCAAACGCTCCAACAACGCAATGTAATAGTCCCTATTGATAGTCTGCCCCTTTTGGAGATAGTCGATGAAAATTATTCCACGTGTATCCCAAAATACGGATGCCATAACCTTGCCAGCCGACTGTTGAGTTTTTGGTCGTTTTGGACGAGGTTCGTCGCCTGCTCGCCACTCAGCTGACTGCTGACTTGACTCTGGTGTGAAGTGATGGAGCCAAGTTTCATCCATTGTCACATACCGATGCAAAAATTCGGCTTTATTGCTGTTGAACAGCTTTAAACACTCCTCTGAATCATCAACACATTGTTGTTTTTGGTCGACTGTGAGCAAACTCGGCACCCACATTGAACAGAGCTTTAGCATATCCAAATATTCGTGTATGATATATCCAACACGCCCTTTTGATATCTTCAGAGCCTCAGCTATCTCGATCAACTTCACTTTACGGTCGTTCGTAATCATTTTGTGGACTTTTTTGATGTTTTGATCTGAAACAGCCTCTTTTGGACGTCCGCTGCATGCATCATCTTCGGTGCTTGTATGACCACTTTTAAATTTTTCAATCCACTTGCGAATGGTTCGTTCGGCTGGTGCAGACTCCGGGTAACACTTATCAAGCCATTTCTTTGCATTAGCTGCATTTTTTCCCATCAAAAAGCAATGATAAATCAACACGTGAAATTGCTTTGATTCCATTTTTTTCACAATAACAAAAGTTGCTTCACTCACAACGCTATATCTCGAGAACTAATCGTCCGACAGCTGTATACATGTATCTTTTGATACGGCACGTACTTTTCAGCCCATATGTTATCTATTGTTTTTGCAAAATGCAAACATTTTTAATAAGACTTCTGCCATGTACGATTGCAGAAAAAAATATTGCTTTAGAAAAGCAAACTAAAAGTTAAAAAAAAAAACTTAAAGATGCTTTAAAAAAAAATAAAATCGTACGAAAAAAGAACGATTAAACATGTTACTTAATATATTAAAGTACCATTAAAACTCAAATAAGCTCTTTAAATATAAGTAAGCGGCCCAGAAATATAGCGATGAAGTTAAGTGGCTTGCACAAAATATTTTCTATGTTTCGCAATCCACTTATTCATTTTCACGAGATAAATTGAATCTTAATATGTATACCCCATGTTTCAACTTTACATCGATGGGCTCCCATAAAATTCCTTCAACCTGGGCTTATCAATAATGCTATTGAGGAATTAAAATTAAATATTAAGTCAATGGATAGGAGAGACATAGACAATTTTGTGCTACTCTTTGATGAAATCGCAATAAAAACAGAACTTAGGTACAACTCAAAATTAGATTTAGGCTCTAGGCGAAATTCAAACATTGGTAAGCAGGTTTGTCTTTTTTAGGTCAGGAGTTTATTTTCTAATTACAATAGAAGCTTATTTTTAATTACTTTGTAACTGTAAATGGCTTATCAGGTGAAGATTTGAAAATAATTTTAGTTAAAAATATACAAATTCTTCCCGAATTAGAAATGACAGTAAGGGCAGTTGAATGGGACCAAGAATCTTCTAATAGAAAAGTTTATAGCCTGTTAGGTGATGACGAATTAGAAAAATTTTTTGTTGTGCTCCAACCAGGATTCGAAGCCAGGTAGATTGCGCGACAGCCAGTATATGAGTTCAATATAATAATTGCAAAAGTGATGGATACTAATATAATTCAATCTAGTTCTTTAAGCAATTGGAAAGAGAATAACGATTCCATGCTTAAAATTATTAGATGCGATGAAAATGTTTCTTTATCGATCTTAGCGGCTAAAAATGATCAGCATTATGACAAGGAATAGCCTGATTTTGATATCCTCGAAAAATATATTGATTTCTTCGTTGGCGATCATTTTAAAATTGAAGATATTGAAATGAAAATTGATTTGGTATCGATGAGGTATTTAAAAGGCTACGTCGCTTTTAAAGTTGGCCCAAAAATTAACTGTGAAAAATGTTGCGCTAGAATTAATTAAAGTGATGAAGTAATAAGCGCTCTATCTAAACTTTTCTTATTTCAGCCACAACTCAGATTTTGGGCAACTTAATGCATCACCTAATCAATTTTTCGGAATAAGTAAGAAACATATTTTTGTTTTCGATTCCATATTTTCAGGTAGTTCTGACATAAAACATATCAGATAAAAGATTGTTAAAAAATGCAAAACGGCCACAAATGAATGCTTTTCGAACGACTCATGCTTGGACCACAAAATGAAATTAGTTGAATTGTTGGTTTTACTTCTCTTAACAAAAAAATGTTCCTAGAAAATGGATACATTAAAAGGGTAAAGCAAGAGAAAAACTACGATTTTTAACTAGTTAGTATAAATAAAATTTTCAAAAAAAAAAATTAGTTTTTTTCAAAATTTTGACTTTGAAATTTTATTTTTCAAAAACCGTTTATTATAAAAACTTGAAATTAAAATAAGATTGAAGAATGAAGTGCTAGCTTTAAAAAATGGTGTCGCATGTTATTCTATGTGCCCTAGTTATTATTATTTTTTTTTATATATTTTTTCCATTTTAAGTCCTTTTCTACTAAATTGCCCCTGACGCCTAAACGGGGAGAGATAGACCCCCTCCTATATTCATCAGATGAGGAATTTATTGGAAAAAAAAATGTACCAAACTGAATTTTCTATAGAAATATCTCAGATATTGTTTAAACAATGTAAATAGTTAAGTCCCCGCAACACAACAAAAACAGACAAACCATCGTATTTATTAAAAAGAAAACATCATTTGCTCAGAAAATGTTTTTGTTCTATTATTTTCCACTTCGTTATCTGTTTTCATGAAGAAATCCAATAAAAAAAAAATTTGCGCACTTCAAACTCAACGCATAAGAATGGAACATTTTATGTGTGCTTAAAAAGCAAACGAAATAGAGTAATGTGATCATCAAAAAAATAAATAAGAATGTAAATTGGATATTGTCATGGGATATGTACAAGTGCAATGCGTCGAGAATCAAGATGAGAGAGATACAGTGAGAGAGCTTTTCTCTCAAATATTTTTTTTTCGTTTATTTTTTTTATTATTTGGAAAGGAGCTTTTTGAAATCATTTTAATTTTTTGAGGCAGATAATAATATTCTTTGGTTATACCGGATAGGGGAAGTAGATGATGATTTGCGTCGAGAAGATGGCTTTTTCGGTAACGTTAAGTTTTGGGGGAATATATCTCCATTCAGAGGCGTGCGACGCTTCAAAAATTTCACCAATTTAGAACCTGACACACTACTGGTACTTGCGTGGGTCTCTCCTTGAGCCATAACAACACTGTCCTGGAATTACTGCAAAAGAATCATTAGTTTTGCGCCAAAAGATATGTATACTTGGTATATACCACTAGCCCGGGTTACCAGGATGCGACAAACGCTGATCAAATGATGACAGCACTGCAGAAGTTTTTCGATAGAAAATCTTTTTTTCTAAATTATGCTTAAAAAGGCAGTTGCTGTCACTTAAGTGAGGTCAGGATGATAAATTGCAGGATAATTTTTTGAAATTCAACACGATAATTAGCGAACAAGGTCTGTTATCACAGCAATTGAAACAGTAAATAAAATCACACTAAAATTTGTAAGACTGGAAAACCAAATACTAATACTAAAAATACTAAAAACGGAAGAAAGAGGTGTTAAATGTCAGCGCACTTATCGTTTCCGATTGAGTCATAATTTAATATCAGTAAGTGAATTAATTGGAAAGGGTTTCACCATTGCATCTTCTAATAGCAAAGTAAAAATATCTAAACCGAACTTTATGTTTTATGGTAAAACTTGCGAAAGGGAAAATTGTAATTTTACTGACACTAGTTTGTGCCCTAAGACACTTGGAAACATCAATTGGACTTGTGTAAAGTTAATGAATATATCGGAAGGTAGTGAATTTGTGGTACTCATGTGGAAGACAAGACAAGAAAGTATTATCATTCCAAAGACATCCAAAATAGCCGAGCTCATTCACTCAGATGTTGCTGGGTCGGTAAAAGTAGCAAAAAAAGAAAGATACAAATATTTCCAAACAACAATTGATGATTTTTCCCATTTCATAGTTATGTATCTCTTCGTAAATAATTCGGAAGCTGAAAGTAGTTTAGTTTAATCTATAAAAAGATTAGAAATAGAAAAAGAGACAAGAGTTAAAAAAAGTTAATTATAAAACAAGTCCAGTAGCCTAGAATTCTGTTAAGTAATATAAAATAACTACACCCTTGAAATAGTTTCATGGTGGAGACACACATAAAACAAATAACAAATTCTAATGCGAAACTTAGCAACTTAAATAGTCGGGATCATTATTGGGAAGATTTGACCTGGTCTAGATATTTAATGGGTCCCTACTGTTTAAGTTACTAAGTTCCGCATTAGAATTCATTATTTGTTGAAATGTCATTGAAACAAGAACAAGAAAATCAACCATCGCTTTTTACAATGAGTGGAACCGGGGTCTTAAAACTGCAACTGACCTGTGTTGTGAGACGAAATTTGTTTGCTCTGCAAACTCATGATATACATATTGAAGTTATATTCGGCTATTACAGACCAGTTTTTCTTTACCTGCTTCATCATCATAACATCCGGCTTACAATTATACCATAAGCTCTGGGGAACTTTTCCTGGCAGCCGCAGTTGTCCTATATATATAGTACTTTGCAATCACAGTTCATATATCTGCAGAAGAACAACCATTCTAATACCACAACCATGAAACAATCCGAGGATCGTCTGCGAGGGGCAGGATGTTAAGTCTTAATAATTAATTTTATAAATCCATTATCCGCTAATTTTGCATTATCGCAGATGCAGTTAGTGTTCTCGTTGGGACATTTATGAGGTTCAATTATCATGAAAACATTCGCCCATTCGTCCTTGGTGGTCTGTCCCAGGATGTCCTAGGCTATTCTGCAGTGATTAAGATTTACATATTTGTAATATCTTCCTGGTATTTTGCTAGTGATAGCTCTCCTATTATTTAAATTAGGCATTCGTTACTGTCACCCACATGCCTCACGTCATTTGGATGGTCATTCTTGCAGAACATACGGGATGGTTTCTTATTCCAGTTCTTTGCTATGTGGCCTTCTGTCCCACAACTCTTACATAGTTTAAAGCAATCTTCTTCGCTTTTTCATTTACAAGCTGGGTGACCAAATCCCTAAGCATTTTAAATATTTCTTTAGGAGAGTCCGTTCGGGCATGCGACAGTTAACCCAGCCGATTTTAAAAGTTTTCCTGCGTCTTCTGTGCTGTTTGACTTCCTCCATGAGCCTCTCGCAGGCACAAAATGTCTGCTGGTGAAACTGTCTGTGGGCTGGGCTTTGATGGCATCGATTATGTTGTCTACAGTAATGACCTCATCGATGTCTTTAACTTTAAGGATAGTGTGTTGCGTAAGTGATATTACGTTCGTCTTTTTGAGTTGAATAAGAAGGTCTGCCTTTTGTGTCCTCCTAATTTTTGATACCGCCTTTCCCACTGTTTTCAGTTAGGGGTCTGCCTTTACCTTGCGTAGTAACTTCGCATATAAGAGGGTCACCGTCGCGTTGATTGAAGATAGCACCAGGCCTATGTTTTTTGGCCTTTAGATGCTTCTTTTAGGCAATTTTTTTTTGGCCTTCATGCCTGCACTTTTTCTCAACGCCGGTTTTTCCATCCTTCCCCTTAATGATTCGCATAGATGGCTATTTTTGTTAAGGTTTCTACTCCGAGTGTCTTTTGTGTGCAATATTGTTTGCAACATTATCTTGTCTCCGTTTTAAGTTCCGGTAATACGTTGTCTGCGAAACCATTTGATTTGTATTGCTGCTTTCGTTTTTGTTTCTGTAGTTCGTCTTCTGCAAGCTGTCTTCTCTTGGACTCTGATGTTACCTTAAGCCATGGCTAAGTCTGCGAAGAATTGTTCTGACGAATCACTTCTTTTGCTTCCTCGTCATGCAACTGAATCGTCGAGAGCTCTGATGCTTTCGATCAAGCGTCTTTTTCCAGCATTTCTATCAGCCCTCTTCACCTAGTTTGCGGAAGTCAGATTGCTGGACGGTTGACTCGACCGCAATAATTCATATTGCGGTTGACTCGCATTGTTCGGAGCTTCTTTGCGATACCGCTACTTTTCCAACTTGTGACTTTAGTATCGTGAACCTTCCTAAAAGAGATTTTCGATGTTCTCCTCTACTAGTCCTCCGATGTTTTGGTTTATTTTGGTTGTGTCATTACTGTTTGGTTCGTCCCCAAAGACGCTATCAATGTTTGGATGTATCCGAGCTTAGCCTCACCAGCCCATCCAGCTTGATGCCTGTGAAGAATCGTTGGGTAATAGAAAACTAATGTGAACAGCTGTACTCCGAAAACTTCCGCTTAAAATTCTAAACGGGGAACGAAAAAAAAAGCATTTTACATAGTACTTGTATAGTTATAACATTGTTCAACAGTTCTATCCATTGAAGCCATCTCTCATTCATGCATTCTGGTAGCTCATCGTACCATCCAATGAATATTCTACAGATCTCTTGGATAAGTATTTTTATACAAACACAGGCACTCTAAGCTACTCTAAATTCTTATATCTATGTCTTTCGACTTTAATTACACTTTATTTTATTTTATAATATTTATTTTCTTCACTTAAAGCTAAGAAAAACATTGTTAACAAAAACTTAGCATATGGACATTATGTTTATAAAAACTTAATATCTAACTTAAAATAAACCTTAGTCTACCTAACCTACATACACAATACACACATACACACATCTAGATATTATACACAATAATATACATATATTAGTATATATCTTTGTATATACCAATTTATGTACTAAATTTCTTAAAGTCTAACCTATTTTACAGTGCAAATAAGCTGGTCAGTTCTGCTCTATTATTGAGGCTGGTCCGTAATTGACGGAAACGACGACGAACCATCTTCTCCATCATTTAACCACCAGAGATGCTGGTGCTGCCGAACGACATCCCTCTTATCGTGGTTTCCCACCGCCCTACTTAACCTGAGACGATCCACACTCCTGTGTGGGACGTCTCTATTGTAGTTGAGTCGCCTGTCATCAGCTGTCCGAGCGACATGGAAGATTAACGGGACCGCTGCTATATCCTGGATCAACCCTATCTGATCTTGGTAGAGGAATGCTTCTGGCGGAACGAAGAAGCCGAAGCGCACACTAGTAAGCCCTAGATATTAGGTTATTCGTCGAGGTCATTCCTCTTGCAATGTACCTTCGAGTTAGTTTAATTACGAAGTTGTCCACTCGTATTAGGTTCGCCATGTTGTAAAGGACCTCATTAGGATAAAATTTTTTGTACTCCGATTCTGGTGTTCTGTACAAGCGAAGGATAGCCCTAAGGCAAGCCCTCTCAAACAACAGAATCTTTTCCATTAAGCTTGCTCGTACATTGAACCACACGGGACATCCAGCAGATTACCTTTACCCTCGCATCGAGTTGGCTGCTATAAAGCAGTTTCTTTGTAAGGGCAAAAGCGCCTTTAGCTCTGGCCAGAGCAGCATCTACATTTTTGTCAAAATACAGAAACTGATCTAGCCAGATCCCAAGGTATCTCACTACCTTTCGACAGGCAAGAGGCTGTCCGTGTTGTCCAATGATCGAGAACTTTCGCCAATTTTCTCTGGTATCCTAGAGGCTCTAGACAACGGCATCCTAAAGAGAATGGTTTCTGTCTTTTGAAAGTTGATTTTTAACTTCCAGTCATCGCAAAATCATCTTATCTTATCGAAGTCACGCTGCACGAGAGTATTAATGACCTTAATTCTTGGACCTGTTCTGTACGCTATCAAATCGTCTGCATACGCAATAGTATGGGGAAGTGAACCTATCAAGTCGCTTGTATAAATGTTGAATAGGATCGGCGAATTGACCGCGTCCTGCTGAAGACCATTTTTCATTTGAAATATTCCAACAGAAGTCACATCACCATTTTTCACGATGAACTGTCTGTTGGTTAGCATATTGTAAAGAATGTACAAGAGTGGTTTACTGATCCCCAGCCTAGTCAACTGGAGGCCTTCTCCAAGTCAACAAGGCAGGCACCAGTACATTGGTTTTTGCCTTTATTCCATTGGATATCGGACACCAGTTTAGACGCGGCATGTGAGATATCATGTCCCGCCTTAAAACCGAATTGATTATCCGGAACTATATGTTTGTCCTTAACCCACCTAGTCAGAGCTCTATTGATTACCTTTTCAAACACCTTACTGATATTCGGAAGGAGACTTATCGACCGGAGATTCGCCGGATTGGATATATCTTTTCCCTTTTTGGGGATAGGTTGAACCACCGTCGTTTTCCAATACGCTGGATAATGTGCATTATTCATTGCATTATTAAACAGGGTGTTGTAAATGTCCACCGCTTCTAGAGGAAGATGTCGTAGCACGATGTTCGGAATACCATCGGTCGCAACTGATTTCTTACTCCTGATTGTGTCAAGGATCTCATCGAGTTCTTCCTTCGAAATGAATGAGGGTAATTCATCCTCTCTTTCGATGCCATTATTTGCCATATTTTCATCGCTGAACTGGGTGAAACCAGAGCCCTCGGATCGCCAGTTCTCTACTTCATTTTAAAAGCCGAAGTCGTGCACCAATACGCGACTGTCCAATTCATAATTAGGGTAATGATATCAGTGGCCTTGTATAGTTCCTGGACAGTCGCCCCTACGTCCTCAACCTTCTCCTGTGGATCCTCGTTCACAAAGAAGTCGTCATCATCAGCGGCCTCATTTGGATCAATACCTGCTATTGTCAGTACCCGTTCGTTGTCTGTTGTCCGGGTTATTTTAAGGCACTGAAGGTCATTTTGATTTTTTTTCCGAAATAGTTTATTTATTTGCGGGAACATATTCGGGTTGCTGGTGTTTACAGTCCGAATCCTGGTGTTCCAATGCAAACTTACAGAAATATTGAATATTTTTAATCGACGACTTCGGTGTCCTAATCTCCGGGTCTTGTCTGTCAGTTAATTGTCTGTACAAGTTTTTGAGTCTTGACAAAAGTCTACTTTTCTGTCGGTGCAGTGCGTCAATAGTAGGATTGCGGTATTGTAGTGTCCATAGTTTGTTTAATTGTCTCGTCCATTCGTTTTAGGTACTTGTCGATCTCCTTGTTTGACAAATTCCTATTAGACGGTGAGTGGAGCGTGATCGAGGAGAGTGCTCTTGTCAATGTTGCGGAGACGCGTGTCTATCGAGTCTTACTGTACTTGTAACAATATCTTTGGAAAAACTCCTCCAATTCCGCAATTTCGTTGGGAACTGTAATTTCTGTGCTAAAACCGCAATGGTCGCTGTCATACACGAATGTGCGCAGACAGTTTAGCGTTTGTAAATTCGTACCTGTCAGTCGTATACGTTCGTCGTATAGCAGTAGATCCAAATAAGACCCGCCTCTGCGAAACGACGGCCTATCCGTCGCTTTAAGACCGAGTCTGTACATGACCCACCAATCGAATAGTAGGTTTCCTCTGATATTTGGCTAATTATTTCCCCAATCTCTGTGTTTAGCATTGAAATTCCCGCCGATTAAAAAATAATTCTCCTCCGATTTCAGCCTCAGAAGTCTAAAAAGCGTGTTGAGCTCTGTAATAAGTAAAGTGGATTGTGAAGCCTCAGGTGCATAAGCTGAGGCGAAGTACAGCCGCTTTCCACTGCGGAGCGGGACGACTGCCTCCAACACCCGGAACCTGCGCAACATTCTCTTGTACACTCTGTGAAATTTTATATCTTGTTTAATGAAGATCGCGACACCACCTCCACGTTTGGATCTGGGCCTGATTCTTCTTATAACAATATAATTATTGTACTCCAGTTTGTGTTTATCGGTTATCACGGCTCTTCGTTCGATCCTAATCAGTGAATTAACATTCACCGCAAGGAAATTCAAAGTTTGCTCCACCATGTGCGTACCCATTACGATATGTGTTGCGTTAGGCCCGGCAGCAGCGCGTAGATCTGGTCCACCCATTTACCCTGTTGTTCTCGGCATTAGCGCCGGAGACGCAACAGTCGCTTGCTGTACCGTAGCCCCCTTACCTGACGCCATTTGGGCGTAGGAAATTTAGGACGTGACGGCTGGTGTTTGAAACATAACAGGTGAACGCTTGACCTCCACCTTCTGCTGCCGAGCTAATTTTGCTTTTTTGATGTCAGCGAACTTAGGACAACCCCGATAGTTTGCGGTGTATCCTACGTTCCCACATAACACACAAGAGAGCTGTGTCCTATCGGATGTTTCGTCCCTACCCAGAGCACACTCCTCGGAACTGTGGTTTCTTACGCACTTCACACATCGAGGCACACGGCATGCCCTCTGGTAGCGAACGCATTTTATAATACCTTCGCTCCTCTATAATTTTTCCCAGCGAACTACAAGGTAGTCTAGGACATTGATACTCCTTAGACTAACCAGGCGGCTTTTGGGACTGAGCTGCACCAAAAAAAATGGCAGACTCCGTTTCTCCCGCCTTCAGCAGCATCGATTGCCGCTTTTTACACTTCGGTGTGAATGAGAAGTGCTCCGTCGTCGTTTCTTTTAGGAGCTCTTTCACTTTCGCGTAGCTCTCCACTGTATTACAATGGATGGCATGGCGATCGTTCCCCAACCTCTTAACATTAAAATTATTACCAATGACCAATTTACATTGGTTTTTGGTGACGTTTACCTCTATAGGTGTTGATATGAGGCACCTTCTCCGTCTTCTTCTGCTGCTGCTGTTGTTGTTGTTGGTCCTGCTGCTGCTGTGGTTTCGGCTGGTGTTGTTTTTGCAGCTGTTGCTGTTTCTGCTGCTGCTGTTGTTTCTGCTGCTTCTGTTGTTTCTGCTGCTGTTGTTTTGTTTGCTGCCGTTGTTGTTTCTGCTGCTGCTGGTCTTGTTGTGGCTGCTGCTGTTTTTGCTGCTGCCGTTGTTGTGGCTGCTCTTGTTGTTGTTGCTGGTGGTTCCTAAGTTTTTGTTGGTATTGTTGTAGAACTTGTGTTAATGTATTTTTTGGTTTTGTTGTTGGGCCTGTTTTTGAGCCAGTTGCGTTTGCTGTTGGAGTTGTTAATGCTTTTCCCTCTTCCTTCTTACCATTTGAATTTCTTTTATGGCTAGCACTCTTTGTTGTAGCATTTTGATGCTACTATCTATATACTCCAATTCTTCGTCTTCATCTTCCGATTCGGATGACGCCAAAGGAGAGAAGCTGTTCTCTCTCAACTCTCTCTCACTCTCTATTGTTTAGCTAATGGCTTAAGCTTCTTCCTTCTCTTCGTCTTTGGTTCTGCAACTACTGCTGTTTGGCTTGAGCCACTCGACACCTCGCCTGATTTTTCAGCAGTTTCCGCTGTTGGCCTAGCGAACCGCTTTCCACAGTCCATCGCGTGATGTGGTTAACGACAGTTAGTAATATTTTTTTTATTTTAAATAAAAATGGAAAAGAAAAAGAAAAAAAAAAAACGTTTCTTCGACTCGGAGTCGAACCCACGACTTAAGTCGCACGCACTACCGCTATGCCAATTGGAGCCTTTCTAGCTTTAACCAAATTTGTAAGTAAGGCCGATTACTGAGTTAAAAGCCGAAACACAACTTTACTCCTCGGAGGTCTATGAACGACTGATATACAAACAAGGAAATATGATTGGAATTCCATAGGGTCAAAGACTGACATGAGGGTTATAAGCACTTCCCGTTTGATATGTACTCCTGCAGTTAATACGTTTCTTGTAAACTGATTAAACTTCAGAACGTAGGTAAAGATGTCAAATGATGTGCATCAATAGATTCTTATAATCTTTTCTGTTGCGGTGGAATTGTTTGCATTGAATGCACGATCCGGTGATCCATTAATGTCATCTTGCTGCGCCGATAGTACTGTAGAAGAATTATAAACCCCTGTTCATATATGAAATCCATCGTTCTAAACTTTACATCTTTAACGAGTTTATTGGCTTCGATTTCAAACTTGACCCTATAAATAAAGTCATCGATATAATTGTGTTCGACTATAACTTCCACAGCTCGGGGCATACTACTAGCAAAGGCCATGGCGTTTTTATTTTTTATATAGTGTTCTATGCACGGTGAACAATTTGCGCCAAATGTCATAACATTCAGCTCGAAGACGTTAGGGTTCTCTATATCCCGAATATCGCTCACGAGCTTTGCTGCACATTCCTGTCTGCTCCTTGGACACGTACTTGATGGAACACTTCAGCTATATCAGTAAGTTCACCTATTTTTTAACAACAAAAGCCAAATAGGATAGTTAATAGAGGTACTAGCTAATCTGGGCCTTTCATAAAGACATCGTTTAAGGAGAATCCATTGTTCTTTGCTGGTGCATTCCAGCAGTCTAACTTTTCGTTTTTGTGCTATATAGTATTAGCAGCTTCTTGTCAAATCTCTATGTTTCCATTTTAAATATCTGCTGGTCGAGAATGCTGCGAAGGTCCTAGTCCTTACCGATACTCTTTTGTGGGCTGTGATATCGGCGACGTGGAATAGATAAACAATTTGGTATGAGAAAAATTGTGCATGCATCTTCAAGAACCTTCAATTCCCGGTTTTCTTCTTCAGACATGATCTGTTGGTAGGTATGCGAACACCGACGTTTCCAATCGCAAAAAACCCATTTATCTACTGATGAACTTCTCTGTCTATATTGTACCTGCAATGCACCTTCTATCGAGGCACGTTCTTCAGGGCGATTCACTGACCACCCCAGTCTGGTTTTACTTGCAACTGGCTGCGACCTTCTACCCTCTAACACCATATCCATGTCAATCAAAATCCTGTGATGGACATGCTGATATGATTGCATAGGTGGTGAATAGGTGAATACCGTTTGGTATCTAGGCCCGACAGAATTATATTGCGTTTTTAGTTCTAAGCTATGCGCTTTTCCGACATCATTCAGTAGAAATTTGCGACATCTTAGCGACTTTCTCATTTAAAAGCTTGGGTTAAAATCTTCCGTCCAAAAAGGCATATGTGTTAACCGGCGTACTATTAGCATAAAACGTCACTGGAAAATCTCAATATAGCATATACTAAGGTTGTTTGCTTGATGCATTAGTATTGCAGTTACAGGTCCCCTAATTGTGGATGGAGCCACATTTGTATAGTTGGATGAGAAGATGATGTTTTTCTCGATATCCACAATTATCGCACAAATACTATAGCGACTTTGCATCGGTAATAAGAGTGCTTTGAAAGAAAAAATCTGCACAAATTATGTTTACGAATCATCCCTCGCCTTTCAGACAATACAGCGTTCTTGACGTAGAATGAACACCTATATATATCCCACACTTGTTGACGTGTTGTTGTCTTCTGAAATAGCTATGTGGGAATGCATTCGGTTTTCTGGAACTAGACAATGTTTAACACCTTTTTGTCGATGAGTGTTCACGAGTAAAGTTTTTACCGAATATGCAGGATTCCAATCGTTTTGAAAATGTTTGCCAATCTAAGACGAGATGAGGGGACAGCTTACCCATAAATTCTTTTAGCAGTGTCGGGTTGTTGAGATGTGCTTCTGCACTCGTCGCATATACGTTTTTGATTGTCAAAGCATATTCAATTAATGATTCTTGCCTTTTGGGCTTTGAAAGTGTTTTGTGCTTTGATGATTTGTTTGGGACTACCGAATAACATGCGAAATGTCTTCATTAGATCTGAAACCATGGCTGGCAGCATGAGTCTGTGTTTGACAGCTTCTATTGCAACCCCATTAAAGTACCTCTGTAGGCTAATTAGGTTTTTACCGTTCGTGAAACCAGCAATTTCTGTACTTTGATGATCGGAGCTATAAAATATTGGCCACCCTTTCGGGTTACCGTTGAATGTTGGTTAGTCCGTCGGGATAGCATTTCGCGCAGCCGTTGGAGTGAAAGAAAGAGCCGCTGATTCAGTATATGGCCGTGTTGACTATTACTATTTAATTATTCGTAGCGATCTATTACTACTTCCTTTCTGCCGACGTTGTTGGATTGGCTTTAACTTGTCTGCGTTTTGCAAGTTTGTTTGCATTTGTGGTTGAAATTTCTTTCGACGACAAATTTAGTTGTTTTGGCCTCACAAACGCTTTTCTTCCTCCAAAGAAGAAGCTCGCTGATGATACTGACGACCTCGCATCATCGTCGAAAAATTGTTCGCCTGCGCCGACACTGCTACTGCCTCTGTATCCGCTTTCTGCTACTTGTCCATTTGTTGTGATCAAGCTCTACATATTCAGACCCGAACTATGACTGAGGAATACACTTGCACTCATATAAAATGGTGCCAAAAATTGGAATGGTCATATTTTACATCGTCGTTGTCAGGGTCGTTGCAGAATTGGTGATTACTTACTGCTTTCTTTGACCCGATCGACATTCTCAAATTTGGAAGGTATACAATTTTTAGAGATATGTTTCACGCAGTAAGTAAGTGGAACAGTAAGTTAAGAGAACAGAAAAAAAACAGAATATATAACGGTAGTAGTTTTGAAACTCAGGTGTTAGGTTTCGATATTTTTCCAGAGTTGGTTGTCAAACTGGAGCCAGTGCATCCTCAACCAGTGGGGTCGTAGTACGTGCTAGTTATTAGTTTGTTACATTTAGCCCAGCCAGCAACCACTGTTATGCCTTCATGTCAGAGTTGACGCCGACGGGATTAACATATAACTACATACAAATTCCATGAAAATACTTTTTCAGAGAATTTCCTCGCACGGGATTCGAACCCGCGACCCTCTGCTTGAGAAGTCTATGCATATACCAATACACCACGGCCACTTGAATGATGTGCTATTCCACACATAATGGCATGAACGTAGCTTCATAACAAAGCAAGAATCAATTTTATATCTTACACTATTGTTGTTTTATTTAATTTTTTTTTCGTATCCTTGTTATCTGGTCACTTGGTCACATGGGGTTATAAATAAGCCATTTTGCTTTTGACAAATGACACAAGTTCTGTTATTTTTCCGAGATATTGTTCACTTGGTTTTCTACGTTACAGTTTGGCGATGACATCTATTGTGAATGGTCAGTAGTGCGCCTCGGCATTGGGAATCAACTTTAAGGAAGGCAGGATCCTTAGGACCTTAGAGAGAGAATGTTCGTCACCTCGGGAAACATTATAAGAAGATTGTTCTTAATTCTTTATATCGGAGCTCAGATTGGTTTCTGTAAGAGCGTAGACTTCGAAGGAGAGGCTATGAGATTAAGAAAAAACAGCGCGAGTTTTATAGCGCAAACCTCTTACGTGTTGGTAGTTCATTTCTTAGCTTAGAGGGCATATGACGGAATTTCGCGGTATTTATATTATTTGTTTGGATTGAACATTAGGAGGTGAAATGGGATCCAAAATAGTTGCATATAATCGTAAGGTACAAAATGAGTAACAAGTCTGATTTAAGATATACCAGCTTATCAAATTCATGTATTTGGCTAAAGACGTAAGATCGAAATTTGGGAAGGAGTTGGTAGAATGATGGGGTGTGAGCGAATGAACAATAATCGTATCAGAGGTAATGAAGCTTAAATTAAAAGAGACGCGTTGACGTGGGTGGGGGTGAGGTAATTAATGCATTTGTGGAAAGATGTGAAGAGCGTTGCTTAGAGATATATAATAGATAGGAGAGGAAAACATTCTTAGCTTTTCGTAGCAATTTTTTGAATTTTATTAGGTTCTTTTCATATATGATTTGTATCTATTCTATTGTTTTATTTCATGAATGAGACCCATACGATTCTTATAAAAAGTTAGAAAAAATATCTTTATTCACAAATATAACTTCAATACATCAGATCGTCGTCGTCGTCTTGTCGCTCTTTGTGTTTTTATAACCATTCCTGGATACCCAGAGACTCCCTTTTATATCCAGTTGCAAATCGTTACCTTCCTTAGGAGGCTATATATGCTAATGCTAATATGTGCAAGAACCTTGGTTGTCCAGCTCAGCAGATATTCCAATCCTACTGCTCGCCCGATCAACAGCAGTATTGCTACAATAATTGTCTCAACATATCGGAGTTAATTCCTCTTCTTTCATGTGCATGTCGATTTAAATGATTTGGAATTGGGTCATCGATCGTTGTCTATGCAGACGTTTTGTCATTGACCGCGTCTCTATTGTGGTGCTTACTCGTCACTTGTTGTGAGCGTGTAGTTTTGCTGTCGCCAATCGTCATGTCGTTGAATCGATATCGCTGGAATGCGCTGTGTAAGCTTATTAGTTTATTATTATTGTTCATCGTATCGATTCTAATTGGCATGCTAACCTGACGGTCTAAAATAGTATCTGTTATTGAGATTAGGCTTTGGGTATTTTGTTTACAAAATACTCATCTTAATATTACTGACCCCACATTGTATTTTGTGTACGAAATACTTATCTTAAAATTACTATAATTTATTTATAAGCAGACATTATAAATCGCTGCAATGCAGCACTGTATTCTACTTGGTCATCATTTTGCCACGATTGTGCACGCTACATTCATACAAGCGTATCTGGTGGATACCTGATGAAACAGCAACTAGAGCATTAGGAATGCACTAAACGTAATTAGATCCCTTAATATTTGGGAGGAAACCTTGTGGCATTATTTTAAGTTACTTTAAGTTAGAGTTAGTTCAATTTATTATCTTACCGCGAGCGGTTGTTAAATAAAGCTTTGTTATCTGTAAAAGGGAAATTTTTATTTTCACGAACAAGTTGAGTCGCTCTCCGACGGTGATGGTTTGGGCCGCCATAACCGCCGATGGTCGCTCTCCGCTCGTATTTTTGGATCGTGGCGTCAAAATTAATGCGATCGTATACCGTTAAACTGTCTTAGAGACAGTATTGAAGCCTTGGACAAACAATCATTTCAGTCGGAGACCGTGGACATTTCAACAAGACTCGGCACCGTCTCACAAAGCGCGTGTCAACCAGGATTGGTTAAAAAACAATGTTCCACACTTCATTTCTTTGACACAATGGATTGCAAATTCTCTGAATGCAAATCTGTTGGATTTCTCTGTCTGGGGTATTTTGAAGGCGAAGGTTGGCATTAAAAAAAAACCAAACTTTTTTACCACCTCAAACAAGCACTTCGCTGGAAATGAGCCAAAATACCGCAGAGCCACTTGCGCGCAGCGTGCGATGCTTTCTTCGACCGTCTCAAGGCCATTATTCGCGCTTAAGGTGGACATATTAAAAACTATTGATACAATTTGAAAATTAATGTATTTTCCAACATTTTTTCCTTTGGCACAATAAAATTTATCAAAAAATAAAAAATTATAGCATTTTAAAAATTTGCAGTTCTGCTCAGTCACCCTGTATAAATATGGTCTTGCAATAGGGACTTGACAACTTTGAATTTAATTTGTGAACGCACTCTTTCACTAATCATCAAACTGTCACTGTCAATTTATTCAGTAAACTCAACATGTGTGCAAATTATATAAATTTTCTACAGGTATTCGGAGTTGCGAAATCATCTTCAGTGACGAAGCTCATTTTTGGCTCAATGGGTTCGTCAATAAGCAAAATATGTGTTATTGGTCGGGTGAAAACCTACATGTGCTTCATTAATCACTACTTCATCCACAATAAATAACTGTTTGGTGCGGCTTGCATGCCGGCGGTCTTATTGGACCATATTTTTTCGTCGACGATAACGATCGTCACGTAACTAGGAATGATCAGCGTTATCGCGCCATGATCACCGATTATTTTTGGCCCGAATTGGAAGATATGGACTTGGACGACATGTGGTTTCAACAGGATGGTGCCACAAGCCAAACAGCAGACGCTACAATCGATTTATTGAAGAGTAAGTATGGTGAGCGTGTTATCTCAAGACATGGACCAGTCGATTGGCCACCTCGTTCGTGCGATTTAACGCCGCTTGACTATTTTCTGTGGGGCTACGTTAAGTGATTGGCTTATGCCAACACGCCGACGACGTTGGAAGAGCTCAGAGCCAACATTGAACGTCAAATAGCGGCCGTTTCGGCTGAAATGTGTGGCCAAGTCGTTGAAAATTGGGTCCAATGAATCGACCGCTGCAACCGCGCCCGCGGTGGCATATGAACGAAGTCGAGTTCCATTCATAAATGTTTTGATTGTACCTCAAGCCAATAATAAGGTTTGTGAAATATCTCAAATGGTTTGCCTTTTATTTGAAAAAAAAGTTGTCAAGTCGTTATTAGAAAACCCTATATATATAATATTCCCATAGTGCGAATAACTTAGTGTGACTTTTGAGTCGTGCATGTGTGATAAAAAATAACAAAAATCAGTCAGATAAGACTTCGAAATAAGTGTATAAGGCGATTGTATGGCACACCTGAATTTTGTGACAATCCGGTGAAACATAAGCCTTTTAAAATTGTTTATCCAAGATTGTGAAAAATTAAGTGCGTTTACAGTAAGTAGCTAGATAGAATCCCTAAAAAGTCTCCCGATCAGGTAAGAATTTTATTTTTATTTAAAATGGAGGTTATTGAAAAATCTTTAACGGAGTTGACTAGTGCTGTGAATGCAATTCTCGGTCAATTGAATGGCTTCGAAGTTCGCCTTCAGCGGCTTGAAGTTAGGCCTGTTGACGAGACTGCTAGCACGAGCGCTCAATCTGTCTATCTTTGTGCTCCAAAGACCGAGGCAGGTCTACGGGATATAAATAGATTGCCTGACTGCGTAAAATCTACAGGTTTTCGATGGAAATTTAACACATTACGTGTCTTGTATCCATACGGTAGAGGGTATTCTTAAAGATTTCAACATCGTAAAGAGTAAGCCCATGTATCGTGCCATACTGCAGCACTTAAGGCAGAAAATAAGTGGCCGTGCAAACATCGCGCTGATATCTTACAACATATTTGATAATGATTGGGGTGCAATCATAAAATGCTTGTCTCTGCATTACGCAGACGAGCGCGATATAAGGACGCTAGAGCGTCCTTGCAGAAGAGCTCGAAACTGGATGAATTTTATGCTACAGTTAACCACCAATTTTCCTAAGCAATTAATAAGGTTAAAACAGAGTCGTACCCGGAAGAAACTGCGTCAGCTCTGGTTGAAACATACCGTAATCGGGCCTTGGATGTCTTCATACGTGGCTTGTTTGAAAGTCCAAAATTTGAATTTCTTCTATCAACCAATCGATGAAGCACGAGAATAGAGCTGCTACACTTCCAAATAGACACCAGAAATACCATAAGTATAGGTTCGACAAATTCCATCATTCTCAAAGAAATGAACGCGTCCAACTGCATCCAAGTCCCAAGAGCGGATGGATGTAGATCATTTGATTCAATCACGTCAGGTTAACTATGTTAAACAAGATGGGTGCACAGTCTGAAAGGATGCCACAAAAGCATCAGAGGCTTTTCCACACGGGAATGTGCAAAGAGAACATGGAAGATGAAATAAATTTTACGATAGGCATCTAGCATTCCATAATTAGAGTATTTTAATAAGGATGGAAGGAGATTAGAGTTCCTGGTGGACACAGGAGCGAATAAGAACTTCATTAATCCAGCTGTTGTTCAAAAATTTATCTGCTTGCCCAAACCCCTAAAAGTTCGCTCTGCTGCCGGTAACATTGAGATAAAGGAGAGTGTAGGTGGAACTATTCTTAGTGTTTTAGGTAATAATTCAACTATGGTGTTCTATGTCCTATCTGGCCTTTCTTAGACGGTGATACCCTCAAATCTCTCGATGCAATTATTGAAGATTCTGGAAATGATAGACCTATTGCTTACATTTCCTTTTCTCTTTACAACACGAAAGAGAATTAACCCACAATTGGTCTACAAACTTGGTAAGTCACACTAAGTAGCTGTTTAAAAGTTTAAAAACCTAAGTCAACCACTTGACCAACTCAACACAAGCCAAACTGGTAGTAAGTTCGGAAAGGGCGGATAAGGGCTCAGACACACAAACAGCAATGAATCTGGTTTCTCAACGGAAATTGTGAGTTGAAACGAAGTTTCGACGAAACCGACCAGTGAAACTGTACATAGCGTTGATCCCATTAATGTATTTCGAAACCAAAGAATTGTCAAATTAGGAAAAGGCCTCGAAATTCATGAAGAGCGGCACCCTGGGTTCTCTAGGCATTATGTTTCCTTGGAGTACGCAGATAACACCAAACTGTAGGATATCCTGTAGAGAAAATTGAAACCTAACGTCCAAACCGGTCTCAAGATCCCTGAATCCCTTTTTGCCCTATTACAGGAAGTCCATCTGGAGACCTTCGTTAATTATAAAATGCGCTTGACGTAAAGAATCGTGGAAGATGTCAATAACGAAGACCGCGTTTGGAGTCTCATAAGCGAAGAACTCCGAAGGGCTCACAGAAGCCCCAGAGAGAATAAGACGCAGTTGTTAGAGAATTATTATTTTCCTAGAATGAACAGTCTCATAACGAAGTACGTTAAAGATTATGAGGCTTATTTGGCTACTAAATATTATAGGCATCCCATTCAGTCTGAACTTCAATCGACCACAGTACCATCATACCCTTGTGAAATACTTCACATGGATATAATGGAACTAGAATATGGGAAATTTATTAGTTGTTTGGACAAAATCTCAAAGTTCGCTAAACTATTTCACATTAAGAACACGTCTTCGCTTCATTTGCGGGACAAGGTGATTAACATTTTACACTGTTTCTCAAAGTTCTGGTGACTGACAATGACAGGAGTATCTTAAGTCCGATAGTGTTGAACTTTAAAAGAAAACTAAATATAAAGATCTTTCTAACAGAAGTGCATCGCTGTGAGGTCAACAGGCAAATCGAAAGGTTTTATTCGACTGTTCTTAAAATTTACCGTTGCCTTCAAACTGAATACATGGATCTAAGACCAAAGGAGCTACTTAATATAACAGTGGATAGGTACAACAACACTATTCACTCTGTAACCAATAAAGAAAACCTGCCGACATATTCTTTAAAAGAAGTTCTAGGATTAACTATCAGAGCCTAGTTAATCTTCGTGCTAAGGTCAATAATGATTTGATAATAGAGAGGAAACAGAAAGTAGTCAACGAAGAACAGAATGTTAAGAGGTCTACCCTTAGGAAATTCCACAAAGGCGATGTAATTTTTACGGCTTTTTAGAAAATACAGGGAAAAAATAAACTCTTATATATTGTATATAAGATTCAGGTAAGAAAGTCCACAAAAACCATATCAAAAATACACATTCTCCAGGTTATTATTTTTATCCGCACAAGGTTTCCATATCCACGAATATCAATCACCGATTGTATCGATTAAAGAAGGGAAAGGATGGATTATCGATTGGCAATTTAACCTCGTCCACATCATCAACCTGAATCAGTTTGAAACTTTAGTCAAAGGAATGACCGTTGCAGTCGAAGCCAACATTAAGGAACGCGAAAGGTAGACTGTTGTGAACATCATCTTGGCCATAAACGATAAAGGAACACCTTACAGCACTCAAGGGCAAAACGTCAAGAGCAAAGTGATCAATTAATTTGTTAGATTACGGATGGAAGTGGATAGCGGGAAATCCAGACGCAACTGCTTGGGACAAAATCCTCCAGAATGAACATGACATTGTCGATAATAAAAACCATCAGTATAAAATAAACGAAAAAATTCTTGGAATAACCGAAGACATCACGCAGAAGATCATCTGGATAATTGAGAAGACAAACAATTAGTTAAAATCCACAAATATGGCAAAATTCGAATAAGATATTCTCAATCAAATTTCAATTATCAAAGAGAAAATCAACGAAATCGTTTTAGCATGTAAATTGGCAAAAGACGGTTTAATGAACACCAACCTTCTAGATTGTACGGAAATCAACAAGATCATCAACGAGCTGGAGACATTACCGTATGCAAATTTTATCGAGGCATTGTAGCACGGGACACCCTCTGTTTTGACGAACAATTTCGTAATAATCTACGTTCTTTCAATGTCAAAGATCAGGTGAATGGAATACAACCTATTATGGACTAAGTCATCGATAATATCATAGGAGGACGTCAAATCGAACTGCCATTCGAACAGATGCTAGTTAATCAGGTGGATGACGGTATGGCCCATCCCTGCATTGTCATCAGTAACTCAACGGTGTGTAACCAGAAGGATCTGCAAAAATTACCAGAAAATAGTTGTATTGCACAACTTTTGAATGTCGACAACGAATCGAAAATGTTGCAACTTACATACGTGATTCAGTTCAACAGCAAGACAGTAGCTTATTGCTAGCTACACATTTTCCCATCTTTCAGGCAATTTATGGATTCCACGCCAATAAAACAGTTCGTCTTTTAAAGCAAACCAAAAAGTTACCCAATTGATCAGTTGTGGTCGGTAACGCTCTCTATTAACGTTTTCTTCAGGTTTTAGGCTCTCGTGGTACCCGACACCTTTCTACGTAATTCCACCAGACGCACAGCATTGTCTTCTTGCCGAATCTATCTGGAATGCAGTCGAAGTTGATGGTTGTCCCGGCTTAACCCATGATTTTTTCCGTTTAGGATTCTGAAAATAAATCTATTTTTCATCGCCAGTAACAATTCGATGCAAAACTGATTTTTTATCATGTCATTGATGGTGGTCTTCCACGTTCTTTATTTCACACATCAAAATCGTTATCTCTGAACCGTTAAAACCATCTTTTGCGTGTTGCTTCTGATAGAGCATGATCACCATATGTCTCGACAAGCATTCGATGCGACTCGGCAGCACTTTTCTTCAAATGAAAACAAAAAATGAATGCTTTATATATACACGCGTATCCGGTGGATACCTAATGAAACAGCAACCCGTACATTAGGAAAGCACTAAACGTTATTAGGTCCCTTAATATTGGGAGGAAACTTTAAGTTAGAGTTAGATCAATATTGATAGAGTTTATTGCTAGCGGTTGTAAAATAAAGCTTTGTTATCTGTAAAACGGAATCTTTTATTTTCACGAACAAGTTTGGCCGACTGATGTAAGTCGGCGTTCGCTTTTTTTTATCTTTCAAGGATTAGAAATCACTACCTACCCACATAGTTTTTTGCTTATGCAATACTTATCTTAAGATTGCTGAGCCCCCCACGTAATTAGGTCCCTTAATATTGGGAGGAAACTTTAAGTTAGAGTTAGATCAATTTTGATAGAGTTTATTGCTAGCGGTTGTAAAATAAAGCTTTGTTTTTTGTAAAACGGAATATTTATTTTCACGAACAAGTTGGGCTGACTTATGTATGTCGGCGTTCGCTTTTTTTATCTTTCAGGGATTAGAAATCATTACCTGCCCACATAGTGTTTTGTTTATGCAATAATTATCTTAAGATTGCTGAGCCTCACATTCGGTTTTCTTGGAGAAATCGTTCGAGGGGTTGTCTTCATCGTCTTCATTTTGCTCCTCATCATCCTCCCTCAGCCATGGCTTCATATAGTCTGCTGCCGTACGCGTTACGTTGGGCCCTACCTTCCTCGCTTCGTATCTTTCGTTTCTCTTTACTGTAATCACCTCGTATGGTTCTATTAAATTGACGTGTAATTTCATCCCAGTTCCGAACTGCGTCTTCCTTACGGCGACCAGATCACTGACTTTGTACTCCCGGGCAGGCTTCCGTTTCCTGTTGTGGGTCTTCTGATTTTCTGTTTGAATTTAATTTATCTCCTCTTTTGCTACTCTTCTCATTTCATCTCGATTTGTTTCGAAGTCGTCCAGGATTACGTCTGGTGGTCCCAGACATTAGCTGAAAAAGACTTCTCTTGGTATTACTTGGTAGATGCACGTAAATTTAGTAAACGCATCTATCACTACAAACAGGTAATTATAGAATTTGTAAGTTAATGGTATGGGCGCTAAGTGGTCGATTTGCAACGTATGGAGGGGTATGTTGGTTTTTTCGATCGGGTGTAAAAGCCCTTCAGCCCGTCCATTCTTTTTCATCACCATAATACACGCCACACAGTTCGCTAGTACGTTTTCTATACATACCATGAGCTTCGGTATGTAATAATCTTGTTTGATTATCACTATCACTGCACTACCAGCAGGTGTGCTCTCCACCTCAGAATTCTCGCACTTACCAACTGCCGTTGACAGTATTCGTCTTTTTTTGTGCAGACTTTATTCGGTGTATAAGGCCATCTTCTACCCTCATCACCACTGAGTACCTACTGAGTGCATCGACGTGCCTCATCGCTCTTCCAGCTCGATGGATGACCTTCAAAAAAATATTCCTGTAGCATGATCGCCCATCCTGCTATTTGCGGGCACAAATTCCTTTTTTTCATTGTGGCTTCAAACGCTTTACAGTCAGTAATTAGCGTGAAGTACATTCCTAGTAGGTATATTCTCAGCTTAGCACTTACTAAAGTTCATGATTGCTTGAACTTCTAATTCATAACTGGTGAGCTTCCCCTCCGACTAATTGGTCTTAAAGCTCAGAAAAATCGTTGGGTGACAATTTCCATCGTCATGCTATTGCAGCAACACACCTCCATATCTGGCTCCACACTGGCTCACTGCAAAGATAAGATTTTAATTCATTAAATGCAATCATTTCCTTTTTACCCATTTCAAATCTGCTTTCTTTTCTTAATAGATCCGATAACGGCATTGCTATCTTTAAATAATTAAATAAAAATTTTCTGAATAACCCTGTCAATCCTAGAAAACTTTGTTTTGCTTCACGTTCTTTTGTACCGGGAACCTCTGTACTGTTTGACCTTTTCCTCTGATGGATTTATGCTACCATTATCTACCACATGTCCCAAGACTTCTACTGTACGTGACAAGAACTTACACATTTCCCATTTTATCCTCAGTCTGTACTCCGCTGCTAATTTTAGAAAAAATGCCCTCTTCGCAAAAATGATGATATCGTCAATATATGCGGCTGGTGAATTGCATAGACCAAATGGTACTTTCACGAACTCATATTACAAGCTTGCCGTAAGGAACGCCGTCTATCTTCTGCTGTTTTTCGCCACGTCTACATGAAAAAATCCAACGTTATGTACACTTCTGCATGGTGTACTGGCTCGAAAACCTCTTCCATGATTGCCATCGAGAGTCTGTCTTTTATCACCTTTTAATTTAGTTCTCAGTAATCGACGCACGGTCTACCATATACCTTCCGTCTTTCTTCTTCACCAACAGTATCGTTCTGACGTACTCCGACCTGCTTGGTACTATTGTATTACACCTTCGTTCAACCATTCTTGGAACTGCTTGTTTACTACAGCTCTCTCTGGGGATGCTGGTATTCGTGCCCTGCGGAAAACTGGGACTTTATCTGTTACTACAATACTCATCTCGATGCATGATTTGTTTAGTTTCTTTGGCGTGTAACTATTCACAATAGCGTTTACCACTTCTCTGTACTCTTCATTTCCTACTTCTAGCATCAGCTTTTCATCTCCTTTTTCCCCGAAACACGCGACCTGGAATATATCATTTCACCCCACTCTGTTCCAAATTCTTTCTTTTCCGAGCCTAGACTCTTTACGATTTTGATACCTCACATAACTGATAACCACGTATCTCAAGAAGTAGGATTTCCTCTGGCATCCATTGATCAGGTACTACCTGGAAACGAATTCAATACTTCTTCGTTCCAATTTCCACTTCTAGCATGCATGAACCCAGAGTTTTTTGTAATTGGTCCCCAAACCCCTTTAGCATCATTCCCGGTAACTCGATTAATGAATTATCTATCTTCCTTTGGAATGACCTGTGGATAATTAAGACATCGCTTCAGTCGTCTACGAAAGCATAATATGGCTTACCGTTTACCCTTACTGATATGGGCACTCATCCGGTTCGATGCGGTTTACTTGACTAATTTTTCTTGATGTGGGACGTCTCAATTTTTACTGGACAGTTAGGAGATATATGCCCAAACTGATAACCCCAAGTTGTTGGGGTTACTTTCGTTAGCCATGGTTCTCGGTTTTTCGTCTTCCTCTTGTTTAGTGTCCTCCTTTACTAGATCACTATCTTGCCACGGTTTTATAGTATCTTTGATTTCCTCCACCGTTATATCCTTGAATCCCGCTCTTATCCTATTCACGAGGTCGGTTTTAACATTGTATCTATACGATAATTTCTTATCCCTGAAGAACTTCTGTAGCTCTTGTGTTTCGAATTGGAGTAGTTCATACATTCGGCGTAGCTTTGCACATTACGCAGATTCCGTTCCTATCTGCTTATCCTTATTGACTGTATTGTGTTATCACGCCTTAGCCCGTAAGATCCCTTTTTACCTCTTTTCTTCTTTGTCCCTTTTCAAATCTTTTCAAATCTCTTCTTGTCAATCCACTTTTCAAATTTTATTAACACGTCTCTTCTTCTCTTTACTCTAAGAACTGTCTTTTCACATCTTACCACCTTTTCCATTTTCTCTGCTTCTTTTTTCAGACCACCTTTGTATATATTTTTTTTAATCGGGAATATCCCGGTGGAGCTTCCAAATGTAGGATTTTAAAAATCATCAAAATGAAACCCGTACGATTCTTATAACAAGTTACAAAAAATGTCTTTATTCACAAATATAACTTCAATACTTCAGATCGTCGTCGTCGTCTCGTCGCTCCATGTGTTTTTACAACCACTCCTGGATACCCAGAGACTCCCTTTTATATCCAGTCCCACATCGCTACCTTCCTTAGTAGGCTATACCATGCTTATACCTTGGTTGTCCAGCTCAGCAGATATTCCAATCCTACTGCTCCTCCGATCAACAACAGTATTGCTATTTGTCTCAACATATCGGTGTTTATTCCTCTTCTTCCATATGCACGTTTATTTAAATGATTTGAAATTGGGTCATCGATGGTCGCCTATGCACACTTCTTGTCATTGACCGCGTCTCTGTTGTGAGCGTGAAGTTTTGCTGTCGCCAATCATCATGTCGTTGGATCGATATCGCTGAAATGCGCTGTGTAAGCTTATTAGTTTATTATCGTTAGTCATCGTATGGATTGTAATTGGCATGCTAACCTGACGGTCTCAAATAGTATGTCTTATTGCGTTAATGCTATGGGTATTTTGTTTACAAAACACACATCTTAATATTACTGACCCCACATTCTATTTTGTGTACGAAATACTTATGTATGTATATTAAGATTACTGAGCCCACATAGTGTTTTGTTTATGCAATACTTATCTTAAGATTGCCGGGCCGGGGGCCCCACATATATATATTTATGTATGTATATTAATAAGTGAACATACATTGAAAATGATATTAAATTTTTACTTAAGAAAACAAACCTACTCTTCCGTGCTTTAGTTTTGTCTGACACTGTACAAATATATGAAAATTCTTATTTATTAAAATTTGTAATATGAATATACGTACCTACAGTTCACCTGCATTTTATGTTTTAATTTCAATAATAACGTATTCATACATGTACTAGAATATACATATATTGAATATAAAACATTAAATATTTAATTTAATTTTCAGTAATTATAATGATGTGCATTATAATTTCTGCGAAAACTCCATTTTGCTATTTCTGATATACATACATACATATATGAACACATATAATATTAAAAAAAATTGTGGGCTTTGTACTTCTGCATATGAATATATGTATTCCTGCATTCCTAGAAAAATTTAGCTCTTTTTAGTGAGATATTCTACATGACATCATCCCTTGTTATTGAATTACTCGTAAGAGCGCATGTGCTAAAATTATATTGCGTTTTATAATATGTATACTCACATCCTTTAAATTAAAAAGGACATGCGGGTAGAATAACCAGTTTGTATTTAACTCTAAAATCATTTAGAAGTCCAAAGCAAAATCTTCCGAATAAAGTAGTAAAAACAAGTTTTAAAAATAAATTTTGCAATACTAAGAAACGATAGTTAAATTAATATGTCTATACTTTAAAGTCAACAAAATTATTTTTTTTTTTTGTATTCCCAAGGAAAACATAATTATATATTTTCTTTATTTTCTTTGAATAAAATTTTATAAGATGGTAACTGAAAATGGAGCTCAGGTAAATGCTAATATGTAATATTTGTACAAATATATATATATATATATATATATATATATATATATATCTAGTTAAAATAGTTAACATTTATTTATTTTAACATATAAGAAGAAAAAAAACAAGAAAACAAACTTTTGCATAATGATGTAAAATGTGAGACAAAAAGCCACCATAACAAAAAAACCCGGCAAATGGCATCCATTTTGTCAATCGATAATTTAATTGTTTATTATAATTTCTTCAGGTGTTTAAGCTACAACTGTTTAGAATATAATATTTTATTTTCATAAATTATTTTTTTTTGTCATAGTTTTTGAATATGATAAGTTAAATGTATATAACTTTCTTGTGGGGTGCGGTTTTCTTTCAGTGTTTTTAGATGAATTTTTTTACAATTTTTTTTGTTGCTTTAACAATCAAAAGGAGAAAATATTTATATACTTTCGCCTGTCTTCATATTAGAAACCTTAAGTAAATGCTTATATTTGTTATTTCATATCAACTTCAAAGAAACTGATCCATTTGTACTTAGAAAAATGCACAGTTAAATTGAATAATAACTAATTTGTTACATACGAGTATATGTTGCCTGAAATTTTAACAATTTGTTGTTATCGTACACATTGTGGAAGGGCACTAACTAATGAGTGATAATTTTAATATTACATGTTACACCTTATTAATGGTATACAATAAACTCCTAGAATTTCATGAGCTCTGAAGTACGCCGCAGTGTATTGATTTTAACTGTAGAGTCACAACATGACCGGAAATTTTAGTTTCCTAGCTCTTACTCGGATATGGTACATGAATCTAAATGAAAATCAAATTCTATGCAGTAACTCATTGATTTTAAAACCGAAATATAAAGTTTATTTTTTACAATTATGTAAATTTGGTATAAAGTTGCTGCTCTAGAAGTTCCAGGGGGATTCGTGGACGTAAAAATAGAATTTGGTTTTTGGCCCAAATTCGTAAATTATTTATTCGATCTGTTAAAAAGAAATTTTAACGCCATAATAAATATACTCATTGTGGTTGTGAAGCGTAGCAAAAGTAGAGAGCAGCCTTGAGGGAGAGTTTGTTAGGTGATGCTCTAATTCATATTAGTTTAATAGAGTTAAATAGAGTTAATGGACATAGGTTCATAGTGTTCATAAAATCGTTCGGAGGATTAATACCGTGGAGAGGAACAGGTCTAAAATATGGTTTAACATTTAATGATATGTGTTGCTATAGAGCACGAGAATCAATGTTATCAGTTTAAAACTGTCAAACAAAGTGTACGAGTATGTCATCAATATCAGTTTCAGGTGATCAAGATAGAGTAGAAGATGTATGTGCTGTATTCTAATGAGTTGTCCAGACTTCACTAATGTATTCAAAAAGAATCCGAATAAATGTTATGTAAAGGGATTTATGCCTAAATCCATGCCAATAGCGGTTTTGCTTCGGCTTCGCTTTGATGCTTCAAGTTTAACTTTTGGAATTCAATGCTTTCTATCACAATGTTGCTTTGAGCCTCGGACTTATGTTTTATATTCGTAATGAAGCACGTAATGCACGTAACGTGACTTAAAAACGAAGCAAAATTGGCAGAGGCTGAACTTTTGCTTGTTTTTGACAGTCAACAGCTGTGGAATCAAAAGAAAAAAATGTAAACACACAAAAAGGTTTTGTGCAATAGTTGGTTGAGCAGTTTTGAATATTTGGACTGATTAATTTTGAATGAAAAAATGCTTTCAACTGAAGTAAATAAAACAGAAATAAATTTTCAACTCGCAAAAAAAATTTCGTTTCGCCTTTTTTTGTATAAGGTTTTCTAGTAACGACTTGACAACTTTTTTTTTTAAATAAAAGGCAAACCATTTGAGATATTTCAAAAATTTTATTATTGGCTTGAGGTACAATGAAAACATTTATGAATGGAACTCGACTTCGTTCATATGGCCACCGCGGGCACGTTTGCAGCGGTCGATTCGTTGGATTTTCAACGACTTGGCCACACATTTCGGCCGAAACGGTCGCTATTTGGCGTTCAATGTTGGCTCTGAGCTCTTTCAACGTCATCGGCGTGTTGGCATAAACCAATCACTTAACGTAGCCCCACAGAAAATAGTCAAGCGGCGTTAAATCGCACGAACGAGGTGGCCAATCGACTGGCCCATGTCTTGAGATAACACGCTCACCATACTTACTCTTCAATAAATCGATTGTAGCGTCTGCTGTGTGGCTTGTGGCATCATCCTGTTGAAACCACATGTCGTCCAAGTCCATATCTTCCAGTTCGGGCAAAAAATAATCGGTGATCATGGCGCGATAACGCTGACCATTCACAGTAACGTGACGATCATTATCGTCGACGAACAAATATGGCCGAATAACGCCGCCGGCATGCAAACCGCACCAAGCAGTTATTTTTTGTGAATGAAGTGGTGATTCATGAGGCACATGTGGGTTTTCACCCGACCAATAACGTATATTTTGCTTATTGACGAACTTATATAGCCAAAAATGAGCTTCGTCACTGAAGATGATTTTGCGATGAAATTCATCATCCTGGCGCATTTAAAATGTTGAGTTTACTGAATAAATTGACGATGACAGTTTGATGATTAGTGAAAGAGTGCGTTCACAAATTAAATTCAAAGTTGTCAAGTTCCTATTAGAAAACTCTATACTTCGAAGCAAAAAAGGTGACAAAAAACTTTTTCACCCCATTTTTTCAGAAACAAAATTTTGTTATTAGTGTTTATTTGAGAATAAAAATTTCTTTCCTGCATTTTATGTCAAAATATATGTGTAAACGTCAAGCAGTATTGTGTGTTAAAGTATATTACTGTTTTCGTGCAGTCGGTAGTGCTTGGCCAGTACCTATATTATTCTGAATGTTTTAATTAATTCGCAAGCAAATATATTTAAAAAATAAAAGTCTGAAAAAGTTTTAGTGTTACTTTGGAATAAAAATTGGGGTACAAAAAAGGTACAAATAAGTCTGATTAAACGAAAACGCTTTCAAAGGTAATTTCCAAAGTTATAAAATGAGTTACTTTTGAGGGTGTTTCAGAATCTTCTCCTGAAATAAGACTTACCACAGGGGATAAATATAATATTTTTACTTTAAAAATATTCAAAAGTCCATGATTAAAGTGCGTCATTTCCTTTTTTATTTCATTTATTAAATTCATTTAAAGGTTTGTACTTTAAGATACACAATCTTTTTTAGTACTTAGCCTTTCAAACAGTAGCATAATTTGACAACTTTATAACTAATTTACAAATAGTCGTTAATCTAGAAAAAGTTGAAGGGTGGGTGGGGGGGTTAAAGGTAAATAAATGGGGATATTGAGGGGAAAATAGCTTTCAGGATGCAATGAATTAATAAGTAGCAAGTGGGCTTATATTTGGAGTGTAGTAGTGGAGAAATAAGGAAGGATTGCACTTTTAAATTTTGACGGATTTCTAATAGATTTAATTTGGGTTGGTAATAAGTTCTATAATATTATGGGATGAACGAAAAAAAAAGCGAGGTGTTAAAGTGATTGCTACGAGGGGAGAATAAATAAAGAACTCTGTGGGACCTAGTTAAACATAATCTGTTATACAAGTAGGATAGACTCTGAATATCTTTGTGTAGAAAACTACAAATTCTTACGCAGGTGTATTATTTGAGATTACAGCGAAAAAAAGGCTGTAGATATGGTCATACCTACGAATTCATTAATTTATCACTTAGCAACTTTTTGACTGCAAGGTATTTAGTTATTTTTTTTTTGCTATAATTTTCTTAAATGCATTTGCCAGATATGAAAGAATGCTAATGGGTCTAAAATCAGCAGGTGATGTTGGATTCCCTTTGCGATCGGTAAAACCTTATCAGTTTTCCACATTTGGAGGAAAGTGGAAGTTGTTTTACACCAAATAAATATATGAGTGAGGTAAAAAATAATTAGCGGCAAGATTAATTTTATGAAAAGAATCGGAATTTAAATGAAACCTACTGAGTTGGATTTAATCGATTCTATGCACTCAAATATTTCACTTTGGCTTGCTAACTAAAAGGCATCCAGTTTCGGTGCGAGGTTTACTTCTTCAGAAAAATTATGATGGAAATTATGAGTTGCAGAATCAAATCCCAGAAAAAAGTTGTTGAGCTCGTCGGCGTCGAGCGAACACTTAGCATCGCTTCCCTTTGATATACCAATCCTACGAAGGTTGCTCCAGAGCTTTTTTGCGTAGAGGGAATCACTTAATTTAGATAAATGGAAGTTTTTCTTAGCAGCCCGCACTGTAGCAGTTGACAAATTATGTGCCGCTTTTATTTCGACCAGTTAGCAATAGATGGCTTACGCTTCCATTTGCTGTATAATTTGTTCCTGTTTTTAATTGAATTAACCATTTCTGATGTGTACCATGGGCATACTCTATTTAGTATTTTAATGAATTTGGTTGGCACACATTGGTCAAAAAGGTGAGTTAAAATAAGGTGAAATGTTTTAACTTTTTAATTTGGATCCGAACAAATCTGGCATAGCTACCAGAACTAACATTTTTAAATGTTAAAGTATCCTTAGTAGTAGTTTTGTACAAGTTCACATCATATGTACAGAAGATCATGATCAGAGACATCAAAAGACAATTGATCAAATATTAGAACCAGGGACGGATAAGAGACAATAGCTAAATCTAAAAGATTTGGTACTTGGTACTAACGTGTAGGATAAGTGGTATTTAATATCTCCATTCCTAGTAAAGATACTAGATCCTTCAATTGAAACGATAGTGAGTCGCTTATGAATAGATTTGTGCTAAAATCACCACAATTTATGTGGTGTGCTGATATAGCGCAGAGTAATTGGAAATATCAGCAAAAAGGGGAGAGTATCTCCTATTTTTGCTGTACACACATGAAACCAAACATTTGGCGTAGCAGTCAAATATGTCGACTAAAATATATTTAATCCCGTTGGTACTAGATTTGGTAATCTTCTACATTTAAGGTTTGCTTAGCAATAAATCGCTACCCCAAAACCGGTAGTAGTGGAATGATAGAGCCTATCATTCCTAAAAATTTCATAGTAAGGTATTTTGTAAATTAGATCAGGTATATTGGGCTTTAATCAAGTTTCACTTACACAGCCTACATCAACACGTGAATCGGAAAACAAATACTTTAAATAACCTAATTTATAGTCATTCACACTACGTGCATTTATAACAGATTTTAAGTCCATCATAACTTTTAGAAAGAATATTTCGTATTTTTTCGTTTTTTCGTTCATGCTGTATGAGTTTCCAGAAACTACAAAAACCATAAAAAAACAGACAGAGACAAGAAACAACAAAAATAAAAGTGCATTCAAGAGAAAGGATATTTGAGAAAAAGTTTATATATGTAGAGTGAGAGCATTCAGAGAAAAAAAACAGCAATACTATATAAGTGAATAATTTGAATAATGATTTACATTTGACTAGTCGCCGCAGCAGAAAGTAGATCATCGGAGCTTTCAACCAGAATGCCTTTTTTATTCGCTGACTTCTTTACTTACACATGTTCAAATTTAGTAAATAAAGCAAATAGTTGTTTTTTCCGCTGCAGAACGAGAGCACTATTCAAGAGGAATCGTTTTTGCTGCATTAAGCTCTCACTTATATGGCAGCTTTTGTCTGATTCTATACCAAGGTCATAGAGTCAAAGTTCGGTTGCATTTTGCTTGCGGTAGTTCGCTGCAGTCCTGCACCTTGTTCGGGCGAAAAACGTTTACTAATGCATCACATGCTATTTCCTTCCTTTCCAAAGCATTGCAATGTTGCTGAAGAGTTTTGATCCCGGTTCCGTGTAACTGTATAGTTGCATTGGTGTTTAGTATGACTGCATCGATGCGTTCGATTATTCCGGAGGTATTGGATTTCAGTTATGACTCCAAAGTTCTCTGATTTCTTTAATTTTGCGTAGAAAATTATTTTCCATCTTCGACATTTGTTCAACAAAACTAAGCCGCATAAGTTCAGATGAGATTCTCTTCTAGGGTTTTGGCTATGAGAGCATTTTCATAATTCAGTTATTTTGAGGAGCGTGAAGACGATGGTATTGGTTGGTTAGGCGTTGATGGTAGGGCTTTATTTGTGATTGCTCTTGGAGGAAGGTTGGGAGCCGACATGTTTTTAAGAGGAACGGGGAATTAAAAATGAAGCGCTATACAGATAATATACCGGAGAACACTTTCGAAAATTCTTATTCTGCAGTATCTTTGATACCTTGCATGTATTTTTATATCTACATTTTTTTATTTCTGAGCTTCTTCTAAAAACTATGCTAACTAACTTAACTATCAATAAGTGGTAACGATTGATGTTGAATTATATTTTAACTATGAACCAAAATTTAATGAAGAGTAGATGTGCGTTGTGTTTCGGGATATTTTTGTTTCAATAATTCTTCTGATTTCTTGGCATACTCCCCAAACTTGATAGTTTACCTTTTCCTTCAAATTCAAAATATTAAATTTAGTTCAAGCCTCGTAATTACATTTTTATTGACGAGCTGTTGCCTCTGATTCTTGAAAAAATTTTCTTGAAGTATTTCCATCATTGTTATTTTGAAATCCTTGTTTCTATTGTTTCAAATCCACATCGAGCCCACGCTCATCTCGAAAATGCCTTCGGGTTTCTTGTGATGCCTCTTTGATTCATCAATATCTTTTTCCACTTGCAAGTTTCAAACTGCATTCCATGTACCTGAATTTTACATGTAATGGAGAGATTCCATATTCGTAGTTAAGTTAATCATTTGATAACTCTTTATTGTTGATGTTTTTTTGTGGTCTTCCATATAGGACATAACCGTGTTGACTTTGCACTTGTTATTTCATCAGGACTTTTCCGTCAACAATAGTTAAAAAGAACTTGTGGTTCACAACTATATCTATTTCGTCATTAATTTTATTTTAAGTAGGTTGAATATTAACAATTTGTCATCTCAGTGGTGATGTTTTCGGTAGCATTTACTAGTTTTTGGTTTTTGGTCAACGTCAAGCACTCAGTTATTGATTACCTTGGCGTTCCTTTTCCTTCTCGAAAAGGGCTGCGATCCATTTTGATTGAAAATGCGCATAAAGTGAAAATAATTTTTTCCCGATTTCGGACATCTTTTCGCTGACAAATTTTCATCGGACAATTTGTAATCATTTTTAACGGCGCATATGAACTCTTTTTTATTCGAGACGTTGACAAAAATTTCTAATAAATAGTTGTATGAAATGTCCATTCTTAATTTTAAGCTTATACAATATTTTCTATAACAATCGTTTGCTGAATTAATTCACCTTAACTGATTATTTAAACAAACGGTCAATATTTTTATTCATCGCTGTGAAAAATTATAAATCCGAAACCGAATCTTCATTTTCCTTGTAAAGAGTAAAAAACATTTATTATTGACTTTGTTCCAAAATATTGGCAAATAAGGGAAAATGTAAAAAAAACATGTAATGTTCTTTTTTTTACTGCGAATCTTAATCGTAATCTCTAAATTGGTATCGTATGACAATATTGGAACGAAATCAATAATATATGTTTATTATTCATTATAAGAAAAAATTAAAATTTGGGTTTATGTTTGAGTAATTTTCCAAAGTACATACTTCTCCAATGAGAGAGAGAAAAAAGAAAAAAATTCAAATTTGGCTGACCTCATCAAAACAAATCTCTGTAGCACAAAGGGATGCGAGTTTGCGTACCTGACTTTTTAATTATGTATTTACAAATAATACATCGAAATTATTTTCTGTTGAGATTGAGGTCGTAACTTTTTTATAAACTTAACTTAAAGTCTTAAATTCAACCTAAACATTAAGTTCAATAGTTTTAAAAAAAATATTAAATAAGCGTCCAATTTTGATTCTAAAAATAAACAGGTATATCAAACAAAACGAAGAAGAAATTATTTTTTGAAAGGGTTTGCGTAGCATTTACACTTAAACCTAAAAAAAATTAAAAAATCGATTTTTAGGTGACCTTAAAAATACTCAATTTTGACTGGCTCTTCAGGCAAAACTATTGACCCAAAGAAATATTTTTTTCTGTTACCAGAGCTCCAAACATTTTTTAAGGGGAGATATACACCTAGGAGCCAGAAAAAATGTCATATATACCTATCTAAAAGTTTACGCATTCAGAAATGTGTTTAATTTTTTTTTATTTAAAAATATACAAGCATAAATACCCAGCTATTATCCATGAATGACACTCCAAAAGTGTCTAGGTTTCCTCAAACGATGTAAGAAATACTCCTCCCCTTTGATCAGGTTTCAATATATGGTATAAGGCATTTATCTGCTCAAAATTGGAGAACAATGCCCAAATCTGGACAGGTGCTTCTAAAACATATCTGCTCTTGCTAGATGGTATTCAAAACCGTGTAATAAATCCCATTAGTGATGCTTATATCAGTCAGTCAATTGACACCCTCGAACACCGACGTAACGGCTTCTGTCTTACTTTGTTTTATCGCTATGTCTACAACCAATGCTTCATAGAAATCGTTTTCTTTGTACTCTGAAATATCATTCGGACGTACTCCGAAATATCTTGATTCGGTTGCTTATGAAATGCCCTGTCGAGCATTCTGTTACATAGGAAACATGTAATCGGTATTTTTCTTTTTTTTCTTCCCGATTTTCCTTCGCCAGCGCTGTGTACAAACATTTTAAAGGTACTCAAATCCATTGAGCGCGAGTTACAATAACAACATTGCAGCAATATAACACCCAACCATATTCATATTCCATAATCCCACAATTGTAAACTTATCCACAACTTGTAATGCACAAGTGATTCACAGAAATGCATACACAGCGATTCGCCAGTTTTTTGCAAAGGTAAAATAAATATGCTTATGTCAGTTCTTGGAATCACTTTGGTAAATCAATTTCGTTTTCAAATTACAGCAGATGCTCGATATAGTGAACTTATAAAAACCAGGCCTGTTCACTGGAGCAAGATTGTTCATTGTAACGAACGTGGACTCCTTGAAGCAAATTTCATTAAAATGTGTATGCTCTTATCGAAAATAGAATATAATTACAATTTTCTTTACAATTAATAAAAAACAAGTCAATATTTATAAGAAAGAATATTTTATTTTTAACAAAAACAACCCATCCATAAAAAAAACGTAAAACGCAACAAAAATAATACATTCCATGTACTTTAAAAAAAAATGCAACAAACTTAAGCTGTGCTAAAATAGTTAGTCGTCTACTGTCTATTGCTTTTTCTTTGAATATATGTCAATCAGTATCGCCTTTTCTGATAACCTTTTAGGGACCAAAACATCCGTATAATCCACTTGATTTCTAGTTGCCCATTAAAGCGCTTTTTCAAATAATTGAACAGCATCTCTAGAAGATATACAAATCGAATAATCTACTTATGGGTGTTGTTCTTTTTCGTTTCCGTTTTCGTCTTCTTCAATATCTTCATTCCAATTATTCAAATCCGCTGCCGTATGTGCTAGTCCTGTTATATGGTTCAGAAGATTAATTATTTCTTCTGTGGCTATTGTGTTGGAATTAGATTCTAAATTGTTGCGAAGAATACTGAAAGGTATTTTATCTTCATCCTCATCTTTCGGATCTTCTTCAAACGAAAGGACGTTTTTCTAGCATTTCGCAATGACTGAAACTCCTTATTTGTCCCATGCCGCTGCCAAGTTAAAAACAGCGTTTTTTATTGACACTCCCTTAATACAGCTTCACAAATGTCTGGAAAAAACGTAATTTTTTCTAACATCCAATAAAATCTTTAAATATCTGTGTTAAGAACCTACTCTTTTCAGAAGCAGCAATTTTTTTTATAAAAAAGTTTGCTCGGGCGGATTGCATTTTGATCCATAGGCTGAATTAGTGGTGTTACATTAGGAGGCATGTACATGACTGAAAGGCTACCATATGGAGTTTGATGTTCGATTTCTGGAGGATGGCTGGGAGCAGTAACGAGGTTTCTGAGCTTTTCCTATGACAAGTGGTTTCACTTTATGGTGACCTGTGGCATTAGCACACGCTAAAAATGTGATTCTTTGTTTTACTGTTTTTCGAAACTCGCACTTTGTATTTGCACTACAAACAGAGAGATATACTTAAGTGGTATTAGCTTAAAATCCCCCGCAGCATTAGCACCAAGGAGCAAAGTTAATCGTTCTTTAGATACCTTATAACCAGATGCCGATTTTTCACTTTTTGAAATGAAAGTCCTATCAGGCATTCGCTTTCAATAGAGTCCTGTCTCGTCCACATTGAAAACCTGTTCAGGTCGATATCTACCTCTTTCAATAATTGTTTTTAAAATGTTGGGATATTCTTTAGCTGCGTCATCGTCGGCACTAGCTGTTTCACCTTTCATTTTTGAGTTCTGGAAATTGTCTCTATTTTTAATTTTTTCAAACTAACCTCGGCTTCCTTGGAATGTTACATCTTTATTAGATTCATCGGAAACGCCACTCTTCAAATTTTCGAAAATATTTTTAGCCTTTTCTTGGATAGTCATTTGGCTCATTTTCATCCTCCATTGGTTATTTACTTCAATCCATATAGCCAATAATTTTTCCATCTTTTCTATAATACCACTTCTTAGTCGAGTTAATTTTGAGATACTTAAAGGTGAAGCAGATTGCGAATGCTCTTTAATTTTTACTTTGTTATCCCGAATAGTTTGCAGAGTAGACTTTGGCAGTCCAACAACCTTACAAATTTCTACGATTTTCTCGCCAGCTTCAATACGCCGTAAAATTTCTAACTTTCAAGCGTGACTGATTTTCGGCTTCTCTTTTTTTTTGCATCACTCTCCGATTTTGATGAGCCTTTCGATGGCATTTTGTCTATTAAAAAATAATTACATATGTAAATGTACATATTTATCAAAAAAAATTTCTATTACGTACCAACAATTTTTCTAAAAGTTTCCAATGTTTATCTAAACAGAAACTAAACACAAACAGGAATAAACATGAATAAATCTTCTGCTTACTAGCATGTAATCAACTGCAGCGTCAACGCAGTAATTCATACACACATGTACGAATATATGTCCTTTTTCGTTTTCCTTTTCGTTTTTTCTTTCGTTGTTTTTTGGCGGTAAATCGAAAAAGTGCCATAATTAAAGTAGGCCGTTATAGCAAAAGGCCGTAAAAAGAGCGGCCGTATAGCGAGGTATGAGTGTACTTGCTTGCTACATATGCTTGTGAATGCTAATTCATTATCGGTCATTATGAATTTTGCGTTGGGGTACGATGGCGGTCCCAGAAGTACCCGACTCAACAAAGAAAACACAAAAATTTTATAAAAATTATTTGTTTTTCAACATAATCGCCTTTCAGCTTTATACACTTTTCCCAGCGATATTTAAAAAGTTCGATACCACTTTTATAATCAGAACTGTCTTGTTCCTCAAAATAGCCATTAACTGCCGACATCACTTCTTCATCGTTTGAAAATCTTTGCTACCTGATGTTCCCAAACTTGAAAAAATGGCTCAGTGGTCAATTTAAACTTCAATTCATTAATTTAAGCCATTGCAATAACGACACTGTTTTTGCTCGAGTGTGAGCAAACGCGGCACCCATCTTGCACACAGCTTTCCCATGTCCAAATTTTCAAATAATATGCGATGTACCGCACTTTTTGAAATGCCTACAATGTCTCCTAGCTCGCACACTCACGATTTTCAGTCGTCACCTCATTTGGTCGACCACTGTGATGCTCGTCTTGGCAGCTCGTACGGTCTCGTGTAAACTCAGCAACCCAAAATTTTACTGTTGAAAGCGAAGGAGCAGACTCACCCAGAGTAGAATCCAGTTCAGCTTTTATATTGGTTGTGCTGGGGCCTTTCAAATAAAATTATTGTATCACATAACGATGACCAATTTTCTCCATTTTCACAAATTCACTGACAATGTTCACTATTGAAGGCTGCCAATCAAATACTAAACAATGTGACGCTTTCAAACTTGAAAAATATTCTTTATAGACTGCGTACTTTCCAATACAGTGATATTTTCAAACAACTACCGCCATGTCTTGGTCAGGCCGGGTGGTACCCGTAGCTTATTTGATTTCTGATGATGTTGTTATTCCTGTTGTTTCTGCTGTTGCTGTTTCCATTGAAGTGAAATAAATCTAAATGAATAGGTTCGCCCATATGATTTGGTATAGGTGTGGCACCGATTGGTTGTTTGTTTGGTCGTTCGTATTTATTTTTTAAGGCAGATTCCACAGTCTTGTGCTTCCTTTTTACACATTTGGCGTATAGTGCCAAAAATATGTAGTCAGTATATATTCTTGAGCGTTATTTTTATAATTCTTATGTCCTCGTTTGTGTGTATGCATTAATATTTCTTTTTGCCTATCTATATTTTCTATGTCTTCTGTAATTTTTTGTGCTAAAACAATTGGTACATTTGGAAACGTTAAAATAATGTCATTTTCGATGTAGAATAAAGTTTCTTCATCAATTTTTATGGCGTTGGTCACTTTTGGGTTTATTATTCGTTTTAATTTGTCTAATAGTTCTTCTTTAGTTGAACAGAAAAGTGTGTTGTGCTTATGAAAAAATGTTTTGTGAAGAAATTTCTACTGAGTTGTTTGTACTATAGTTTATAATTATTTGATTTCTAAATGTATTTAACGATTGTTTTATGCGTTTTAATTTATCGATTGGTGAACTTTGAGCTAGTCGCTTGAAGTGTTGTTAATCTGTTGGCGAGATAGTGCATCAGCGACCACATTTTGGTGTTCTGGTTTGTATACTAATTTAGCGCCGTATTTTTCCATCGTTTTAATTTTGTGTTCGGGTTTTTGTCAGAAATTGAAAAGATGAGAGACTGATGATCTGTATAAATTGTTAGGTCTGCTATACCGTACAGGTAATTTCTTAGTTTTTGAAGTAATCAAACGATCGCGAGGACTTCCTTTTCATTCGTGCTGTAGTTTTGTTCAGTTTTGTTAAGGGTTCTAGATATAAATGAAAAAAAAATTTTTATTCTGAGAGAGCACAGCTCCTATTGCAAAGTTACTTGCGTCCGTTGTTATTTCAAAATGTTTGCTGCAGTCGGGTTGGAATAATTCGACTTGTGCTTGTAATGTATTCTGTTTAAATTCCCTATAGTAGCTAGCTAAGCCTCAAAATGAGCGCGGTTCTTTTAATTTTTTCCAGGTTGAAAAGTCTTTTATAGTTTGAATTTTGTTAGGATTTAGTTATTTTGTTATATTTGATTATATGTACGAGGTATTCTACTGAATTCGGAAAAAATGTGATTTTTCGTTTGAAATTTTTATATTTGCATTGTGGAGTGCACTTACTATTGTACGTCTGTGTTCCATATGTTCTTCGAGTGAGGGGGAATATACGAGTACATCGTCAATATAAACGTACGCGAATTTGCCAATATATGGACGTAGGATATCGTGTACGCATTGTTGAAATATAGAAGGTGCATTCTTTAAGCCGAACGGCATTCTAAGGAATTCATACTTTGCGACATTCACACTGAATGTGGTTTTTTCCATATCTGATTCTTTGATTAAGATTTGGTGAAAACGTGACTTTAAATCTAATGTCGTAAAAAAATTTGCTTTACCTAGATTTTTTATAGTCATTGCAACGTCTGGGATAGGGTATCTATCTGTGATAGTCTGAGCATTAAGCTTCTACCATGCATCTTTTAGGTTTCCCTTCATTAACGGTATCTTTTTTTGTGACGATCCAAATTGGAGAGCTGTATGGACTTTTACTAGGTTGTATAATCTGATTGTCTAATAATTTTTATATTTCATTATTTATATAGGGTTTTCCAATAGGGACTTGACAACTTTGAATTTAATTTGTGAACGCACTCTTTCACAAATCATCAAACCGTCACTGTCAATGTATTCAGTAAACTCAACATTTTCATCAAGATGCGCCAAGATGATGAATTTCATCGCAAAATCATCTTCAGTGACGAAGCTCATTTTTGGCTCAATGGGTTCGTCAATAAGCAAAACATGCGTTATTGGTCGGGTGAAAACCCACATGTGCTTCATGCATCACCACTTCATCCACAAAAAATAACTGTTTGGTGCGGTTTGCATGCCGGCGGCGTTATTGGGCCATATTTTTTCGTCGACGATAACGATCGTCACGTTACTGTGAATGGTCAGCGTTATCGCGCCATGATCACCGATTATTTCTGGCCCGAATTGGAAGATATGGACTCGGACGACATGTGGTTTCAACAGGATGGTGCCACAAGCCACACAGCACACGCTACAATCGATTTATTGAAGAGTGAGTATGGTGAGCGTTTTATCTCAAGACATGGTCCAGTCGATTAGCCGCCTGGTTTGTGCGATTTAACGCCGCTTGACTATTTTCTGTGGGGCTACGTTAAGTCATTGGCTTATGCCAACACGCCGACGACGTTGGAAGAGTTCAGAGCCAACATTGAACGCGAAATAGCGGCCGTTTCGGCCGAAATGTGTGGCCGAGTCGTTGAAAATTGGGTCCAAAGCCAATAATAATTGATGGTTTTAGCAGCTCATAATACAGCACACCCATCTGATCCCACCAAATACAGAGCATTAGCTTTACGCCATAGATATTCGGCTTTGCCGTTGATTTGGCTGGTTCGCCGGGTTTCACATATGATTTTTTGCGCTTGTGGTTGTCGTAATGGATCCATTTTTCATCACCAGTAACAATCCGATGCAAAAATGACTTCCTTTTGTGGCGTTCCAGCAGCATTTAGGACATGCAAAACCGCCTTTCAGCGTCTTTCGGGTTGAGTTCATGTGGTACCCAATTTCCTTGCTTTTGAATAATGAAGAAGAACTCCCCGCAAAAACACTTTTACGGGCACAAAGTTCGACATATTTGAGTGAAAAAAAATTATTGTTGTTTACGCTTCAAATGAATGACAGATACTGAAATACGTACAATGACAGTAGCTTTCCAACGCATGTTCCAATGGAATAATACATGTTACGCCATCTCTTAGCAAACCGCACGTTTTTAAGTTATATGTATTTATATTTATATGTAAGTTTATACTCATAAAGATAAATTTCTGCTATAAGACCGTGTTCACCTAAAAGCATATCGAACTCCTTTAAAGCTTCGGTTTCAAAAAATGCTAAATTATGGTTTAATAGTGTAATGATTTTTTTGGCTTTGGTGAAAGAGTAACCATGAATCTGTTTGATTTTTACTGGAGGTATAGATATTATAGGTATAGATATTCCTAATCTACATTTTGAGCTTTTTCTTGGCAGCGTCTTTGTAGGCATGGTAGTCCGTTTATTCTCTTAAAAAAAACACTTTTTGTTTTGTAGGTATCATCGGCGTGTGAGGTTAGTGAATGTAAGTCTTCATCTCTGGTTTGTATTACTCGTTGAGTTTTGCTTGGGTTGTAGTTTTTTGATGACAGTACTCGTTCACGTTTTGCTGTATGCTGGTTTTCTCCATTCAGAGAAAGTGTTTGTTGAAAGTGTTGCGTAAGTCGCACATATTGACGAGAGTTGTCCACTTCAATTGGTTCTGGTGGTGGTTGATGATTATGTACGTTTGGTTTGTACCTTCTGATGTCCCCATATCTTTGTGGTGGTTGAGGGTTATATTCCACACGTATATTTGTGTTGTATCTCCTGTTGTCCTTGTAAGTTTGTGGCAGTGTTTTGTCGTTGATTGTACCTTATTTGTGGTGATATTTGGGCATTAAACTGCATATTTGTGTTGTCGTGGTATATGGTGCTGGCAGTTGCATATGCAATTTCGAAGTCTCTTGGATGGTGGCTGTATAGTGTGCTGCTCGTGTATTTGCTGTTGAGTCCTGTGATGAAAGTGCGGACTGCTTCCTGGTTTGCGTAGTTTGCCATTGCTTCAGATCGCTGATCACCTGACATTTCTATTTTGGATAATGCCAAATTTAAGGCTTTGCTGACTTCACTGTGGAATTCTGACAGTGTTCGTCTTTCTTGCGTTATTTTTTCCATCTCTAGAAGTACATATAATGGCCTTTGGTCGGCATATGTTTTGTCGAGTCTGTTGCTGGTTGCATAGAAGTTTAGCTTTGTGTTATGGTTGATTAGTATATCTGCAGCTTCTCCAACAATTTTTGCATGTAAAATTGTGAATGCTGTATAATAATTCGGATGGTTGGAGAATTGTTTGATGTTCTCCATGAATATCCATGCCCCTTTCCTCCAGGATCTGTATTGGTTTTTGTTCCCATAAAAACATTTCATGGCCTCGAATGTTTTGACGTTTATTTGGTTGGCATCAGTGTATAAGGTGTGAAGTCTTCATTCCACTGTTATTATAGTTTGGAACGATCGTTTTACTTCTAAAGTGTTGACCTTTGTTTGAATGTTCTCCAGAGTTTATGTGATAATCTCAATTTCTGCTTTTAGTGCTGTAATGTCTTCCATTGTGTGTTCTTTTTTTCCTATTGGTCGTAAGTAGTTGAATAGGTTTTGTCTTCTGATGCGAGAATCCTGTGTGGAAAAAAATCTTTCACTTTTTTTGACACTTTTTCCACTTAAAAATTGCTGTTCGCTGTTTCAGGATCTGCTTTTTTCTTGAAGTATTTGTTTTTTTATGGTATTTAATTTTCACTTTTTTCAACCATTTAGTATTGAAAGTCTTCTTTCCCGTGGAGTTTTTACTTTTATCCTATTTTATAAGGATATGTAGCTGCAGTCAGGAGCTAGAACCGGCTTGAGCCCCCAGTTAATGTATATTAATTGTTTTGAATCAAAAAAAAAAAAAAAATTCTTTTTGCTTCGTCGAAATGCGTGCAGTTTATTTATATTCTTAAGACTGATTACAATATTCCATCTTACTACTATTTATACTAACTAGGATGCGGTTGTTGTTGAAGTATGTTTTCCGTATTGCAAGATAATTAAGCATGTTATCGTTGTTTACGTGTTTTCGAATTACAAGTTACTGTTTTTGCTTGTTCAAACATGTTTACGTTTGTAGTGAGAGATAACGAATACGTTGTCGTTGTTTACGTTTATAGTGAGAGATAACGAAGAAGAGCGCGCTAATTATATAAAAAAAAAATATCAAAACCAAACCATATTCTTTATGAAGAAAATTTAAAATTTCATCGAATGGTAGAGGTCGTTAAAAACTTCTGTAAATAGTGTGGATTAAAGAAGTGAATGAAATGCAGGATAAGAAATATATGCTAAGGAGAAAAGATGTCCGATTGAGAGTCATACATACGAGGTATGTGCAAAAAGTAAAATGACTTTATATTTTTATAAAAAAATATTTATTTATTCATCAATTATGAATAAATCAAAGTAGTCTCCATCAGATATAATACACTTGTGCTAACGCTTTTTTGAATCCACGAAGCAGTTCTCATAAGCAATCTTTGGTATATTCTTGAGCTCTTCCAACAATGCCATTTTTATTTCCTCAATCTTTGCGAATCTGCGTTCTTTCATAGGTTTACCTAGTTTTTGGAAAAGGAAAAAGTCGCGTGGGGCCAAATCCGGAGAATATAGTGGCTGAGGCATGATTCTCATGTAGGTTTTGGCCAAAAAATCTCTCACAAGCAACGATGAATGAGCAGGTCCATTATTGTGATGCAAAAGACATGAATTGTTTTTCCATAATTCCGGACATTTTTTCCGTGATGAGTCGTCACCATTTATGACCCTTTTAGCAATTCGGCATTATCATTGACGTCATTTAAGAGCTCCTAGGGCTGCTAATGCTACGGTTCTTCTGATCAAAATTAAGAAGTTTCGGAACAAACTTCGATGGCACGCGTCTCATGCCCAAAACCTCCAAAAAAATTGCATAACACGAGCCGAGCGATATGCCAACATCCTCAGCAACTTCTCTTATGATAATTCGACGATTTTACAAAACAATTTTCTTCACAGCCTCGACGTTATCATTTTTTGTTGATGTTCTGGTGCGTCCAGAGCGAGGTTCGTCATTGCCATCTTGAAAGGGCTTGTACCACTTTAAATTTTTTTTCTTAGAGCAGACATCGTATGCCACAGTCATCATTTCAAGTGTTTTAGAGCATTTAATTTCATTTTTTACACAAAATTTTATGCAAATTTTTGCTCAATTTTTTATAATAATTAAAAATCGCCGAGCACACTAAAATACGTCTAACCTTTTTATCTGTCAAAAATAAACTAAGAACTAATATACTTGAAACTACGAACATATGTTCCGGACATATGTACCAACACATCAAAAAATCGGTAATCGAATATACGTTGCCCGCGAAATTTCAAATGCCATCTTATTTTTTGAAAATACCTTGTATATGGTACTTAGGATTCTTGAAGCTTAAAAGCATAATCCATCCTTCCAAAACGTCTTAAAACCCAATTTAAGAAATGATTGCATACCATTCTTAAGTCCGACCTCAATGGGAGAAAAAAGTGTAAAGACATTAACACTTGAGCGAAACGTATATTTACGTACTCGATTGGGGTTATTAAATGGTCTCCAACTAATATCATTGATTTGCATATTAATGACAAAGAGTAATATACACAAAGCGCTGTGGAAACAATATCACTACCTCGAAAGATGGGGGGAAGGGGGATAATAAGTATCAGTCAACTCTATTAATAACAAACTGTTTCGAGAGCAGACTTTCACCGCTTTTGAAAGCTTTGTTATTCGTAGGCTATCGGTATACTCCCTGAATCTCAAATCAGATATCTTTCCTTGTCTTGAAAATCTGAAAACTCCAAACGAAATTATTACAGTATGGAAATCGAACTCTCTATATGGAGGGCACCCGAATGAATTTCAAATGGAAAATATTACCAGATTACAATACCATACGCCATACTATATTGTAGGTAAGTATCATCTTTTCTCTCTGCGCGAAAGTGCAACCACAAAGTTATACTGAGACATAGTTTTAATTACAGATCAACAATATCAGCGAATAGACTAGATATAACCCCGTTTCATAAAGAGAAGAAAACGATCGATTATTTGATATACGATGGCGGTCCCAGAAGTACCCGTCATAACAAAGAAAACACAATTCAGCTCTATACACTTTTCCCAGCGATGTTCAAAAAGTTCGATACCCTTTTTAAAATAAGAACTGTCTTGCTCCTCAAAATATCCATTAACTGCCGACATCACTTCTTCATCTTTGGAAAATCTTTGACCACTGAGCCATTTTTTCAAGTTTGGGAACAGAAAATAACCCAAGGGGGCTAAATTTGGTGAATAGGGTGCATGAGGTAGCAATTTAAACTTTAATTCATTCATTTTGGCCATTTCAATAACGGATTTGTGAGCTGGTGCATTATCTTGATGAAACAACAGTTTCTTCTTAGCCAAATGCGGCCATTTTTGTTGGATTTCTTCGCTCAAACGTTGCAATAAGTTCGCACAATACTGGCCGTTGATAGTTTTTCCTTTTTCAAGTTAGTCAATGAAAATTATCCCACGCATCCCAAAAAATCGACGCCATGACTTTGCCTGCAGGTGAAATGGTCTTCGCCTTCCTTGAAAGCGCTTCTCTTTTTTGAATCCATTGTTGTGATTGTTCTTTTGTCTTGGGTGTAAAGTGATGGACCCATGTTTCATCCATTGTTATGAAACGGCGCAAAAATTTTGCTTTGTTGCTGTGATACTTCGCTAAACACTCAATTGAAACATCTTCACGACACTGTTTTTGCTCGAGTGTGAGCAAACGCGGCACCCATCTTGCACACAGCTTTATCATGTCCAAACTTTCAGATAATATGCAATGTACCGCACTTTTTGAAATGCCTACAATGTCATGACCTAACATACTATATTTAACCCTCAACGTAGAAGTTAGAAATGTAAGGCAAAAGAATTTTTGCCTCTTTTGGGATTTAAGAAACATAAAAACGGAAAAACTTTTAAGGGAAATATCAAACATAAATTGGCAATATTTCAGAAACATTTATTCAGTCAACCTTAAAGTTGAAAATTCAACTAATCTTCTTATCCTCTAGTTGAATATTTAACTAATCTTCTAAACTACTTATTTGACAAATACGTCCCTCTTTACCTCGTTACAAATGTCAATGGCTCAATAGAAATATATAATCCGTGAAAGAAATTTGTATACATTATCTATAAAAACTATAGAATCCCATGTAACTGGGAGCGCTACAAAACATGCAGAAGCAAGTTCGTTATGGCTATAAGAAATAGAAATTCAACAAAAAATGTATAGAACAATTTAAAAAAATTGGGTCCATATGGAAATTCAAATTAAAACAACATTGATGATGATGATGTACGGTATATTTTCGAAGTCTCGATAATGTCTAAGTTTTATTATTGAAATGTGTAAATTCATGTATTGAAATGTGTAAATTCATGTATGGACTAATATACCATCGAATGCCTTTATTTGAAAAAATACATTTTTTTTTACCCTTGAGAACTTTTAGCATAAACATTTACATGATTCACAACATACATTTCTGACTCAAGTTAAAAACACATACAATCTATATGATTTTGTTCGTTCAATAAAAAACCACCTTCAAAACCCAGACGGGGCTTTACGTTTTTAGTCTTTTTTGTAAATTAAGTTTTATTGTTTTAAAAACTTTTTATGTTGGATTCTTCATATATGGCACCTACGTCTTAATTTTTTATTATACAATGTATCAAATTTGTTAATTTTATAAGCCACATATGAGATTGTTATATAGTAATAAAAGGAACGAATAAATGAATGAACGGAAGTACTCAACATAAGCAGTAGAAATGAAAACGCTGTACAGAACGAGAAGAGTAGAAATAATATTATTCGTGATTTCAGTAACTGGAAATGCTGCCTGGAAAAGACGATAGTGGGCATTCAAGAACTGTACTATTAGACACGTGTCAAATAGTCCTAAAATTTCTTCACATCCAATATCTTAATAACAAACCTGTAGAAATAGGCATATAGCCTTGACCAGTAATTTCTTTGATACCACATACCCGGGATGTGTAGATAATATATTGGCATAATAGGCGAAATGTGTTTAACTCAATAATAATTGGTCAAGATTATAATTTGATTAATTAATTCTATAACTTCGTGCGGTTTGCTAAGAGATAGTGTAACTTGTATTATTCCATTGTTATTATTCCATTGGAACATTCGTTGAAAAGCTTCTGTCATTGTACGTCATTTCAGTATATGTCATTCATTTGAAGCGTAAGCAACAATAATTTTTTTCCACTCAAATATGTCGAACTTTGTGCCTGAAAAAGTGTTTTTGCGGGCAGTTCTTCTTCATTACTTTAGTATGAAGAAAACTGCTGCCGACGGTCATCGTATTTTGGTGGAAGTTTATGATGAACATGCGCTAGCTGAGCGAACGTGCCAAAAGTGGTTTGCACGATTTAAAATTGGTGATTTTGGCTTGGAAGACGATGAACGTCCTGGGCAGCCAAAAAAGTTTGAAGATGAAGAACTGGAAGCATTACTCTATGAAGATTGTTGCCAAACACAAGAAGAGCTAGCAGAATCGTTGGGTGTCACTCAAGCGCAGCCATTTCAAGACGTTTAAAAGCAGCTGGTTATTTTTAAAAGCAAGAAAATTAGGTTCCATATGAACTCAAGCCAAGAGACGTCAAAAGGCGGTTTTGCATGTCCGAAATGTTGCTGGAACGCCACAAAAGGAAATCATTTTTCCATCGGATTGTTACTGGTGATGAAAAATGGATCCATTACGACAACCCCAAGCACAGAAAATCATCCCGGCCAACCAGCGAAATCAACGGCAAAGCCGAATATCCATATCCAGATCCCATCTGGTGGGATCAGATGGGTATGCTGTATTACGAGCTGCCAAAATCGGGTGAAACCATCAATGGACAATACTTCCGAACACAATTAATCCGTTTGAAGAGAGCAGTAGCTTAAAAACGCCCGGAATATGCGACCAGACACGAGGCAATAATTTTCCATCATGTTAACGCTTGGCCTATTTGGAAAACAGTAGATGGGAAGTCTTACCCCACCCGCCTTATAGCCCAGACCTTGCCCCTTCTGACTATCATTTGTTCCGGTCGATGCAGAACGCCCTCACTGAAATACGGTTCACATCAGAGCAGAATATCAAAAATTGGCTTGATTCATACTTAGCTGCCAAGCCGGCGCTGTTCTTTTGGGATGGGATCCACAAATTACCAGAAAGATGGAAAAAAGTCATAGCTTCAGATGGGCAATACTTTGTATAATACTTTTGTACATGTTTTTTTTGAATAAACGTTCAAATTTTGAAAAAAAAAACCGCACGAATTAAAATATACACCGAATTTAATATATGTAAAAGGGGTAAATGTAAAACATTAGTAATCCACTGGACTACCAATATTAATGATATGCAGAAAATTCCCAGTATAAATGATTGTAATTAAGACTCAGTATATTGCATACCTTTTGGGGATAAACCAATCACATTAAAAATTATAACCAAGTGAATAGGACGTGTTTCATTTTTTCTCCGCTTTTTTTTTTCTTGGTTCGTGTGGTGATCCTTTTTAAAGGATTTAACAATCCTTTTATGGATTTTCATGGTCCTTCGAGCCGGATACGATTGATAGTAAATCAATCAACGTGTGTGAAAAGATTTTAACATAAAGAAAAACAGTAGACATTAACTTAAAGAAATTAAAGACAAAAAGTGAAGAACAATTCTACCAGTGAGTTTTTTTTTTAAGGTGCAAATCAGTTTTCCGCGTCGTGCAATTTCTTCCTTTTTCTTGAATTGTGTTTTAAAAAAACATAAGGCCAACAAAAGATTGCAGTAAAATCGCAGCTATAACCTTCATCTCCGTTGTTCCACCATTTTGCTGTTCCAGTTCTGCTCACCGTTGGACTACTTTGCAACAGCACATCCACCTTTGTGGATATCTCCGGCAATTTAAATAATTTAAAAGATACGTAAGTTGAATTACACCCCCATTTTTTATTTTTATTTTTTTTTTTTTTACTTGATTTCAACAATGAGCACCGCTCTGAAGCTCCAAAAGAATTTGCTAAAGCAAATTACAAAGGATTGGGAAAATTTTGGAAAGAGATCCCCGAAGGAGAATACAAAAAATTTCATCTCCAATAGGATTGCCGTGCTGGAGGAAAATTTCAAGATTAGTACCCAACATAACGCCGATAGAATATCCTCAATTGAAGCTGGAAAGGAGGATGAATTAGAGGAAATCTTCGACAGGATTAAAGACAATTACCTGGACTACAAAACAGCGCTTTTAGATATCATGAATAAACTTCAAGCAACAGTTCAGACTCCGGTAAGTGATAATATAAGTACCTCTAGCGATAAGAACATCATTCGATTGCCGAAAATAAATTTACCAGTCTTTTTGGCAGAATATGAATCCTGATCTTTCATGATCTTTTTGTATCTTTAATACATACGAATAAAGCACTAACAGAGGTTGAGAAATTACATTATTTGAAATCTCGTTTGGGCGGTGAAGCCGAGCGTCTCCTTCAACATTTAGTCATTGACAACGGGAGCATGGGACATTCTCACATCTCGCTATGACCATAAACGTGTCCTTGTTAATGCACAGCTGAGAATCGTTTTTACACAAGAGAACATTAGCCACGAGACCGCTTCACATCTGAAAAAATTACTAGATACATCAGTGGAATTTCGACACGCTTTGAAAAATCTCGATGTACCGTTGGAACATTGGAATGTTATCCTTATCTTTTGTTTAGTGAAAAAACTTCCCACAATAACACAACAACTGGGGACAGATAAGGAATTACCAAAGTTTGAAGGTTTCACTGAATTTTTAGAAGCGAGGTTTAGGACATTGGAGGCAGTTGGTCAACGGGAAGTTATAGGAGTCAGTAAGATCTCTAGGGCACCATTAACAAAAACAAAATCGTTTTACTTGAAGCAGAATCAAAAGAGTCAGTTCAGCTGTAAAATGTGCAATAAAGGGCCTCATTTACTGCGGACCTGCAACCGGTTTTAAAAATGGACATCGCGTCTCGCAGGAATATCGTAAATAAAATCGGCATATGTGAGAATTGTCACAGTTACGCAACCCAACAGTGTCCCAGCAGAGTCCGATGCTACTTTTGCCAACAGCTTCACAATTTTCTTTTACACACTAACCCCCTTCATACTCACAATTCAATTCACACACAACAAATACCCAACACTACATAACATAGGCAGCGCCTAATTCGGTCACCACCACCCAACATACATACACCCCCACACAACCCCTTTTATCTACAGTAAACTTAAACGCTACCCCTTTTCAGCCCACACAACAGGTCAACACTTTTCACGCAGTAGAATCCCATGTAGACGTGTTACTCGCAACAGCGCTGGTAAAAGTAAGATCCTTTTCAGGTATAGACGTCACACTTCGCGGATTGATAAATCCGGGTTCAGAAGCCACCTTCATTACTGATCGGGCAGTCAAGAGATTAGATATGAAGGGAAAACGGACTTTCGTAGAGGTATCCGGGTTGGGAAAGGTCAGCAGCGGAGCTTGTCACAGCTACGTTGACCTTAGGTTGGGGTCTCTGCACTCGCTCTATGAAACCAGCACCTGAACCTTAATATTCGAATCGCTGACTGGCCTTTTTCCGGCCCACGAGCTAATACCAAAGCAGTGGAAACACATACACGGATTAACTCTAGCTGACCCGACCTACTATAAACCTGCCGAAGTCAATCTGCTATTGAAATACGACATCTACTCCGAAATAGTACTTCCAGAAATCATACGTGGAGAGGAAGCAAAGTCATCCATTGCGCAGAATACGTCACTTGGGTGGATTTTGATGGGTAGAGTACATAAACCCAGTCGAACTATAAGGAATTTCCTTCAAGTACTTGATGTCAGCGAGCAACTCCAACGTTTCTGGGAGATGGAAGAAACTCCCTTTAAGGCTCACCAAACATATGAGGACAAAGTATGTGAGGAGTTCTACAAGGCAACAACGAAAAGGTCGGATAGCGGACGATACGAGGGATCGTTATCATTTAAGGAAGGGAGCAGACCTGGGCTCGGATTCTCGAAGGACGGAGCCTTGCGTAGGTTTGCTCAACTTGAACAACGATTCAGGTATGACCCTACACCACACTTAGAGTACAAAAGGTTTATAAAAGAGTACTTACATTTGGAACATATGAAAAAAGTCGATGTCAGCAAGGACGAAGTACTCAAAACTCCTTATCACTACTTTGTGCCGCACCATGCCGTGTCCAAAGCATCCAGTTCAACGACAAAACTCCGGGTCGTCTTTGATGCTGCAGCCAAAACTTCAGACGAAACTTTGTTGAACCAGCATTTAATGACATGACCTAAGCAACAGACGAATATTATTGAAATTATATTAAGATGGACAAAACATAAATATACCTTTACAGCAGACATTGAGAAAATGTACAGGCAAATCCGTGTTAGCTCAGCCGACTCTTATTACCAGATGATTGTTTGGCGTGACTGTGATATCAATCCAATCAAGGTATATCGCATCCAAACAGTTATGTTCGGTACAAACTGTGCACCCTACCTTTCCATTCGATCGCTCAATCAACTGGCTACTGATGAGGAGCACAACTATACGTTAGGCGCACGAATAGTGAGGGAAGACACTTATGTAGACGATCTGTTCGCTGGACCTGATACTATTGAGGAAACAGTATTGAGGCGTGATGAAGTTAACAGTTTGCTGGCCGCGGGAGGGTTCAATCTGCGGAAATGGGCAAGCAATTCCAACGAGGTTTTGGATCAAATACCTTTACATCAGCGGGAAGTTGCCTTTTCTTTGCTCGTAGATACCCCAGATCACATCAACACTCTAGGAATCAAGTGGTTTCCAGTAGACAATAGCCTTTCTGTTCAGAAAATTCAACTCGACGGTGCTGACCCAACAAAAAGGACAATTCTGTCCACCATTGCTAAGCTCTTCGACCCTTTAGGATGGATTTCACTCTGCATCGTCAAGGGCAAAATTTGGATGCAGAAACTGTGGCGTAGCGAGCTGAAGTGGGACGAGCCTATTTCATTGGGGTTGAAAAAGGAGTGGAACGCTTTTCATGAGGAATTGCCGCAACTTGAAAAGATCCATATCTAAGGAACTAGAATTACACGGTTTCAGTGACGCGTCCGAGAAGGCATACGGTGCCGCCATACACCTTCGAGTTCTCGATTCCAATGACGTCATCCACGTACAGTTGCTTATGTCCAAGACCAGAATCGCTCCAGTAAAAACCCAAACAGTGCCACAACTAAAACTCTGTGGAGCTGTTACTCTTGAAACACTGCTGGACTATACTTATAAGGTTCTAGGCTTTCCAGATGTGAAGCAATATGCGTGGATAAGTGGGCCACCTTTGTTAACAACCGGGTAGCCGAAATACAACGACTGGTGAGACCAGAAAGCTGAAAACACATTCTCAGTGAAATTGATCCTGCGGATATAGCATCCAGAGGAACAACGCCTTCTGCTTTACATGCTTACAGACTTTGGTGGAATGGTCCAGATTGGGAGTTTCAATGTCCACAACAACCGACGAGCTTAACTGCGAACAAGGAGAAACGGTCAATTAAAGCTCAAATGGGGATTTAGGTAAAAAATGATTTTTATACTCTAATATCAAAACACTCTAATCTTACAAAACCTATAAGGATCATTGCGTACTGTCAACGATTTATAACAAATTTACGAAACATACCTGAGTCGAGAAAAGGTAATTTACTCTCTCCAGTTGAAATACTGTTCGCCGTAAAGCTTGCATAGGCAGACATGTTTACTCCCGACATAAAACCCAAAGCCCCAAGCTCGCGAGTCGGAGGTAGATTGCTACAGGCGGATCTTCCATTTCGTCAACGACACCCAATCATACTTAAAGGAAGTAATCATTTCACAAAGCTTTTGATGCTCATCTGCGAACGTTTCATGGAGGACTATAGCAAACCACAGCATACTTGCGCAACATGTACTGGATTCTAAAATTTAAAAATTGTGTTAAGGGATATTTACATAGCTGCACCATCTGCTTTCGGTATCGAGCTAAAACGTCGAACCAACTGATGGGCAATCTATCGGCCCCAAGGGTGCGCATCTCCCAACCATTTACACATTCCGGGGTTGACTATGCAGGTCCGATCGAAGTAAAGTCATGGAAAGGACGGAGGGCCAAAACCTTCAAGGCGTACTTTGCCATTTTTGTGTGTTTGGCTACCAAGGCCATACACATCAAATTGGTGAGCGACCTTACTACAAACGCGTTCATCGCAGCCCTACGACGATTCACAGCGAGAAGAAAATTATATGTTTAGCGATAATAGGACGAAATTCGTGGAAGCCAACAAGGAATTGAAGAAGTCATTTGAGACATTGAAGGATGTGGTAGAAACGATCTCCAAAGAAGGAATAGAGTGGCATTTTATTCCTCCAGCTTCCGCCCACTTTGGCGGACTGTGGGAAGCCGGAGTAAAATCAATAAAATACCACCTTAAAAGCAACATCGGCACCGAAACTTACACATTTGAGGAACTCACCACGCTTGTACACCAAATAGAAGCGTGTTTAAATTCGAGACCATTTTGTCCTATGGCCGACAATCCTCACGATTTCATAGCTCTCACTCCCGGACACTTCCTTGTTGGAGATCTCTTAACTCAATCACTCAACCTGACTTAGCGGAGATCAAGAGCGGACATTTACAACGATGGGACTGCTTCCAGAAATTACAACAGCTATTCTGCAAGCAGTGGAAAGCTGAATATTTGACGCGTCTGCAACAGCGCATAAAGTGGCACAAAGTTGAGGAGCAATCCAAGATAGGAGATATAGTCCTGATCAAAGATGATCATCTACCCCCACCAAATGGAGTTTAGCACGGCACGTATCCTAGGGCAGATAACCTGCTTCGGATTGTCAGGTTGAAAACACAGAATGGAGAAATAAAACGACCGATTACAAAAATTTGTTTACTTCCGACCAACAGATCATATAAAGACGACGAATTAATTTAATCGCTTATCATCTCTTACAAAACATACACAATCCAAATCAGCAATAATAAATGTTCATAAAATATATTTTTACAAAACCTTCAAAATGCCGACGGCAAACCACAAAACTCAGAATGCCGAATTTATTTAATGCACATAACAAAATACTTATTATATGCTTTACAATGGTTGATATAGGTACAACAATAACAAATTAATAACGCAATCCACACAATCTCGCAAACAAATCAATCACAAAATCTAATCAAATGATAACAATCCTTTTAAAAAGTCTTGCAATCAGTCTCAGTGCATAGACTCCCATTCAACAGGCAGAGCATGCCCTCATGCGATAAAACTATCATGATTCATGACCCACATTCAAAGCACACACAAAATTTTAAAATTTATTGTTTGGGACAACACATCAACAAAAACATACACCCATTTACACTCAAGCAAACACATGCGTAACCATTTCACTCGCACACAATTTCGCCGCGAATCGAAATACCAATACCACAAACGCGCCATCGTTTGTTCAAGGACAACACGACGCTTCACGAGAATCTAAATCGTTTACAAATTTCCTATACGTACTACGAGCACGAGAGAGAGGAGAAGAAGGATGAGCAACTTTATTGAAAATACGATGCACAGTTGCAACAACAATGGTCAGTGGTCATTGACCCAATATTTGTCAATTTACTTTTAATTACCTGGTCAACACACCATACTTACAATTTTCAATATCGGCATACTAGGAACTTTAGAGTTTGAGTAAAACCCTTTATTTCTTTTTATTTTTTATTCGACGTACAACACAACACTTATTCTACACATTATACCGGTTCGGCAATCAACAAAATAAACATCAATAACGAACGAAGATGATCGAAACAAACGAAGAAGAAGATGGCTGTGGGTGATCGACAAGGAAAGCACCGACATGAAGGCAGAGACACTTTACGAAATTAAGGGTCGAAACACATTGAGAACTATGTTCACGGCCGGGGAGGATGTTCGAGAGTACAATTTGATTAATTATTTATATGTAATAAAATATATCACAATGTAAAATATAATATATGTAAAAGGGCTAAATGCCAATAATAATGATATGCAGAAAATTCCCAGTATAAATGATTGTAATTAAGACTCAGTATATTGCATACCTTTTGGGGATAAACCAATCACATTAAAAATTATAACCAATTATAATAGGACGTGTTTCAATTTTTCTCCGCTTTTTTCTCTTGGTTCATGTGGTGATCCTTTTTAAAGGATTTAACAATCCTTTTATCGATTTTCAATAATATTAATAATAATAACGATGATAATAGTTGGGGGTAGTTGCAACATGAAGCAAAAGGATAAAGGCGTAGCTTCTGTCGGCAAAAGGAATAGCATAGGCAATTGTAAATTTGCTCAAATAGCCCATGGACAAGCATCAAAATTGGGCTCGCAGAATAACCAGCAGCAAACGAAGTACATTATGTCGGAGCCCACGTAGAAAAAGTGCGTGTATAGAAGTGCCATGTTTTTGGTAATTGGTTCCTCCCACTGATCCGCATACGGAGCAGCTGTAATTTCAATTGGAAGATTCGGAATCCTTAGGTCAACGACCAGTCGAATGGAATCAACCGCAAAACAGCTGTTTGAGGGAAAGTTTCATTAAAGCAATTATGAAATTATATATTCATCCCCAATTATTCCACTACTCGAATAGTTGAAATAAAGCAATTTCTTTGAAATTTGTCTAAATTTAATTTTTTCATTGCACGTGCCCCTACTTCTAGTAGATCACAGTATATATTAATTGTATAGATTTCTTTCACCGCGTAACAAACTAAATAAGAAAAAAGCTCTTACGCTACGAGCTGTGGGTTTTGTTTTGTTAATTGAAGTTTTTTATCTTAAAGCACCATTTTTTGAAAATTGTTTTCAGAAAACTATGTTAATAAGAATGTATCTTTGATGTACATAGATGCATATATACTAAGAAAATCTAGATGGTATACATATAAATATTATACACATAGTATTTATTATATTTCAAAACCTATAACAAGAATACATTTTTTATTTTAGGGCGATGGAAATACTTCATTTCTGCGTTCAGCGCGCGCTGGAAATTTAGAGAAAGTTTTGGAACATCTTAAGAATAACATTGACATCAATACGTGTAACACTGTAAGTTTTTAATCCATATACTTAGTCGCTATTAAAGTGTAATACTATATTGGTATTAGTTAGGAAATTTTTTCAAATACAAGTATTTTATTTTATTTATTTATTTATTTTTTTAAGTTTTATATTCATCTAGGAAGTTTTAAGGTAAGAATTCTGAAATACGGTGTAGAGGGATAAACACACATAATTAAACTAATGCATTTTATTTCTTGATTGGTAAAAGGCCATATTAAAAATACCATATAAATCAATTGATCTTACTACATATATAAAAAATGTGAACTATAAAAACATGAATGTGAATTGTGAATATGCAAGTGCTTTTTAAATATTGTTCTTTTTGGTAATACTGTTGTAATATAGGGTGATTCATCGTGAGCTTTGATTTATAATTTGAAAGTAAACTTAAAATTTTTATTATCGGTTAAAACAACAATTCATGACATTTATTTCTTGAAAATGATATCATGTAAATGTTGGCCATGACTACGTCAGAGGTGGTCCATTCGGAAGGTCCAATTTTGGGCGAATCGTTCGAGCATAACGACTGGTATCTCGTGGATAACACGAGTAATGTTTGCTGTGTAATGATGGAGTAATGATGACCTGAGACTTTACATATCCCCAGAGAAAATTATCCAAAGGTGTGATAATCCCGCGCGCGCACCGCGGATATGAATACCCTTTTACTGGCTTTTCTCCAGGGCGCGGGCGGATGGTGTAGTAATTTGAAACTCAGGTGTATTAGGTTTCGATATTTTTCCCAGAGGTGGTTGTCAAACTGGACGGGACGAGCAAGTGCATCGTCAACCAGTGGGTTGAGTAACCACTTCGTTACGTTTAGCCCAGCCAGCAACCACTCCAACATCAGTGTTATGCCTTCATGTCAGAGTTGACACCGACGGGATTCTCATATAACTACATACAAATTCTACGAAAAGACTTTTTCAGAGAATTGCCTCGCACGGGATTCGAACCCGCGACCTTCGTCTTGAGGAGTGTATGCATATACAACTACACCACGGCCACCCCTAACAAAACATGAAATTAAGTGCTCACCAAAATGATTTCTCAACAAGTCCATTGTTTCACGCGCTGTATGGCTCGTAGCGCCGTCTTATTGGAACTAGAGCTCACCGAGACCATGTGCTTGAATTTCGGGAAGCACATATGTAGTCCGTTAACATGGCACGATAACGGTTATCATTGACGGTAACATTCTGATTTGCCTCATTTTTGAAGAAATATGGACCAATGATTCCACCAGCCCACAAACCACACTATGCCGTTGTTTTTAAAGGATGTAATGGTAGCTCTTGGTACTCTTCGGGTTGTTCATCAGCCCAAATACGGAAATTTTGTTTATTAACGTATCCATTGAGCCAGAAATGGGCTTCATCACTGAACAAAATTTCGCGATAAAACACCGGATTTTCAGAGCCCATTCACTGAAAATATGACGCAAATTCAAGTCGCCTGGCTTCAATTCTTGCACAAGTTGAATTTTGTACGCTTTTAGGCCGAGATCCTCACGTAAAATACACCAAGCCAAGCTGCTGAGAACGAAGGCGAATCGATTCGTCACGGTCTTCGCGTACACTCCCAGCTACAGCTGCTATAGTCTTTTCACTACGTGCTGGATGTCTAACCGGTCGCGTATCATCCACTAATGTAAACTTGGACTCAAATTTGCGAATAGTATTGGCAATATGATTTTGTGTCGCTACCTCTCTTCGTTTTTTTTTTAAGAATACGGCATCTGCCAATTAGGTGCACAAGTGGTTAAAATTCTATTTCTATGTTTATCATATAATTGGGCGTAGTATGCAGTAAACTGAAATTTCTTTTGATGAAATAACTGAACCGTTTCGTACTGGTTGTATCCCAAAAATTTTTCTGTAGATATCGTTACTGATTCAGCTACCGCTTGGGAAAATTTGTACTTCAGGCAATAGTTGACGAGATTATTTGGAAAACATCTGTTTCAAGTTGTGCCTATGGCTTTTTTTGATTTTCAATAATGTGTATGACATACACATGATCAGCAGTAATATGTTCTTTAAGCTAATAATCTAAGCTCGCTAGGTTCGTCATACTATCTTTTTATAAATGGGGAAAATATGGATGTTATTCCACCATCCGAAATGTTGTTAAACAGTAAAGTTAGTCTGCAGAGTAGCTCGGTACTACGCTATTTATAGAATTCAGTTGAAATTTCGCATAATTCAGCAACTTTGCCAATTTTTGCAAAATAATCGATCTGCAAAAATGTTCGTTTTCAAAGTCAGGCTTTGTACATTGGATATCAAAAAATATTGCCAAATAGGCTTGGAATTTCATGAAATTGTGCTCGTTCGGCTTTGGTTCCTTATTTTTTACACAGTTTTCCCTATTTATTCTTAAGCGAAATTAAAAAAAATCAGTGTGTGTGTGATATGGTATGTATTGTGCGCTTAGAAAATAATGTGTTTCTGCATGTGCGGGTTTAATTATTAATTATGATTAAAATTGGATGCTTAAAATGAATGTTTAAATGTCAAATGCGTAATTGAAAATGTATATGCGACAAGTGTAATATATTTGATTTGTATTTAAAATTGTTTAACAAACAAGGTTTATGTGCTATATATGTGGTGCAACGCACAAGGTCTGCTGCGGACTGAATCCGAATGAATTACTAAATATTAAAAGCAGTCGAGCAATTCGTACGAAGTGTTATACAAAATAACAATATGTGTTATATAGGCAACGTATTGACAATTGATTATAAACAACAAATTGAGCAAAAAAAAACATTGTGTAGTTTCCTCAATGCTTAGCCACATTTGGACTAAATCTGTATTTGGTTTTTAATTTCCAAATATCCAGCCGACCCGAAAGTCTAAGACAACGAAGGTCCTATTACCTTCTAAATATAATCTGTTATGAAGTAATCATGTTGCTGATTGCATTTTGTTGAGCAGGTATTTAGCACCGTGAACATTGTCCATTGTCGCTCCATATTTCATATGATTTGCCTCGACGCACGACAAAATGATCCAGTGCATGTAAAAAGGCTACAGATGATAAGTCTCCAACTAATTCGATATGGATAGCCTTGCTCACGGAGCATACGAAGAGGGCGATATACGATTTTTCTACTGCGATTTAAACGTACTATAAAAGGATCTGCGTAATCGCAACCTAACTTGCTAAACGGTCGCGAATATTGAGTCCGTTCCGCAGAAAGGTTTGCTATTGGTTGTATTGTGGTTGTGCAACGTTGTCGAAAACACTTTTGGCAGCTATGTACAATTTTTCGCAAAAGATTTCTGCATCCAAGTATATAGTATTGCTGTTTAATTAGAGCAAATGTAAGCGATACGGTGGAAATGTTTCTTATCGGATGTTATGTTATCGGATGCGATTTACACAATATAATAACATACTTTTGCGAATACGACAAGCCTGACTGTTGTAAATTACCGTTAACCCGAGTCACACCAAACGAATCGATATAAGAACTAAGTTTTAAGAGTCTATTTTGTGAGGATAGGTCCAATTCTACTTTAAGACGATCTATTTCATTTGGAAACAGGGACCTTTGAGCACAAGTGATGAGTTAAGATTTTAAATTATTTATTTCTTCAGGGGGCGATAATTACGAAAATTTGCGAACGATCGGCAATTCGATATAATCCGTAGTGAGTATATATAGGGTTTTCCAATAGGGGATTGACAACTTTGAATTTAATTTGTGAACGCACTCTTTCACTAATCAGCAAACCGTCACTGTCAATTTATCCAGTAAACTCAACATTTTTATCATAGTGAAGTACATTAACGAGCAACGTCTGCAAATTATAAAAATTTTCTACAGATATTCGGAGTCGGTGACTGCAACTTTAAGACCGTTAACTCCAATTTTCGGTCGTAATTCTCGCCCTAGTAGACAGGCAATAACAACATAAGTTCAAAAAATTTGAGTCTACATATTTGTTGTGTGATGTTGACGTGTCAGTGAGACAACGGGTTGGTCGAAGTGTCGAAAATATCGCTGCCGTTCAGACGTCCGTAACAAACGATCGAAATCAGTCAATTCCACGGCGTTCTCAAGAATTGGGCATCGCTCAGACCACATTATAGCGAATTTGGCGTAAGGATCTTAGTTTACACCCATATAAGATCAAGCTGACTCAAGAATTTAAGCCGATGGACCATTTGAAGTGACGTACGTTCTCCGATTGGGTTCTGGAGAAGATGTGCTAAGATAATGAATTTCATTGCAAAATCATCTTCAGTGACGAAGCTCATTTTTGGCTCAATGGGTTCGTCAATAAGCAAAATATGCGTTATTGGTCGGGTGAAAACCCACATGTGCTTCATGATTCACCACTTCATCTACAAAAAATAACTGTTTGGTGCGGTTTACATGCCGGCGGCGTTATTGAGCCATATTTTTTCGTCGACGATAACGATCGTCACGTTACTGTGAATGGTCAGCGTTATCGTGCCATGATCACCGATTATTTTTGGCCCGAATTGGAAGATATGGACTTGGACGATATGTGGTTTCAACAGGATGGTGCCACAAGCCACAGAACACACGCTACAATCGATTTATTGAAGAGTAAGTATGGTGAGCGTGTTATCTCAAGACATGGGCCAGTCGATTGGCAGCCTCGTTCGTTCGATTTAACGCCGCTTGACTATTTTCTGTGGAGCTACGTTAAGTCATTGGTTTAAGCCAACACGCCGACGACGTTGGAAGAGCTCAGAACCAACATTGAATGCGAAATGTGTGGTCAACTCGTTAAAAATTGGGTACAACGAATCGACCGCTGCAAACGTGCCCGCGGTGGTCATATGAACGAAGTCGAGTTCCATTCATAAATGTTTTGATGGTACTTCAAGCCAATAATACAGTTTTTGAAATATTTCAAATAGTTTGCCATTCTTGGTGCTGGTCCAAATCCAAATACAGTTGGTGAGCACGAGCAAAATCAAGTATATATGTAGTAAGTTACGTTGCTTTAATTAATAGAGCGAATAGATTAGATTAGATAAAGTAGGATGTGTTACGTAAGAATTGTGGTTAGCAAACACATATTATTTTCAAACATCCCGGCGCCCCTGGAACGAAGTTTCAGCATAAGGGCAAAACTTCGAACTTGTGAACTAGTCGAAGAAAGTTAATACTATTGGCGGTCTTTAGGGTTACTACACGAACACGTCCGTCCTTACCGGGATGCGTATCTGCAGGAGGCAGATTTAATTCCTTAATGAGCACCAAGTCGCGATTTTTTAAATCAGATGTAGGTTGCTGCTGTAGGTTGGTCAATTTTGGAATGATGTGTGGTGCGGATGGAGGAATAAATTGGTAAGTGATACCGTCACGTGCCAAAGATTCTTCTACCGACAATTTGTGATGCTATGAGAGGACTAGATTATGTATTTCTGATAACATTTTTGCGGATCCTCGAAAATTAGTCCCATTATCGGTGCACATATGGGATTTTTTTCCCCATCATGCGACAAATCGTCGAAGTGCTGCTAAAAATGCATCCGTTGTCAGGTCAGTCACCAGCTCCAGATGGATTGCCTTTGTCACCAAGCATACGTAAAGCGAATTATAGCCCTTGGTGATCTTAATTTTACGTCCAGTTTTAACGTTTATGGCAATCGGGCCGGCGTTATCACAGCCACAGTGAGTAAAGGGTCTGCTGCATTGACTTACTCTCCGGGGAGGTAGATTTCCCGCCATCTGTGTCGCAGTATCCTTTCGTTGTCTGAAGCATGGTATGCATTCATGAGAAATCTCCCTTAAGAGGTATCTGCATCCGATGATCCAGTGCTCTTGCCGAATAAGTGCGAATAAGGTTGACACTCCAGGGTGTAAGTATCGTAGGTGCGCTTCCATCAAATTTAGTTTTGTTATCCGATGCTCCTTGGGAATTATGATGGGATGCTTAGCTTTGCAAGAAAGCTGAGTGGATCGAAGATACTTGCTGCGTCCCTTAAGATTTGACGCTTATTAATACGATTTGTTGGGCTCTGATTTAAACGAAAACCAAAAATCCCTCCTAGAGTTCCAACACTAAAATCTTGACCCAGTGGTCTTTAGTGGTGTTGAAAAAAATATTTTCGTTCTGAACTGGATTTTGCAATAAATCTACGCAATCGCTTTACTATTTACTAAGGGTAAAACCTAACTGCGCTAAAAGTTCTATTACAGATTGCTTTACTATAGAATTAAGGTATCAGCTAACGTATCTGTTCTCGATGCAACATCGTCAACATAAAAACCATTTTGCATTTTGGCTGTAATCTGTTATGCGATAGTTGGCCTGCTAAAACCCAACCAAAAATTGTTCGCTGAGCAATGGGGTAACCTGTTTCACTATACTCCCATTCACCTTACATAACTTCCAAACCTTGTCTGCCCCCAGAAGAATATCTATAGATTTCGAGCTATTAAACGAGGTATCCGCTAAATTCAACTTGCTAAGAAAACTACAATACTTAAAATCAAACGAATGCGTTGATAAATTTGATGTGACCTTGGGTAATATGTAGGCATCAACTGATATATTGGCTTGTTCCAATAATGAATTAATACACACCGAAACTATGCCTCTAGTTGTAACTGTGCTGGGGGAACCTCTACCACTGATAAGTCTCCCAAGGAGGCTTGGAATCCATTGCTATCTCATACACTGCCAATAGCCGTAGGCAAAAGGATTTGTGGTAGTTGATGTGCTTCATTAAACGAGTGATTATTTATCAAGTGAGCTGGTAATGAAAATGGTTAATTTGTGCTTCTATTGGAATGAGATGTCTGACTGGGTTATTGCGAATTTGTGGAAGAAACATCTGCACATCCCGAATGAAATAAATCGAAATGTACCAGACTGTGATGTCGATTGTGGCATGTTTTCCATCTAGCAGAAGTTTGGCCTTTGCGAAGACAATTAAAACATAGTCGGTCTGGTTTAAAAAAAATCCTTTTTAACCTGAATACTTAAAGCCAAAATGTCCTCTGCAACTTTCTTACACCTCGCATCGTTTTTCCAGAAACGCTAGAAATTGAACCATCGTTGGATAATCATCATATACGCTAGCCGCTGACCATGCCTGACGCGTTTCCAGGTCGAGTTTCTTTAAAAGAATGAATATTAACCAAGGATCCCTATCCAAAGAGTTAATTGATGTAAGCTCCCTAACTAAATCATTAGCTCCATCTGATATTCTGCGTAAAGTTGTCAGATTTAAATTTGCCGATGAGGGAAGATCGAATAACACCTTAATGAAATCGTGTATAAATTGACGCGCTCAATTATAATGTGAATCTTAACGTTCCCATGCTTGAGTGTACGTAGTATCACAGATAGTAATATGATTCAACAGCTTATGTGCCTCTCCGCCAAGATGTGTCTTTAAGAGATGGAATTTTTGAGTGGGTGCTAAATGTGATCTGTTATGAATGGATCCCTCGAAAATGTCCCGAAATGTGAGCCGTTCGCGGTAGCTCCCCGAAACAGGTTCATTTTGAATCTGTGGCAAGAGCGATTCTACTGGCTGAGAGGCAGGCGACGAGGTTTTAGAGTCTGTCGATTGAAACTAGAAAGATGAATCTCAGGCGAGTCAGCTAAGTTAGCATCAGATTTCTGTCGAGTTGAGCGATCTCTGGTTGCAGCAAGAATAACTGATTTTACTACTAAAAATTTAGTTTCAAACTCATCGAATTCTGGGTCTGGGTCAACGTAGCCTTCTTGAATAAAAAACGTATACATAGCAACCTGGGAAACCTTAAAATCATCCCATAACTCGTTTACATTTTCTAAACGAACTTCTAAGGCGTCTAAAGTAATAACTTCTGAAATCTTCTACGTAAATGAAGAATGCTTGGTTAACGAACCCTTTATAATTAAATACGATCAAATTTTCAGCAAAGCCTCTTTTCGCAAACGATTTTAAGTAAATGGTCCGGCTCGATATAGACCAGAATGTACGAATGTGAATAAGAATTCGTAATAGTGTTCGAATTCGACGATGTGTAGAAGCGAAAGAAAATTGAACAATGTCTATGACAAAATTCGTTTTTTCAAAATTTATACAAATCATCCAGGCAACATCTTGATGTGATAATTAATTCGACTTCAAGGGTCGGTTCAATGCCTGTTTTGTGTATTGTGTGCTTAGAAAATGATGTGTTTATACATGTTTATACATTGTATATTTGATGTTTTAAATATTATAGTTACAATGTTTGTTTTATTGGGTGTTTAATACAAATATTTAAATGACAAATGTACTAGATGAGGTGAAAAGTAACCTCCTTAGGAATGAAAAAAAAATTTCTTTTGAAATGTTTTTTTTTATTTTATTCAATATACTCCCCTCTTAGTTTGATACACTTATTCTAGCTATTTTCCAACTTCTTGATCGCGTCCGAAAAGTAATTTTCCGGAAGGTCTGCAAAATACTTCTCCGTCTCGTCGATAATTTCCTCGCGTGAGTTGAATTTTTCATTGATGAGTCATCTTTTGAAGTTTGGGAGAATAATAGTCCAAGGGAGCCAAATCGGGCGAATACGGTGGATGCAACAGCAATTGGAGCCGTAAGTCATTGATTTTAGCCATGGTTGCGATGCTCTTGTGCGCCGGTGCATTGTTTTGCAAAAACAAAGTTTTTTTCGCTTCATGTGAGGCCGTTTTGTAGCGATTTCGGCCTTCAATTGCTTCAGTAATGCAAAGTAGTACTCGTTGTTGATGGTTTTTCATTTTCGAGGTAGTCCACGAAGAGTATGCCATGACAATCTCACAAAAACCGACACCTCCCTCGGCCGCTTCAGAGCACTCGTGCCGGCTTCAGTCCATTGCCGGGCACTCATTCTGTTCTCTGGTGTTCAACAGTTACCAATCGACGCCAAAGTCCGCCAAAAGTCCGCCAAAAGTCCGCCCGATTCCGCATCAGCAAGTCTAAACACTCTTTTGAAGTGCTCTCAGGTTTGTGTTTTTGGTCAGGAGTGAGTAAGCGCGGCACCCAGCGCAGGATAACTTTTTCATATACAGAATATTGCCCAAAATATGGCGTGTGCGCTCAGTACTAATCTTTGTGGTATCTGCTTGCTCGCACACCTTCATTTTCCGATTAGGCAACGCAATTCCACGTATTTTTTTGACATTGTCCTCTGTAGCCGCATCGAAGGGCTTGCCGCTACGGACTTGATCGGTAGTGGAGTAGCGGCCACCACGAAACTCTCGAAACCAATATTTGACAGTGTAATCTGACGGACCATTAGCCCCATAATATTTATCCAACTTTTCTTTTGTTTCCTTCGCCGTTTTGCCTCTCAAAAAATAATGTTTTATGAGAGAACGAAAATCGTTTATGTCCATACTCAACATGATGCCAAACACGTCAACAACAATCATCTGTCAAAACAAAACGAAAGACAGTATCGCACTGAAATTTGGCATGCCTGCCTAAATATGAACGGACTTCAAGGTACCATAACCTTTTTTACAGTAGCAGCGCATTCTGGCGGTCAAAGAGGTTACTTTTCACTCTATCTAGTATTTTATTTGTATTCAAAAATATTTAGTGTGTACCAAGGTTAATGTTGTTAATGTTAATTGATTTTAAACAACAAATTGACCAAAAAAAGATAGCGTAGTATGCTCATATTTGGACTGGATCTTTTTGGACATTTGGGTTTTAATTTCCTAACAGTCAAAATGTTTTCTATTTCATCAATTTCTACGCATCTAATTTATTATATCTATTCTTTTACTGTCTGAAGCACATTTAAATCGATACTGGCCTATTGATTTTATTATATTTTCGTAAAAAATTGCGAAATAACTCCATTCGCACGATCCTTGTCTTGTTTTTCAAATACTCGAGTATTTGTAAAGTCTGTCAATTGAAAATAGCAAGAGATACTTGCAAAATAAATTGAAGTGAGTATAACTGTTTTTTGTATGCGGATTGTGCTAAACTTAAAACCACGGAAGTGCAGCATATAACTAAAAACAATAAATCTTGGAGTTGTCTCATCTGCATCCAAAGGAAACATAACAATTCACATAGACTATTTACATCATCGTGTAGTGATATGGGTAAAGCCAAATTCTCGCTGAAAACAATCCACAATCAAGTTAAACAACTGCAACAGACTTTTGAACACACAAAATTGTGTCTGGGAAAAATCCACCCAAATAATGAATGAGATCAAAAGAGAAGATGAATGGCTTAAATTCCTGTTAAATGTTGCTAAACTAAATGTGCAAATTATATCGAATTATGTGAAGTTCCGCTAGTCAAAAATGAAAATGTGCATAGCACCATGGTCAAGATTATCAACAACGGCACTGGTGTTGCAATCGCTGATGACGATGTGGTTATATGTTACAGGAGGAAGGGAAGAGGAAAATCGACTGGCACTATTGTTGTACAGCTATGCAATTGAAAAATTAAAGAGCGCATTTTGTATGCAGCATATGCGATGCGAAAAAAAACCCATCGATGCGAGTGAACTCTTTTCTGTAAACCAATGCAGCATCTATTTAAAAGACAGGCTGTCAAAGGAGGTGAAACATCTCCTATATGATGCGAAGAAGGAAAAGAAGAAATTGAATTACAATTTCTCTGCATGCGAAATGGGAGAATTATGAGTAGTAAGATGAATATTATTAAGAGCATTAATGATCTAAACCACTTGGGTTAAGCTTATATATATAGTATTGGTTTTTGTTTGACATACATGTTTAATTTTAATGAATCTTTTGATCTTATTGCTAGTAGTGATAATAGTAGATATTAGGAAAAATTTCGATAATCTGTGTTTCCACATGCAAAGTTGTTTTTCTAATCTAGAGATCTGGATTTTTGACCATCAGTTGTGGTCATTATTCCTTAATGGTTTATATTCCTTATACAAACTGTAATGAAGACTACTCGTCAGGTGGAATTGTCGTATACCATATGTTAAAAATGTTTAATGTAAAGAGTGCCGATTGTTTTGTTCTGAAAATAGAAAAAGACAAAATTAATCTTTTATATTGTCTGCTTGTATCGGTTGCAGTCTGTGCATAGGGATATTTTTAAGAATGATATTGATGGCATACTATCTAGAGTTAACAACACTAATACCTGTCTTCTATGTGATGATAATATAGATATATTGGGAGTTCCCTCGATTAGTGACAATTATCTTGTCCTCTTGTCCTCCCTAGGCTTTCAGTGTTTGATAAATATGCCAACTAGAGTCACCGATACTTCTGCAAGATACATCGACCATATTTTTCTTAGAAATAAGAGCATTTCCAAAGTTCGTCCGTTTTTACTAGAGTGGGATGTTACTGATCACTATGCTACTGGAATTTCTTTTAAAGATCTCCTGAAACAAAGCAATAACTAAAGAATTGACTTGAACTCTTATAACTGTAAGCAAATTTGTTTTTCTAAGCTCAAAAAGTATCTTTCTGCTGAAACCTGGGCTGAAGTGTATTGCTGTAATTGTCCCGTGGATGATGACTGACTGTCTCTGCGAAAAGATAGGGGAAAGAAATCTATTTAATCTGAATAACAAAGATAGATTTAATATACCCTCTATAAAAACAAAATACCAGGCTATGAGAAACTACATATTTGAACAGATAAATAGACAGAAAGAGTTTTTCTATACGCGTCAACTCAATAATTGTAGAATCAATGCGAAAAAACAATGGAAAATAGTTGACGACCTATTAGGTAAAGGTGTACGCGGGAACGAAATTAAATTGCTAAAGATGACATATACTTAGTACACTACATCTGATGAACTAGAAATGAGTAATAGTTTAAATATGTTTTTTTACAAATTTTTCTCGCAGATAGTGGAAGGGTATCCTCTTTCTTTCTAAGTACATTTAGTGAAACTCAAGTAGTGTATGTGATATCTCACCTTAAACAAAAAAGTCTTTTGAACTTGATGGAATAAGTAGCTTGATTATAAAAAGGATATGCAGTGCTATAATAAGTCCACTTACATATCTTATTAATAGAAGTTTTGAAACCGGTTTTTTTTCTGTTTGTTTCAAAACGTCTATAATTGTACCAGTATATAAAAGGGAGATAAATGTGATCCTAATAGTTACAGACCGATATCGCTGCTCTCAGTTTTCTAAAAAAATTTCGAGAAACTAATAAGTTCTCGAATGATTAAATATCTTAATAAGTATGGTCTTCTTAGCCCGAGTCAATTCGGCTTTCGGAAAATCAAATCAACAGGAAATGCTATAGTATCTTTGCTTGAAAATATAAATGAAGCAGTGGATAAAAATAAAAAATCAGCTAATATGTTTCTAGATCTAATGAAAGTTTTTGATCTTTTTAATCAAAAAAAGTTGTTGAAGATACTGCTGATGTTTGGCTTCCGATGTTATATTCTTAGTTGGTATTCATCATATGTTTCCAATAGAAAGTAGCAGGTCGGGGTGGTTCAACTCTGAGTGAGGCTCTTTCTTTTGTAGAAAGTGGCGTCCCACAAGGGTCAGTGCTTGGTCCTCTATTTTTTATCATTTTATACTCAAGTTGCCTCTAATTGGGAAAATTGTTGCCTTCGCTGATAACTTGGCTATCTTTTACTCTGATAGAATCGGTTTCCGAATTCAGATACCTGGTGTAACCCTATATACCAGATTGAACTTTAAACTGCATATAAAGACGATTAAAAAAACGGTTTACATACGATTAAATAAGATCTACCATTTCCGCAAATTTGTACCTTTAAATCTTCTAATTGCAGTTTACTATGCCTTAATCAATACTCGCTTGGAGTATGGCATAACTTGCTGGGGAAATGCGTGTGTTTGTAACCTTCATCCGCTTATCATTGCTCAAAAGAAGGTTATCAGGATTATGTTGTTTAAACCAAGAGGGCACCCCTCTCGTCCTCTGTTCCAATCAACACAAATATTAACCCGCTGCCAAAACTGTATATTTACAAGGTTTTGAGGTTCTACTATCGAGGTGGTCATGCCTATGTATATAAGAATCCATACCTATATAAGAATGTTCTCATCGAATCCAGTGATTATCCCTAGAGTTAGAACAGAATTGCCGCCGAGTTGCCACAAACGCTGCTCCTTTTATGTACAACAGATAGTACCCAAATCGAGATTCCTAAAATCTTTGAAAAACTGATTACTCCTTACGTATGACATAAGCTTTTTAACGAAAATATTAGCTTAATTTCTTTACTGTCTTCATTCTCTTACCTAAAATCTTTGTCAATGTCTATATATCCCAAATCTACTCTTTACCAAGGCGTCTTTTTATCTTTGCGGCTTCACATACTCGTACTCAATTATTTCAAAAAGCACTTGCTACTGGTTCTTCTAAACACAAAGTGTCTAAACTCCTTTGATTATAAGAAAAAATGATAATATTGGGTCTATAACTTACTCGTACGGTTTGCTAAGAGATGGCGTAACTTGTATTATTCCAATGCTACTGTCATTGTACGTCATTTCAGTATATGTCATTCAATCGAACTTTGTGACTGAAAAAGTGTTTTTGCGGGGAGTTCTTCTTCATTACTTTAATATGAAGAAAACTGCTACCGAAAGTCATCGTATTTTGGTGGAAGTTTATGGTGAACATGCGCTAGCTGAGCGAATGTGCCAAAAGTGGTTTGCACGATTTAAAAGTTGTGATTTTGTCTTGGAAGACGATGAACGTCCTGGGCAGCCAAAAAAGTTTGAAGATGAAGAACTGGAAGCATTACTCTATGAAGATTGTTGCCAAACACAAGAAGAGCTCGCAGAATCTTTGGGTGTCACTCAAGCAGCCATTTCAAAACGTTTAAAAGCAGCTGGATATATTCAAAGCAAGGAAATTGGGTTCCACATGAACTCAAGCCGAGAGACGTCGAAAGGCGGTTTTGCATGTCCGAAATGCTGTTGGAACGCCACAAAAGAATTGTTACTGGTGGTGAAAAATGTATCCATTACGACAACCCCAAGCGCAAAAAATCATATGTGAAACCCGGCCAACCAGCCAAATCAACGGCAAAGCGGAATATCTATGGCGCAAAGGTAATGCTCTGTATTTGGTGGGATCAGATGGGTGTGCTGTATTATGAGCTGCTAAAACCGGGTGCAACCATCAATGGACAACGCTACCGAACACAATTAATCCGTTTGGAGAGAGCAGGAGCCGAAAAATGCCCAGAATATGCGACCAGACATGACAACGCTACTACGTTACTATTCCGGTTAAGAACTATTTGGAAAACAGTGGATGGGAAGTCTTACCCCATCCACCTTATAGCCCTTGCCCCTTCTGACTACTATTTGTTTCGGTCGATGCAGAACGCTATCACTGAAATGCGGTTCACATCAGAGCAGAATATCAGAAATTGGCTTGATTCATTCTTGGCTGCCAAGCTGACGCAGTTCTCTTGGGATGGGATCCACAAATTGCCAGAAAGATGGGAAAAGTCATAGCTTCAGATGGGCAATAATTTGAATAATACTATTGTATATGTTTTTCTTAAATAAACGTTCAAATTTTGAAAAAGAAATCGCACGAATTATATACGAAATATATACCCAAAATGAAATAGAAATAAATCTAATCTAATCTAGTCAATTGTTTTATGACATGGAATAATAGCCATGTAGGCATTGGCAATATTCCAACATTCAGAGAAGACTTATTTCTCTTGTAAAGTGCTATTCAAAATAGTTGACCAATAGTCTCGTGCGCAGAGAGAGTAAAAGAATGAAAATGCATTCTGCGCGGGTGCACGTTCTCTTCCATTTTTTCCTCTTTCCGCTATCATTTTCGTAAATTTGTTGTTGTTGCCTTCTTTTAAATTTTTTATGGGATCAAATTTAAGAGATCTTCATATAGCACTATACCATTCGTCACTTAAAGCCCAACTAGTTTTTCCATTGGCGTAAGTATCCTTTGCACCATTGCAATAAAGTCTGATTTAATGGTTCGAGTTATTTTAGTATTCGTAAGTATTTTTATATATTTGGGAATTTCGTTTATAGTTCTTTTAAAAGGTTCTGCAGCAGATGTTACAGTACATGTTTCTTCTTCTTAGCCATATGTATCACTATATTCTTTATTCCTTATTTCTTTATGTTCCCTCAAGTGATCTATTCTCAAATTTCCGAACACTTTTAAAATTTGTCTTTTCTTTCCTTATCATTTATTTAAACATTTCGGTTGTGTCGTTTTGCCCATGGGGTTGTACTCTGTACGCATTGTTACTCGATAGTACTCGATGGTACTCAATAATAATCAGCCAACGCTTGTTCACTTTTCTTAATTTCGTTTTTTTATACAATTCTTTTTTATACTCAAACGAGCAATTTTCACTACAATATTAAAATCATCTTTGTAATTTGACATTAACTTTGCACTTTTATTTATGAGAATCTTGCCTTCGCAATCAATTATAAATCCAAAATATTTAGGAAATCATTTCCTATAATCCTATTATAATAACTTAATACATCTTCGGTAATTATATAAAATTTAAATTCATTAAAAATATCTTTTGTCAATTCTATATTTACTCTCGTACTTCCTAGCCTGCTTCTATTGTATTATATATACCTATTCCTTTGGTAAACTATCACATCCTACTTAAATCCTTTTCGAATATGCCTTTTTGTATGTCGATGTATGTCGATGTATGTCGATGACTTTAATCATTACATGTATTCCAATTTTTCTGATTTCCTTTAGGTAATTTATTAATCTAATTCTGTTATATTCATTAGATTTGTTTTGGTTTCTCAATACTCGTATATGACTTTTGCGTCCACAAGTATAACATTTTATATCTTTTGTATGGTTTATGTTAATTAAATTTTTTCCCGTATACTCCCTGCCTAGATTATAAATTGTTCCGGTAGGCGTTCAAAGGAAAACGTTCCCAGTATTAAAAGCCAATGGATTTTGTACACTACCTTGTTGTAATCCAACATTAACTTCGGACTCTTCCCTTCTGTCCGCTGCACGGGAAGATATAACTTTTGTTTTTGCGTCATCGTACATATCGCGTATCGTTCTTATATTGTATATGTAGGTACATCGAGGGTTTAATTTGAAATATAAGTACCTTTTGAATATGATATGCAAATCTTTTGAAGCGTCCTGATGTTTCTCTCATCAATCGAAGACTTTGAATTGCGTCATTTCTCATGCTATCTCCCATAAGGATGCATTTACATCCATGGAATTTAATGAAATTGCGGTGTTGACAATCTAGAGCTTTCTCGTGTTGCAACTTTTCGTTTCGCCTTTGCCTTCATACAGATAAATAAAAAAGCTTTGCTTTCTGTGATAAGGCACCCGATAGCCTCTCATTATTTTGTCGAACAAAAATTTGAATTCAAGACTTCCGGTTAGGCCCATACTTTGCAGTATATATGGCCTGACCACATGCCTCATGCTAGTTTCCGTCACTGCCTTGCTTTCAATTTCCGAATGATCCGTCATGGTTAAGATGTACGATCTAGTTGTTGGTGCGTCAGTATATATTTACTATATCTTCCCGTTACTATATCTTGGTATATTTTTAAAATTTGTGACTTAATTTTTTTGCATTTCTTATGACTAAGATCATGTTTAAAATAAATAAGTATACAATTATATAATTCATAATTCTATAAATCATAATAATAATAATATTTGCTTTAACATATATATATATGTATATATGTATAGATATATCTTGTAATTGAGCAAATATATGATGGAATCAAGAGCAGGCAATTAACTCAATATTATAAATTCATGACAAGATTTAAATCCTAGATAAAATCAGAATCATAATAATTTCCAGCCAGATTAGGCTAGACATAAATCAAAGATATATCAAAAACAGTGGCGTGCTCAGACCAGGGCACCAAACTGAATCTTATGTTATAAACAGAAGTTCTAGAGCAACAGTAGTAGGATAAACAAATAAGAAATGCAGCTGTTAGTAAAAATGTGATAGAAATGAGAACCCAAACTTCTCTTTAAATTTATTATTGAATATTCAAATATTCAAATTTTTACGACTAGCACACCTATATAAATAAATACCAAAGTCAGAATCAAACTGTCTTACGAATTACAAAAGCCTGACAAAATGTCAAGTTTCTAGAATTCAAATTCTACGACAATTTTTCTGGTTTGGTAGAGAATAATAAGCGATTCTCGACTACAAGCGGATTTTTATATAAGACCTCAATGTTTTTATTTATGAAGAAAATTACTATATATGGTTTTTACTGTACGAAAAAGCTACCAATTGGCTGTGAGAAACAGACAAGGGCTAGAACAAATTCAACCATCCTTAAGCTTCCCAGAGCTTCACAATATTCCTCAATATTTTATCTCGAGAGGAGCAATCTATCATTCACATAATATATATAATTAACTATAACGAAATTAGCGAATAATACATATTTTAATATATGGAAAGAGCTACAGGTTACCCGAAAAGCACAAAAACGAGGTGAAAACTCAAAAAAAAAAGGAAATACTGAACCAGCGCATAGTTCGCTTTTAAGCAGTTAATCATATTCAACAAAAATCGAGATTGTTCCAAAAAGAAGGCAAATGGCAAAAGTGGAAGCTTTTTAATAAGGTTTTAGTAATGTCTTAAACAGCCTAAGCATACCTTTCATGGTATGTGAACGTACGTAGATTGATAAACCGTTAAAATCCAGTTTGTTATGGTTGTCGAACCGCTAAAGAACATATATAATTTTGACCACATATTTACGGAAGAAAACTCACAATAAGGAACAAATTGCTACGAATGAATAAGATACAAGTCAAGAAAATATAGATTTAGAGAATAAAGATCCAACCGAAAATAGAATTGGAAATAATGAAAATGCCAGGCAATATTATGTAAATAATAATAATAATAAAAGCAATCTATTGCATCCAATATTCACAGGATAAGAGAAAGTAACAGCAACAGCAACAACGAAAATAATTCTTAATTGAAAAAAAAAAGAACCGTGATCAAATTAATAGACTACAGGAAAGAATTTGTTTTTGATATTTGTCAGTTAAATGAATAATTGGTTTGTGCTTTTAATTAAATAACCTATTTGCAAAACGAAAACAGAATAAATTTTAGCATAGCACAGAGAATCTAACAAAACAAACGGGTATGGAGGAGACGCATATTACGCACCAAATTAGGGGGTGGCCGTGGTATAGTGGTATATGCATACACTCCTCAAGCAGAGGGTCGCGGGTTCGAGTCCAGTGCGAGGCAATTCTCTGAAAAAGTCTTTTCGTAGAATTTGCATGTAGTTATATGAGAATCCCGTCGGCGTCAACTCTGACATGAAGGCATAACACTGATGTTGGAGTGGTTGCTGGCTGGGCTAAATGTAACGAACTTACAACTAGCACGTACTGAGACCCACTGGTTGAGGATGCACTTGCTCGTCGTTTGACAACCACCTCTGGGAAAAATATCGAAACCTGAGATTCAAACTACTACACCACCCGCCCGCGCCCTGGAGAAAACCAGTTAAAGGGTATTCATATCCCCTTGGTGCGTGCGCGGGATTATAAAAAAAAAAATATCTGAAATAAAATGTTAATTGAATATATATTTATGTATATATGGTATTTTCAAAAATTTGGATTTTTATAACACTTCGATGAAAAATAGTCCGCTCTTTTTAAAAATGGATTGCTATTCGAAACAACAATGAATTCGTATTGTTAAACATTATTTCATTAATTAAAAAATTGGAATGTTATGGTTTGCAAATTGTGTCCAATTTTTGGCAATTAAAATGTTCTAAGTGCAATAACTGCGAAAAGAATAAACGAAAAATAGAAGAGGTTGGGTCGATACTGATATACTATCTTGATCAAAAAAATTTTGGAATTTTTTCAGAAAATTAAAAATACAAGTTTATTCATCTAAATCTATATTATCCCCTTCAAAGTAATCCCCATCGACTGCAATATACTTATGCCAGCGCTTGATCCAATCCTCGAATCATATTTTATATTCGGTTTTCGGTATTTCAGTCAATGTTTCCTACGATTTTTCCATTACTTCCTCTCGGCTACTGAAACGGGTTTCCCGTAGTGGTTTCTTAACTCAATTGAACAGAAAGAAGTCACAGGGAGCCAAATCGGGTGAATTCGGTGGCTATTGGATGGTATTTGTTGCATTTTTCGTCCAAAAATTACGAATAATGATGGCACTGTTTGACGGTGCGTTATCATGGTGCAAAATCCACGAGTTTTCTGCCCACAATTCTGGTCTCTCTCGGCGAATTGCTTCACGCAAACGTCTCACAACGCCTAAATAATACTGTTTGTTTACTGTCTGGCCTTCGGGCAAACATTTGTGATGCACTACACCGTTGTAATCCATGAAAACCGTGAGCATTGGCTTCTTTTTTGATTGAAAAACGACGTGGGTTTTTTGGTCTCGGCTCATTTGGTGAACGCCATTCAGTTGTCTGATGTCTAGATTGCGTGTCGTACTCATAAACCCACATATCGTCTCCAGTAATGATCCTTTTGATTAACGTGGGATCGGATTCAGCCTCGCAAATCATCTCTTCTGTGACGTTAACACGGTCTCATTTTTGCATGAAATTGAGGTCTTTTGGCACCAACTTTGCTGCTACACGACGGAAACCTAAATCATTAACCAAAATGTCTTGGACGGATCCATAGGCAATGTTCAAATCCTCCGCTATCTCTCTGATGGTTAATTTTCGGCTATTGACCAACATTTCCTTTACTTCATCAATGTTTTCGTCGGTTTTTGATGTAGAGGGTCTGCTACTGCGTTCATTATCTTTGATTGACTCACGACCACTTTTAAACCGCTCGTGCCACTGGTAAACGACCTTTTTCAACGATTCTCTAAGTTGCCGAAACACTTTTCCAACATTTCCAACGTTCGCGCTCAAGTTCGTTGTTGCAAATTTAAATCCATTTCTAAAATTGTAAAAAATACAACAGATAGATGTACAGATATAGATGACGCTAAGATTTAGAGGGAATGTCAACAACAGATGTATCAACTTTACAAAAAAAAAAAAAAAACAGAACTTAAATCAGAACAATGGGACCGCCACACGGTATTGCGCCGGGAACTATTTGATCAAGGTGGTATGTCGACATGTGTTTGTCTAGGTCATTTAGAAGAAAGCATCTAGGCTGTTCGCCCGAAAGTTGCTGAAAGTTCAAAATTGTGCAAAAGTCACTTTGCAGCTATTCTCATCCACGATTCTTAACTCAAGCCTACAGACCATAGCCAGTTAAATGAAAGGTGGGTTTCCCAACAAAATCAATTTTACCGATGAAACCCGTTTTCATAATGGGAAGGAAATACACCATAAACATGCATGGATTGGTTTAAATTTTATGCTGGAAGTATTGTTGGACCATTTTCCTTTGATTACGTTCCCATTATGATTCCAACAGGGCTACGCCGGAGAGACAATGGGTGTGATAGATATATACATATATATTTTTTTAAAGCGGTTTTCTTTGCATTTTACTGATTGGAAAATTTTCAAAGTTATGCCTCCGACTTTAAAGGAATTTTGCGGAAATTTTTCAGCAAATTTTTTTTTTCTTATAAATAAATATATTCACAAAATGTATGAGCTTCTGTAAGCATATAGCTGTTCAAACTACTTTCTTTTTAAGTATTTTACCATTCAAAATAACGATTCTTTGAAAGAAAAATTTGACACCATTTTATGATGAAGGAGGATAAGAAAATCCAAGAAAAAAATCTTAAATAGTTATAATATTAAATAATTATAATTAAATAATTATTTTTTGCTAAGGATAACTAGTAGTACATGTTAGTTAATCAGACTAGTGATTTACTCCTTGACCTCCAGATTTCGCTGCTACTAGGTTATGGTGCCTTAAATTCCGTTCATATTTAGGCAGACATGCCAAATTTCAGTGCGATATTGTATTTAGTTTTGTTTTGACAGCTGATTGTTGTTGACGTGTTTGGCATGATGTAGAGTATGGACAAAAACGATTTTCGTTCTCTCATAAAACATTATTTTTTTAAAGGCAAAACGGCGAATGAAACAAGAAAAGTTGGATAAATATTATAGGGCTAATGCTTCGTCAGATTACACCGTCAAGTATTGGTTTCGAGAGTTTCGTGGTGGCCGCAACTCCACTACCGATCAAGTCCGCAGCGACAGGTCGTCCGATGCGGTTACATAGGACACTGTCAAAAAAATACATGAAATAGTGTTGGCTGACCGGAAAGTAAAGGTGAGCGAGCTAGCAGATACCACAAAGAGTAGTACTGAGTGCACACGCCATATTTTGGGCAATATTCTATATGAAAGAGTTATCCTGCCGCTGGGTGCCGCGCATACTCATTCCTGACCAAAAACACGAACGCGATGGCACTTCGAAAGAGTGTTTGGACTTGCTGATGCGGAATCGGGCGGACTTTTGGCGTCGATTGATAACTGTTGAACATTAGAGAACAGAATGAGTGCCCGGAAATGGACTGAAGCCGGCATGAGTGCTCCGAAGCGGCCGAGGGAGGCTCGAAAAAGGGAAAACCATCAACAGCGAGTATTACTGTGCATTATTGGAGCGATGGAAGGCCGAAATCGCTGCAAAATGGCCTCACATGAAGCGAAAAAAAATGTTGTTTTTGCAAGACAATGCATAGGCGCACAAGACCATCGTAAGCACGGATAAAATCAATGACTTACGGCTCCAATTGCTGTCGTATTCACCGTATTCGCCCGATTTGGCTACCTCAGACTATTATCTCTTCCCAAACTTCAGAAGATGACTCATCAATAAAAAATTCAGCTCACCTTCCGGAAAATTACTTTTCGGACGAGATTAAGAAGTTGGAGAATCGCTAGAATAAGTGTATCAAACTATTCTATATTGAATAAAATAAAAAAAACATTTAAAAAACATTTTTTTTCATTCCCAAGGAGGTTACTTTTCACCCCACCTAGTAGCTCGACAGGAGGGAAAAATGTTTGTTAAAAAGAAGCTACGCTATGAATTATTCTAAAAATATCCAAATATCCAAATAAAACAATTCTGAAAGAAATCACTGCAACAAACTCCGGAAACCGCAAAGTTCTGCGCCTAGAGCTATGCAGTGTTACTAAAATTTAGAAACAAAATTACTTATGTATAGTAGAGACTTGAATACCCACTAACCGTCATTTCTATTAACGGTCTCACTTTTTTGCCGCGAAATGAAAATTTCATTGGTTTTGGCTTATTTTATGAAATTCTCTTATTTGAGAAATTATTTTCTTCTGCAGTGTTATGCAGTGTTTGTAAGTCAGACTGCACGAAGTGCCGAGCTTTTTAGTAATAAATAACTGCGCATATTTCTTAAAATATACATATAAAAGCTAACCCACAATATTGGGTGGTGAGATTTATTCGTTTTTCTTAAATGTTTCATTTTATTGGTAAAAACAGAACAATACGGTACAGTTTTTATTGGGCTACACGCCACATAGAGCTCTAAACTTTTTCATGTAAGGGCAAAAGTCATCCAGTGTGTAATTTGCAAAAATTTCCATAGTTTCTTCTTTAGACTCGCTCGACGACATTGTATTGAATTTTATTTTCAAATCCTTAAACCATTTTTTTAAAATTTTTTTTTGTATTAAAAACATCAAGATATCTGAATGGGTGAGGTATCTACTTCACTTCTCAATCCAGAACTATGATATGTGTATACAGCATCATCAATCAGTATTGAAAGTGGAGTCGATATTTACTTCTACTTTAGATAACTCAATATCGCAGCCTGGGTCTCGACCAATAAACTTCTTTATTCAGCTCGATTCTATGCTAGCTGCCTTCAGTCCCTTTCCCCTATCGTGTTACATTCTACTACCCTATAGCCAACAACGCCTCAAGTAACATTAGCAGAACACAGGAGCAATTTTAATTTTAAAATTTTTACTCTACCATATTAACGTTACAATAAATTTCAGAATAAAAATTTTCAACTATAGTCTTAGATTCGGTGATGGTTTAATGATTACTAAGTGTAACGCCGGCTATCTACAAAATAAAGAAAGGATTTCAAGCAAGTTCAAGGTTCTATAACTCGTGTTATATTGTGTGCGGTTTAATAAGAGATGGTGTAACTTGTATTATTTCATCGTTATTATTCCATTGGAACATGCATTGCAAAGCCACTGTCATTGTACATCATTTTTTTCACTCAAATATGTCGAACTTTGTGTCTGAGAAAGGAAATGAACTCAAGTCGAGAGACGTCGAAAGGCGGTTTTGCATGTCCGAAATGCTGCTGGAACGCCACAAAAGGAAGTCATTTTTGCATCGGATTGTTACTGGTGATGAAAAATGGATCCATTACAACAACCCCAAGCGCAAAAAATCATATGTGGAACCCGGCCAACCAGCCAAATCAACGGCAAAGCCGAATATCCATGGCGCAAGGTAATGCTCTGTATTTAGTGAAATCAGATGGGTGTGCTGTATTATGAGCTGCTAAAACCGGGTGAAACCATCAATGGACAACACTACCGAACACAATTAATCCATTTGAAGAGAGCAGTAGCCGAAAAACGCCCAGAATATGCGACCAGACACGAGGCAATAATTTTCCATCATGACAACGCTCGGCCCCACCTTGTTATTCCGGTTAAGAACTACTTGAAAAACAGTGGATGGGAAGTCTTACCCCACCCGCCTTATAGCCCAGACCTTGCCTCTCCTGACTACCATTTGTTCCGGTCGATGCAAAACGCCCTCACTGAAATACGGTTCACATCAGAGCAGAATATCAAAAATTGGCTTGATTCATTCTTGGCTGCCAAGCCGGCGCAGTTCCTTTGGGATGAGATCCACAAATTGCCAGAAATATGGGAAAAAGTCATAGCTTCAGAAGGGCAATACTTTAAATAATACTATTGCACATGTTTTTCTTAAACAAACGTTCAAATTTTGAAAAAAAAAACCGCACGAATTAAAGTATATACCCAATAGTTAAAATAAAGAATTAGTTAAATCAAAGTAAGAAATAAAAAAAAAGTGCTAATGTCCTGTAATAAGGAACTTTAAAACACGTTGTTCTTACGATCATGGATCATGTTTATTCCCATCAACTTAAAAACGAAGCTAACAAGCCCGAAGAATATGATATATACTTGGAATATACCTGCAGCTTTTCTTGAATCTTGAATTTACTTTTAAAACAGATCATTTAATGTTGCAAACCAATAATCTTCACCACTATACTTAACAAACCGTAATGATTGTAAAATGGAAAATTTTACAGATTTTGGCCGTTTCAAAAACCGCCTTCCGTTGTTTGCCCTTACCCGTGTGTTTCGGATCGACCAAAAATCTAGAAAGTTTTTCCATATATGTTAGTTCATCTATGAAAAAAAAAAAAAAAAAAAAAAAAAAAAAAAAATGAAAAATTTATTTTTGAAAATAAAGCAATTGTGCCATAATTGCAGGAGTTGCCATAGGATGCAGGAGTTGCAACCAAAGGATTTCAAGTACTTCTTAAGAATAGATATGGATTGCTTCAAAGAAATATGTTCACCAAAGACAAAGCATCATAACCCAATCGAGTTTTGAAAATTTCTCTAAAATTTCTCTCTTTCTCAAAATTTTCTTTTTACAAATATTCCGTTATCCGCGTAAATCCGGTGTTGTTAATTCACTAACGGTGTGTTATGAGGAGTTAAACGGATCGCAAAACATTAATAGATTTTTTCAAGTTCAATTTGTGCTTCCAGAGAGTGTTCAATGCAGTCTTTTATAAATAGGGATATGGTAGTCGAGTTAACCTTTTAGTTTCACGCGTGATTGTCTCAGAAATTAAACATATATTAACAGCTTTTTCCTGAATAAAAATATTTAGTTTACCAAGCCTTTTATGTCGGCCGTTGGCATTCCCCGCAAGATTATTGAGCTTCTTTGTCATGATTAGTTACACAGATCTGTTTCGAGGTTAAGAAGCTGTTCGACTATTATCTTATTTGCTTAAGTCAGTTCTCCTAGTCTTTCGAGTATTAATGAGAATACATTTGAGGCAAGATCAGGTGATTCACTGTCGTATTTGCTCGCGCCGCTATTTGCGCGTAAATTTTCCCACTTTTCAATTACGCGTTGTTATTTTTGACGTAGTTGTTATTGGTGATTTTAGCGGCCATCACGGCGTTTGCTATCTTTGCCTTCTTTAAAGGCGTTGTTATGATTTCTCGTACTTGCTGGCCCTGCGTTTTTAGAAGGCATCGTTTTGGATAGATCCCGTCTTTTTTGCAACTTTTTTGTGACTTCGCAGCCTTCACCTGCAGTTGATGCATATCACTACGGACTCTTTCGCGTTACTGCACTCTCGCGTCAGATGTTTTCCGGTGCATTTCTAACAGCGAGGCTCCTTCTAGCAGTAGGCCCGAATATGGCAGAATCCCTGACAACGTGTACATTGGGGAATCAGCCTCGAGTTTTTTCGAGGAGGTTCAATTTTGACAATAAGTCCCAAAATTTAATTTATAGAATAAATCCTTTCTAGGTATCAGTTTTGTCGAAAGTTAACCATTAAAGGGGGGGACCGCGTCTTGTGGTCGTCCTCTTGCCTTCAACACTGCTCTGTTTTTGCGCAAGTATATTAACGGCGTCGATTATTTTTAAGATGAAATAAAATGAAATAAAATGATAGCTAGGGCAAGCCTCTAGCTACCACGCGTATGGGTCTTTACGCTTTATTTTCGTACGTATGCCATTGAATCTTCTCGACATTTCATTTTTGCGAAAGCAAATGGTAATTGTCTGGATTAACGACATTGACAGTCCATGTATCGTTATTGCGGGATCTTTCTCTGTACTCGGTTGAACACAGTGATTTCAAGATTGTTAAAGTCCGATATTCCAAAGACGGCGGTCTTTGTTTGGGTTGCTTTTTTCCTCAACATTATTAGAGCTGGCTGGCGTCTCTTTTTGTACATTTTCAGGCGAAGAATCAGCTTTGCGTTTCTTACCTGGTCTTTTTTTTAAGTATCCAGTCTGTTTCTCGGACTGACTCTTCTTCGTCCGTGTAAGAACTCGAGTTTTCCGGGCGGTCAAGTCGCGGATCAGACTCGGTTTTAGATTGCCTCTTAATGGCATCAAATTCGCTCGACTTTTCCAGCGACCCGCGTGTTTGAGATCTCGTAACCCTTGAGCTTTTCTTTTTGAAGGGGTCCTGGTTTGAATTTATATTGTTATGAATAGTGTTTGTAGAACTCATTTTTGTTCCCACGAGTAGCGGAGAAAGGTAGTCCGTCTGTCCAGAGATCCGCATTAGACTGATAAGGCCGGTTGATTCGGAGGTCAACTGGTCCGCCAACGTGGTCGATTCTGGCACGGATCGCTTAACACCTTAATCCGGCCCAGTGGACTTTTAGTCGCCTCTTACGACAAGCATACCTACTTCGTTTATATTCTAACACCTAACCCAAAGGCGTATCCCGAAATATGTCCCAAATTTTGCTTTTATCTTTTAAATACAATTTTTTTATTTTTAACAAAAAAACGTAAACGATAATTTGTACTGCTAGCCGATGGTTTTTTTTTTATTCGAAGCTTTGAAAAATAATTCCACAACTCACTAAAAGATATACATAGCATTTGTGGCTTTGAAATTTTAACTATTTTTATAATTAATATAGATTTTTTGAAAATGTTTCTTCTGTTGATTAAGTTCTATTAATCACAGTTTCGAGTGAGTCACATATTTTTGAAATCAAACAATTTCTGTTTTCTTTTTAATATTACTAATTATAGGGTAATTCATCGTGAGGTTTGATTTTTAATAGGCTTTTTTGAAAGATCACGCGTGACTCCTATCAAACTGCATTGTCATTTTTGTTCAGTATCGTTCAGTCATCATGTAAAGACACATACCACAACAGCGTCTACAAATTGTTCAGCTGTATTGCGTTTCGAGGAACTTACGGTGCGCGTAATCGACCTACTGAAACCACTACTGAAAATACCATTCGCAAATTTTTATCCCAGTTTACATTATTGGATGATACTCGACCGGTTAGACCAGCACGTAGTGAAGAGACTATACAGCTGTATCTGAGAGTGTAAGTTATGAAGCCTGGAAATACCTTTGTCAAAACCACAGCTAATTACAACAAGCGTTGTCTTAACGCTTGCTTCTTAAAATTTATATAGGTCGGACGGCTTCCTCGTAAGGGAATAAATAAAGATAATAAATTACAAGATATTCTGTTTTACCTTAGTGACAAATAAAATTAATTAATTAAATAAACCAAGTTGGTTTATCTTGTTTTAATTGGCGCCCAACGTGGTTCATCGTGGAAAAGAAAAATAACCTTATAAAGGAAAAAAAATTCGCGTTGCTGCACAAGTAGTGCGGACTCAAATTATTTTCAGCCGGTACTACATATTTATAGATAACCCCATCAAAGAGGTGAAAATAATATCGAATCAAATAATCAACCAAAAATCAAATCTACAAAAAATTTAAAATAATACAACAACAAAGTAAAGTAATATTCTATTATGAGTGTAAAAGACAAAGGAAAATAGAAAGTGAAGAATCAGTTCAAACCAAATAACTGTAAGTGGAAGTGCAAGAATACGGGAGAGGAAGCGTGGCTTCTGTTCTGACCCAGCAACTGAGCAACGAAAAAAAGTTTGTGTAACTGTTAGTATAAGGCACAGCCACCAGTCCAGCGAAAGCAACAGACAAGAAGAACCTGCTGTGTGTTGGAAGCTGACATCTGAGCTTAAAAATGTTTTATTATAAATATTTCTTAGTCTCTTTACATTATTTATCTGATTCAAACAAATATTTCATTTTAATAATTCATAGTATATGATAGTTAATAGTTTATTTCTTTTTTACAACCTAGACAAGCGAGCATTAGAACATTTAAGTTAATTTAGTAATAAGACATATTCTATCATTGAATTTTGATTCCTTTGTGATTCATTCAATTACCGTCATTACCGCAGCAGTTCAGGCTGCAACCATACAAACTCGACAAGCGTTCGAAGTGACGATCGAACAACTTACAACTCGACTAAATGCGCTAGAAGCTCCTACATCCGTGGAGGAGTATAAACCGATAACAATCATTCCAAATGTTGGTTGCGACGAGTCTCTTGACTTGATGAAGTATTTACCTCAATTCAGTGGGGAACAGGTTTGCTATATTTTATGGCGACATGTGGCATTCACTGCTTACAAACTGTTCGAGCCGTATGAAGCTAGCTCTCGCCACTATCAAGTTTTTGCTATTCTTAGGAACAAATTGTTGGCTCTGCTGATCAAGTTTTAGCGTCATTTAATACCGTTATCAAATTCAAAGCGATAATAGCACGACTTGATTTTACGTATGCAGACAAAAGACCTATTTACCTGATAGAACAGGAGATGTCTACTTTACGACAAGTTAAATTGTCCATTGCCCAATTATATGATGAGGTGGAAAAGGAACTTACGTTGATAATTAATAAAACATTGATGCAACATGAAGGTAATAAATCTTTGATTGATTCGCTTAATTATAAATATCGCCAAGATTCCAAGTTTTCATTTCTGGCTTAAGGAAACCAATGGGCGATATCATATTGTATTTTCATCTCGTCCTGCTGATATGCCGAGTGCTTTAGCTCTTGCTCAAAAACTAGAGTCTAATCACGAAAGGTTCGCATTTGCAAATTTTTTTTCTCATTTTCTTGGTTGCACCAAGACAGTCGCCGAACTTTTTTTTTTATAATATAATAAGGGGTTGTGAATACCCTTTTACTGGCTTTTTCTCCAGGGCGCAGGCGGGTGGTGTAGTAGTTTGAAACTCAGGTGTATTAGTTTTCGATATTTTTCCCAGAGGTGGTTATCAGACCTCAACCAGTGGGTTTTAAGTACGTGCTAGTTGTTAGTTCGTTACATTTAGCCCAGCCAGCAACCACTCCAACATCAGTGTTATGCCTTCATGTCAGAGTTGACGCCGACAGGTTTTTCATATAACTACATACAAATTCTATGAAAAGACTTTTTCACAGAATTGCCTGGCACGGGATTCAAACCCGCGACCCTCTGCTTGAGGACTCTATGCATATACCACTACACCACGGCCACCCCCTATTATCAAAAAAACTATTATCAAAAGCATGCTTATCATTCACCTCATTATAAACCTATGTTTCCCAATCAGTTACCCCAAAGACAGAACCAAATGGAGGTTGATCTATCCTTCTCTCAACTGAGAAAACCAACTCAATTTCAAAACCCTATTCAAAATTCTAATTTTCAGAAACCTTCTCGTAACTCAGAACGTAATTCTAACGCACAAAATCACAATAATTTTCAGATCCAAAATGATAGAAATTTCAAACGACAAAATGAATCCGATAGACAAACCCATCCCACAGTCCAAAGAATAAACCACCTTACCCCTCAATATAATGACAATTATATTCGATCGAGTTCTGATGAATACTTTTGCAGCAAGAATCAAAATGTTAATAGTCTTACCTGTTCACCTGATGAAAAATATTTTTCAAACGAAGAAACCTGAGCCAGACTCCTATACCACCAAGTACAATGACATTTCAGAAATATCCGATAATATTAATTTTTTAGGGGAAAGCCTCTCCTGCCCTACGTCAGCCGAACACTGGCAGGAGAGGAAATAAAACTTCTCATTGATACAGGTGCTGCAAAAAATTACATTAAAAACTTTAGTACACTTAAGGCCATTGAGTTTATTAAAGAAACTTTTTCCGTTAAATCTATTCATGGTACCAGCCAGATTACATCAAAATGCACCATAAATATTTTTGATACAAATTCTTCATTTTATATTCTTCCTTCGCTAACAACTTTTGATGGTATCATTGAATTCGACCTTTTAACACAAATTTCAGCTCAGTTAGATTTGGTGAATGGAGTTTTATCCTATAATGGGAAAGTGGAAAAACTACTTTACTTCTACTGCAGAAACGTCAATAATATATCTTTTACAAACTGTTCCATCCCTCCAGAATTATCCTCTGTAATAAAGCGTCAATCAAAAGTTTTTTCTGACAAGAACGAATCATTGCCTTTCAACACTAAAGTTGTTGCCACTATAAGAACAATTGACAATGAACCGGTTTACTTGAAAGCATATCCGTATCCAATGGCTGCTACAAATTTAGTAGCTTACAAATTATAAGACCATCTCTATCACCCAGTCTGGATTGTTGACAAGAAAGGTGTTGACGAGGACGATCTGCGAAAAATGCGCCTTGTGATCGACTTTCGAAAACTTAATTCAAAAACAATAAGTGACAAATATCCGATTCCGGATACCAGCGTTATTCTTGCAAATCTCGGAAAAGCTTCAGTGTTCACGACACTTGATTTGAAAGATGGTTTTTACCAAATCAAACTAGCGGAGCGAGATAGAGAAAAAATCGCATTTTCAATCAATAACGGAAAGTTTGAATTTTGTCGGCTACCATTTGGTTTGAGAAATGCACCCAGTATCTTTCAAAAGGCGATAGACGACATTCTCAGGGAGAATATTGGAAATTGCTGCCATGTTTATATAGCCGATGTTATCATATTTTCAAAAAATAAAGAAGGCCATATTATAGATGTTGAACGGATCCTCAAAAAACTATGTGAATCAAATATGACAGTTGCGATTGAAAAATCTAAATTTTTAAGAGAAGAGGTAGAATTCCAAGGCTTTGCAGTATCAAACAAGGGAATAAGGACATGTACTGATAAAGTAAAGGACATTGTTGGGTATTAAGTTCCTAAGACATTGCGTAGTCTTCGGTCATTTCTTGGGCTACTACCGACGTTTCATAAAAGACTATGCTCAAATTTCAAAACCTCTTACAAAATATTTACGCGGTGAGAACGGAAATGTAAGTTCAAATCAATCTAAGGATACAAAAATTTTATTAGACTCAGAGGCAATGGAAGCTTTCAATAAGATTAAGAAAATCCTGGCATATGATGATGTATTGCTTCTTTATCCCGATTATGACAAACCGTTTGACCTAACAACGGACGCATCATCGCATGCACTGGGTGCTGTCCTCTCCCAAGGTGGCAGACCTATAACGATGATTTCCCGAACTTTATCCTCTACCGAAGAAAACTATGCTACTAACGAGCGAGAACTTTTATCGATAGTCTGGTCATTGCAAAAGCTACGAAATTATCTTTATGGTGTTAAACAATTGAATTCTTTACTGACCATCAACCGCTAACATTTGCAATTTCTGATAAAAATCCCAATGCAAAGATAAAGAGATGGCGGGCATTTATTGAGGAATTTTCTCCAACCTTCTTTTATAAGAACGGAAAAGAGAACTTTGTAGCTGATGCTCTGTCAAGACAGCACATTAATGCTCTTAGCCAAATTAGTTTCACAGTACATAGTGAAGAATCCCTCACTCGAACAATAATAACTGTTCAAAATCCAGTCAACTCCTCCAAGAATCAATTAATCGTAGAAGAAGGAATTATTTCGAAAAAGACAACTAACACCATTTTCCAAAATAGAATAAGACACAATATTGTATTCGATAATTTCAAAAATCTCTTTCAAATGTTTAAGAAAACTATTGTCAACGCGATTTTGTCAACGCGATTTATTGTGATCTTCAAACCCTAGGCAAAATTCAAAATCAGCTTATAACGTTCTTTCCTTCAGTAAAATTTCGCCATACCACTAAAATGGTTATAGACATTTTTAACCCAACCGACCAACTCGAAATTCTTACAACTGAGCATAATCGCGCCCATAGGTCTGATCGGGAAAATAGGGAACAAATTTTAAAAATTATTTCTGTATTTTATTTTACATTATAAATCAAACCTTACGATGAATCACCCTTTATTAAAAAACAATTTCGAGAACTATTGTATAGCTCTCAAAACGTGAAGTCATGATTATGGAAGGAGTGTCGGACTCATTTCCTGTAAATGAGTTTCATTATTGCAGTCAAATTGCATTATCAATGTATAAGTTTGGCAGCGCTATGTGTTCATAAATGTAAAATGACAACATATATTCTGTCAAGGTCGTGCAAGTTTGCAGTCAGTTTTTTTGCTGCTGAAGAAAAAAATGTGAGTACAATTTATTAACATTTCTTTATTTAATCAAATAAAATGTAATGTAGTTACAACTGATTTATTAATAATTCTAAAAAATGTTTAGGGAAACTTGCAAAATGAAAAATTGGGCAAGCGTGGACACCAAATTCGATTCAGCTGGCTATGGAGCCAGATTTGTCGGCGAAAAAAAAGAAGAAATCTGTTCTGTGAGGAAAAGTTTAGGCGGCTTTTTTAAAAATTTCCCCGATATTCCCTCACGGAAGAGATGTTTTTACAAGAGATTTTTTAAAGAAGTTTTACGAAGTTTACGGCACTTACCACAGTATCAACCCACCGGCTGCGTGCGATATATTTGGGATTGACGAAGAAAGTTTAACTTGAACTTGGGTCTACAAGAAAAACACCCAAACTTACTGAAATAACTCAAATAACGGAATTCCTCGTAAGGGAAGATGAGTGGCGTTATAGGAAAGTGTTGCTGGTAGAACGAGAAAAGATTCAAGTGGAGAAATAAAGATTGGAGGTATTAATCTCTCTGAAGGACATATTGGAAAAACTGTCCGATTAGTTTTCGCAGCCTTACTCTAAACAGTGCAAAGTACTTACATTTTTATTTAATTTATTATCAGAGCTGTACATAGAATTTGTGATATTTTTTTTTATTTTCTGAATGTATTATTTAGACTCACTTGTGTTACTTTAAATAAATGATACATGTTTTGAATCAAATACTTTTTTTTCATTTTGAATTGTCATGGTTTTTGGTGAAGTAATAACACTGCATATCCCATTTATGAAGGGAACATTTAAAAATATGTTATCTAAATCAAAGATGTTGCTCTGTGGTTCGTTTTCTCCGTCACCGTCCTGCGTTGCTGAAATTTCTTCGTTAAGAATATAACTTTCTTCCTCAACATATACTCTGGTTGAGCTATGTATGTAATTAAATGTTCTTTGAGAAGTGGTTAAATGTCCATGATCACGATATAGCACCATTAGGTAATTACACAATAGACAGGCAGACTCGCCCAAAATATTACCACTGTCAATGACGTTCGTATAACCATCTTTTAAAGACTTTCTAATTGAACTGTGTTCCAAGCCGCATGCATCATGTACACTACCGGGAAAACCCATAACTCGAACAATTTTCAACCAATTCACTTCAAATTTTAACAAGATTTTTAAAAATACATTCTCTAAATAAGTAGGTAGGGTTTTTTATACGGCATAGTTAATTTGTTATTAACCATTTTTAGATTTTTCTGCGAATTTTGCAAGTTTGATTTTTGGAAGTGCGCCATTCGGGCAAAAATCAATATATCGAAAATATCGTACGTACCTCTCTAGCTGTTGTTATGTATAATAAAAACAAATTTAGTGACTCATCATAATTTAAAATTTACAGGAGCTGTTGTTGTTGTAAACCCTTCCAAAAAAGAGCGGTCATCTGAGAAACGCTGCACAGCTGATTATTTTTTAAATTCAAATTTAAATAAATTATTCCATAAAAATTATGTTTTACGGTAAATCATATGTATGTACAATAAACTTCTTTCTTTGTCAACTCGAATTATTTCATACATTTTTTAATATTAATGGAGCAAATTGCTCCAAAAAAAAACTTTAACCGCATGATGTCGCTCATAAGAGCTATATCTACTAAAGATGGTTAATTATTGGACATATAACGCGAGGTTAAGGACATCCATTGAATCCTTAAGCCTGGCGCTTGAACTTTTCAACAAATTTTTATTTATATCACCACAAACAAAGAAGTTTGGGTACAGACGTCACACTTCTTCGAGTTCTTCTGTGAAAAGTATGTTGTTTGCAATATCAGGTGGAACGAATACCAAGCCGATTGTGAACTTGTTGCCTCTATTCAGAATGTCTAAATTCAAGTTCTTTCTTGGTTAAAGGAGGTAGAGCATAATTGTATGTACTTGAGCAGAGAACGTATATTATTTAGACTGGTATCAAAATAAAGCACAGTATTAGTACATTAAAAGATATTTAAATAAATTTTTTCTCATCAAGATGAATGCACAGAAACACATTTCACCTGTGCAATGTTCCAAGAATTCGCCAATGACATCTTCGACTGCATTGAATTGTTGTGGTATTGGTTAGTACTGGTATTATACAGTTAGTTTTAAATGAGACTGAAGAAATAAAGGTGCATGTAGTCTGTTTGCAATATTTTTTTTTATTAAATTAATTTTATAATTAGCGCCCAAAAAGGATCTGTTGGCGTGTTGATCAAAGTTCACATCGCGAGCAAATACCATCCACATCGTTGCTCGTAAATAATTAAAAACACCAGAGCACCGGAATCAGTGAATTTCGTACTGAACGGATTCTTCAGATTTTTCAGAGGAAAACATGAAGATAGCCGCCTCCGCAGTTGGAATTGGACGACAACCCACGGTCCACAAACACGAAAGGACATATAAACCATCCGGCACGTGTGCAACGCTTAAGACTCAACAAAATATAAGAGATGCTCGTCCTTTTTTTTATATAACTAGCGCGCGCTCAAGGGTCTGCACACAGCGGGGACGAAGGAACATTAGTTATAATGAATAGGAAATAGCGAGCTCGGCAGGGTATTCCATAAGCGAGTTGTACGGCTTAGGAACGAATCACGATATTTCAGAATACTTTCGAAAGTGGACTTGAGGGTATACAGAGGAGCATTCATAGCAAGACGGGTGTTACGGTTAAAGGTTTGAAGGGGCGGAATGCTACTACCGATTTCTATGGAGCACTGGTGGTGGTCATAGTGATAAAACACGGTGGGACAGGTATGACAATTAAAAAAGTAGAACTTATTATATAGTGGTTATTCCTATGATACTTCAGTTGTTCTAAATGTTTTAAATTTTGAATTTGAAAAATATTTAATTTATTCGAAAGGTTCATTCTTTCATATATTGTCACATTTTGATTATCTTCGTATGAAAAATGTTGGATAAACTCTATATTATAATTAGATATTATGGCATTTAGGACTTCAATGGAACAATTGTTAACATTTACCATAAAGTTTCCACTTAAAGTAATATTTCTATCATCACATTCGTTAACAATATGTTCCTTAACTAAGTTCTTACAAATATACAAATGTTCATCGATAGTTACAATTACGGTTTTATTATTATTGCGGAAATTACATTCTCGCTCAATTATACAGTTATTATATCAATTTTCTTTAGACTCTGCATATGTAAGTTATCGGGATTATAGTCATATTTGTTGCCAGTTATTTCAACATAATTTATTGGCTTAATGTCAATTTCCTTAAAATTTTTATTAGGAATAGGAATTATCATCTTTAATGTTGTCTGAATGTAATCTTTAGGTAACTTAAATGCTAAGACAAGTTTCGTATTGTTTAATCGAATAGCTCCAAATTTTGGCATCCTTTAGCTTAAAGTAGTCTAATTCTACACTGTCTAATAATTCGTTTGTTAAAATACTTGGGTATAATAATCCCTGCGTGCTCTATGTATGTTAAGTTACGTTCCCGGTCTACAGCGGAAGGGCAGGGACGTAATTCAGGGAATGGATATGAAAAGCAGAGAGTACTGTCATTAGCAAAGGAATATATTGGATTAGAAATAATAGATAAGAGATCATTAATGAAAACTAAAAAGTGTCGGAGACAAAACGGAGCACTGGAGCACACCAGCATTTATTTTGTGAAACCCTCCAAGACAACTTGAATTGTAATCGTAATAATTGTAAGGTAATTTTAATTGAAGAAGAGAGTCATCGATCACAAAAGCACGCATTTTCGACAAAAGAGCCTGATTCCAAACTCGGCCAAATGCTTTAGAAATATCAAGTGCATTAAAAATTATTATCAATTATTGCTTTCGCCAGATTGATGTACGCTTTGGTTCCACTATTCGGTGAGACATGCCATCAAATCACCCGTATACCTATATCTACGAAAACCGTACTGCCAGTTATTTTAAAGAGCTGACGGTTTACCAACGTTTCCATGAACTTGGAGAGAAGGGACGTAAGTGCATTGGGTCTGTAGGAGGAGAGAGAAGAAGTTTCGCTTTTTTTAGGGACGGGCTGGACAAATGCTGTTTTCCATCTGCTCGGAAAGAGTCCTAAAGAGTAGGATTGATGAAAAAGCTTACGCAGTGGATATGCCATTGAGGAAGAACACCTCTTCAGAAGAAGGGGAGATATACCATCTGGACCAGGAGATTTGTGTATATTGAGGTTTTTAGGTACTCTTGCTACGACACGAGTACAAAAGTGGATTCGTCCCATTGAAGATTCGACGCACTTAAGTGTAGCCGGGGAAAAGGCGAAATCTGGAAGTTTTGAACTGGTCGCAAAATGTGCAGCAAGCTGAATGGCCTTATCCAAAGAGCTGTCAGCTGGAATGTCTATGAGCGTTGGGATGGAAGATGGGTTAGAATTTCTAATGTTTTTGACGAACGACCAAAAATGTTTACTACCATTAAGATATTGTAGTATTTTTTGCCTTAGTTTTTGGTCTTATAGAAATTGTACATGCTTAAGAAATACGTTGCAGTCATTCTTGAACTTTTTTCGGTTTTCCTCAGTGGGGTTAGTCTTGTAGTACCGAAAAAACAGTTCTCTAACCCTGACAACCTCCTCGCAGCTCGAGTCGTACCATGTCGTTTCTTTTGGTTTGATACTCTCAAACCGATCTCATTCCAAAAAAAAAAAAATGGTGTACGTGATCAAATCAGCAGCGGCATCCACGTCGTTATCGAAGAAACATAACGACCAGTTAAAAGTTAAAAGCTGTTAAGTCCGCTTCAATTGGATTTCTCGTATTACCATACGTTTCTTTTAGAAATATTTTCTCTAACTATGTGGTCGATGTACGAGAAAATACTGATATGACAAAATGGTCCGACGAACCTAGAGGGGATAGCACATTGACCTTGTATCGGGTTTTCCAATAACGACTTGACAACTTTTTTTTTTAAATAAAAGGCAAACCATTTGAGATATTTCAAAAACTTTATTATTGGTTTGAAGTACAATCAAAACATTTATGAACGGAACTCGACTTCATTCAACGACTCGGCGACACATTTCGACCGAAACGGGCGCAATGTCGAGTTCAATGTTGGCTCTGAGCTCTTCCAATGTCGTCGGCGTGTTGGCATAAACCAATGACTTAACGTAGCCTCACAGAAAATAGTCAAGCGGCGTTAAATCGCACGAACGAGGGGGCCAATCGACTGACCCATGTCTTGAGATAACACGCTCATTATACTTACTCTTCAATAAATCGATTGTAGCGTGCGCTGTGTGGCTTGTGGCACCATCCTGTTGAAACCACATGTCGTCCAAGTCCATATCTTCCAATTCGCGCGATAACGCTGACCATTCACAGTAACGTGACGATCGTTATCTTCGACGAAAAAATATGGCCCAATAACACCGCCGGCATGCAAACCGCACCAAACAGTTATTTTTTGTGGATGAAGTGGTGATTCATGAAGCACATGTGGGTTTTTACCAGACCAATAACGCATATTTTGCTTATTGATGAACCCATAGAACCAAAACTGAGCTTCGTCACTGAAGATGACTTGCGATAAAATTGAATGGAAATTGTCCATGGACCATAAATGGTCCATCGGCTTCAATTCTTGAGTCAACTTGATCTTGTATTTGTGTAAACCAAAATCCTAACGCAAAATACGCCATAATGTGGTCTGAGCGATGTGGTATGACTATCAACGTCTGGTATACGTGTGGGCTTATTTACAAGTTTGATGATGTTTTACGCAGCGAGATCACAACACACCGTTCTTCGGGTTTTGTCTGTCCAGAATGTCGAAGTCACCTATAATTGTGTTTATTGAAATCGTCCATAATAACGATTTCAGTATGAGGATACAGGGATACAATTCTTTGATTGGAGTCAGACAGCGCATCGAACTCGTTAAAGATCGAATTGCTGTCCAGTTTGGGGGTTCTGTAAATAAAGCAACAGTGGATAATTTGCTGACGGAGACGGAATTTTAGCCGCAAGAAAATAAATTTCGGATTGGAACACGGATCACGTTGTGGTGGAGTTTGGTAAGATACATCACTACGCACGTAAATGGCGAGACCGCGGTGAGAGAAGAATAATGACACTAGTTCGTAGCCAGGTAGCTTCAGATCAGAGTGATCTGAGAGGTGTGGGCAGGGATATACCCATGTTTCACTAACTTCCAAAACAGCTGGCATGTATTTACAGAGGTGAACGTACCCCGAAAAGTGTTTACTTTTTAGCCCGCGTATTTTATCTACGTCAACCTTGAACTCCCTACTCATAATAACAAACAAACACAGAAAACACAAGCACCGATGATGCTAAACAAGGCTGCGTAAAGAATATTCTGACGTTTGTTATAGGTGCTATGCCCTTACAACAAAATGAAGCAGTGAACCAACAAAATTTAAATTTAAATTGGCTTACCAAATCAATTTGTTATAGGTGTTATGCCCTAACAACAAAATAAAGCAGTTTTTTTTTTTTTTTTTTTTTTTAATCACACACAAACGAGAGGAAAACCTTGCCAGTGTATTTTGTTGACGTGTGTTAGTACGGTAATTGAAAGTAAGGAAAAAAAAATAAGTAGTAAAACTTATAGAAATACCTTACAATAAAAAAAATAAATTAAATAAATTGTTTGATATCAGAAATCATCTTTATTATTATTATTAGAGGTAATTGGAAAATGTTTAATGTGACAAAAAATGAAATCTTTTAACCTTGCGTACTTAAAACTACTTGCAAATCTAAAACATTGAATCCGAATAGCAGTCGCGGCTTCTGCTACCAGTCCTCCTACTTCATCAGGTTCTTCTCAACAAACCTCTTTTAACATGAGTAGCCTTACACAAGTAGTTACGTAAATCATTACATCAATTAGTAAAGATCTTTTTCACTCAAGTGCAGACCCAGCCAATGACACTGATAAACCGATAAATGTATGATACCTGTCCGATATGCAATCGCGGAAGTAGTAAAAAGCTTAAGGGAATTCTAAGGAAATGTAAGAGAATTTAGTTCTCCATCTACGAACATTTAAAAGGAAGTCCCAAATATTACGTAAAATTGAACATCATAAGGAACAAAATCTTAGAGCAAGCAGATATTATATTTGAATCTGACAATACGCATCTATATTGGAAAAAAATTTTCAGATATCTTTCTCTGCACTACGTAGACAAAAAAGTTTTGGGAACTCTTGAGTACCAAATGACGACAATGGTTCAAGTAACCACACTTTTTCATAATTATATCAAATGGTATACCAACATTTATATATGCATATTCTTAACAAACTCTCTATGGACATGATAATGGATTCATTGAACAACATGACCCAAGGTTATAGAGACAAGGGTCTTGACACTTTCATATGTGGCCTGAAGGGGGATTTGTCATGACTATTAAGTATAAAAAAAAACCTGTAGAACTGCCCCAGGCTCTACACCTCCTTACCATAAGTTCCAAAATATTGATTACCGCTTTCAATACGTGAGCAATAGCTACACTGCTATACGCAGACTTCATCCTAAAATACCTTCACATCTATCACCAAAGGGAAACTATGTTCATCAAAATAAGTTAACGATTTCGGTTTCTCCATGTTTTTATCCAGAGGACATGTATTTTTCACAAAAACGACCGAAATTAAATATCAATGGATAATACAATCTAGCTAGACCTGAATACTACTAACCTCCCGTTAGACCACAATTCAAAGGCTTTTAGACTAAACCCATTGCCGCTTCCTTATTTTGAGCTTACAAAAAGAAGCGAAGATATAACAAAGTTTTTGATAGATACCAGATCGAAAAAACATTACGTCAAACTTGAACACATAAAGAAGCCTATACCAAAAGAGAAAGGGTTTTTGTTTTTTTTTTGCAAATTCCGTTGGCGGAAACATAAGAACCAGTATCCACGCTCTCATAAATTTTTTTGGGACCAAAACAGAGAAACGAAAATTGTTTATCGCTCCCAATCCTGAATAATTTGACAGCATAATTGGAAACGACACTTTGATGATGGTGACATGACCATCCAAATGTACGAATTCCTCTCAAAGAGCACAAGTCTGAGATAATTAATATATGTATTAGTTACTCTCGGAATTTCACATCTTTCAGATCGATAAAAGGAAAACTTCAAAGTATCTAAACGTATTCTTAGACCTCGACGTGAAATTCACCTATACATCTACGGTTAAAGGCGAAATACGCACCACCTCGGATATTCCCATTCACTCCAAATCCTACCCTTACCCCATTGCTTAACTTCTATTCTAAAAGACAAAATATATTGCAAATAATATACAAATTAAAAATTATTGTATATAGAATAATTACAGAACATAAATTTAACCGTTTATTGGGCGAAATTAGGAACGATGAACTCATTGATCATATCCAACAAAAAAATAAACTTAGCAATAAATTAGGCTTATGTAGCTCACGAACGAACTTGTTCAAAAAGGAGCGCTAACAAGTTAACTAAGTGAACTACATAGTTCACAATGTCATTTTATCTTAGTTCATTTAGCTCAGTAGTTCAACAAATATAAACATAGAGCATCATTGCGTTGCTGGTGGTGTATGTGAAGGGAATTTTAAAAATCTGCACTATATGGTTTTTTTAACTGTTTTCCGGCGCAATGAATGTATGAACAATTAATAAGAGTTCTTTCTGGTCAAGTTTTGCTTATTATTTTTGCATTTCACTCAATTCGTTTCGTGCATATTGGTAATTGGTAGGAGTAAGAGAACCAATACTGCTGCTGTTTGCTTGATGCTGTTCTGTTCCTTAATTTGATGTGAGTTTTTCGCTACTACTGTTGATGAAGATTTATTTACATATGTACATGGTTTTTAGCACGCTGTACGTTGAATGTACGATATTAGACCCTCGATTCAAGGAATTTTTTTTTAAAAACACAAACGCGTATGAAAATGCAATACAAGGTCTTCGAAATAAGATAAGTCAGATGAGATTACCTGATGAAATGTTAACAGATGGAGAATTAGATACTCCAGCTTCCAGCTTGAGTCCCAAAAAATAACGACAAGTATCTGAGATGCATATGACCAGAAAATACAAAAAATTAAAAAACCTGAGAATAAAACCTCAGCTGCAATAAGAGAACTGAATTAATATCTTAATGAAGAATACTTAAACCCAAAGATAAATCCGCTACAATGGTGGGAGGAAATAAAAAAAGCATACTCTCATGTTGTATATGGTTTCATTTCAAAAAGATTTTGCATTATCGCTTCTTCTGTCCCTTATGACATATTTTCTGATACTGGACAAATAATCAATGAAATTTAAATTATTCTAATTTAACTAATTGAAATTAATAATTATTTAATTTGTTTGTATTATGTGAGTAATCTTACTTCATTTTGTTTTTTCGAGCATTGAACATTGAACTTAACGAACTAGAAGAACGAACTAGTTCAATAAACAGATTTGAACTAAACTGAGCGCTCTCTGGACTGTACTAAAATGCACAAGCCTACAATAAACATGTAAGATAAAGGAAATTTACCATTTGTAACCATAAGATAATAAGTAATTCTTCAAGAATATTTTATACATATAATAATTATATCTATGACACGTAGTGATAGTAAAATATATGAAAAATTATTATTGAAACCCATCTAAAGAAAAGGCACAGCCACAGATACTGTTTCTAAGAATATTATGTGAAACAGAGAAAAAGTTTATGGAATAATAAGTGATTGTAAAAGTTCCAACTACATATCAATTTGTAAACCAACAAATATAGTAAACATAACCAATACCACATGCATACCAAATTTACTTTAAAGTCTTACAGCTAAATGCAATCTAATGAACAGTCAACACAACAACAATATAAGAAATATCTAATGGCATAAAATTACTAAGCGATTTTAACGGAACAATTGAAACAGATTCAACACGGCAAAATCTTAATGGCACCTTTCTCGTCAAATATCATAATACAGCATAAACATCAACAATAAAACATTCGTCGCATGAGAGAAAACAGCTCATTAAATCTTACCAGCAATCTTATAACCATCTCCGATAGAAAAGGAATAACATAAATCACTATCGCTGGATTTGGCCAATTAACTCTGTATAAACAACACTAAAGAAATCCAGCTTCTCCAAGCTGAAACGTTGACACACAAATTCACCACCTATGGACTAATTTCCCTTGGTCTATTCTTGCATGTCAACGATCGACCAGAAGTAAAGCAAAAATCGTCGTTCAAAACCCGCAGAAAAACCGCCGGAAAACCATGTAGAAACTAAGACTACATGTCTAGTAACAGAAAGTCCCATCACCCCACGCCTTAAAGTTTAAGATATCCCATTTTTGTAAGCAATTTTGGACGATCGCACTTAAAGGGGGAAGATTTAGCAAAACAAATTCACTTATAAGAATTTGTTCTTCAAAAAAGACTTAATAAAACAGATTCATTTCCAAGAATTTCGTCTTCAAATAAATTTTTTCTCATAAAGCTGAATGCGTCGATACAGATTGCACCTGTGTTCCAAGAATTCGCTAGTGACATCGTGAACTGCATTGGATTGCTGATTCGGTAAAAAAAAAAAAACATTATAATTACATGTGGCATTAGAGTTAGTCTTAAGTGAGAATTAAGAAATAAAGGTGCAGGCAATCTGCCAGCAAACTTTTTTTTATTAAATTAATTTTATAAGTAATGAATTTATACTATCTAAGTAAATCCATATTTAGGTTAAAATGTCTGTTTGGTTGTCGGATGTTGGAAGTTGCATTATTTCTAACGCAAAGCTAAATGCCGTTGCAGCTTCTTATTTTTTTATCCAATTTCATTTTATCTTGTCTTCTTAAACTTAAAAAATGCCCTCATTATTATTCTGCCATTTTTGGTAGTCCACAATTCTCCCCTATTATTCCAAAGCCTTAAGAATCTTACTCTAAAAGATACCTTATTTTTGCGTTATATTATATTACGTTTTATTGGAATTTGAGCTCAACATTCAGTATATTATTAATATTTTTATGTAATAAACGTCAAGGATGAGACTTATGTTGATGTTATTAAAACTATAATAACACATTTGAAACTTAAAATAACCATATATATATTTTTCTAATCTTTAGCTTGTAATATAGTATTCGATTAGAACAGACAAAACACTTAAGTCAACCAATAACATATTATTTCAGAATGGTCTTAATGCTTTACACTTGGCCTCAAAAGATGGACACGTACACGTTGTATCTGAATTATTAAAAAGAGGTGCATTAGTAGATAGCGCAACAAAAAAAGGAAATACAGCTTTGCACATTGCTTCATTAGCTGGACAAGAGGAAGTGGTGAAATTATTACTGCAATCGTCAGCATCTGTCAATGTGCAATCACAAAATGGATTTACTCCCCTATACATGGCAGCACAAGAGAATCATGACTCTGTTGTTAAATTGCTTTTAACAAATGGTGCAAATCAAAGTTTAGCAACTGAAGATGGTTTTACCCCCCTTGCAGTAGCGATGCAACAGGGTCACGATAAAGTTGTTGCGGTACTTTTAGAGAGTGATACACGTGGTAAAGTACGGTTACCGGCCCTACATATCGCTGCCAAAAAAGACGATGTTAAAGCGGCAAATCTTTTACTTGAGGTAAGTTCTGTATGGGCTTTTTTGCATGACGCAAAACCTGACTAACGACAACAAAATATCACATTATATATAATTATTTTACATTAAAAAAGTTTAGATTATATTCAAAACGTTTTTTAGCCTGCAGTATTTTCTATTTACAAGTAGCACGAAACTTTCTAATCTTTAAGAGACCTTGAGATAGAGAGAGTTTGCGTATGCAAAGGAAACTTGCGCGCATGTAGGTCGACCATTTTCTCCATGCTCTTCAATATGGTGTAGGTCAAACTAATATGTCTGACGCCTTTGGGGAGCGTTCATCTTCTCCGATTTTCAATGTACAGGCTACTCCCACTGTTCGCCAGAGTTTCGGTATGTATTGTAATATGGGAGACACAATGCTAGCATTGATACCATGGTATAGCAATTCTACGTTCTATACCACATGTCTGTCACTGCAATACTACGTTAAAAGCTGGTATACCACGAAACATACCTGGTATTGAGATTCGCATTATATGATAGTATACCAACATTTTACTTATTGCTGCGCCACTTTCTCTCTATTGGCTAGTCTTCGAAGCTTCTTTGACAATTCAAAAGCAAGAATTCACAGCGAAAAAGAAAAGAAACAATTTTAAAACATTGACACGAAGAGTACTATTTGAATTTGAAACAGCAAAAGTAATTGAAATTTGGAGAAACGAGGTCCTTCAGACAATTTCCATTAATATACACATTTCTATTATTACAAAAATTACATTTACATTTTATTTTTCTTACATTGTGTTATAAACACTTCTTAATTGTGTTATAACAATTTTAATGACTAATCATTCTATAGCACTTTACGTGGTTGTGGCGAATGATCCATAAATTTAGTATGAACTTCTAAGCCATTGGAAAGCTTCCTTTCAAATGGCCAAAGGCATTCGCAACAACACGTCTATATTTCGACAAATTAAAATTAAATTTCTTTTCACTCTCTGATAACGTAGTAGAACTAGGAAACGGCTTCTTGATATATGAGCCAGTCTGAAAGCAGAATCTCCTAGTAACAATATTCCAATATCTGCTCCCTCAATATTCTTTTTATTTTCTTGAAATATAGGGTTGTTAAGGTGCTGCTTTTTTAAACCGGAGCATTCAAATATTGTGGAATCGTGTATTTTTCCCGGACTTCCAACATTTACGTAGGTAAACCTGTAGCGATAATCCACTGCAGCAAAAAGGATCATTGAATACCATTCTTTAAAGTTGAAGTAATCTACAGCTTCATCCTTCGGTGGTCTAACTTCAACATAACATCCGTCAATAGCCCCAGAGCATTGTAGAAATCTGAGAACTTTAAAGCCATTAACTACTTTCATCAGGTCATGTTGAATTGGTGGGTAAAAAATTAAATAATGTTTCTGGAAAACACTGCATACTTCTTCACACACCTCCCATGTTATTTCCCCAACTGTTGATCTGCCAACACCAAACAGACTTGCTACGGTTCTGTTTTCAGCAGAAGATCCTAGGGAATATAATGTGGTAGCTAGCCTTTTTTGTGATGAAATTGGAGAACGCCAATTCTTATCCTTTTTGGTTAGTTGTGAAAGGTTTTCGACAAGATATTGGAATGTATCCCTATCCACACGGAAAGAGTTTATGAACTTGGAACTTGTGAATTTTGGAACCTCTTCCTCCCAATATGTAGACATCCACGGTTCTTGCGTAGATATAATGTGAGGTCTTGTATCCATCACAATTTAGGGATGCAGAAGTAGATTTGGATTGCTGAAGATTGATTTGACTAAATATAATAGATAGCTACTAGGATGGTCGCTTATTGTCTGCACTCATTTTGAAATGAAGTGGAAGTGAAGTGACGTAAGTCACACATAGAATTAATAGTTTTGGCAGAAGATTTGTCCCACAACGAGAGAAGTGCCGTTTTGTTATTCCAATTTTTAACCGTTTAACCGCAACAGGCAGAACTTCTCCGGTACTCTTTTCATCTTTTTAGTCCAATATACCAAACGTGTCATAGTAAGAGCCGCAGCAGTCATCGGATCTGGTAAGTTCTGGGTCAGCACCTTAATCGGTGGGGGCTTTATTGTGACATCCTGGAGTAAAATCATATAGGGTCGCCTTCTTTTTTTAAACAACTTAATATCTAGTTTGAATACCTTTTGCACTTAGTTCGACATCTCAGTTGGGTTCCTTTCAGAACCTTCTGCCACGACAGGGAAAGAAAGAAAGGTTTTGAATGAAAAGTTTCTGCTAAATATATGTCTGTAATTCAGTTCTTGTATTTAGCCGCGGGACAATATGGATATTGTACTACAATATATTTGAACTTTTGATTCGTAAGTTCAAATTTCCGGGTTATTTTTATTATACATATATTCAACTATATAATATATAAAATATTGTCGTTTTCTAGCAATTGCAACTAGCGACATGTATTGATCGCTTGTCCATTGACTGTTCGCATAAATTAGAAAGACATTGGTCCTGGAACATTTTCCAACAACAAACGCAAAAAGAAACATTTATGTTGTTTTTGGTGTACTGTGTAAAGTCCTCCTAACGTCTAGTCTTCGATTACGCCTCCGATCGTTCGTTCACCTTGTCTACGTGTCTCCCATTTTTTAAGTATGTGCCCATTTGGTATCGTGATATTTCTTCATTTCACTTGCATTTTATACTGAAAATACTGCCAAATCACTGCTTTTATTAACGTATTTGTAAATGTACGATGTTGTTAATATTTAAATTAGTGGATGTATTCCTCCGATCGCAATTTAGCCTGGTTGAATCGAATATATCGCAAACGTTCACTTTCGATCTTTGCGTACATACTACAACATATTTATGAAACAGCTGGTTATATCGAAGGATATGGTTGTCCTGATTATGTTTAAACATCAATCGGCTTGCGTAGTTATCCATCGAGTTGATTTTTTTGTTTGTTTCGACATCTGAAAAAATTAATAAAATAAAATAAGAAATGAAATACATAAAAAAAGTTAAATTTCAGGTTATATTTCTAATTGGATCACGCTGTTTGATATTGATATGATATCCATCTTCCTTCTCAAAATATCTGCGGATATTAGTGTGCTTCGTACGAACGGTGTATGTTCGAAATCGTATCCGCAGTGCTGCTTCGACGTGTGATTTTTATGGCTCAGCTGTCAACTCTCTTCTACGGTTGATGCGTGGAGGCTGCCAACGTGTTCTCCGGATGGTACTTTGTTGGATTTGGTGACGGTTTGGTAGTTGTCATTCCTGAAATGTGGTGACTCTCTTTTCAACAATTGGATAAATTGGTTTCTAATCTCTATAAAAATTTCCAACAACTCCACTATTGCTCGTTCTTATGCCCGTTCGATGAAATTGTACTGGCACCGCATTGTCATGCATTCTTCATAACTGATGAAAGATTTGGAAAAACTTTAGGTTCTCGTTAGGCATCGGCATCAATGAACCAATTTTTTGGTGCATCTATCTATTCATCTATTTTGAATGTAGATCTAATTTAAATGAAGATCCAAAGTTGCGTCCTTCGAATGTGTGACCGTGAAATTTCGTTGCTCCAAACCATGTCATTTAAAAGCAAGAATTGAATTTGCGGATCTTGCGCAAAAGCAATTTTAACTTGTCAAATACGCTAGCAATAAGTGATTGTAAAATTTCCGGTGGAGCGGTAAGAGGTGGCAATACTACTTTTCCTAATGCGCAATAGATGCCGGTTGCTTCGCTGCAGAATTTTAACGCGTAACAATATTGGCATTCTTTGTCCATTGCGCTGATGGAAATTTAAGAATGCGCTGAATAATCAATCTCAACGAACAAATCATGCTCGTGTTAATGCGCGGCTTGTTTGCTTGGTATCTTTGTCGTTCTTGTGCTCTACTTGTGTTTATATTGTATTGACGCGCTGTTCTCGTTCTTAATGCATTTTGTCGCAAACGTTCGTTGCGATCTGCTTGAAGCCCTTACGTACATCTCTTTGCTTTAAGATTTGTAAACCGCTCTTAAATTTAATAATATGATTTTCTAGACCAACGCGTTGAGGCATTCAAGGAACACTACGAGTTGCAAGAGGGATTGGTATTCCGCAGCTTAAATTTATATATTATAGCTTGTTAATCTACATATCTCTCTGCTGAGATGCAGGATAATGCTATAAGAATAGTACATGCGAAAATCGGTCACTTGGAGATTGCGAATTATTATATTTGATGATATAAAGCATTTTTAGTGTATGAGGAATAAAATTTACCAAGTGCATTATGTACTCAACGCCGGCCGGAATTGATAATCGTAATATATAGGTAAATTAATAATAAAATCAATTTAATAAAAAAAAAAAAATATTACAGGCAGATTGCCTGCACTTCTACTTCTTCTCGATTAAGACTTACTTGGGACTAACTCTAATGTAACCAATGCGACATGCATGTAATTATAATGTGTTTTTTTTTATCGAGAATTTGGATTTCTCCTTTGACTATGCAAAGCGCGTTTCTGAAATGGGGGAAATTAGGGGTTATTATTTTCTTATGTGGCTTTTATTTGAATTTTGAATTCATTTTCGTTTCCAATATCTTCGACAATTGTTTGTGTGATCTACTACTACTTACAATAGTAGGATTAAGGTATCTTTTGATACCTTAATAAATCTGAATAAATCTGTTGCCGTATAGTTGATGTGCTTTATGCAGTTTGAAAATAGGGCTTTAATTTGACAGCTACTTTCATTTTCTGTTTAGTATACAAATACTGTTTATTCAGTATAAGTTGAATGCGGAACACATTCAGGGGAACTTCAACTTTGATAATAGGGTTTATGGGAGGAGCTTTCATCATTATGTCATATTTAGTGAGTTTATATTTGTAGAGATTGGAAGTCTCGAAAGTGAATTGACAACGACGTTGCCTTTGTATGGTTTTTACTTGAGTTCATAGTTGTACTCTTCCAGTGCTGCTTTCCAACTCTTTATTTTGCTGTGACGTAATTATAATAATTATAATAATAATTCTCCTCGGTTTTATTTAAAGTCCTAGAAAGAAAAGTTAATGGTTTGTCGTCCTGTGATAGGACAGCTCCAACGGTATAATTATAGCATCACATATAAATTTGGATGGGCTAAGAATAGTTCTTTGGAGACGAGCGAGCTTTGGAGAATCTGATATGCGTCCATTGCGTTTTTATCAATACGTACAATTTTAATTTTCGATAGGTCCACCTTCCGTTCTAAAAGGGAAGGTCAGTGGTTTTGCGAAGTTGGCATAATCTTTAATATATCATGAATAATATAGCAAGGTGTAACTAACTATGTAAAATAAAATACGTCCCTCGCTAATGCTAAGAAGCTTACTCTTAGGGTGCTATATGAGCGTGTGTTTATTTACTTGAAGAGTTAAATCACCCTTACGCATGCGTGTGTGTGATGATGATGAGAATGATTGTAATAGTAAGAGTATACTTAGGTAATGAGACTGACAGCATATACATGATGTGGGATGGAGAGCCAAACAAACTAACGATACATTACAGATGATGGGCTCAGTTCGTACCAACTGAGTTTGCCAACCTATTGCGCAGGTCTCTTAAATTTTCTTTTATCCTCTCTTATATTGACAAATATCACCTAAGAGACACGAAAGTAGGTGGAGCAATAAACAAAAAACATCTACATTCCAAAGTTGCTTTCGAGGTCGCAGTTGCGATCTGACTGATGGTGGTTTTTTTTTTATTTTCCTTCTATTACTAAAGCTGAAGTTTAGAGCACACTGATGGGACGGCCATTTTCTACCTGTTTGTGTATATCCAGTTTTTCAAAAAATTATTGCAACCCTGGTAGGAGAGAAAATGTATATGCCAATTTACTTCTAAAAAATTATGTTCTGATAAAATATAAAAAAAGCCCTGTATTCCTGTTGGTACTGTATGGGATTTGCGTATGATGACGATTGGATAAATGAAGAAAAGTTCTCGCATAAATTGATTGTTTGATTGGGTTTCTATTTCCTCATTATCCTTTTGTAGATCATAGTAGTAGTAGAACTAGGAAACGGCTTCTTGATATATGAGCCAGTCTGAAAGCAGAATCTCCTAGTAACAATATTCCAATATCTGCTCCCTCAATATTCTTTTTATTTTCTTGAAATATAGGGTTGTTAAGGTGCTGCTTTTTTAAACCGGAGCATTCAAATATTGTGGAATCGTGTATTTTTCCCGGACTTCCAACATTTACGTAGGTAAACCTGTAGCGATAATCCACTGCAGCAAAAAGGATCATTGAATACCATTCTTTAAAGTTGAAGTAATCTACAGCTTCATCCTTCGGTGGTCTAACTTCAACATAACATCCGTCAATAGCCCCAGAGCATTGTAGAAATCTGAGAACTTTAAAGCCATTAACTACTTTCATCAGGTCATGTTGAATTGGTGGGTAAAAAATTAAATAATGTTTCTGGAAAACACTGCATACTTCTTCACACACCTCCCATGTTATTTCCCCAACTCTTGATCTGCCAACACCAAACAGACTTGCTACGGTTCTGTTTTCAGCAGAAGATCCTAGGGAATATAATGTGGTAGCTAGCCTTTTTTGTGATGAAATTGGAGAACGCCAATTCTTATCCTTTTTGGTTAGTTGTGAAAGGTTTTCGACAAGATATTGGAATGTATCCCTATCCACACGGAAAGAGTTTATGAACTTGGAACTTGTGAATTTTGGAACCTCTTCCTCCCAATATGTAGACATCCACGGTTCTTGCGTAGATATAATGTGAGGTCTTGTATCCATCACAATTTAGGGATGCAGAAGTAGATTTGGATTGCTGAAGATTGATTTGACTAAATATAATAGATAGCTACTAGGATGGTCGCTTATTGTCTGCACTCATTTTGAAATGAAGTGGAAGTGAAGTGACGTAAGTCACACATAGAATTAATAGTTTTGGCAGAAGATTTGTCCCACAACGAGAGAAGTGCCGTTTTGTTATTCCAATTTTTAACCGTTTAACCGCAACAGGCAGAACTTCTCCGGTACTCTTTTCATCTTTTTAGTCCAATATACCAAACGTGTCATAGTAAGAGCCGCAGCAGTCATCGGATCTGGTAAGTTCTGGGTCAGCACCTTAATCGGTGGGGGCTTTATTGTGACATCCTGGAGTAAAATCATATAGGGTCGCCTTCTTTTTTTAAACAACTTAATATCTAGTTTGAATACCTTTTGCACTTAGTTCGACATCTCAGTTGGGTTCCTTTCAGAACCTTCTGCCACGACAGGGAAAGAAAGAAAGGTTTTGAATGAAAAGTTTCTGCTAAATATATGTCTGTAATTCAGTTCTTGTATTTAGCCGCGGGACAATATGGATATTGTACTACAATATATTTGAACTTTTGATTCGTAAGTTCAAATTTCCGGGTTATTTTTATTATACATATATTCAACTATATAATATATAAAATATTGTCGTTTTCTAGCAATTGCAACTAGCGACATGTATTGATCGCTTGTCCATTGACTGTTCGCATAAATTAGAAAGACATTGGTCCTGGAACATTTTCCAACAACAAACGCAAAAAGAAACATTTATGTTGTTTTTGGTGTACTGTGTAAAGTCCTCCTAACGTCTAGTCTTCGATTACGCCTCCGATCGTTCGTTCACCTTGTCTACGTGTCTCCCATTTTTTAAGTATGTGCCCATTTGGTATCGTGATATTTCTTCATTTCACTTGCATTTTATACTGAAAATACTGCCAAATCACTGCTTTTATTAACGTATTTGTAAATGTACGATGTTGTTAATATTTAAATTAGTGGATGTATTCCTCCGATCGCAATTTAGCCTGGTTGAATCGAATATATCGCAAACGTTCACTTTCGATCTTTGCGTACATACTACAACATATTTATGAAACAGCTGGTTATATCGAAGGATATGGTTGTCCTGATTATGTTTAAACATCAATCGGCTTGCGTAGTTATCCATCGAGTTGATTTTTTTGTTTGTTTCGACATCTGAAAAAATTAATAAAATAAAATAAGAAATGAAATACATAAAAAAAGTTAAATTTCAGGTTATATTTCTAATTGGATCACGCTGTTTGATATTGATATGATATCCATCTTCCTTCTCAAAATATCTGCGGATATTAGTGTGCTTCGTACGAACGGTGTATGTTCGAAATCGTATCCGCAGTGCTGCTTCGACGTGTGATTTTTATGGCTCAGCTGTCAACTCTCTTCTACGGTTGATGCGTGGAGGCTGCCAACGTGTTCTCCGGATGGTACTTTGTTGGATTTGGTGACGGTTTGGTAGTTGTCATTCCTGAAATGTGGTGACTCTCTTTTCAACAATTGGATAAATTGGTTTCTAATCTCTATAAAAATTTCCAACAACTCCACTATTGCTCGTTCTTATGCCCGTTCGATGAAATTGTACTGGCACCGCATTGTCATGCATTCTTCATAACTGATGAAAGATTTGGAAAAACTTTAGGTTCTCGTTAGGCATCGGCATCAATGAACCAATTTTTTGGTGCATCTATCTATTCATCTATTTTGAATGTAGATCTAATTTAAATGAAGATCCAAAGTTGCGTCCTTCGAATGTGTGACCGTGAAATTTCGTTGCTCCAAACCATGTCATTTAAAAGCAAGAATTGAATTTGCGGATCTTGCGCAAAAGCAATTTTAACTTGTCAAATACGCTAGCAATAAGTGATTGTAAAATTTCCGGTGGAGCGGTAAGAGGTGGCAATACTACTTTTCCTAATGCGCAATAGATGCCGGTTGCTTCGCTGCAGAATTTTAACGCGTAACAATATTGGCATTCTTTGTCCATTGCGCTGATGGAAATTTAAGAATGCGCTGAATAATCAATCTCAACGAACAAATCATGCTCGTGTTAATGCGCGGCTTGTTTGCTTGGTATCTTTGTCGTTCTTGTGCTCTACTTGTGTTTATATTGTATTGACGCGCTGTTCTCGTTCTTAATGCATTTTGTCGCAAACGTTCGTTGCGATCTGCTTGAAGCCCTTACGTACATCTCTTTGCTTTAAGATTTGTAAACCGCTCTTAAATTTAATAATATGATTTTCTAGACCAACGCGTTGAGGCATTCAAGGAACACTACGAGTTGCAAGAGGGATTGGTATTCCGCAGCTTAAATTTATATATTATAGCTTGTTAATCTACATATCTCTCTGCTGAGATGCAGGATAATGCTATAAGAATAGTACATGCGAAAATCGGTCACTTGGAGATTGCGAATTATTATATTTGATGATATAAAGCATTTTTAGTGTATGAGGAATAAAATTTACCAAGTGCATTATGTACTCAACGCCGGCCGGAATTGATAATCGTAATATATAGGTAAATTAATAATAAAATCAATTTAATAAAAAAAAAAAAAATATTACAGGCAGATTGCCTGCACTTCTACTTCTTCTCGATTAAGACTTACTTGGGACTAACTCTAATGTAACCAATGCGACATGCATGTAATTATAATGTGTTTTTTTTTATCGAGAATTTGGATTTCTCCTTTGACTATGCAAAGCGCGTTTCTGAAATGGGGGAAATTAGGGGTTATTATTTTCTTATGTGGCTTTTATTTGAATTTTGAATTCATTTTCGTTTCCAATATCTTCGACAATTGTTTGTGTGATCTACTACTACTTACAATAGTAGGATTAAGGTATCTTTTGATACCTTAATAAATCTGAATAAATCTGTTGCCGTATAGTTGATGTGCTTTATGCAGTTTGAAAATAGGGCTTTAATTTGACAGCTACTTTCATTTTCTGTTTAGTATACAAATACTGTTTATTCAGTATAAGTTGAATGCGGAACACATTCAGGGGAACTTCAACTTTGATAATAGGGTTTATGGGAGGAGCTTTCATCATTATGTCATATTTAGTGAGTTTATATTTGTAGAGATTGGAAGTCTCGAAAGTGAATTGACAACGACGTTGCCTTTGTATGGTTTTTACTTGAGTTCATAGTTGTACTCTTCCAGTGCTGCTTTCCAACTCTTTATTTTGCTGTGACGTAATTATAATAATTATAATAATAATTCTCCTCGGTTTTATTTAAAGTCCTAGAAAGAAAAGTTAATGGTTTGTCGTCCTGTGATAGGACAGCTCCAACGGTATAATTATAGCATCACATATAAATTTGGATGGGCTAAGAATAGTTCTTTGGAGACGAGCGAGCTTTGGAGAATCTGATATGCGTCCATTGCGTTTTTATCAATACGTACAATTTTAATTTTCGATAGGTCCACCTTCCGTTCTAAAAGGGAAGGTCAGTGGTTTTGCGAAGTTGGCATAATCTTTAATATATCATGAATAATATAGCAAGGTGTAACTAACTATGTAAAATAAAATACGTCCCTCGCTAATGCTAAGAAGCTTACTCTTAGGGTGCTATATGAGCGTGTGTTTATTTACTTGAAGAGTTAAATCACCCTTACGCATGCGTGTGTGTGATGATGATGAGAATGATTGTAATAGTAAGAGTATACTTAGGTAATGAGACTGACAGCATATACATGATGTGGGATGGAGAGCCAAACAAACTAACGATACATTACAGATGATGGGCTCAGTTCGTACCAACTGAGTTTGCCAACCTATTGCGCAGGTCTCTTAAATTTTCTTTTATCCTCTCTTATATTGACAAATATCACCTAAGAGACACGAAAGTAGGTGGAGCAATAAACAAAAAACATCTACATTCCAAAGTTGCTTTCGAGGTCGCAGTTGCGATCTGACTGATGGTGGTTTTTTTTTTATTTTCCTTCTATTACTAAAGCTGAAGTTTAGAGCACACTGATGGGACGGCCATTTTCTACCTGTTTGTGTATATCCAGTTTTTCAAAAAATTATTGCAACCCTGGTAGGAGAGAAAATGTATATGCCAATTTACTTCTAAAAAATTATGTTCTGATAAAATATAAAAAAAGCCCTGTATTCCTGTTGGTACTGTATGGGATTTGCGTATGATGACGATTGGATAAATGAAGAAAAGTTCTCGCATAAATTGATTGTTTGATTGGGTTTCTATTTCCTCATTATCCTTTTGTAGATCATAGAACGGGACTTCGCCATCAGATATGTTTGGTGAACTCACATTTGTTGGAATGCAAGGATGTTCAATAATAAGTTACTGTCTACCTGGTGGAACTTGGGCTGACTGTATACAAGATTTCAAAGTTGATGTGGTAACATTCTCCGATCATCTGCCCACAAATACGGAGCTCCTAGTTAGATGCAATGTAGAGTCTGGCTCCAGAAATTTGCAAATACTACCAAAACTTGGGTGGAATTTCAGCAACTCAATTAATTATCAGATCAATCTCAACGTCTCGCTAAACAGAAGTACCGAATCTGAAATAACATCGATCACAGCCTGTATAAGATCTGCTTACCAACCGTTGGTAGCAACAAAAAGAAATTGATACCAATCGAACCTTGGTTTGACGGGGAGTGCCGGCGTGCTAGACAGAGGTCGTTTGCTTGGTTGAAGTCCCTCTGAGTATACGATAATAAGTTCTGCAAAAATCATTACTTGGAAGCAAATAAGACGTACAAAGCCATCTGTGGATGGAAACGAAACAATTGCTTTGTGGAGGAGTCTAGACGAGTGACGCAATGCGAGAGTGCTACTGATTTTTGGAGGCTGGTAAAGCACTTGAATAGAAATAAATTTAAGATGAATCGAGACCTCACACCTGCTGTTTTTCATCAAACTGTTGAACCCTCTTAGGAGTAATGTAATCATTGCCTATGCAGAACCGTGGAACGAAAATCTGTTTTTTGATGCGCGTATAACTCGTGAAGAAATTATTAACACCTTGAAAAGCTTAAAAGATGGCAAGGCGGCAGGCTCCAACGTAACACCAATTGAGTTTTATAAGTACGGAACCATTGAACTTATAAATAAGCTCATTGCAGAGCTCTTAGAACATGGAACCATCCCGCAAGAATTTAAGGAGTCCTTAATTTTTCCTATCCATAAAAAAGGAAATGCTCAAAATCCGGCTTCATACAAAATATTTACCTCAATTCTGCAACAGCGACTCAATAAGTTAATTAACCAAAAGGGCTTATTAAAAGAATTCCAAGCCAGTTTCAGGCCTGGTTACTTAACGGTCGATCACATTTTCGTGCTAAAGAGCATTAGAGAAACGGGAATAAACTTCACAGCTTCTTTATCGATTTTAAGGCGGCATTCGATGCGGTGGATAGACGTGCGCTTATTTACAAGCTTTATGGTCTTAGAATGTCTTCAAAGTTTGGAAAAGTTTTACAAAATCTGTACAAGGAAACTACAGCCACAGTTTGGAATGGAAAAGAAATATCAGAATGGTTTCAGAGTCTGGCGTTTGACAGGAATGTGCATTGAGCCCTCTGCTATTTGCACCTTTCATAGAGGATCTAACGGATTGCCATAGTGGAGGTGTAGAGTTTGCGGCACCCCTTTCTAAAGACCCTCCTTCACGCTGACGACATAGTGATGCTATCTCACTCACGGTATAAGTACTGTACTACTTGGAATCTTAAATTTAACCTCAACAAATCAAAGATAGTGATCCTCAGAAACGGTAGTGGAATAAACGAAGGATGGTTCTATAATTTAATACCTATTGAAGTCGTGAACGAATTCAGATACCTAGGAGTGTGCCTTACAAAAAACTTAACTATGGAAAAGCATCTAAGTGAAAAACTTGGCTACTTGGAAAAAGTGTTTTGTCAACAGAAGTATGGCACATAGCTGTAAGTTCCGTGTTTTTGATGCAGCTGCGAAATCAATTATGTTGTATGCGTCATGGGTACAAACAATATGAAAGTGTAGAAAAGCTGCTGAGATTTTTTATTAAAAGCATATTCCATCTGCCTTGGAACACACTAAACTACGTCGTAATGCTAGAATATCTCCACTCTTCATCTAAGCCCTCAAAACCCAGATAGACTATATTATCAAAGTTTTGAATATGCATAATGAAAGACTACCGAAGAAAGCATCCCTTTACGTAATCAACCGAAGACACAGCAGGTATGCTGAATGGTACGAGCTCGCGCAATGGTGTGGTATGCAGCTGGACTTGCATATTGAAAATCTCAGTGATTGGAGAGCTAAACTGTATAAGTTAATTGCTATGGTTGATAAGAAGCTCCGAGTGAAGTTTATTGAAGAGCCCACCAGCTCAGCACATAGAGTGGCTTACAGACGCCTTTGTCATAACCTGGGGAAAAGAAACTACTTCCGAGATGAGAACAGTGTGGAGCTTATCTCGATGATGATGGGACTTCGTGCCGAGCTTCTACAATTGAATTATTTGCCACATAGAGAGGATCTTCCCGGCCTATGCAATCTGTGTAATCGGAGAGAAAAGAAAATGTTTTGCATTTTTTTTAGGAAAATGCCCGGTCCTAGTAGAAAGAAGGCGGTCCTTCTTCGGCTGCAATTATTTAATTGACACCGAATCGTATTTAAACGAAATGGAATTTCAAAATTCAAAATAAATAAGGAAGATTGGTGTTAGATACTGATGTGTAAGAAACATAGACAATTAATTTATTTATGTAATTTATTTTAATAGTCAATCTGGCAGATGGCTTTGCCATGCTATACTTGTTTTTCTTTTTTTATTGTACATACATGATTTGAATTAGAAATAAATAAATAATAAAAAAGATGCTTTCGTAGATCATTATTGCTGGCAAAGTTAGAGAACTACAATGTCACACTGTATCTCTTCACAATCATCTCCTTGATTGATTTGTCGGCTTCCTTGTTCTCTTCCTCGCCATACAAATCATATTCGAACTCAATGGACTGTTGTTGTAATTCGCTTTTGGGTGCCGTTGTTGCAGGAGTTTCACTTATATTCGCTGCTAAAGCGATTTCTAAAGGGTGATTCATCGTGAGGTTTAATTTATAATGTAAAATAAAACACATAAATTTGAAAGTGAACTTAATATTTTTATTATCGGTTAAAAGAACAATTCATGGCATTTAGTTTTTAAAAATGATATCATGTTGTAAATGTTGGTCCATACGGAAAGTCTAATTTTGGGCGACTCGTGCGAGCATAGCGACTGGTATCTCGCGGATAACATGAGTAATGTTGACTTCCAAAGTGTCAATCGTAGCTGACTTATGGTATTCCTGATGACCTTGGACTTTGCATATCCCCAGAGAAAATCGTCCAAAGGTGTGATATCGCACGATTTAGGCGGCCAATTTACCGTAGCAAAACGTGAAATCAACAAGTCCATTGTTTCACGCCCTGTATGGCTCATAACACCGTCCTGTTGAAACCAGAGCTCACCGAGACCATGTGATTGAATTTCAGGAAGTACAAGTCCGTTAACATGGCGCGATAACGGTTACCATTGACGGTAACATTCTGATTTGCCTCATTTTTGAAGAAATATGGAGCAATGATTCCACCAGCCCATTAACTACACCATACCGTTGTTTTTAATGGATGTGATGGTAGCTCTTGGTACTTGGTACTCAAATTTGCGAATGGTATTGTCTATAGTGGTTTCAGTCTTTCGATTATGGGCACCGTAAATTTCTCGAATCGCACGAAAAACATTTCTGACAGAACTCTGATGTTCGTAATACAGCTGAACAATTTGGAGACGCTGTTGTGATCTGATACTGAAACTATACTGAACAAAAATGACAAAGCAGTATGATAGGAGTCACGCGCAATCTGTCAAAAAAAGCCTATTGGTAATCAAACTTCACGATGAACCACCCTATATCTCGGTTTTGGGCAACAGAGAACGGAACGGAAGATGCGACTTTTTTTACTCGGTGAATCCCACTTCTGGAAAACTGAAGCAAGGCTTAACTATGCGACACGTCCGCCGATTTTGGCTGTGAACAATTTTCTGTTCGTCTTCCTTCTTTTTTACATAATATTCTTAATGCTAAATGACTAACATTTAAGAGAGAGTTACATGTGTGTGTGTTTATTTATCGGAAGAGTGAAATCACACTTTCGTCCGCGCGTGTGTCTATTAGAATTATAGTGTACCTAAGTTAAAGAGAGTGATAGTACGTTATATGCATGTATGTTATATTTATACTTCACAATAATAACCTGACATTCCTAGAAAGGATCGAAGGCCTTTGAAATTTTTAGGTGGGGCCAAGTTGACAATAACTTGGACCTTTTTTTTGGTTTGCTTCAATGCCATTTCTTCGGACAATAAAATCTAGAAATTCAACTTATGTTTAAAGAAATTCGTATTAGTCTAACTGTACCTTCATATTGCTTTCTTTGAGAATTTTTTAAATTAGTGCCAGATCATTTAGATATTCAGTTTTATCTTTACAGAATATTATGGTATCGTTAATATACACCAGACAACGTTTGCCTATCTGTTCCCGTAGGATGTCATCTAAGATTTTTTGGAATATGGAAGGTCCATTTTTACAGCCGAATAGCAAGCGGACGAACTCAGTATTTGAATTTGCCAAAGTTTCAAGTATCTCATTTTTTCGGGTGTAAATCACCGATACAATAGTCTATGACTAATCTATATTTCTTCTCTCCGGATGCGTGATTTTTTTTTTGGAACGATCTATATGGGGGCGTTATATGGCGATCTAGAGGGTCTAAATATCCCGTCGTCAAAAAGTTACTTTACTTGTTTTTAGATTTCTTCTTTTAAAGCCATGAGGTAAGGCTAGGATTTCTATTAAATGGAAGTATACGAGGTGGTGCGTATTTCGCCCTTAACCGTAGAGGTATAGGTGAGTTTATCGTTGGGGTCTAAGATTACAATTAAATCCTTTGAAATTATGCTTTGAAGTTTTTCCTTTTGTCGATCTGAAAGTTGTGAAATTCTGAGAGTATCTGTATAAATATTCTCAGACTGTACTGTTTGAGAGAATTTCATGCATTTAAATGAATAATCATGTCATCGTTACCAGTATGGAAGATAGATTTCAGTTCCTTTTAAGTGTCGTTTCCAATAATGCCGTCAAAATATTCAGGATTAGGAGAGACACTCCCTTCCTTCTCTCTTCTGTTGCGGTTACAAACAGATTAATGAAAGCGTGATCAGTGATTTTTATGTTTCCACCGCAATTGGCAAAAAAGACATTTTTCGTTAGGTTTTGATTTTTTATGTGCTCAGGTTTAACGTAATTCTAATTCGATCCGCTATCTGGACGTTCTTCGCCTCTGGGACGTGTCGAGAGCTTTATCTCTATATCATTTGGCCATTTTGTTCAATGAATCCGTGCTCAGGTCCATACTAGAAAATTTGTTTAGAATAAATGACATGTGTTGGTATACCATTTGATATAATTATGGAATAGTGCAATTATCTTGAACCAGTGTCGTTATTTAGCACTCAAGAGTTCCCAGGTCTCTTTTGTACGCGTAGTACAGAGTAAAACCTCTGGAAATTTAGTGACGGATTGTAAGATTCAAGTACAATACTGTTTGTATTATGATTTTGTTCCTCATGACGTAGTGCTTAGGACTTCCTTTTAAATGTTATTAAATGGAGAGTATCCTATCGATACTTTTCCTCCATGAACTAAATTCTCCTGTATTTCTTGAAATTTTCCTTAAGCTTTTCACTATATCCGGGATTCGATCCATGTCAGGCAGGGATCTATGGTTACCTGCATTTATCGGTTCGTCGTGTCATTATCTAGGTCTACGCTTGAGTGAAGAATACCGTTAATATTTTTTTTACCCTTTGATCTAATGATTTGCGTAACAACCTGTATAAGACTATTCATGTTACGGTTACGTTATGTTAGGTTTGTTCGAAATAACTAAATGAAGTAGGAGGATTGGTAGCAGAAGCAGCGACCGCTTCGGCGTTTAGTAGTTGCAAGATAAAAATATTTCTTTTTTTTCCAAATAAAAAATTTTCCATTATTTCTAATAATACTATAATAATGATGATGATTTATAATATCTAATAATTGTGTTGTTTTATTATTTTATTGTAAGGTATTTCTATAAATTTACTATTAATTTCGCTATTTCTTCTTTTTTACTTCGTTCTATAATTTTTGATTTATATTATTTATATTTACTCTTATTTTCCTTTTATTTTTTAATAACTTCTTATTATTCTTCATTAATTTGTTGAACACATTTGTAGGAACAATTTTTATTTCACTTTACTATACTTTTACTTTTAATTTATTTTTATTAAAATTTGCTTTTTTCTTTTACACTTATAAATTGTTATTTTCTGAACTTTATTTAATATACCATATGTTTCATTTAAATTTTCATTAGACCTCCAACTTAAACTTATTGGGTCTATAACTTCGTGCGGTTTGCTAAGAGATGGCGTAACTTGTATTATTCTATTGCTATTGTTATAATAGAACATGCGTTGGAAAGCTACTGTCATTGTACGTCATTTCAGTATATGTCATTCATTTGAAGCGTAAACAACAATAATTTTTTTTCACTCAAATATGTCGAACTTTGTGCCTGAAAATTGTTTTTGCGGGGAGTTCTTCTTCATTACTTTAATATGAAGAAAACTGCTGCCGAAAGTCATCCTATTTTGGTGGAAGTTTATGGTGAACATGCGCTAGCTGAGCGAACGTGCCAAAAGTGGTTTGCACGATTTAAAAGTGGTGATTTTGGCTTGGAAGACAATGAACGTCCTGGGCAGCCAAAAAAGTTTGAAGATGAAGAAATGGAAGCATTACTCTATGAAGATTGTTGCTAAACATAAGAAGAGCTCGCAGAATCTTTGGGTGTCACTCAAGCAGCCATTTCAAATCGTTTAAAAGCAGTTGGATATATTCAAAAGCAAGGAAATTGGGTTCCATATGAACTCAAGCCGAGAGACGTCGAAAGGCGGTTTTGCATGTCCGAAATGCTGCTGGAACGCCACAAAAGGAAGTCATTTTTGCATCGGATTGTTACTGGTGATGAAAAACGGATCCATTACGACAAACCCAAGCGCAAAAAATCATATGTGAAACTCGGCCAAATAGCCAGATCAACGGCAAAGCCGAATATCCATGGCGCAAAGGTAATGCTCTGTATTTGGTGGGATCAGATGGGTGTGCTGTATTATGAGCTGCTAAAACCGGGTGAAACCATCAATGGACAACGCTACCGGACACAATTAATCCGTCTGAAGAGAGCAGTAGCCGAAAAACGCCCGGAATATGCGACCAGACACGATGCAATAATTTCCCATCATGACAACGCTCGGCCCAACGTTTCTATTCCGGTTAAGAACTATTTGGAAAACAGTGGATGGGAAGTTTTACCCCACCCGCCTTATAGCACAGACCTTGCCCCTTCTGACTACCATTTGTTCCGGTCGATGCAGAACGCCCTCTCTGCTCGGGCGGTAGTTGATTAATTATAAAATTAAATTAATAAAAAAATATTACAGATAGACTACATGCACCTTTATTTCTTAATTCTCATTAATACTAACTTTAATGTAGCCAATGCCACGTGTATGTATATAGCTATAATATATATATTTTTTTTACCGAATCAACAATCCAATACAGTCGACAGTGTCACTGGCGAATTCTTGGAACATCGCTCAGATGCAATGTGTTTCCGTGGATTCGTCTTTATGAGAAAGAATTTATTCGAAGAACAAAATCTCGTAAATTAATTTGTTTTGTTAAGTTATATAATATTCCAAGTAATCCTGTGCCTTTTGATACAGTACATAAGGACCATTTTTTGTTGTTAACTTCTTTAGCCTGAAAACGTTAGCACATTCTGGTCGTTATTGATGCTTTTACGAAATTTGTATAGACGTACAAATTCGGTTAACTCCACTAGTACAAAGAAAGTACGCGTGTCCCGGGATAAATATTTCAGTTATTATGGTCGACCGAGACGTACCACTCTGGCAGCGGTTCGTGTTTTTAGTCTTTGGAGTTTAGTAGCTACTTACTCAAAAAAATATTGAGCACGTGAAAGTCGTAGTGGCCTCACCTCAGAATAATGATCAGGTTTAGCAAGTAAATAGAGTGATTAAAAGAATGTTGAGTACATTTACCAAACCTATTAATCATGCGGATTGGTCTAATAAATTAGCACAGTTTGAATATGCAATTAATAAAAGTGTATATAACATAACGAGAGTTCTCAAGTAGATTTTTGTTTGGGGTAAATCAGCAACGTTGAGTTGTAGACGAATTTAGTGGGTATCCAGAAATCTGGTCAAAATGGTCAATATAACTGTACATAAAATGCTTAAATACACTTTGACTGAATGAAAAATGCTCTTACTAGACCTAAGAGCAGAAACAGACTGATTGAGAGGTTTTACTCGTAAAAGGTAACACGCATAATTTCATGCTTGGAACTTAAGCTATGTATCTAAGATTATTACGTTAAATTATTTGTATGTCTGTTCTCACGCATGCTATATTACGCATGTGTATTAGTCATATAAATTTATCTTATTTATTTTGCTTAACTTAATGTGCATGTAATTTAGTCATGCACTCTAACTCTTCGGAAAAAAATCGAGATGAGCATCCAGAAAATGAAGTTTGAGTGATATGTTACATTCCGTTTTCTTGTAAGCACGAAGCAATTCACAGTTACAAAATCTCACATTTCCAAGCAAATCTGTCACAACAGTTTTAAAAGCTCTCCATGCTCTTAGTTAAATATCAATTTACTATTTTTCAAAAGTTTCCGTTTTTGTGGTTCAACAACGATGTCGAGTGGAGGTCTTACTATTCTTGCTCAAATTTATTTTGGAACATGAAAACTGTGGAATTGAAAACATTGTCTTCAATTACAGCAATACGATGGCGTAATGTATCTTTCGTTGATCTGCAATCCATTAGTTAGGCTATTTTCTTTGTGCATATAAAGGTTGGACTCTATTTCTCCAAAATCCAACTAATTGGTCGTCAGATTGTAATAGATTTGTATTCCCCAAATTTGTTTTCCCCATATCCTCAAAGTATACGTGGTGTGTATTTAAAAATTAAGGTTACTTTACATTTTTATAAAATAAATATTTATTTATTTATCAATATTATTATTATCTCCTTCAAAGTAATCTTCCTCACAATTGTGTCAATGCTTTTTCCAATCCTCGAAGCACTTCTCATAAGCACTTTTTAGCTCCGTCTTTTCAGAGGTCTCTTCAGTTTTGGAAACAGGACCAGTTATTCGTCACCAGTTATGAACCTTTTGAGCCAGTCAGAGTGATCATTAACGACAGTCAAGAGCTCTTGAGTTATGCACATGCAACAGTTCTTCTGATCAAAATTAAGAAGTTTCGGAAAAAACTTTTCTGACACACGTCTCATGCCAAAAACATCAGAAAAATTTGCTTTACACGAGCCTACCCATATGCCAACATCTTCAGCAACTTATCTTATGACAATTCGACGATTTCCCAAAACAATTTTCTTCACTGCTTCGACGTTATGATCTTATGTTGAAGTGCTGGGTTGTCCATGATATTGGCATCTTGGCATCTTATCGGCCATTTTGGAAGAGCTTGTAACATACCACTTGTAAACATTTTTTTTACTTAGAGCAGAGTCACCGTATGTCACTGTCAATATTTCAAGTGTTGGTTCCATTTTTTACACAAAATTTGATGGAAATTCTTTGCTCAGTTTTTTATAATTGAAAATCGCCGGGCACACCGAAACACTCCTAAACTTTTATCTGTCAAAAACAAACTAAGTGTGCTATATATTTGAAACTGTTCGCGTATGTGTACCAACACAGCAAAACAAAAAATCGACAAACGAATGTACGTCGCCCGCGCAATTTCAAAAGTCATTTAATGGAAAGCGACCATTAACGTAGTTTTCTGATTCGAAGATTTTTTGTATTAATAGATCCACCTTTTTCTTTATCTTGTATTTCTTCGTCAATCTCGTACCTTTCTTTCAGCTTTTTTTCATCAATTGAATGCTCTATTGGAAGTGGGCCTAAATTGTGCACAAACTGTGCATGGCTCTTTAATATGTTTCGCTTTGCGTTTGTCACTGCCCCTTATAACATCCACAACATGTCCCAACTTCCATCTCATCGGTGGAGTGTTTGCTTCCTTTTAACAACCAATATTCACGGTATATATTTCCAATTTATTGTGAATTCAGTTTCTAGTAGCGGTGTCACAGAATATAGTATGACATATGCTACCGCCGATAAATCTCCTGCCACTTCTACATATATGCACCACTGTCGTAGCAAAACGTACAAATAATATATGGCTAATTAGATTTTTGTTGGTATTTTACCTCTGATCTTGTGGTGAGTTTTTATCGGTCCATAAAAATAATTAAAAGGTCGAGAATTTAATTTCAAACTCGTAATGTAACTATTGATCACTTGTCGAGCCATTCTACCTACACTTAAAATCCAGTTTTGGTGTCTTAATATAAGCGTGCATATATTTTTCATATGTAAAACTGAGCTAAATGGATACTAATTAAGATACAATTTTTTGACAATTAAATCTAGTGTTTTGCTTCTGGTAGTAAATTTGAATGTTTAATCTACATCCAACTCTTATTAAATTGCTTTTGTCATTAAAGACCTAATGATGATATAGCAATTCTTTTATTTACCACTCTGTATCTTACCAATGATTGATATTTATCGGGAAAGGCTGTTGTCTGTACTTAAACCAATAGCATACGATTTCCTTAATATAATTAGTTGACTAATATTCCTCAGTTTCTTAACTTTCCTGAAATTATTGTAAAAACGGTAACAGAATGAGAATATTTTCTTTAAAGTGCTCAACGAATTTTTGTGATTCAGGAATTGTACTAAATCTGGGAGTAATGAAGTTGTATTATGTTTGTTGTTGTTTTTTTAAAAGTTTTGCCCCCAAAAGTAGGCTTTATTCATTTTGTAGGCTCGAATCTCAACGAACATCAGTGTTTAAGTTTATTTTTTTTTTTTTTTCTCAAATCACGTGAGTAGCGGCGCTATGGCGCGAGATAAACTACATTGAATCGGGAAAGAGCGAATTGGATAAGAGTCCGTTTGGAAGCTAAGAGGGCGAATAGACAATTGAAGAGTAGTTAGGGTTTTTTTTAAGTTAGGACCAGCGTAGCGAGTAGACGTCTATATAAAAAACAAATTAGAAAAAAAAGATACAGATAAAAGTGAAAAGTATAACCTAGTTAAAGTAAAGGAAAGGGGCGAAGGAAGAGAACAGACCAACGCACACATAAGATAAAAGGAGTCACCGCACCGAAGGAGTCGATTAAAAGGCAAAAGGAAAACATATTTGAACGAGTATATAAGAGGACAAAATAAACGAAAAAGCATCTATATACGTACGTAAGCTATATGCTGGCTAGGAAAAAGTTTAACAGATCAGACAGAGTCGAAACACACAAGCTTTTAAGGATCGGTTTCAGCGTAACAAGGGGCGCAGCAAAGTCTCGGAGATGGTATACTCGATTTCTAATCCCGATTCAATCGTTTTTTTCTTCTTTTATTTTTATGCGCAATTGGCGTTATTGTTTTTGTTTTTCTTTTTCTTTTGCATTTATTTTTGGAGTTTAGATATAAGTTAGTTTTTTAGATCTTTTGTATTAGAAATACATATATTGAAATATATATTATATATACATATAATAAGAAATAGAGTTGCGTACATATCGGTTTTTTTTATTGAGATGGTTATGATCGCGAATGCCGGTTGTTAGTTGCGGTTCTAACCAGTGGTAGGTCGAACGGAAGGGCAATCGCCTGGAGACAATATACCATTTTCACTCACGACCATTCTCCAATTGGTCCGGTACTCTTGCGCTTCATGACGCAACGTTTTTTTTTTTTTTGAAAATCGACGGTAACATTTTGACGTACAAGGTGGAGCTTATTTCTAACGAAACCTTATCTAAATAAACCTTATCGTCGGCTTGCGATTCGGTTCTCTTTATCTTTTAACGGCTTTACAATTCTGTACGACTTCTTTTGGTGTGTTGTGATTGCGATATCCGATTTTTTTTTCGTTGTTGTGTTAGGGTGTATTGTAGTGTGTTTTTACAAATTTTAGCACAACATGTAGGTCAACAGATTAAAGGGGGAGGAATTGACCTATGAATTGATCGTTAGTGTTCTTAAAGCAAATACGGTAGATGAAACTAGGAAGATGTTGCGTACGGCAATGCAAAGAGATGATAGTTTCCTTGTACCTGATCACCCCTACACTTTTGAGGAAGATAGGACTGCAGTTGTAGCTAAGCTAGAGGAAATTCTTCTTCTGGGGAGTATAAAAAGATAGTAGTAAAATCGAAGTGGGTGTTAAGACGACTTATTAGATCGAACGTCTCGAATGTAGAGAACAAAGCTTTTCTTTCAGACGCTAGGCAACAAGTTGTGGGGCTTCTATATAATCTGGGTATTAAGGCAAGTGTAAGGTAGAGTAGCCAATTCCGGCAGAGGTAGAACAGGTTGCGAGTCGAGTAGGTGCTCTTAATTAGGTATCGAAACAGGTGGGCATATTAGCCCGCAACCTCAAGCTATATCTTCTCCTTACTTCCTTTCCACGGATCGAGTCCCGGTTTTTAAATGGGGTTTGAACTTTAGCGGTGATCATACGCAGTCTCTTTGTAGTTTTCTTGAGAAAGGAGAGGATTTAAGGGTTGCTCAGGGGATTTATAGAGATGATTTTTTCCGTTCAGCCTACGATCTTCTTGAAGAAAAGGCAACCATTTGGTACCGGGCGAATAAATCCGGGATTACCACGTGGAAGAACTAAAAAGAAAATTTACGAACTGAGTTTCTACCACCAGAGTATGATGATCGACTTTGGAAAGAGATCAGAAACAGAACACAGGGATGTTCTAAGACTGGAATTTTTATTAGCGTGAAGTTAGAGTTGTTCTCAAGGTTAGGTGATTCATGTCCCGAGGAGGTAAAACTGAAGTGGATTAAGCGAAATGTCTCTTCAAACGCAGATGGCATTGGTTGAGATCACATCTCTGGATCAGGTAATTGACATTGGGCATCGATTAGAAGCAACGAGACACCATGTTGAGTATTTCGTGCTTCCGCCTTTAAGACGCATCACCTCACTCTTGAAGGCAGACCTAGCCTACGTAGACATTGATAACCATGACGAACTATACGCAATGGTTTCCGCTACTAACCTAAACTCAAGGCCTCTAACTTGTTTTCGATGTAGGCAGCCTGATCATATAGCAGAACAATGTTCACAGCCAGGGCGCTGCTATGGCTGCAACACAGTTGGCGTTGTGAGAAGTCGTTGCCCTCGGTGTTCTCCGCAAGTATATCGTTCGGGAAACAGTGCATCGGCGGGCCATTGAGTCGGACGAAAAATTTCGCAAAAAGGTCTTTCCTTTCAGGAAAGTTTTAGTGATATCTCGATTGGTCCACTGCCTCATTCTGGGCGCTGATTTCTGTTAACGCTTTGCAATTATACCAGACTTAAAGAACCGCGTGAGGCATTTCTCGGTGAAAGGTTGTGATATTGGGGAAGTTCGGACTTGACAACGCAGCAGAGGAAGTAATTAAAAGATTTAATTGATAATATTTTCGCCAGTATGGGCGCGGCACTCAAATGTACCCACTTTGTATAGCATGTTATCAAGACCACTGCTGACCCGATCAAGCAGCGATATTACCCAGTATCTCCAAAAGTTCAATAGCATATCAGTAGCGAGGTAGATCATATGCTCGAAGCGGATGTTATAGAACCTTCATCTAGCCCTTGGTCTTCCTCACTCCTTTTGATTAAAAAAAAAAGATGGCAGTTATCGTTTCTGTGTTGACTTCCGAAAGTTAAACCAAGGTACTGAGCGGTATACGTACCCTATACCTTATGATTTGACCACTCTCGATAAGCTGAGGAATGCAAAATATCTTTCGTCCTTGGGTATCAAGTCGACCTACTGGCAGATACCAATGACTGATGCATCTAAAAGATACACGATCTACACGATGCCCCGGCAACATGGCAGCGATTTATTGATACAGTCATCGGAGCCGATCTTGAACCGAACGTGTTCGTGTACATCGATGATGTTATCATTGTAACCGAAATATTTGAGAAATATACAATCAGGTGTATTGAAGGCTGTTTTGTCGCGAATACAAGAAGCCGGACTGGTCGTCAGTCGGCAAAAATGCGAATTTTGTAAGGGCGAACTGATATATCTGGGGTACATCGTTAACGAAAAGAGGTTATTGGTCAATCCAGACAAAGTTCGAAGTATGATAGAATACCCACGACCGACGACTGTGACCGCAGTACGAAGGTATGAACATCTCCGACTTGGTCGCACCTATTACCGAACTCTTGAACAAAAAGAGAACGTTCGTCTGGAGTGAGCAGTGTAAGAGCTCATTTCGTGAGTTAAAAGAGAAATTGGTTCACGCTCCGAAATATTCACTTGCCCTAATTTCAGCTTACCCTTTACGGTTCACACAGATGCATCTGGCTTCGGTATTGGCGTTGTCATAACTCAGACACACCCAAGGAATGGGTAGAAGATGATCAGTAACCTAAGCATGACTATTTCGAGGACGGAACGCAACTTTTCTACGACGGACCTAGAGTGCCTTGAAGTTATTTGGGCGATTGAGAAGCTCCATTCGTATTTAGAAGCAGTATCTTTACTGTTGTAACTGATCACCATTCGTTTTTATGGCTGAACAATTTGAAGGATCCACAGGGTAGGTTAGCTCGGTAAGCAATCAAATTGCAGCAGTATTGTTTTTCTTTTGTGCACAGAAAAGGAAAGGAACACTTGGTACCAGACGCCTTATCAAAAGCGCAGGGGGAAGAAGTTGTTTTGGTAGAGAGCCAAAATACTTGATATAATAAGATGAAAGAGCTGGCCATCATCAGTGGAAACTTAATCATGGAGTCTTATATTGACATGTTTTGACAAATTATCCAGCTCTCGTAACACCCGAAGACATCTGGAAAAAGGCCATTCCAAAGGAGAGCAGGATCGAAGTTCTTCGTCAATGTCACGATCATATTTTAAGTGGACATGGTGGTATTCAAAAAATTCTTGTTAAGGTCACATCTATATACTATATGCCCAAGATGAAGAGTATGATTTCAGGTTACGTGCGACGGTGTAAAGTATGTCAGGTCCCCAAACCAAGTCTCCAGAACCCAGCGGGTCTTATGGCAACTAGAAGCGAAATCACTAAGCCATGGGAGATGCTGTGTGTCGATTTTGACGGCCCGCTGCCACGTTTGACAAGGGGTATCGGTATAATATCTTAACCGTGGTGGACGATTTCTTATAGTTTCCGTTGTTTTATCCGGTGAGAACAGCCACGACAAAAGTCGTTAAAATGATTCTAGAGGTGTTCTTGGTATCTGGCATCCCTAGATGGATCGCCTGTGATAACGGCGCACAGTTTAAAAGTCGGAAACTGTCTGAGATGGCATCAACTTATTGTGTAACGCTCGATTTCACAGACTTTTGCCACCCTCAGGCAAATCCAGCTGAGCGTTACAATCAGACTTTGAAGACGAAGCTCCGTGCTTGTATACCCGACAATCACCGCACGTGGGACATACTGCTTCCGAAAGTTGCCTGCGTGATATGAACTTCTACACATGAAGTCTTAAGACCACTCCATATTTCGTACTCTTTGGTTGCGAAATGCAAGTAAAGGGTGATAGGCCGCTTTTTCCGGAGCCCGGATATACGATTAGCCATTAACTGCCGACATCACTTCTTCATCGTTGGAAAATCTTTGACCACTGAGCCATTTTTCCAAGTTTGGAAACAGAAAATAATCCGAGGGGGCTAAATCTGGCGAATAGGGTGCATGAGGTAGCAATTCAAAATTTAATTCATTAATTTTGGCCATTGCAATAACGGAGTTGTGAGCTGATGCATTGTCTTGATGAAAGAACACTTTCTTCTTAACCAAATGCGGCCGTTTTTGCTTTATTTCTTCACTCAAACGTTGCAATAAGTTCGCATAATACTGGCTGTTGATAGTTTTTCCTTTTTCAAGATATCCCACGCACATCCAAAAAAATCGACGCCATGACCTTTCCTGCAGATGAAATGGAGCCGGTTCTCCCTTATGAATCCATTTTTTGATTGTTCTTTTGTCTCGGGTGTAAAGTGATGGACCCATCATCATCCATTGTTATGAAACGGCGCAAAAATTCTGCTTTGTTGCTGTGAAACTTCGCTAAACACTCGATTGAAACATCTTCACGACACTGTTTTTGCTCGGGTGTGAGCAAACGCGGCACCCATCTTGCACACAGCTTCCTTATGTCAAAATTTCAAATAATTTCAAATTTTCAAATAATGTGCGATGTACCGCACTTGTGTGTCTGCTAGCTCGCGCACTTTCAGTCGACGATCATCCAGTACCGCTTTGTGGATTTTCTTCACCATTTATGGAGTCGTCGCCTTTTTTGGTCGACCGCTGCGATGCTCGTCTTGGCAGCTCGCACATCCTCATTTGAACTCAGTAACCCAAAATTTTACTATTGTAAACGAAGGAGCAGACTCACCAAGAGTAGAATTCAGTTCAGCTTTTATATTGGTTGGGCTGAGGCCTTTCAAACAAAAGTACTGTATCACATAACGATGACCAATTTTCTCCATTTCCACAAATTCACTGACAACGTTCACTATTGATGGCTGCCAAACAAATACTAAACAACGTGGCGCTTTCAAACTTGAAACATTTGCTTTATAGACTGCGTACTTTCCAATACAGTAATATTCTCAAACAACTACTGCCATGTCTTGGTCAGGCCGGGTACTTCGTATTTTAAGGAGCAAGACAGTTCTTATTATAAAAAGGGTATCGAACTTTTTTTTCCAAAATTTTTGTGTTTTCTTTATGGGTTTCTGGGACCGCCATCGTATGTTTTGTTTTGTTTTTTACCCAAAAGTAGGCTTTATTTTTTTTGCATCTCCTTTTTGCATATGTTGTTAACGAAGTGTGTAGGTTCGAATCTCAACGAGGACCAATTTTTAAGATGATTTTTTTTTTTTTTTGGAATACGTCTTTTTCAAATTACGTGAGTAGCGGCGGTATGGCGCGAGATAAACTACAGTGAATCTGGAAAGAGCGAATTGGATAAGTAGTCCGATTGGAAGTTAGGAGGGCGAATAGACAATTGAAGAGTAGTTCAGGTTTTTTTGAATTAGAACCAGCGAAGCGAGTAGACGTCCATTTTAATAATGAATTAGAAAAAAAGATTAAGATAAAAGTGAAAAGTATATCCTAGTTAGGGAAAAGGAAACATAAGTCTCCTATGTTTACGACGGTAATCCTATCCAAGTCAATATAACTGTTAAATTCATGTAGTAATATTCCTTATTTAATTTGACAAGGTAAGATTTGACATAAACTTCCTACCAAATCCAACATCAGAATTGTGATTTGTAGTTCTAGCTACACAATTCTTATTGTCCCAAAGGGGCCCACTGTAGATTTTGAACGCAGTAATTGATATACACCCATAAGCCATATGCGCTTAATCTCTAATTGGAAAGTGCATGAAGTCCTATTACCCTTATGAAGGGGGTAAGCTCATTCAATACTGAAAAATGCTGGAGATACTTCTTTTGTTCAGGTAGGAGTTTATCCTCTCAGGATAATTTCGTTTTCCTCAATTCTTGCAAAAATAGACTTTTAAGGAGTATAACAGCACCAATTAATCACAAAGGATTAAAAATCTTGCAAAGTCAGCAAGAAAAGTTCTTTAACAAAATCGTTAACTTATTTTATTAGTTAATTTGGATGTAAAATTATACCTAAATATATCCCGAGAAGGTTCCCAGATCCATCCCAGGGTTTTTACTAGCTATGACTGATGAAAAGTAAGCAGTTTTTCCTTGTGTTCTTCTCGAACTCCTTCTAGGGTCAGCGGGTAATTCTTGAAGCCCAGAGCTATTTCATTTATCAAATCTCGTGCCTTACCTACTGTTCTGCACCTGTAAAAACATCATCTATGTAGATACTATTCCAAATAGCAAATTAAGCTTTGCTATAATCGTTATGATTATCGTCTGCCAATTTCTGAAGATATCGTTTTGGTAAATACCATATAGTGCAGAGGATGTTCCATACGTTAAAGTGCTCAATTGATGTACTTGTAATGGATGATTCGATTGTTATCTCCACAAAATTAACTTAAGCGGTCGATTCATATGCCTTCGATATATTTATATTTATTAAGATCTTCCTATATGTTACATTTAGCTTGTAGCGCAGGTAAAATATATTTATGCATTCCGAAGTTCACAATAAATCAGGTTGGACTGTTAGAGCAACCTTCAGTATTTCATTGAGTGACCTACGCTGGCGCTCGTTGCCGATGCATCAAAAGCATCCCGAAAGCTTTGCCGATGAACTTTCGGATTTTAAAAAACAATGATGGGGAAGTACGTAATTCGTACATAGAGATCCTCCAGTTCTGCATTTTTTTCTATTTTTCTTCTAATGATAAGAATCTTCCTTTTTCAATCCCAAGCTATTCTCCCAGAAGCGTTCTTAGATCACGCTTCATGGGTATTATTGTGATGAATTTCTTAATTTTAATTGTTGTAATTTTTTTGAAAAGCTCCTCGCACTTATACTCTTCTTCACTCATGGTTCTGACAAATGTATCATGGTCTTTCGAATGCCAAAATTTTCGCAATAATTTATCCAATGTGGATAAACTGGGTTTTGTTGCACCATGAATGCAAAATGGTCTTTTTGGTAATTCTGTGATTCCCGTAATAGCCCAATCCGTAAGGCTGCCAAACTGTAACCACATCGAATCTCTCTCTGAAGAAGCAGCACGAAGACAATCTTCGCTCTGATAAACATGCCAATTTGTTCGTTTTTATAAAAATTTTAATCTGCTAACTCCCTTTCTGCTATTTTGATTTCGCATCCTTGCTTAGCATCTTCGATGTTTGTGTTTTTTCTGTTCACTTTTTTTATAATGGCTCGGGAACTTGAGGTGGATATAACAAAACAGTAATCACTTTTCTGCGTACGTCCACGTCTGTAAATACAGACCATCTATTTTGGCACTAAGTGAAACACAAATAGATCCCTGCACACACTTCTCAGATCTGATCTGCACTGATCTGATGCTGCCTGGCTACCAACTAATGCCATTACACGCCATTTCCGTGCGTAGTGATGTTGCTTACAAACTCCACCACAATATAATTCTTGTTTCAACCCGGAATTAAACTTCATATGGTTAAAATTCCATCTCCGAAAACAAATTATCCACTATTGTCGTATGTACAAACTGTACACCAATTAGACCTTTAATGAGTTTCATGCGTTGTCTGACTCCATTCAAAGAATTGTGTTCCTGTATCTCTATACTGAAATCGTTATTAAGGGTGGTTTCAATATACACAACTCTGAGTAGCTACGACATTTTGGAAGACAAAAGCCAAAGGATGGTGTGTTGAGACCTTTGCTGCGGCAAATAACTTGACCCAGCTTCTAATTAAGCCCACACGAATACCAGATCTTATTAGTTCAATACTTTCAGATTGTGCTTTGTCCCCGTCTAACATATATTTGAGTGTGTCGAATCTTCAATGGGACGAATATACTTTCGCACCCGTGTAGTAGCTGGAGTACTTAAAGATCTCAACGTACATATATCCACTGTCCACCTCTTCTGAAGAGGTGTTCTTCCAAGCTGGCAAAACCACTGGGTAAGTTTTCCTAGCGACATTTCTCTTAAGAACTCTTTCCGAGCAGATAGAAAATAGCATTTGTCCAGCCTGACCCTAAAACTATTGAATCTTTTCTTTCCTCATACAGACTCATTGCACTTCTTTCCAAGGTCATGGAAACTCTGACAAATCGTCAGCTCACGAAATATCTCGAAATACAAAAACTTTTCAATGACCGGAAGTACGGTTTTTGTAAAAATAGGTCCACTTTTGATTTGATGGTATGTCTCACTGACAAGTGGAACCAAAGCATACATCATCTGGCGAAAGCAAAATAGTTGCACTTAATATTTCTAAGGCACTTGACAGAGTTTGGCATCAGGCTCTCTTTTCGAAAGTAAATGCATTTGGGGTGTATGACTTTCTTCTTCAATAGATTAGAAAGTACTTTACGGAACGTTCACTTCAAGTTGTCTTGGATGATTTAATGTCTGATATTCAAAAAATAAATGCTGGTGTGCCCCAGGGTTCCATTCTATCTCCGACACTCTTTTTTTCTTCTTTAATTCTCTTGTATCTGCTCCTTCTAATCCAATATTTTCCTTTGCTGACGACAGTACTCTCTGCTTTTTTGTATGTTCCCGGACTGACGTCTCTACTCTTTAGCTGTAGAACGGGCACGGCAGCGTATATTAAGCTCATTAAATTCCGATATTAACAGCAAAACCAATTGGGGAACTATCAATAGAGTAGAATTTAACACCCACCTAATATCCATGAATGACACTTGCATCGTCGAAACCAAAAAACTTTTCATTCTCGATATATGTGTCAGCGACAACTTACTTTTGCCCGCCCAAGATTGGAGTACAATGCACACATCTTGTAAAGTGAGCCTAAATCATTTCTATACCTGCTAGATAGGATTCAAAACCGTGCGATAAAACTCATAAGTGATGCTAATATCACTTAGTCAATCGACACCCTTAAACACCGACGAAATGTCTCGTGTCTCACTTTGTACTATCGCTACTTCCACCATCGGTGTTCCATATAAATCGCCAGTAGCATTCCACCCATTCAAACCTTCAACCGTAAGACTCGTCTCACTATGAATACTCATCAGTATAGCCCAACACTCGATTCACTATGAATACTTAAGCCCAAAGTCGATCATAGACCTTCGTGGTAACATTCGTGGTACTTGGATTTTCCTTTGTGCACAGTAAAGGAACAATTATAATGCTTAGGGTGAATAACGCCAAGTTGGCATAGTAGGTAGTAGTGCTTAAATAGTAGACCTGTGTAACGGGTTCAGTCCCCGCCGCGGGGGACATGCGTGCCTTTTCCTTTGTTATTTTTTTTCTCGTGACTTAAACGAGGCTACTTAAATTTAAGAAGAAGCAGTAGCCACTGAAATGACAGCAAAACGGAGAAGGAAAACTAAACCAACTCTTAATATAGCCAAGTGTCTTACCCTATCAGCTTCAACTAAAAAGCTGCAAGGTGGAGTAAGAGAGGGGGCTTAGACATCAGCAGGAGCAGCAGCCAAAACACGTCGTGACGAAGTAGTTTGCGTCGAATAAGTATAAATCTCCGACAGTGGGGAAGGGTTATACGGGCGATACGAACAGCTTTGCGTATCTCGCAGCCACCGAGTCTGAAGATGAAGAGGAAGAAGTAGAAGCTCTTCAAAACAAGAGAGAGTGCAAGAGTTGTGGCTATCAAGGCTAAGCAAATTGCAAGGAGAGAAAAGGAGAGGCAATATCTCCAGTGCTGCCTTCTCCAACCACAAAACAGCAAACACAAGAACAGCAACAGCTGGAGGAAACTCAGCGAAAACAACAACCTCAGCAACAAAAGCAAAATGCAAACAGCAACAAAATCAACAAAATCAACAAAAACCACAACAGCTACAGCAAAAAACAACCCAAAATAAGAGTGCCACCAATTTACTTTTATAAAATGCAATTAAGGGATACCATCGAACTCTGTAAGTCGGTCATAGGGAAATTTTTTTTTACTAAGCGTTTAAAAAAAAACAGGCAGGCGTAGACAAAGACGACATATTCTGCAATGCAAATATTGACGCACTTCACCAACACAGAAGTAGACTTTTTTCGATAATAAAAACCTTATATTATACACACATTTAATGACACACGACTGAAGTCGTTGATTAAAAGCCTCAAAATGTTAATAAAAGAAAATTACAGAGCATCTGCAATAACATCCGGGCTGTAAGTACCAGCAATCCGAATATCTTCTTGCAAATAAATAAAATATTTCAGAGGAAAGTTCAAAACTATCTTCCGTGTCTTAAGAAAGCCCGAATAACAGACAATGAACAAATATTCAGAACAGCAGGTATAGATCCGGGAGATGACATAGATGATGATAATTTCTTTGTGATCGAAGATCCGCAGGAGAAGGTAGAGGCCATAGGAGCGATTTTTCAGGAAGTGTACAAGGCAAATGTTGTCGACCTTGGAAAATCAGGTCCTTTTGCACAATTCCTGCCTTGGAAATTATATAGAATACTGGTGATTCGAGAACTCGAGATTCACTGATTTCAATGGCGAAAATATGGTCATCGCCGATGAGAGGGAACTACCTCCGTTCATTTCGAAGGAAGAACTCCAAACTATCTTCGAATCACTGAGAAGTAAGAAATCAGTGGGAACCGATGGCATACCTTACATTGTGCTATGACGTCTTTCAGTAGAAGCTGCGGATATTTCATCACGCTGTTTAATAATGCTTTGAATAATAATCATTATCCAACGCATTAGAAAACAGCGGTGGTGCATCCCATTCCTAAAAGGAATAAAGACACGTCCAATCCGGCGAATCTATGGTTAATAAGTCTTCTTCCGAATATCAGCAAGGTATTCGAAAAGGTGATCAATAGAGTTCTGACGGAAGAAAAGCAAGAAACAATGCACGGATGGTGCATGGGGGTGGCCTTGGTGTAGTGGTATATGCATAGACTCCTCAAGCAGACGGTCGTGGGTTCGAATCCTGTGCGAGGCAATTCTGTGAAAAAGTCTTTTCATAGAATCTGTATGTAGTTATATGAAAATCCCGTCGGCGTAAATTCTGACATGAAGGCATAACACTGATGTTGGAGTAGTTGCTGGCTGGGCTAAATGTAACGAATTAACAACTAGCACGTACTTAAAACCCGCTGGTTGAGGATGTACTAGCTCGTCCCGTCCAGTTTGACAACCACCTCTGGGAAAAATATCGAAAACTAATACACCTGAGTTTCAAACTACAACACCACCCGCCCGCGCCCTGGAAAAGAAAAAGCCAGTAAAAGGGTATTCATATCCCCTTGGTGCGCGCGCGGTGTGATATATATAAAAAAAAACGGGTGCCCTCCTGATTTATTTTGAAAAAGCCTTCGACTATTCTTTAAGCTGAACAGGATGCGCATAAGTAAACCGCTGCTGTACATTCTGTTAAACAAGCGATCTTCTGAACTCGCTTAACCATGTCATAGCGTACGCAAATAACTTGATTGCGTACAGATGAGGGACAAAGATCGAGGTCATTAATACTCTCTTGCACGCGACTTCGACGCAATATCGACTTAAGCGATATTGAAATGAAATTTGCAGATTAACTTTCAGAAGTTGGAAACCATTCATTTTAGGACGCCTTTGTCTGGGGCCTCGGCGGATACCAGAAAGAACCGGCTTAAGGTTTTCGATCGTAGGACAACACGGGCAGTCACTTGTTTGTCGGAATGTAGTCAGATACCTTGGGATTTGGCTAGATCAATATCTGTATTTTAATAAACATATAGTTGTTGCTCTGGCTAGAGCAAAAGGTGCTTTTGCAGCCCCCACAAAAAGTCTGTTTTATAGCAACCAAATTGATGCGATGGTGAAGGTAATCTACTACATGGCCCTCATCCGGCCCATGCTTGTATTTGGATGTCCTGTGTGGTTCAACGTGAGAGCAAGTTTAATAGAAAAGATTTGGGTGTTTGAGAGGGCCTGTCTTAGGACTTGTCTTCGCATGTACAGAACACCAGATCCATTGGATTATGATTTCGTCATTAAGCTGACTCGAAGGCACATTGCTAAAAGAATGGCCTCGAATAACATGATCTCCTGGGCTTATTACCCTAATTATTTATATCATGAGAGTGTGCGCTTTAACGGCTTTATTCCGCCAGAGGCGTTCGGGTATTTTGTTAAGGGGCTGATCCGGGACAAATAAGCGATGCAGCTAATCTTATACTTTGCCCGAACAGCTGCAGCGACTCAACTACGACAGAGACGTTACATATAGCAGTGCGGAGCGTCTTCTGTTTAGTAGGCCGGTAGGGAGTCGTAATATGAGGGATGTTGCTCAGCAGCACCATGAATTTGAGTGAGAGAGAGGAAACGTCCACGTCATTTCCTTTAAATTTAGGGACGTCATTAGGATGCAAAGTCAGCATGGCCGGTTTACATAGGTTTGTTTAAGGTAGACTTCAGATTATAGAAATAAAAAAAAAAACAATAAAAAAGAGATGGGTAGCAAAAAAAAATACGTTTTTAATTACGTACCGTAGCTAAGATATTTTACCAGGTGTACCGGTGTGAATTGAGCGTTTTTTTGTGAAAGGAAAACACTAATTTTTAATGGGAAAGGTAAAAACAATTATTTCATAGTATTGGTTATTACTAGCTACAAATTTTTCCCACCTTTCAGGCAATTTTGGATTCCACTAAAATTCCAATAAAACTGTTCATCTTTTGAAGCAAACCAAAAAGTCATCCAAATTTCTGTCTTTCATTCAATTCACCCATTTTCCAGACTTTTGGATCTTTCCCATAAAATTTAAACGGTCATAAATTGTTTGCTGTGCAACATTTAACATTTCTGGCATTTGTTTCTGACTCAAAGCATCATCTTCATCTAATATTGTTTGCTATTCGGCGTCTTCAACCTTTTTTGGTCGTCTTCCACGGTCTTCATTTCTCACATCAAAATCGTTATCTCTGAATCATTGAAACCATCTTCTGCATGTTGCTTCTGATAGAGCTTGACACAATATGCCTCGACAAGCATGCGACTGCAGCACTTTTCTTCAAATGAAAACAAAAAATTAATACTTTCCGCAAGTCATCATTTTCTGGTACAAAATTCGACATTTTTAACACGATGAAAAAATATGTTGTTGTTTGCTCAATGACTTGATGTATACTAAATGTATTTGGCAGGTGTCATAACAACCAAAAAAAAAAAAAAAAATAAATAAAGGCCCGTTCACAATAAATGTTCTCTATCGAGACATTTGTATCTTGGCGCTCACTTTATACCGGTATACCGTTAACATGGCGTGATAACGGTTACCATTGACGGTAACATTCTTATTTGTCTCATTTTTGAAGAAATATGTACCAATGATTCCACCAGCCCATAAACCACACCATACCGTTGTTTTTAATAGATGTAATGATAGTTTTTGGTACTCTTCGGGTTGCTCATCAGCCCAAATATGGCAGTTTTGTTTACTAACGTATTTATTGAGCCAGAAAAGGGCTTCATGGCTGAACAAAATTTCACTAGTTTTTTCGGAGCCCAGTCACTGAAAATATGAAGCAAATTCATGTCGGCAGGCTTTAATTCTTGAGCAAGTTGAATTTTGTACGTTTTTATCCTCACGTAAAATACGCCAAGTTGTCAAATACGCCAAGCCAAGCTGCTGAGAACGACGATGAATCGATTCGTTACGGTCTACGTGTACACTCTCTGCTACAGCTGCTATAGTCTGTTCACTGCGTGCTGGATGCGGCCTAACCGGTCGAGTATCATCCACTAATGTAAACTGGGACTTAAATTTGCGAATGGTATTGGCAATTGTGGTTCCAGTGGTGGTTTCGATTATGCGGACCGTAAGTTCCTCGAATCGTACGAAAAACATTTCTCACAGAACGCTAATTTTCGAAATAAAGCTGAACAATTTAGAGACGCTGTTGTGGTGTGAGTCTTTCCATTATGACTTGCCAAAGGATACTGAACAAAAAATACAAAGTAATTTGATAGGAGTCATGCGTAGTCTGAAAATCAAACCTCACGATGAATCACCCTATATTTATATAAAAAAAATTTATTTATTCATCAATATTAATGTTGTCCCCTTCAAAGTAATCCCCCACACATATAAAACAGGATCAGTTATTCATCACCAGTTTTGACCCTTGAGCTTTGCTCATGCAATTGAATCTTTTGATTCAATATTTCGTAACAAACATCGCCGACACACATCTCATGCTCAAAACATCTGAAAAAATTGCATGACACGAGCCGACCGATATGCCAACAACCTAGGCAACTTTTTTTTATGGTAATTCGACGATTTTCCAAAACAATTGTCCTTTCAGCTTTGACGTTATCATCTTTTGTTGATGTTCTAGGGCGTCCAGAGCGAAGTTCATCATTGGTATCTTCTCGACCATCTGGGAAGTGCTTGTACCACTTGTAAACATTTTTTTCACTTAGAGCGGACTCACCGTATGCCACTGTCAATATTTCAAGTGTTTAAGAGCGGTGAATTCTTTGTTTCATATTTTAAAATGATTAAAGTCACAGAGCACAACAAAACACGTCTTTTCTATCTGTCAAAAACAAGCCAAGTATACTATACCACCTTGATCAAAAAGTTCTGTTTTTGTTAAGTTGTTTCTGTTGTTGATATTCACTCTTAATCTAAGCGTCATAGCTTGACATTTGCAAAAGTTACGTAGCCAAGAGTACATCTATCTATGTCTGTGTTAGAGATTTTTTACAAATTTAAAAATGGATTTAAATTTGCAATTTGATTTAATAGTGCGCGAACGTTGGAAATGTTCGGAAATGGAAAACGGCCGCTTACCAGTGGCACACCATCGACATCGAAAACCGATGAAAACATTGATGAAGTAAAACAAATGTTGGTCAATAACCGCAAGTAAGCCATTAGAGAGATAGCGGAGGACTTGAACATTGCCTATGGAACCATCCAAGAAATTTTGGTCAATAATTTGGGTTTCCGTCGTGTAGTTCCAAGTTGGTGCTAAAAGACCTCAATTTCATGCAAAAAAGAGACCGTGTTGACGTCGCAAAAGAGATGATTTGCGAAGCTGAATCCGATCCCACATTCATCAAAAGGATCATTACTGGAGACGAGACGTGGGTTTATGACAACGACATGCAATACAGACATCAGGCAAGTGAATGGCGTTCACCAAATGAGCCGAGACAAAAAAAAAAAAACACGTCGTTTTCAGTCAAAAAAGAAGACAATGCTCACGGTTTTCATGGATTACAACGGTGTGGTGCATCATGAATTTTTGCCAGAACGCCAGACAAAGAGTATTAGTTGAGCGTTATGAAACGTTTGCATGAAGCAATTCGCCGAAAGAGACCAGAATTGTGGGCAGAAAACTCGTGGATTTTGCACCATGATAACGCATCGTCGCACAGTGCCATCATTATTCGTAATTTATTGACGAAAAATGCAACAAATGCCATCCAACAGCCACCGAATTCACCTGATTTAGCTCCTTATGACTTGCTTCGGTTCATTCGAGTTAAAAAACCACTACCGGGAACGCAGCCGTTCAGCAGCCGAGAGGAAGTAATGGAAAAATCGCAGGAAGCACTGATGGATATACCGAAAACTGAATATAAAAAATGTTTTGAGGATTGGATCAAGCGCTGGCATAAGTGTGTTGTAGTCGATGGGGATTACTTAAAAGGGGACAGTATAGATTTAGATGAATAAACTTGTATTTTTAATTTTTTGATCAAGGTAGTATACTTGAAACTGCAAACAAATGTTCCGGAAATTTGTAGTTGGTACAGCAAAAAAATCGATAATCGAATGAACGTTGCCTGTTAAATTTTAAAAGTCACCTTATATTTTAAACACACGTTGTGCATCAGTACTTATCTCCCCTCCCCCCCCCCCCTCCAAAAAAAATGTAAACGTTTTAAGGGTACTTTAACTCCTTGGGCGCGTATTATTAAAAAAAAAAAAAAAAATTTTAAAAAAAAATCCCATATTTGTAGATGGTCAGTTATTTTGGACAAAGTCACATCAATTGTAACAGAAAATGACGAACGTGTTACCTAAATACTTTGTTGGTGATAAACTGAGCACGACTATCTTGGGACTCAATTCTACTGATTGGAATGCTTAATCTGGAATATAAGTCTCCGATTTCCTGAGTAAATTTTTTTAGTTATGAAGTGTAACTGAATCTAATAATAGACTTCATGAAATCTGAGTATCATGCAAAAATATGACATTAATAACACTTACTGCTAAATATAACATATGTGACGTTTTTTAATGGTCAAGTCAATGAATGTTTTAACTTGTTAATTCTTAGCAACAGCTCCGATTTTGATCACTTTTTTTTATATGTTAAATATTAAAAATATTATTCAAAATCAGAAACATCCCAATTTCGGGAATTATTTTTTTATATTGTTTAAACAATAATAACTGAATTTACGGGAAAAATTATTTGTAAAATGTCAATTTTTTTATTGAAAATTTAGTATCAACAATGTTTTCCGCAGTCGTGGTTAATAATTATTTATATTGTTGAAACAATAAAAGCAACATCTAACACACAAAGTAATAGTACATACAATCATAATTTGTTCTTAATGTTTATTATTTATTTATTTATTTATTTTTTTTTTTTTTGTGCAAACATTTGGTTACTTGGAAGATAAAAGTCATTTTTAAACATTTGTTTGCAGATATCAATACAAAGTATTGGTCATATGAAAAGTCTCCGCTGTTTTTTGTAACTAAATGTGCATTTATTTCGAAACACTAATCTGATTGTGTCAAACGAACACGTGTTTGAAAGATGACATGTCAGACTACATTTTTTTGTGAAGACAGCTGTGTAATTCGTTGCTCGTGTTAAAAGTTATACTGATTTGAATATGAGTGAAATATCTGAAGAAATATGCTGTGTATTTTTTATATTACTATAAAAAAGGGAAAAACGCTTCAAAAACATGGCGACAATTTAATGTAGTGAGAACGCTGTGACTAGACGCCGAAATCAGGAGTGGTTTGTTCGATTCCGTTCCGGCGAAACGCTGCTGAAACGTATAAAATGGAACCATTTTTGAGCTTATTTATTAGGGGCGATGAAAAATGGATTAAATACGAGAATACCCAATGCAATCGATCATGGTCAAAGGACGGTAACCGACCACAAACGACTTCAAAGCCTGGATTGACGGCAAATAAGGTTATGTTGAGTGTTTGGTGGGATCGAAAGGGAATTTTCTGTTATAAGCTGCTAGAACGTGGCGAAACGGTCAACTGTGCAAAACTCGACCGTTTGAATGAAGCTTTTAAGAAAGAGCGACCATAATTGTCTTCCATCATGACAATGCTAGGTCACACTCATCTTTAATGACCCGTCACAAATTGACGGAGCTGTGTTCGGAAGTTTTGATGCATCCACCGTACAGCCCGGATCTTTCACCCTCTGACTACCATTTGTTTCGCTCTTTGCAAAACTTTCTTGATTTTAGAAAATTGGCTGACCGAAGGACCGCTGAAAACCACTTGGCCAAGTTTTTCGTCGATAAGCCACAGAAGTTCTACACCGATGGAATTATGAAGCTACCCGGAAAGTGTCAAAATGTCATAGATAATAAGTTTTTTTTTTCAAAAATGTACCAAAAAACTGCGGATACTTTTTATATGACCCAAAATTAACGTTGAAGTCCAAATAGTGCGTTTTACTTGATTTATGAGAATGTGTTTTTACGTAAAAAAATATATGCTCAAAAGCTCAGCCTAAGCCAATAATCTGTGTAAAGTTCTCTAACCTTACAACTAAGCAACGCATAATGTGCGGAAAGAGGGCAAACACAAAAAGGCTCAACACCCATGTGGTAGACCTTTCTAGCGATGGTGTAAACAGAAGCAGCAGCGGGAACAGTAAAGTAAGCGATAGCATAGGAAAAAGGAGCAAAATATGTATGGTTTACTAAAATTCTAATTTTAGTATGAAAAGAGGAGTGTGGAAAAGTTATCGATGATTATGTGGAAGATCGATTCTTCCAGTGGTCGTCTGACTCCTTTTTTTTGCAAATTCCTTTTGCGATTAGTAGTTATTTTTCCATTAGGCATGCTTACTTCTCCATTTGTCGCTTTTTTTTTATAAAAAATAATGAATTTTCATATCTATTTTTATTTCAAAGTAATTAATATCTGTGCTACTTACTTATTTTCGTTGTTGTCCATTTTGCCCAACAAAGGAACTCAAATGAAAATCGACAGCAAATTTCTGATAGAATTGACAATTTCATCAAATAGAATAATATCGATAGCAATAGAGTCTCGCAATACTCCGATAATAGATTCTATTTCTATTCGACTTGAATTCTATTACGAACAGAACTGCGCGATACCAGTAATAGATTTTATTTCTATTCTACTTTAATTCTGTTGCGAATAGACTCTCGCAATAAGCCCCTAAATTTTAATTTCGGAGGACTTACATTCCTTTTTTTCAAAATATATGGTAAGATACAAAAAATAAAATTAACACTTTCTATTAAAGATATTCAACCATACTATTGCTATTTTCTTGCACTATTGTCAGTTATTAAAATAAAATTTAAATATAATTTATTGATATAAATAAAACCATAAAATCACGCTTTACATTCACGAAAAATATTTAAACACAATTGTTCACTCCCTGAAGTATACGTGTACTGAACGTGATTTGGAAAAGAAATTTGGTTGAACATTTGTCGTTTGACCTTCAGTACCTTCACCAGGTATTGTATACCTGGATGACAAAATATCAAATTTTATTCAATTTTGTGTACTCCCAGGAATTCTAGTAACATGAAGCTGCCTTAGACTGTTTGCTGTCCGAATTGTACCTGGTTGCTACAGAATCCTTGTAAGCTAAATTGTCAACAACAACCACTTGTTATCATAACGATCAACAAACGTTTTCCAAGCTACCTCATAATTCAAGCCAGTTTGTTGGAAATACTTCAATAAATTATCAGTTTCTTTAGTGACGTTGGCTTTTAAGCGTCTCCAATTTAAATAGTCCCAATCGAATTGTGGGAGTTTTATTTTTGACAGCTTCAGTGCTGCGTTAATAGTTGCTGTTTCTGCTTGGGGATCATAGCATCTTAATACAATTTAAATAAAATTCTTTTCATGCGCTCTTGAATCCGAAATCTCAGTTCTGCTGCATTGTTTCAGACATTGTCTGACATTTTTTTTTTTTTTTTTTTTTTTTTTAAATAACAGTACAAAAGAGGGTATTACTCAGCCCAACTAATATAAAAGCTGAACTGGATTCTACTCTGAGTGCATCTGGTCCTTCGTTTACAACAGTGAAATTTTGGGTTACTGAGTTTAAACGTTCCGTTCGAGCTGCCAAAGAGGAGCATCGCAGTGGTCGACCAAATGAGGTGACGGTGGTGAAGAAAATCCACAAATCGTCGACTGAAAGTGCGCGAACTAGCAGACATTGTAGGCATTTCAAAAAGTGCAGTACATCGCATGTTATTTGAAAATTTGGACATGGGAAAGCTGTGTTTAAGATAGGTGCCGCGTTTGCTCACACTCGAACAAAAACAGTGTCGTGAAGATGTTTCAATTGAGTGTTTATCCCACGCTTGGGATAATTTTCATTGACTATCTTGAAAAAGGAAAAACTATCAACGGCCAGTATTATGCTAACTTATTGCAACGTTTTAGCGAAGAAATCAAGCAAAAATGGCCCCAAAAAAGAAGAAAGTGTTGTTTTATCAATACAATGCACCAGCTCACAGCAAGACAGTTCTTATTATAAAAAGGGTATCGAACTTTTTGAACATCGCTGGAAAAAGTGTATAGAGCTGAAAGGCGATTATGTTGAAAAATAAATAAATTTTTTTCCAAAAATTTTGTGTTTTCTTTCTTGGGTCGGGTACTTTTGGGACCGTAATCGTATTTTAAGCAACCATCATCTTACGATATTTTAATTGCCTGATAAAAAGAGTGTCTTTCGGAGCTGTTTGACCTGTTCCCAAAGAATATTTGTCCAGGCATTCCTTCAGGATAAACGGAATCTATCCCTCATATTCATTGTCATAATGTAAGTTTTCTTTGATTTGATATAAATTCACCTCCAAACGATTTTTTCGTAACTTGCTTCTCTGTTAGCATTGTGAGCTTATGAACTGCCTTCGGAGCTGCGCCCGTTTTTGCATTCGCTTCTACTGTCGCTCCAAGAATTTTACGACCTTGTTTCTTCTTGATAGTCATTATCTGTATCGAGGGACTTCAAGCGGTGCGTGATGTCAATACGATAATCTTTCTTAAAATATGGGTATTCCAATTCTTAAGCGTGAGCTTCTAATATGATACTGATTTTTGTCAGCGCTGACAACCTGTCTTCGAGGTATTTGCGAGTTTTTCTCATCTTTTTTTTTTTATAATCCCGCTCGCGTACCAAGGGGATATGAATACCCTTTTACTGGCTTTGTCTCAATTGCGCGGGCGGGTGGTGTATTAGGTTTCGATATTTTTCCCAGAGGTGGTTGTCAAACTGGACGGGACGAGCTAGTACATCCTCAACCAGTGGGTCTTAAGTACGTGCTTATATGTTAGATCGTTACATTTAGCCCAGCCAGCAACCACTCCAACATCAGTGTTATGCCTTCATGCCAGAGTTGACACCGTCAGGATTTTCATATAACTACATACAAATTCAATGAAAAGACTTTTTCAAAGAATTGCCTCGGACGGTATTCGAGAGATATTTAATTAAAGCTTTAATTTACAAGTGTTTGCCTTTCCGCTTCAATCGCACTAAAATCTATGACAAACTTGTTACCTTACTTGTTATTATGCACATAAAATGTTGAAAAACATTACGACTGAATGAAATGAAACATTACTACTTGATGTTTCTGCTGGAATTGATTTTTAAAATCTGATTGAAAGGTAATAATTGTGAATCGCAAAGCCTGTTGTTGAAACTTAAGCTATATATCTAAGATTAAATGAGGTGTGAGTATCGACATAAAGCCGCGTTTTCCTTATTAAGGTAAATTATTAGTATGTCCGTTCTCAAGCATGCCATATTAAGCATCTGTATCAGATGCCATATTATGCATCTGAATCAGATGCCATATTATGCATCTGAATCAGTAATGTATCTTATTGCTTTTACTTATCATATTGTGCATGTGCATTAGTCGTCTAAATTTATCTAATTTCTTTAATTAACGATAGCTAACGGTACTTCCACCACAGCCACCGATGCCTCTCGTATTGGATGTAAATTAATCAAAATTGGATTAATTTCTAGATGCACAACACAGCCCTTTCGGGTCTTATTTACATGTCCGTGCTTGACCGTAGGTACATACCTCTTTCATGCAGCAAATATTTCTATAATCAGTATAATTGAATAATGCATTAATACACTAAAGCCACTGTCTTTTTTATACGACCAAGGTAGCTCTTCAGTTGCATCAGTGCATACTGGTGCGGAATCTGTCTGTAATTTGCTCTGCGCGTAGTTTTAGGCTGAAGGCTGTGAGTGTTGCTCACATATTCATTTTAACTTTCGATAATTCAATGTTGCCAACTAGATAAAATACAACAACCAAAGGGTTAGGCAATTGCTTATTGATTGTGAAAACTAATTCATGTGTAAAATATGTTTTTTCAGAGATGTGTTAGAGAAACATACTCTAACTGTAAGAAAAGTAAAAATATGTGGCATTTGCCGGAAAAAGGCACCTAGTGTCTGAAAATAAGTTTTCGAGGAAGTTTCGCAAGGTAATAACATATATATTTTAGTAAAAGCGGTCATTGGGTACTACTCCGGTGACATCATTTACCTCTCTCGCTGTGGACGACACCTGCTGCTGAAAATTCGTCAGAAAGTGTCCGAAGAGTAATTAAAAAAAAAAAAAAAAAAAAATGATGTTTTAAAAATGTTTATTTTGTAGCACTTTTTTCTCAGTTTTTTATATTTTAAATTACATTTATACATAAATAAAAATATAGGACAAATTCAACCTATTCCACGTTATTCTACATTCTTTTAAGTACCCAAATATACTTTTAATTGAAAACCCATATTTTGATGTCCTAGGTCCTTCTTTTCGGAGAATGCTAAATATACGAGAATACGATCGAATATTTCGCTTTACTGAGATGTGGCAAAATCGAATTAAACTATATTGCTCTACTAAGTGTCTCGTATCGTGTGTGAAGCATGCCCTATCAGAAACAACATGCAAAAGATGGTTTCAACGGTTCAGGGATAACGATTTTGATGTGAGAAATGAAGAACGTGGAAAACCACCAAAAAAGTTTGACGACGCAGAATTGCAAACAATATTGGATAAAGAAGACACTTTGAGTCAGAAACAAATGCCAGAAATGTTAAATGTTGCACAACAAACAATTTCTGACCGTTTAAAAGTCTGGAAAATGGGTGCCACATGAATTGAATGGAAGACAGATGGAAATCCGAAAAACCACTTGTGAAACTTCAAAGACACGATAAAAAAATCAGTTTTGCATTGAATTGTTACTGGCGATTAAGAATGAATTTATTTTCAGAATCCTAAACGGAAAAAATCATGGGTTAATCCGGGACAATCATTAACTTCGACTGCAAAACCAGATCGATTCGAGCTCCTAAAACCTGGTGAAACCGGTAACACAGATCGCTACCAACAATAAATGATCAATTTGAACCATGCATTGATCGAAAAACGATCAGAATGAGCCAGAAGACACGGCAAGGTAAATTTGCTCTATGACAATGCACATGCACACAAAGCAAAACTGGTTCAGGATTTGTTACCTCACCCGCCGAGCAGCACTTCGAATCCTACGAGGAAGTCGAAAATTGGATGACTTTTTGGTTTGCTTCAAAAGACAAACAGTTTTATTGGTGTGGAATCCGTAAATTGCCTGAAAGATGGGGAAAATGTGTAGCTAGCAATGGTCAATACTTTGAATAAAATGTGTTTTACTTTCCCATTAAAAATTAGTGTTTTATTTTAACAAAAAAAAAAATGCTTACTTCATACCGGTACACCTGGTATAAAATATACATATATTATAAACGAGTACACTTTGCAGTACAGCAAGCAGAATGAGAAACATATATTGTACGTACAATTAATTGGAATGAGAGTAATGTTAACGATGCGGAACGTTGAAATCTAAAACATAAACTATTGTTGAAGTAGTATTGTATGTTGACACAGATTCTACATTACACTCTACTTTTCGTCTTCCGCACACTGTTCACAACCGACGATCAGAAAAAAATGAAGAAAATTTATGGAAGGAAACGCTTTGAAAACAGGACACTTATACTTATAAAATAGAATATATTTTTGAGTGGGCAGAAAAAATTATAAAATGTGTCAGAAACGAAGCGCTTTGCGAAAAGAACATTCATTCTTCAACCGAGAATTATATTTTAGAGTGGACTTTCGGTGGATATTTGGTGAAATAATTTCCCTTCACTCCCTTTTCGACTCATGTATAAGGAAGATTTTTATGTTTCGAAGAAGCTTACTATCAGGCTTAAGCACATTTGGTTTTAAATGTATTAGGAGATAAGAGTTATAATAATGACCACTTGTTGGATGTTAATGGGAAAATTGAGCTCTCATTATCATAAAGAACATCATATTCGTTGTTGATATCCATAGTCCCCAAACGAAATGAGCCGCATTCGCATTATACCCTGGGAAAAGCTCACTGTCGTTTTTGTTTATCAGCGGCTCTCTTAATTAAAGACTTCGTTGTGCCATTAAACAGATTAATTGCAACTAGACACCAGAGGTTCAAGCCAAGTTCTAGTCTTGCTGCGAATACCATATGTCTTTATTGAAGAACTTAGAAAGAAGGAATGAGGTGGGATTGGTCCTTCAAATAATCTATGCATTTTGATTCAGAGGCCATGAACTATTTATTACTTTTAAGTTTTTTGGACTAGAACAATTTCCCCACTTGATTAGGAGAGGCATATTGTGTGTTCAAAATGTATTTTTTATAAAAAATATTTTTTTATAAAAAATATTTATTTATTCATTAATACTAAAGTTGTCTCCTTCAAAAAAATTCCTCTCAGATATAATGCACTTGTGCTGACGCTTTTTCCAATCCTTAAAACACTTCTCACAAGCACTTAGCCTCAGCTCTTCCAGCGATGCCATTTTTATTTCCTCAATCTTCTCAGTCTCTTCAGTTTTGGTAACAGGAAAAAGTCGCATAGGGCCAAATCCGGTGAATATGGTAGCTGAAGCAAGATTGTCGTGGCCAAAAAAAAAAAACATTTTTTTTGTATTGCTTCTCGCAAACGGCGTATAACTTCAAGGGAATACTTCGATCTGGTAATCGAAAAAAAACAGTGATCAAAACTTTTACATTTGATCGAACTTGGTGTGCTTCTTCCGGTCTCCTGGTTACTTTCATTGGGAATATTGAGCTTTTCGACTACATACTCCTAATTCGTAACCAGTAATGACCTTCTTGAGCAAGTCAGCATCATCATTGACGTCATTTAAGAGCTTCTGAGCGATGCTCATGCGACGGTTCTTCTGATCAAAATTAAGAAGTTTCGGAACAAACTTCTCTGACACACGTCTTAAGTCCAAAACATCCGAAAAAATTTCATGACCCGTGCTGACCGATATGCCAACACCCTCAGCAACTTCATTTATGGTTATTCGACGATTTTCCAAAACAATTTTCTTCACACTTTCGGCGTTATCATCTTTTGTTGGTGTGCTGGAGCATCCAGAGCGGGGTTCGTCATTGGCAACTAACCGGTCATTTTAGAAGAGCTTATACCGCTTGCAACCGTTTTTTTTAATTAGAGCAGACTCATTGTATGCCACAGTCAACATTTGAAGTGTTTTAGAGCACTTGATTCCAATTTTTTACACAAAATTTGATGAAAAGTCTTTGATCCATTTCTTTTAACAAATGAAAATCGCCGATCTCATAAAAAACATGTTTGCTTTTGAAATATTAGGATTTAGATGCTATGGCCAACAATTTTAGTAAAATGTATGTTAAACATTTTTTATCAAATAATTGCAGTACAATATTAGTCCTTATGGTATTAGATTTAGAGAACTACGTACATCGAAAAAGATTCAAAAACCAATTTCATGTGCTGCTAATTTTATGCTCTCTAGGATAAAGATTTATTCGTCTTTCGAAACATAAGTTATTTACCTGTGTTATATTGAACTATGAAAAAAAAAATTATCGGTAAATATGTATATATATGATATCCAATTCTAACCGCAGAAATAAATTACGATTATTAAGACAACTCAGCAACATCATAATTACAAGAGCTGAGGAAGCTTTCAAGCTTCTCCGTGATCAACTGGCCCACTTTGTATCGCTAGGCTAGTCAAAAATGAAAAAATATGACTTAACAGTACGTAACAGTAAGAAAACCTAGAAAATTGTCTACACATTTTACTCTAAATAAACCAAATAAATACTTGTATAAGATGGCTTTTAGTCTTTTTTTATTTGACCGCTGAAATATGTTATGCGTATAAATATGCCTGGGGTTACTGATGATTTCATTTTAGTTATTTTTAATTTTATGGTCCAATTAATTTCCTTTTGAACCTTCTACTCTTTCAGATAATCCTTTTAGAACACTCGTAGGTTTCTCTTTTTTTCCCGTTTATTTCCCAAATAAATATAATATACACATGGGCAGTGAGATAATATTTTGTCGTATACGTTACCCGGACCAACTGAAGTCTAGATTTGACCCCTTATCATTCAGGCCTCGAATCATGTCAAAAACTGTCGATATAGTAGAATATGGGTGTGGTTAGGAATCGCCGATACCTACAAGTACCGTATGATAGGAAATGGCGCGAATTGTCAATGCATTGTCAGAAGAGGTTTTTAAGTAATTAAGTAAATATGACCAAATTAATATCTTTCACCAAGTGTTATAGAAGTACCATTGTTTGACTATTATAAAAAAAAAAGAATGAAGATGTAAAGCATACGTATACATATGTCATGTATATACATCTTTAGACCTTTACAAAATGTAAACTGAGCTTAATTTGGTAAAGCAAGAATCAATTGATTAAAAAGTATTTTTTATCTATCACTATTTCTTTTTTCCGAAACCAATATTTTTTAATTTTATTAAAATTGTTATTTATTATTATTCTTCGGAAGTTGGTTAAATATTTTGGAATTTTTTTTAACTGGCTATATTTCCAATTTTTTATCTTCAATATATGATAATATTTATTTAAAAATATTTTTATATTTTTTGTATATTTGCTTAGAATGACCATAACCCTGATATCACATCAAAATCAGGATTTACGCCATTGCATATAGCTTCACACTACGGTAATCAAGCAATTGCAAATTTGCTGATTCAAAAGGGTGCTGATGTCAATTACTTAGCGAAACATAATATAAGCCCATTACATGTTGCTGCAAAATGGGGAAAAACAGTAATGGTATCTTTACTTCTTGAAAAAGGGGCTAATATTGATGCAAAGACAAGAGATGGACTAACACCACTGCATTGCGCAGCTCGTTCTGGTCATGAGCAAGTAGTTGATATGCTTTTAGAAAGAGGTGCCCCCATTAGTGCAAAAACGAAAAACGGTTTAGCTCCTCTTCATATGGCTGCACAAGGTGAACATGTTGATGCTGCACGGATTCTTTTGTACCACAGAGCTCCAGTAGATGAAGTAACAGTTGATTACTTGACTGCACTACACGTCGCAGCACACTGTGGACATGTACGTGTAGCTAAATTGTTATTGGACCGTAATGCTGATGCAAATGCTAGAGCGTTAAATGGGTTTACACCACTACACATTGCATGTAAAAAAAACAGAATCAAAGTAGTTGAGTTATTATTACGCCATGGAGCAAGCATTAGTGCCACTACTGAAAGTGGTTTAACACCATTACATGTCGCTTCTTTTATGGGATGTATGAATATTGTTATTTACCTCTTACAACATGATGCAAGTCCGGATGTGCCCACTGTCCGTGGCGAAACCCCGCTTCATTTAGCTGCTAGAGCTAATCAGGTACAAATATAATAATTATATGTCAAATAATTGTTACAGAATAAAAAAATAAGTAATTAAGAAAAAAAAAAAATTAATGTGATATCGGCTTTTCTTAATTTTTTCACAAGACGGACATAATTCGGATTCTGCTACGCAATGGCGCGCAAGTTGATGCACGAGCCCGAGAGCAACAAACACCTCTGCATATTGCCTCCCGTTTAGGAAATGTGGATATTGTTATGCTTTTGTTACAACATGGGGCTCAGGTGGATGCTACCACAAAGGATATGTATACGGCTCTACATATTGCAGCTAAAGAAGGACAGGATGAGGTAAAAAAGCTTATAGCTAAAAAAATAATGGATCACGTAGAAACAGTATATCTTATGCAACTTTTCTGGATTCGCCATCAAGAATATTTTTTATAGATTATTTCATTTGTTGTTACTTTGTTTTCTTATCTAGTGTTTTATTTATATATTTTAATTTAATTTCATTCAGATCATATAAACGAGTGTATTTTTGTTAATAAATGTGCATAAATTTATATTTTCGTATTCAGTTTTTGTGTTTTTTTTATTTATAAACCAACAGGGTGTTCCAGATGATGTGATGGAAACTTTAAGAAATTATTCCATGATATGTTTAAAGAAAAAATTGTATCGGTCAGAAATTTAATCCTTTCGAAATATATATATGTGCAGCAACTTAAAATAAAATTTATGTTGTCCTGTTAAATTTACCTGCGAATATTGAGTTTAATTTAACTTGTAATTAAATGTTAAAAAAATAACTTTTGCTCCAGTGTCTCAATTCAAGGTCAAATGCAAGTCAGTGTTTCCGAAAAACCAAAAAATATTTTTGAATTTAAAAATAAGGATTTATATAATTCATTTCTTCTCAAAAACTGTGATCTCGACATTAACATACAAAGGTATATAGAAAAGAGAAAATTCTTTTGATACCTACAACTTTTAAGATGGGAACTTTCCGAAGTAAATAAAACAATTTTTTTTTTAATGCAAAAGTATTGAATTTTTTGATTAAATGACGCGAGAGCAAATGTATTTTTAAGACATAACCACAAGTATAACGATCCCAAATATTTATCACGTAAGCCATGCTACGAAGATACCAACTCTAATGTGCCACAAAGTTTTCCAAAAACCAGCTTTCCATTTCTGATCCCTTTATCGATACAATTCTTTGTTCAAATATGTCTATAGAAATCAACTTAAAGTTTCCGATACTTAATCTGGTACACCTTTCATATAATGTAATTTTTGTTCGAAAAAAAAAAGAAAAAACGTAATTCAAACAAAACCAACCATTTTACTTGAAGGTAGCAGCAATTCTAATAGAAAACGGAGCTGCTTTAGATTCGTCCACTAAAAAAGGATTTACTCCATTGCATTTAGCTGCTAAATATGGACACATGAAAGTTGCATATCATTTATTGCAAAAAAATGCTGACGTGGATGCTCAAGGAAAAAATGGCGTCACACCGCTGCATGTTGCGTGTCATTATGATAAGCAAAATGTTGCTCTACTTTTACTTGAACGGGGAGCAAGTCCACACGCCCCGGCAAAAAATGGGCACACACCATTACATATTGCCGCTAAGAAAAATCAGATGGATATTGCTACAACATTACTTGAATATGGCGCACATGCAAACACAGAAAGCAAAGCAGGATTCACACCGTTGCACTTAAGTAGTCAGGTAAATATCTTATTTGCCTTTTTATTTTATCCATTTTTGAAAGCAATCATTTTTTCTTCTTATTTTATAAACATTTGGAATATATAAAGCATATTATGTCTTACTTTAAATATATTTAATAAAAATTATGTTAATATTTATTGTAATATCTACCTACATTACAATCTCTTTTTAAAAAAACCAACTGGAACAGTTAAACATAATCTCTACACTAAATCGAATCTAAATACTGATCTCAATCCATTTTGTTGTAAAACAATTATTAAAAATTAAGTTTACCTGCAAGACAACGTTTGGCTCTTATTACATAAAAGAAAAAAAAAAGAAATTTAATTTTTTTATTAATTATCGCGTGCTATACATACATACATTATTATTATTGAATAAAACAACGATCATAGGAATTTTTCTAGTGGATCTTTAGGACCTTCTGTTGAGCCAGCGATAAAGTCGTTAATTGTGATGATGTCCCTTTCATTCTGGATCTTGATGCTTTTTGAGATTTTTCAGTGCCTGAATGGATGGGATTATTCTATTTTCTGTGTTGATAAAAATTATAGTGTTGAATAAGATCATGTTCTAGTCTGTAAATTCGATATGAATTCTTTATTTGCGAATGATAGTTCAGGTAGGACTCGTTTTTAGATGGATCTAGGGTGTTTTTAAAAACGTCATAAAAAAAACAAGGAACTGCGGTGTAATATGTCTTTAATGAGTTCTATTGTATTAAGCTTCAATATGAAGCTCTTTTTTTTTCTTTGTTTATGTCCAAGTCACCTTTTGAGTTAATTTGCATAAAATTGTCATAATTCACACAAATTTAAACTTTTGCGAATTTAAATTTTTTTACAATTCCTGTCCAAAAAAAAATCTCGTGTAGAAATTTGTAAGAATTGACAGAGTCGAGAAATAAATTACTCTTTCAAATGCGTTCTCTTTTACAATTTTTTTCTCGCGGGAACAGAAATTTGTAGAAATTTGCAGTGCTGGAACAGACCTAATATGTAATAAAAATAAACACCATTTTTCTTTTGAAAATAGCAAACCTAAAATTTGACTGAATATTGCTTATTTTCCACTGACATGACGTGATTGAACGCAAAATAAATAAAGATCTTTCTAAGATATGTCTGTGCAGTGAATGCGTTAAAAAATAGAATAGGGAAGATCTGCTATTTTGCTAGAAAATTCGATAAAATCTTCATTCTCCATTCTCTATTCTGATATTTAAATATGGAAATCTGCATTTCAAAAATAGATGACACCGTTCACATTCAAACGGATATCAGAAGATTTTTCTCTTTTTTTCCACTCATTTTATTTTTGTGTATCCCCTTCATTTCTTTTTATAATCCTCTGTTTTATTGTCCTATGCTGCTTCGTATTATTCTCTTCTTTTATTCCACAATCCAATCTATTATCTTTTTTATTCTTCTTTCTATATTCAAATTATTGTAAACTATTTGTGCGAGTACAAATGATAGAACTTATTCCTTTCAATACAATAGCTTTATTCAAAACAATTACAATTAAGTATTCAATCGCTTCTCTCAATCACTTAATTTTCTTTATCTTTTACTTAAACCACTTTCTCACTTTTCGTAATTACCATTTCAAATTCTATTTAGAACTGACTTGCAAATCTTGGGGTATGCTGATATTGGGTCATGCAAAAAGTCTCCGCGGTTTTTTGTCACTAGATGGTTTTGGTGTCCATTTAGCTTTAAACACTTATCTGATTGTGTCAAACGAACACAGGTGACATCTCAGGCTAAATTTTTTGTGAAGACAGCTGTGTAATCCGTTAATCGTGTTAAAAGTAATACTGATTTGAACATAAGTGAAATATCTGAAAAATACGCTATGTATTTTTATATTACTTTACAAAAGTGAAAAACGCTGCAAAAACATGCCGAAAAATGTGTGCAGCTTACGTTGAGGATGCTGTAAGTAGACACAGGACCCAGGAGTGGTTTGTTCGATTCCGTTTCGGAAATTTCGATGATAAAGAAGCACCTCGCACTGGTCGGCTAGTCACTGAAAATTTTGCAATCGATGGAGCAAGACCGGCACGGAAGCTGTCTGGAGATAGCGGAGAAACTAAACCGTATGACAGTTTGGAATCAACTTAAATGAGCAGGGTACTCAAAGAAGCTCGATGTTTGCGTGCCACAGGAATAAACGCAAAAAAATTAATTAAACGAATAACCATCAGTAAAACGCCGCTGAAACGTAACGAAATGGAAACAATTTTGAAGCCATTCATAACGGGCGATGAAAAATGGATTAAATACAGTCAAAGGCCGGTGACAGCCCACAAACGACTTCAAAGCCTGGATTACAGGCAAACAAGATTATGATTGGAAGGGAATTGTCTATTATGAGCTGCTAGAACGTGGCGAGACGGTCAATTCGATCCTCTACTATTCCCACTCGACCGTTTGAATGAAGCTATCAAGAAAGAGCGACCAGAATTGGCCAACAGAATGAGAGTTGTCTTCCATCATGACAATTCTAGGCCACACACATCTTTTATGACCCGAAACAAATTGACGGAACTTAGTTGGGAAGTTCTGATGCATCCACCGTATAGCCCGGACCTTGCACTTTCTAATTACCATTTGTTTGGGTCTTTGCATAAATCCCTTGATGGTTAAAAATTGACCGACTGATTGGCGCTGAAAAGCACTTGGGAAAGTTTTTTACTGATAAACCACAGAAGTTCTACACCGATGAAATTATGAAGCTACCCGGAAAATGGCAAAAGGTCATAGATAATAATGGCCAATATTAATTATTTATCAATTTATCAATAATTGAATTTTTTTTCGAAAATGTACCAAAAAACCGCGGAGGCTTTTTATATGACAAAATATTTGTTTTCAACAGTATCTGTGGGATTATTTAGGGTTTTCTGTTTATATTTCTCTTTTTTAGGCAGTATGAATAAAAATATCAATACTGCTGAATGGTATGAATATTCAACTTTTATATATATCTTTTATCCATTTCCCGTTATTTTGTGCGCTTCCTGTGTTGCTGTTATAGAAAGTGAACGTGTGGTTGAACGGATGCAAATCAGTTTTTGGAAGGTTTTTTTTTAATAATCAGTATCTGTATCATAATTTTTACTTTTGTACGATTATCCTGTTTCAAGGAAGCTTGAAGTGGCAGCTAATTTTTTTAAGGTTTGATTGCACTCCTCATGTTGGAAGGGAGCGTTTTCCCACCGAGTAGCAAAAAATAGACGAATATTTAATTATTCTTGGTCTGGAACTAATTCCGTTTACACACGTGTGCAAACGTGTTACATACACCCATATTTTTGAGAAAAAAATATGGCTCGCCCAAACATTTTGGCGTTAAGTTTTTAAATGTTTATTTATAATTCAATTTGAAGATTTTTATTTAAAAAGTTACAAAGTTATGAGAATATGTTTTTCCCCAACATTTAAGCCGAAAGAGGGTCAGCTTTTTGATTGGGCGTTTAAATATACCATTTGGAGTGATCTGCTACTCGGACTTTTCCATCGTTCCCCTTGAACACTTGCATAACTCTTCCCATAATCTATCTTTGAGGAGGAACGTTGTCAACACCATTTTACCAACCAACTTGCCACTTATTCTGCTATTGCGATTTTGAGATATAACATAGTCAGCTGACTATACTCTCTAGAAGTGGGATTTAATTGCGCTAATTCTTCGCCATCTTTCTAAGTAGCTGATATTCTGAACTTCACATGACGTTTCCGGGAAAGACTTCAGTGACGAACCGATGAGGAGATGACTTGGTGTGAGTGCCCATAGTCATTCGGGTCGGCAGAAAGTGGGCTTATTGGTCTGGAGTTCATAATTACCTCTATCTCGGCCAGAGCAGTAGCCAGCTCTTCATATGTTAGCTTAGCGTTGAACATCGTCCTCATGAGATGACCTTTTGCAACCTTCACTGATTTAACTACGAAATTTTAGACCATTATTAGTACAAAAATTATTTATATCTAATTTAGTGGGTTGTTTGAAAAAATTGCTACTAAGTTCTAAAACCTTTGCCTGTGCTTCTACAAAGTTGGAAGCGTTATCTGAATATATGTCAGATGGAAGACCTCGTTGACCAATTAGCCTTTTAAGCGCTCCTATAAAGACATCTGAGGTAAGTTCTGAAACTGCCTCTAAATAAACGGCCTTCGAGGAAAAGCAGACGAAAACAGCAATGTAGCACTTGTATGGCCTTTTCCCACGAATTTTCAGGTACGTAATTATTGGCCCACAGAAGTCCACGCCGCATCGTAAGAATGGAGATGATGTCTGCCTTTCTACCGGTAAGTCACCCATGACTAGGTTGAGATGTTTCGGTTTATATTTTACGCAGTGTATGCAATTTGCCTTAATAAATCTTGGGTATTAATAATCCAGAACCCTCTCCTTATGAGGGAAATTAGCATTTTTGGACCGGCGCAGTGTTCTAAATGTAAATGTCTTACCATACAAATAACAAAGTTTAAATTTTTCGGAAGTATGTAATAAAGGGTACTTTTACTCCGCAGATATATTAGGAATATATGGATTAAGCCATTTAATCGACCCTTTCAGCTCCTTATTTCTTTTTAAGCATGCCATTTCTTGGGAGAAAAACTGGCCTTGAATAATCCAGACATTACGATTCAATGTGTTTGTCAAGATTATTAGGAGAAAAGCGAACAGCGTCATGGTTTCTTTTGTGAAAGAACTATGTTTTTCAGTTAGTTCGAAGAGATAGTTCGTTTCCTTTCCAGTGAAAGTGGTTTATTGGAGGAATGTGGCCAATTCTCGATGTCATGTTGCAAAAACATAGGTCCTGTAAACCATATAGAGCTTTTCAGATCCTCTATCGTAAATCCTTTGGATACCATAACCGCGAGATTTTACTTACCAGGTACATGTCTCCAAGACACATTCACAGATTTTTCCTGAATTTCAGCTATTCTGTTGCCGACGAACGTACTCAATTTAGAAAAATGGGTACTTATCCAGTGAAGAACTATCTCGGCATTGGTCCAGAAGTAAACTTAAGAGATTTTATTGTCAAAGATACTTTGTATCTAAGCCCAAAATATGGCCAACAAATGCGCTCCACACAACAACCAGACGTAGTAACTGCTTCCGCTTAGTAGGAGCAACCCTAGACTTGGCGACCAGCAATTTTGAAGTTATTGTTCCTTCGACGTCTGTTGTTCGAATATATAAGCAACAACCGTACGCCATCATAGAAGCGCCACAAAATCCATGGATTTGTACATTCTTTCTGTGTTTCGCCATCACGTACCCTGGAATCGGCAATTTCTGGAAAGAATTCAAGTCTGACAGGAATTTTTTCCATTCCGGGCATAGAGCTTGTGGAACTGATTCATTCCAGTCGAGTTTCTCAATTCATAATTTTTGCAAAATAGTTTTGGCCCATATTATGATAGGACTGATCAAACCAATGGGATCAACTAGAGAGGAAGAAAGCGACAATATTATACGTTTGCTGGCTTTCACATAAGTCCGATTAGGAGAATATGAAAACTGAAAATTGTGTTCCACGAGATTCCAAGTGTGCTTCTTAAGTTGTCTTCCGTTATCCTTAAATCCTTACTCGTATTGAAAGTGTTATCTTTTATAAATGCTTTTTGATTGCTGTGCCACTTTAACAACTTAAATCCAGCTGACCCTAAGATTGTTCGAACATCCTCCTTTATTTGTAAAAGCGATTCCAAATCTTCAGCTCCTGTGAGCATGTCGTCGACATAAAAGTCAGATCCTACAACCACAGATCCTTTTGGAAAAGTTTCATATTATATAAGGAAGGGTGCTAAAGAGGTTCCGTATGTAACGGTGTTAAGCTTGTTAGTCATTATAGGTGTGAGAGGTGTAAGAGAAGTGACGATGATCGGGATGTATTAGCACCTGTCGATACATTTTAAGTACGCTGTCAATGCACAAAGATGAAGACGGAAACGTAATTAAAGTATAAAAAGTTCATCTTGAATGGTTGGACCAACCATGAGAATATCATTCAAAGATACCTATGACAAAGTGCAACAGGAAGCATCAAACATAACTCTAAACTTCGTAGATGTACTGTTTGGCTTAATAACGCACTGATGTGGATGTGGAAAATTTGATTTCTGGGTATTTGGGTTGCTATCTGTGACATGTGCAAAAGTTCCTCATTTTCCTTTAGAAATTCGAAGTATTCGACTTTTACTAACGGTTGTTTTTCCAACTTATGTTCAAGAGAGAGAAATCGTTGATGCGCTATATCGAACGAAGCTCCTAAGCAACTAGGATCTTTCTAAAAGGGAGTGGAACAGATAAACAACCACTTGTATGGAATTGTACTGTGGCCACAAAATGAGATTCACACGCTGCTTGTCCTGTTTGAGACAGCTTGATTCTTCGAGTTCCTAAAAAAATTTTCATGTTGGTGTGTAGAAACTCATCCTGAGTGGTGTGATAATAAAGTCTTCTCGAAAGATTGGCTGTAGTATTTAGTGTTACACCTTTCTATGACAATCCATCCAAGTCTAGTTTTCTGCAATGTCGATAAGCCAGATCCTAGTCTAACTTATCCCACTGACAATATTTTAAAAAAGACTTCAGCACCTAGAATAGAAGATCAATATTCGACGGTTATTTGAAGCATTCATTTGCTTCACATTAGGAGGAATCTTCCAATTTTAGACCAACGTTTTAAGTTACCAAAAATTCCAACGAGGCTTCGAAGGTGTTGAACCTTGACCTAATGATAGCTTGTGTTTGAAATTTTCACTGAGCTTAATCTGAGCAAAGTCTTTAGTTATCAAATTAATTTGTGACCCTGAATCGAGAAGAGCTCTTCCTACCTGAAAGCTCCCTGTAGTAGAGTTTTGAACAAGAACTAAAGTTGTAGCAAGGATAACTTGTTTTGTAGTCTTAACATAATTTGGGTTGGTTGTAATGCTGTATTAACAACGACCGATTATGTGCTAGCACCCATATCCTGGACTAAGTTTTCTTGTTGTTGGTGTAGCAGAGTATAATGCGGCTTATTGCATATTTTACAATTATATGAAGATGGGCATTTCGACCTATTGTGACCTAAATAGTTCGTACAAAGGTTGAGTCTTTTAATAGTCGAAAACTGCTCGGAAACAGAAAGCTTGAGAAGCTTGGACATTTAACAAGGAAGTGTTCACTGTCCCTGCAAAAAATGCAATGCTTTTGTGTTATAGTCAACGAAGTATGTTGCTTCGGAGTTATTTTACTAGATTTGTAAACCGTTGAGTAGGGTCAGCTATTTCTAAACGATTCGAATAAATTTGTTTGCTGGTACCTCGAGGTATTGACAACGTTTGGTAATCATTTTAGGCAATCATCCCATTTAGATAGTTTAGAGTATTCCAATTGCTCGTCCCATTTTTCCTTCGTTTCTGTGTCTACCTTAGACATAGCTATATAAATAATAATAACATTACAAATGTCTCCATCTTTTCCTAAAGATGAAAGCGAGTTATATATATATGGCAAAGGAAGATTCAAAAGTGCAACCTCGTCTTCCTGGCTCCAAAAGCGAAATAATTTTGGTTCTTGTTGTAATATACAACTCTTCCAATTCACCTCTTGCATTTTCCATTGGTTGTGAGCGCTCAATCTGCAATCTAACTCTGTCGAATTAGCACTGGTTAACTTATCGACCAACGTTTTAATGCGAGTAATATTTCCTTTACTCGATGCAAGCAGTGTCTTTTATTAATTAATGATAATTGGTTCATCTGGTATCTTCATGTAATATATATAAAATGTAATTCCAATACAAAAAGATTGATATTTACCCTACAGCTTCCTTAAAATTCTAGTAACTCCAAAAGAATAAAATCGCAGCAGTCTCACCACTAAATATATCAACTCCAACAACTTCAAACGAAATATCTAAGAAGTGCAGTAAAAAATGGCAAAAATTGTTATCCAACAGGAACAAGTATCGTAAAGCTTCAATAATCCAGCAACTAGAAAACGCCAGAATCAGTAATGATACAACCACAGCACTAACAGGCAGCAAAAATCCCATGATGATTGATATGAATCTCTGGATATTTATTATTAAGCTACTCGTAATTAAATCCAAGGGTTAAAAGCAACAGTAGCTAACACCAAATGATTATTATTAAAAAATGTTTACATTGACTTATCCTTTAAATCCAAATTCTATCTAGTGGCTGACTATAAGTAGCTTGAGCAAAGCACGATGAATTAAAGCAGCATACAAATGGAAGTCAAAATGAAAGTCGACTGATATGCCACGACGATGTTCTGTTTGAGTACAAAAGCCTTTTTGCAATTACGCAGAATAAAGCTTTAGTATGAATATGTAATGTTGAACTGGTATAGTGTGACGCAGAAATTATGATCGTGTATGATTATATGTAACATATATTAGAAAATGTATATAATGTGATTCATACTAAAGTTTGATTTTCAATAGGCTTTTTTTGACAGATCACGCGTGACTTCTATCAAACTGCGTTATTATTTTTGTTCAGTATCCTTTGGCAAGTCATAATGGATAGACTCACATCGCAACAGCGTCTCCAAATTGTTCAGTTGTATTACGAAAATCATCGTTCTGTGAGAAATGTTATTCGTGCGATACGAGGAACTTACGGCATAATCGACCTACTGAAACCACAAATTTGAGTCCCGAGTTACATTAGTGGATGATACTAAACCGGTTAGACCACATCCAGCACATAGTGAAGAGACTATAGCAACTGTAGCTGAGAGTGTACGCGAAAAACGTGACGAATCGATTCGTCGTCGTTTTAAATCGGTTTCAAAACAAAACTAAATGTCGGATTATCGTGCTAAAGAAGCTAAAGGAGGTTACACTAAATGATGTTACACTCATTTTGGCTACCATACAATAACAGTGTCTCTATTTGAAATTTTATCTGCCAATAACATTTGAATCCTAAAAGGGCCCATATGAACAAAATTATAGAAGATACCTTAAATCTAAGTGTTCATACGAATATAAATCTGAAAAAAATATAAGAAAGTAGATCTACATAAGTGTCCATAAGAATCTTAAGTTAACAGTAGCATAAAATATAAAAAGTGTGAATAGATCTACAACAGATAGTAAATTCTTCAGTTTATGTATAGTATACGAGGTGTGTTAAAAGTAAGGTGACTTTTGAAATTTTCGATTTTTTTTTTGCTGTGTTGGCACACTTGTCCCGAAAATATGTTCGCAGTTTCAATTATATAGCATACTTAGTCTGTTTTTGACAGATGAGAAGGTTAGACGTATTTTGGTGGCGAGTTTCAATTATTATAAAAAATGGAGCAAAGAATTTGCCGCCAATTTTGTGTAAAAAATGGAATACGTGGTGGCATACGGTGAGTCTGCTTTAAGTCAAAAAAATATTTTCAAGTGGAACAAGCTCTTCCCAGATGGTCGAGAAGATACCAATGACAAAACTCACTCTGGATGCCCTAGGACATCAACAAAAACTGAAAACGTTGAAGCTGTGAAGAAAATTGTTTGGAAATCTTCGAGTTACCATAAGAGAAGTTGTTGAGGATGTTGGCATATCGGTCGGCTCGTGTCATGCAATTTTTTCGAATGTTTTGGACATAAGAAGTGTGTCAGTTACGTTTGTTCCAAAACTTATTAAATTTTGATCAGGAGAACCGTCGCATGAGAATTGCTTAGGAGATCTTGAATGACGTCAATGATGATCCTGACTTGTTCAAAAGTGTCGTAACTAGTGACAAATCATGGGTATATGGTTACGACATCGAAACCACAGCCCAATCGTTCCAATGGAAGCACCCAGGGGAGTCTAGACTGAACACCCATCGCTGGTAGAGCTCAAGCGTTGGCACAAGTGTATTATATCTGAGTCGGATTACTTTAAACAAGACAACATTAATATTAATGAATATATAAATATCTTTTTATAAAAATATAAAATCACTTTAATTTTTGAACACATCTCGTATATACACCCTGACTGACTATACACTTTATATTTGGCTATAAAACCACAAGTAACAATCGTTAGAGCCCTCCAGCACTTCAACGTGAATAAATCATTTGTGTCTCGAACCATAGTTCGTTACCGTAATACTGGCAGCGTTACAAAACGCCATGGAGGTGGTCATAAAAAAACAGCAACATTGGCAGAAATGGTTCGGAAAGTGAAGGCTCGAATTGAGCGAAATCCGCGTCGAAGTGGAAGAAAAATTACTCGTGAGCTCAACATATCGTTGGAACGGATGCAACGCATACTGAAAAATGATCTTGGGCTCAAGCCATTGAAGTTCCAAACAGCACATGATCTTACACCGCAACAGAAAAAAGTTAGAGTCGAAAGGAATTGCTACGCTTGCACCAAAGTGGTGAGTTGCCGAATTTGTTTTTTTCCGATGAGTTGCCGTCTGTTATCGAGCAATATGTCAACAAATAAAATGACCGAGTTCACTTTCCAGAGAGGTCCTTCGAAAATTTACACCTTCGGATGACCACCAGAAAGCAGGTGGTAATGCTTTGGGCTGTCTGTTGATGGTAGCCTCCGCTCGTATTTTTGGACCGTGGCATCAAAATTAATGCGATCGTATACCGTAAAACTGTCTTAGAGGCAGTACTGAAGCCTTGGGCAAACAATCATTTCGGTCATAGACCGTGGACATTTCAACAAGACTCGGCACCGTCTTACAAAGCGCGCGTCAAGATTGGTTAAAAAACAATGTTCCACACTTCATTTCTTTGACACAATGGATTGCAAATTCTCCGGATGCAAATCCATTGGGTTTTTCTGTATTTTGAAGGCGAAGGTTGGCACTAAAAAATGCCAAAGCTGGGACCACTTCAAACAAGCACTTCGCCGGGAATGGGCCAAAATACCGCAGAGCCACTTGCGTGCAGCGTGCAATGCTTTTTTCGGCTGTCTCAAATCCATTATTTGCGCCAAAGGTAGACATATTGCAAACTACTGATGCAATTTGAAAATTTATGTATTTTCCAAAATTTTTTGTTTTGGCACAATAAAATTTATCAAAAAACAAAAAAAATTGAAGCATTTTAAAAAGTTGCAGTTCGATTCAGTCACCCTGTGGATTTATACTTGGTGTTCCCTAATTTGTCGAGGATAATTTGGGTAATCGTTCTACAGTTATGGTCTATCTCCAATGTTGACATTATTTATCGAATTACTTAATTAACTCTTTACGTTACTATTAACGTTTTAATATTTTTTTCTTATGAACGTAACAATATTAGAAAAAAAAAAACAAGTATAATAGTTGCTCAGTGACCAGTGAACTGGTCAATTTCATCCTATCCAGCGATTACCGTACTCTTCATCTCGCCAGTTCTTAACTTCATGACCATAGTGGGCTATAACTCCATTCTGTGAGACACATGATATAAATAATGGTTCTGGTAAATCATTTCGGAAAAAACTCCAGATAGTTTCTAGAATTCAGCCTAGGTAGTGGTTTAATAGGGCCGATTAACTTGTTTCCAATTACACCTGCCAACATTTTGACGCCGAATTTGTGTTGAAATGATTAACGTCTCCTTGTACGTGTATTGTCCGCAGCCCATGTATGAAGATTATGAAAATTTGTGATCCTATCTCTTGCAAATTGAGATTTGTTCGTCTAAAGAATTCTGCTAATAAACTCGTTGTCATCCAAGCTCCACTCAGCTCAAGTCTCTTTTCCAAATTATCGGCAGGCAGTTCTTGCACACTAGTGTGGATAAACATTTTCCATGCGGTGCATTAGAAATTTTATTTTTGGAAACATTGAATATCAGTTATAACAGCGTCCAGTATTCTGTATTCAGCCGAAATTCTTCTTACTTGTGTAGCTGCCGCACAAACTAATCCTGTTCCTCGAATCCTTCGATACGTATTTCCAAATACTTCTACACTAGAAAGTCGTTGCTTAGGATAATGCAGATATTTCAAAGTTTCTAAGCAATTGTAACCTTCGCGTAAAAAATTAAACTGCTTAATGAATATACAATTTTTGTTTGGTAAATTTTCCAAACAGGCCTTCATACTCCAAACCTAACTCTTACTAAGAACATTTAAAAAACATAATAAAGAAATGAGGGTTTTGACTGGTAGTTAAATAAAAGAAGCCCGCTCTAAAATTTTTAATGGATATGCAAGTTTAAAAAAATATTGGAAAATTATTAATTCTTGGAAAACCACAGTTATTGTGAATTGGTGTAACTGTAAATGTAGGTAAAAAAGCACAAAGGGACTGTAAAGGAAAAATTTAAAAGGGAAAAATTATCTTCAAACTAGACACTGCAGAACGGTATAATTGTAGGGTTTGGAAAGTTGAAAACAAATTTGAAGGCATCAGATTTAGCTGAAGTAATTGACAAAGAATTAGAACTATACTCTGTTTTGGGTGCGGTAAGTAAGTTGAATAGAGGGGTTGAAACAGACCCATCGGACGCAATGGACCTCAACGATAACTACAGCCATGGTAGATTGAGCGAGTTGCGATTGCCGAAGATTAATCTGCCGATGTTTATGGGGGATTAGGGTTTTGAGACGTGGAGGTTCTTTCGTGATATGTTTGTATAGCTAATTCATACAAATATATCTCTCTCAGGGGTTCAAAAATTGCACTAATTCAAGCCGAACATCAGTGGTGAGGCAGAGGAGGCTACTGCAACATCTAAGCATCGATAAAGGAAACTATGAGCGTGCATGGAGAATCCTCAATGAACGATACGATCACAAGGTGATACTGGTAAACACACAGCCTTTTTGGTCAAGCGTCGGTCAACACGGAAACAGCAGCTGGAATAAAACGGGAATAAGACATTTCATAAGAAATCATTCATGCGTTAGAAAATTTAGGCTTACCTGGTTTTTATTGACATAACATATTAATTTTCGTAATTTTGCAGAAACTATCCAACACTACTCAACAATTATGGGAAGAAAAATTGGGCAGTAGTAGAAGTATTGGGTCTTAATTCGTGCAGTTTTCTAGGAGATGGCGTAACTTGTATTATTTCATTGTTATTATTCCATTGGAACATGCGTTGGAAAGCTACTGTCATTGTACGTCATTTCAGTATATGTCATTCATTTGAAGCGTAAACAACAATAATTTTTTTCACTCAAATATGTCGAACTTTGTGCCTACTTTAATATGAAGAAAACTGCTGCCGAAAGTCATCGTATTTTGGTGGAAGTTTATGGTGAATATGTGCTAGCTGAGCGAACGTGCCAAAAGTCGTTTGCACGATTTAAAAGTGGTGATTTTGGCTTGGAAGACAATGAACGCCCTGGGCAGCCAAAAAAGTTTGAAGATGAAGAACTGGAATCATTTCTTTATGAAGATTGTTGCCAAACACAAGAAGAGCTCGCAGAATCTTTTAGTATTACTCAAGCAGCCATTTCAAAACGTTTAAAGCAACTGGATATATTTAAAAGCAATAAAATTGGGTTCCACATGAACTCAAGCCGAGAGACGTCGAAAAGCGGTTTTTCATGTCCGAAATGCTCTTGGAACGCCACAAAAGGAAGTCATTTTTGCATCGGATTGTTACTGGTGATGAAAAATGGATCCATTACAACAACCCCAAGCGCAAAAAATCATATGTGAAACCCGGCCTACCAGCCAAATCAACGGCAAAGCCGAATATCCATGGCGCGAAGGTAATGCTCTGTATTTGGTGGGATCAGATGGGCGTGCTGTATTATGAGCTGCTAAAACCGGATGAAACCATCAATGGACAATGCTACCGAACACAATTAATCCATTTGAAGAGAGCAGTAGCCAAAAACGCCCGGAATATGCGACCAGACACGAGGCAATAATTTTCCATCATGACAACGCTCGGCCCTACGTTGCTATTCCGGTTAAGAACTATTTGGAAAACAGTGGATGGGAAGTCTTACCCCACCCGCCTTATAGCCCAGACCTTACCCCTTCTGACTACCATTTGTTCCGGTCGATGCAAAACGCCCTCACTGAAATATGGTTCACATCAGAGCAGAATATCAAAAATTGGTTTGATTCATTCTTGGCTGCCAAGCCGGCGCAGTTCTTTTGGGATGGGATCCACAAATTGCCAGAAAGATGGGAAAAAGTCATAGCTTCAGATGGGCAATACTTTGAGTAATACTATTGTACATGTTTTTCTTAAATAAACGTTCAAATTTCGAAAAAAAAACCTCACGAATTAAATTACATACCCAATACCTTCCATTACAGTATTTTTTAAGTTTTTGCAAAGACGATTTAGGACTTTAGAGGCGGTCGAGCAGCAATCTGTTCTCCAGGTTCCTTGTAAGGTTGAAGCGAAATTTTTCATTCCAGAGGGGGGTCCTCAAACAGACAAACCGTTTGAACGGTATGTGAAAAGGGACAGCACTCCTTAAGAGATTGCAAATAATTTTTTCAAATGGATATGACACAAAGGAAACAAACTGTAAAATAAGAGTTTGTGAGAATTATTTGGCATACAGTCATTGCAAGCGAAAGTGCCAAAGCCAAAAGTGTGAAAGGTATGTAAGAAGGGCAGACACTCCTTAAAAGATTGCAAATAATTTTTTCAAATGGATATGACACAAAGGAAACAAACATTAAAATAAGAGTTTGTGAGAATTATTTGGCATACAGTCATTGCAAGCGAAAGTGTCCAAGCCAAAAGTGTTGCTATTATTGTAAGCAACGGCACAACTCTTTACTCCATACAAGTCCACAAACGTCGTATTCGACACAGTTTGCACCATCAACACAACACAACACACAATATACACCACAACTAAACAACGGTTCAACCGATTTTTCTAATAAATACCAGCACCAGCGCACAGATCCAAGCACACTTAAGATCAGCTATTAATGCTAACGCACCCGATTTTCAACCGATAACATCACAAGTCAACAACTGCCATGCCACACCAATACACAGGTGTTGCTAGTCACAGCGTTGGTCCAGGTGCAAGCATCTAAGGAAAGTATTTTGACCTTGCATTGGGTGATCCAGGACCCGAGGCATCGTTTTCACAGAAGAAGCTGTTTAAAGTTTGCAATTACAAACCAAACGGACATTAGTTGAGATTAAAAGGTTGCGGAAGGTCAGCGGTGGTAAAACGAGTAGGATCGTAAGTAAAGTTTTGAAGCTCACAAGCAACAGGCGAGCTCCGCTTCTGAAGGTACTGACTGGCTTTCTACCGGCCCAACAAATCGAACTAAAAAATATGTCTCACCTGGATGCACTGCACTTAGCAGACCCAATGTTCTTCTATTTGCTATTAGACAGCGAAATGTACAACGTAATTCTTCTCAGCAACGTTAAAAGGAACGCTGACGGTTAGGATCCAATTGTTCGACACACACTCTTAAAATGATTGCTTTTCAGAAAAATGCCATCGGTGAGTCCGAACTCGGTGCAGAGTTTTTTAAATCAGATGGATCTTGACAGCACTCTCCTTCTTGAAACGGTCACCTTCGGTACTGCGTAAGCCCCTTATTTGGCAATCAGAATGCTCCCATAACTGGCAAACGATGAAGAAGAAAGGTATCCTATGGCCACATCTATCATTAGAGAGGAAACATATAGGTATGTACGTGCATACATATGTAAATGTAAAAATTAATCACCATATCGGAAGATGTTATAATTTTTGCAAATGGCGTCTTACGTCAATTATATCACGCAAGAGCGTGGAATAATTGTGTCGATATTTTTGACCAATTATCGGTCGGTGGTATTAGCGCAGCATGAATTTCGATTTCATAATCGTGTCGCGCCAACTGGGCAAACATTCCGGCGCTTAGCTACTCGACTCAAACAGTGTGAAACCACAGGAGACCATGCAAGCGTGACCGCCACCGGACTGGTAATTCGGCCGAGAATATCGCGGTTGTGGCTGCCGATGTCGCTAAGAACTAATAAACATCAACCAGACGACGGACCACGCAATTAGACTGCACCAGACCCTACAGCGTATTTTAGTGAAAGACTTACACACGTTTCAGTGCAAAGTGCAAACAGTGCATTAGTTAATGCCTCCTGACCGTCAGTCGCATTTGAATTACTATAAAGCCATCCTCAATTTCAACAAAAATCTTACGTCAATAAGCAAAATGAGAATCTGCATGTGATGCACGAAGAACTATTAAATCCACTCAAAGGCCGTATTATTTTATAGGACGCCATCGGCAATATGGTCACTTTAACTATCGAACACTACAGGGCCATGATAAACGACTTCTTACTGCCGGAACTGGATGAGCGGCAGTGGTGAACATGTGGTTGCAACAAGACGGTGCAAAAGCACACACAGCACGAGCCACAAGGGATATTGTGAAGAATATTGGTCGCGTTATCTCCCCTTTGGCGATTTGGCACGGCCAGCAAGATCGTCCGATTTAACTATCCCAGACTTATCTTTTGGTGGCTACTTGAAGTCGCGGGTTTATGCCAACAAGCCTCAGACAATCGCAGCCGTTAAGAAGAATATTCGACAGGAATGCGAACCCCTGGAAATCTTGCGGAAAGTCATGGAAGATGCGATAAAGCGGGCACAAATGTGTGTCAACACTGGCGGCAGCCACTTGGCGTATATCATCTTTTCTATTTAAAAGATACAATTGTGAAGATCCAAATAATCCAAATTTCTATTACTCAAAATCAGTTTTTTTATTTAGTAAACAATTAATCAAAAATAAAAGTGTGTTAATTCTGCACCACCTTGTATAAGGTGATTCATCGTGAGGTTTGATTTATATTGTAAAATAAAATCCATAAATTTCAAAGTCAACACAAAATTTTTATTATCGGTTGAAGAAAAATTCATGGAATTCACTTTTCAAAAATTAAGTCATGTAAATATTGGCTACAATTACGTGTGAGCTGGTCCATTCAGAAAGTAGAATTTTGGGCGACTAGTTCGAGCGTATCGACTGGTATCTCGCGGATAACACAGGTAATGTTGGCTTCCAAAGCGTCAATCGCAGTTGGCTTATTCCTGAAGACCTGAGACTTAACATATCCCCAGAGAAAATAGTCCAAAGGTGTGATATCGCACGATCTAGGCGGCCAATTTACTGTAGCAAAACATGAAATTAAGTGCTCACTAAAATGATTGTTTGATTGTTTCACGCGCTGTATGGCTCGTAGTACCGTTCTGTTGAAACCAGAGTTCATTTGCTTGAATTTCAGGAAGCATATAGTCCGTTAACATGGCAAGATAACGGTTACCATTGAAGGTAACGTTCTGATTTGCCTCATTTTTGAAGAAATATTGATCAATGATTCCACAAGCCCATAAACCACACCATACCGTTGTTTTCAATGGGTGTAATGGTAGCTCTTGGTATTATTCGAGTTACTCATCAGCTCAAATACGGCAATTTTGTTAATTAACGTATCCATTGAGCCAGAAACGGGTTTCATCACTGAACAAAAATTCACGATAAAACACTGGATTTTCATTGAGTTTTTCTAGAGCCCATTCACTGAAAATAAGACACAAATTGAAGTCGCCTGGCTTCAGGATGAAGAATCGATTCGTCAGGTCTTCGCGGTTTCAGCTACAGCTGCTATAGTCCCTTCACTACGTTCTGGATGTGGTCTAACCGTTCGAGTATCATCCACTTATATAAACTGGGACTCAAATTTGCGAATGATATTGGCAATAGTGGTTTCAGTAGGTCGATTATGTGCACCGTAAGTTCCTCGAATCGCATGAAAAACATTTCTCACAAAATGCTAATTTTCGTAATACAGCTGAACAATTTGAGGACGTTGGTGTTGCGTGGGTGTTTCCATGATGACTTGAAAAACGATACGGAACAAAACTGACAAAGCATTTTGATAGGGGTCACGCGTGATCTGTCAAAATCAAACTTCGCCCCTTATAATATATCTTATAACAAAAGTTTAGAAATTATGTGAAGTGCCCAAAATAGAAAAAATAAATAAATCTATCGAAATCGGAATAAGGGTTCTTAAGGTTCTAAAATCCTCCTTTGTTTTTTAATTTACTGATTTTCGTGTGAGTTGGGTGACTTGGGTTAGCAAAACGTGATATGTTAAATAAGCAAAACTAACCTAACTTTAGTTTTTAAATAAATATCTTTAAAAATTGGTTTAGGTTTGCTATTTATTTAAATGAGTGTTATGTTTTTAATAAAATTTCAAAGTTTATTTTTTCCCAAAATGACATCTTTAAACTTACACAGATGTTTCTTGGGATCACAAATATATTTGTGGTATTACACTGCTATACCTTCTTCCAGATTTTCATTCCATTGCGAAATTGCGCCCTTTCTATCTAAAAAGGATAAGCCTTATTTTCTTCTTGGATTCGTTTGATTCAACTTCTTACTGTGATTTATTGTGAGTTCGTAATTACTTTTTTTTCGACAATTTTTTTTAAAGAGCTTAACACTCAGGAGAGTATGGCTTCTCCTAATATGCCGAAACATGAGTCCAGTTTTTTGCAAAATTAGATAGAGAGAGAAAAAAGATATTTGGGCCTGGATGGCCTGTAGTCTGTTTTTAGCAACTTCAAATTTCACATGATTGCAGTTGACTCAAAAAAATTAATGACTTTCAGGCCCGATCGGGACTCGAACGCCGAGACGTTCGATTGGGAAACTAATGCACTTTCATTTCAGTTATGGCCAAACATAACAACTTATCTTACTAAGGAACTCAATTTTAAACTTTAACGGTGCCATCATAATAGATCGATGGTATGTGCTATTGATGAAATGTTGCAAGTTTTATACTTGCTAAAAACACTTTTCTGTTTTCTTTATCAACAGTTTGGCTATGGAAGTTATTTCCTTTTGTTATTCCCGTTGTTTGAAGGTGGAGAGAAATATTTAGTTTGTTACAAAAATGTTTATTTTTTTTAGTTATCTGCCTCTTTCAAATTGCTTCGTCAGCTGACACTATTTTTGTTAAGAAACCCAACATTTATTTGGTAAAGCTATACGTTATCGTCATAATATACATACTTAAAGGGCCTTTATGTTGATGTCATCGGGCCTAAGTCGATTAGCAGTACTTTTGAAATAACCATATAAATTTAAGGAGTGAATCAGTGTTGAATTTAAAATTATAAATTTGTTACAAAGATTTTAATTAGGAATCGCGTTACATTTCAGTTACTTTTGTTTGAGTGAATGAAAAGAAACGCACGTCGAGTACTCCAGTAAGAAGGCATCGCTGATGCAGGAAGCACTTTCCCGAATGCTCCCAAACATCGGCGGGCCTAGATAAGCCCGCGGGATCGTATTCCTGGCATCGATTATTCGATTCATACTAGTATCTTTAGAAGATTACACATCCTTTGACACAACCATAAAACACACATAAACACAAACACATCAATTAAACATTATTCAGGTCTGCGAATCTTGCATGCTAGTAGCCCGGGCTACTAGTATCTTTAGAAGATTACACATCCTTTGACACAACCATAAAACACACATAAACACAAACACATCACACACACACACACACACACACACACACGGTTCCGCCAGTTCAAGTGCTAGCAAAGGGAATCACATCCAGGGCTCCAACGGCTTCTATCTGAATCCCCAGCCAATCATACCAGTCGATGTTTGTTGTTTGTAGTTAATGTTTGTTCGTTCTGTTTGCTTTGTCGTCCAGTGATTGCTTTGGTTCGAAACCAGACCTCTGACCCAAAACCAAAGCTAAGGTTGAGAGTTTCAATTGAGACCGCCGCATATTAAGGAAAACTATTTTCACGTACTCGTAATACACCAGAAGGCCCGTAAACCTTCTTGCAGACCTATGGCGTAAACAAACGACTCCGGAGAATTGTGGGCTTTCCTTTACAATTTTGTATTTAGCTCTTGTGAGGGTATGGGGGGTTTTACAAGCCTTTAGCAATTGAATTTACCAATATAGAATTTATGGTGGACTCTCGGCCATTGTTGGGGTGTCGACATCTTGGGGCATCAAGAGTGAGATTCTCTAGCCGTCCGCCTGCATCTATCCAGGGTGTTTTATGGTCATCTCTGGAGCCATAGGTAAAGAGAGGGAACTGGATTCACGAATCCAATAAATTCCAGACAAGGGGTGAAACAGACAAAAAAATAACCAATGGAAGAGGAGGATTTTTGGAGCGTGTTTTGTACGTAACATTACTTATAAAACTACGCGAAACAATTATGTTTTTGTTATACGAAATACCAAAAGAAAATACTATGCTTCCAAATTCAATACAGATTTACTTAAGCAGCTTTGGAACAATCTACGTCAGATAGGTATCTCTAGTATGTAATTTAGTGCTGAATTTCAGATTGATCCTGATCTCTTAAATAGTTTCTTTCTTAAAAGCATATCTGAAAATTTTAGTTTTAACCTATATGAAAGTATAAATCACAAGCAAGCCCCTTCGATATAAAGTACAAACTGTGACCGAAAATAAAGTGATGAAGCTATTGGTAAAGATGGGGTAGATATGCGATTTATTGAGCTGATTATATCATTTATAGTGTCCAACTTAACCCACATTTTTAATCACTGATCACAACATCAATTTTTCCCAAATCTTGAAAAACTGTCCGAGTTGTACCTGTTGCCAAAAAAACCTAATCCGGTACCTGCAGCAGATTTTAGACCTATGAGCGTATTATCCTGTCTATCAAAAGTCTTTGAAAAATTAATGGCTAAATAGCCGATCCAACATCTACCAATTATTAAGTTGCTTTATGAGGGACAATCTGGTTTCAGGTCTAACTACAACTTGCGGATAATGAAATAGAGTCTTCTTATGATAATTATATGTTATAATTTAGCTACTAAATAATATAAAACAATTCTTGTTAAATAAAAAAAAAATATTTTAACGATGAGTTAGAGTAGGTCTCTTCAAAGAAAAAGTAGGTGGCTGGCCCCCCCGATTGCTTCCTAAAGATTATTATTCAGTAGTAACAAATAACATTTTGGTTTGTAAAAAAAAAAAATTCAAAAATCAACTGCTTTTTTCGGTTTAAAATCGAGATAAAAAAAACGGATAATAAAATCTCATTCTATCGGACAGAACGAGTCATGTGTAGAATATTGTGTTAAAATTTCAGCTGAATCGGTCCAATAGTTTTTTTTTAATCATCCGGGCCGACGGATAAAAAGTGGTTAAAGTTTGGAGCTTTGCCGCAGCTGCAGGGTACGCTCTCCATTTTTATTTGATGTAACTTTAAAATCACTTATTGTACCGGTCTAACATTTTCACAGCATATTCTCAACTGATTGAACTTTAAAAATATGCAAAAATCGATTTTTTGAAGATCGAACATGAGACTACCCCCTTAAATTGTTAACATTGTCACTAGCCTGAGTTTTGTCAATAACTAATAAATGTCAGGATTCGACCACATTAATTATAACATCGGTCGAATACTATATATGGATGTCATCGCAAAATCTGGATATCTGCAAGTTTTAATTTTGCCCTTATCACACATGCTTTGTGTACATAGTACAGTCGTAATGACTCTCTGTCCTAGCGTAAGCTACAAGCAGCATTAATTACAACATCGTTACCTTAAATTATCCCGCGTTATTGTGTGCGTATGTTGGAAAACGAATGAGTGATGCAGTCGATGTATGCAAAGCCGAAAAAACAAAGCAATCAGAGAAAAAATTGCACTAGTTAAGTTTCACCGATAAAATAAAAAAACAAATATTCAATAACTTTGTACAATACCAAGTCCAGCGAACAGAGGCCTTTATTGTTAAATAGTCAAGATCCAAATGGCCGAGATACAATCAAAATCCATTTTAATTCAACTTCGTATGACATAAACTGTTATACAGTGTATATGAGTTAATTAAATATCAAAATTTAATTCAATTCAATGAGAGAAGCTTATTTATGGATATGATTAAGTATAAGATAGAGTAAAGTTTACATTGTTTCGCAAATACGATATTAGTTCAATTAAAATAAAATAATGAGAATTTAGAATTGATAGTAACATAGCTCATAGTGTGGTATGATTAATATGTTAATAAAATAAGCAATTAATGATCGACAATGTGTAAACTAATTAAAGTCCAAATATTCCCAAAAATTTTCTCGCCGCTGGAATAAAGTTTCCGCAAGTAGGAAAAAGAGCTACTTTGTGCACTGGGCGAACAAGGTATCTATTTGAAGTTCGTAGATTTACAACTCGTACGTGTCCGTCCTTGCTCGGGTGGATTGCAGTCACTCTTCCTAATGCCCATTTTCCTGGAAGTAGATTGCCTTTCTTGAGTGCTACCATATTGTTGTAGGTTTCGTTGCGGCTCCAGCCAACGTGTTCTTGTTGTAAAGAGAAGAGATATTCCATGCTCTATCTTTTCTAATAGCCTCTAATCTTAGATTGTAAAGTTGCCATTTAACAAATTGATTGAGTTGCACTATTTCGGGGGGCTCAGAAACGGCTAAATACGACTCACCTAGAATGAAATGAGCAGGTGTTAGAGGATCAAAGTCGTTATCAGAATTTTGACATAAAAGAAGGGAATTCAACAAAGCCTCAATTTGTGTGCGAAGGGTATACATTTCTTCGAAGTTCAGGATGTCGGAAGCAATGGCGTGATGGAGATGTCTTTTAACTGATTTTACCCCCGCCTCTCACAAACCACCAAAATGTGGTGCTGAGTGCGGAATGAAATGCTATGTAATTGAATCACGCACAAGAGACTGGACTGTTAACGAATTATGTTGTTCTGATAATGTCAGTTCTGCAGTTCGGAAAGCAGTCCGATGGATGGTTTGCCTCGTCTCTCTTCAGAACGGCGTAGTGCAGTTAAAAATGCTTCGGTGGTCAGGTCACTGACCAGTTCTAGGTGTATGCACTTTGTAACTATACAGTTGAACAGCAAGACGTATCCCTTTATCGTACAGGCTTTCCGTCCGAATTTAGATCTTATTTAAATAAATCCAGCATAATCACACCCACAGTGTGTAAAGGGTCTACTCACCTTAATCCGCGGAGAGGGTAGATTTCCCATAATTTGAGATCATGTTGCCTTTCTTTGCCAACAACATTTCACACATTCGTACGTTATTTTGTCAAAATTTCGACAGCCGTGGATCCAGTATTCCTAAAGGATCAATGTAAACAATCTTGTTATTCCAGGATGCAGCCATCTTTAGCGAGAGTAGAGTGCAATGAGTTTTGTACAACGTTCCCCTTTGAAATGATGATGGGATGTTTTGCGTTAAACGAGATCTTAGCTTCTTGGATTTGATCTTCAACACGTAGTATTTTTTCGTTATCTAGTAAAGGGTTTAAGTTATAAATTTTACAGGTTTTTGCTTCACTAAAATACAAATTCTGTAGTCATTTTATTATATCTTTCTTAGCGTTATAAATTTCATTAGGCAGAAGTTCTAACCGAGTTTATTGGGATTTTCGGTGACATTTAAAGATGAAACGATATACATAAGTAAAAGTACAAATCAAAAGATGCCACAAAGAGATGCAAGTCGAGAGAGATTCTAGAGGGTATATGTATATGAAATGTATGTTATGGGATAATTTTCATAACTTTCTTTCAACCATTGTGGCCCACTGCACCAAATGGAGTGTGACAAAAGGTTCGATGTTTTAATGCCGCGCGAAGCACAATCTGCGGGGCTCTGATTCGAGTTAACATGATACAATTGCGATACAATACGATTGCGAGTTATAATATTGAGAATTTCGGTGGTTCCGTTTCCAATGAAGGCTTCCCAATGTTGTGGGTTTGCCGACAGCCAAGAAAGAATTACTTGAGAGTGACACCAAGCAAAGACTTTCGAACTGGTTATGTCTAAAGGTGTTTGAACAGCAAAAATTAGGCGTGAAAGTAAAAGCGCACCACAAAGCTCAAGCCGAGGAATACTTATTTGCCTAATGGGAGCGACTCCAATTTAGGCCGCAACGATGTTTGTTATACTGACTCCAGAAAGTACTCGCCGTGAATAGATAACAGCGACATAGCGGATGCCGATGCATCAGAGAAACCGTCCAGCTAAAGTGATGAATCACTGACGGGAAATTTTTCGTTATAATCTTTTTTCAGCTATTCTAACAGGTGAACCCATAATTATGGGTCACACGAAGTCCCATATGACACTTTGCACAAACAAAAGTGTTCCAAAGGATCTGTAGGTGATTTTCTCCAGGCATTCCTTTGGTAGTCAGTGTCGTTTTTCGCCACCCAAATTTGACGAAATATTTAGACTATATCAGCGGTAAAAACATATAGACGTCTACGAAATCTGAGGTAAACAGACAAGAGATTATGCTGAATTAGAGGATTGATCATAAGCGATTCATTCAGAGAATTGCTATCAAAATCCTTAAAGGAACCATCGAACACGACGCGAAGTTTTGTTATAGCACTGTCTGACTTAAACACCGCGTGATGTGGTAAAAAAAAGGAGTCCTAGGTCTAAATACTCCTGCATAAACCACGAATAAGATTGAGAAAGATTTTTATTACTTACAATCTTTTTCTCAATTGCTTTTAACCGCGAGTATGCACCACCAAGGTGATTATTGAATCACATATAGTATATCACTATATATTGGGTCTATAACTTAACGGGCGGTTTGCTAAGAGATGGCGTAACTTGTATTATTCAATTGGAACATGCGTTGGAAAGCTACTGTCATTGTACGTCATTTCAGTATATGTTATTCATTTGAAGCGTTATAATTATATTTTTTTACTCAAATATGTCGAACTTTGTGCCTGAAAAAGTGTTTTTGCGGGGAGTTCTTCTTCATTACTTTAATATAAAGAAAACTGCTGTCGAAAGTCATCGTATTTTGGTGGAAGCTTATGGTTAGCATGCTAGCTGAGAGAAGGTGCCAAAAGTGGTTTGCACGATTTAAAAGTGGTGATTTTGGCTTGGAAGACGATGAACGTCCTGGGCAGCCAAAAAAGTTTGAAGATAAAGAACTGGAAGCATTACTCTATGAAGATTGTTGCCAAACACGAGAAGAGCTCGCAGAATCTTTGGGTATCACTCAAGCAGCCATTTCAAAACGCTTAAAAGCAGCTGGATATATTCAAAAGCAAGTTAATTGGGTTCCACATGAACTCAAGCTGACGTTAAAAGGCGATTTGTCCGAAATGATGCTGGAACGCCACAAAAGGAAGTCATTTTTGCATCGGATTGCTACTGGTGATGAAAAATGGATCCATTACGACAACTCCAAGCGCAAAAAATTATATGTTAAACCCGGCCAACCAGCCAAATCAACGGCAAAACCGAATATCCATGGCGCTAAGGTAATGCTCTGTATTTGGTGGGATCAGATGGGTGTGCTGTATTATGAGCTGCTAAAACCGGGACAACGGACAACTCTACCGAACACAATTAATCCGTTTGAAGAGAGCAGTAGCCGGAATATGCGACCAGACACGAGGCAATAATTTTCCATCAGGACAACGCTCAGTGTGGATGGGAAGTCTTACGCCACCCTCCTTATAACCCAGACCTTGCCCCTTCTGACTACCATTTGTTCCGGTCGATGCACAACGCCCTCATTGAAATACGGTTCACATCAGAGCAAAATATCAAAAATTGGCTTGATTCATTCTTGGCTGCTAAGCCGCCGCAGTTCTTTTGGGATGGGATCCACAAATTGCCAGAAAGATGGGAAAAAATCATAGCTTCAGATGGGCAATACTTTGAATAATACTATTGTACATGTTTTTCTTAAATAAACGTTCAAATTTTGAAAAAAAAAAACCGCACGAAAATAATTATATACCCAATAGTATATCTTCCTTCGAAGAAATCGGTTTCGAATAACTTCCTCAACAGTCTTGAATGCTTTTAAAGTGTTGTCAATGTCGATGAAAGTTTGATAGTACGGATAACCATGAGTGCTTTTGACGATTCTCTCCTGCAACGTTATTCCAAAACTTTTCCGCTATAAGTAAAATGTTGATTTAATTGGGTGTATTAAATAGTGGATCAGCTTAATCCAAATTGACTATATGTTTCCAGTCACTGACATCAATGAAAAGAGTTGGTAATTGTGAAGTTATGTAAAAAATACCGATGCTATCGGTACTAAGCCGATAGATGTTCTTGCAGTAGTGGAAACGATTCAACTGGTGGGTAGTCGCGAATTTGTTCGTTTGAAACCAAGCCTCTGAACACGAACGATACCTGCGATCACTCTATTAAAATGTGAAAATTGTTATTGGTTCTTGAAAATGTCTTTTACTTTCCCAATTGCGGTAGGCAGCAAGGTTTGGAGATGATGAGCATTTACTTTGACCCAGTGATATGTGACAAGTTTACTCGATGATGAACGAGGTGACGAGGGCAATTTCGATTGAGAATTAAAAGTTTCTGAGTTAGTCATATCTAGTGTATGGTGATGCGAGCTGCAATTTTTGCATCGATATTTCGATTGGCACTGATTGGAATTGTGTCCACTTCGTAAAAATGTAAAACACAGTCTCTTTGATTTGACGAAATTACGTTTGGCATTAACAGCCACTGAAGGAAATTCATCACAGTGTTTGAGACGATGAGTGTCTTTCTATTAGGGACATTTGACGGTGGATGACACATGCATGCTTCAAATAGCTACCGACTTGTTTTTACATCGATCACGAACGAGCGATTTGCACAACTCAAGATCCTCACAACGACGTTCCAAAAATACAAGGAATTCTATGCTAAGAGTTTACCAATTTTGACAGGTTTCAGGATCTATCTTGGCCAGTAGGTCGTAAATCATCCAAGGGTCCTTATCAAGCGAGTTATATGAATCGAGCTTCTTTGAGAACCTTGTCCGCACCATTTGACACCTTACGAAGGGATTTTACCTTAAGAGATGACGTAGACGGCAATTGCATAAAAAATTCTAACATAGTGTTCATAAGATAACGGTGTCTGTGGTATTTTCTAACTAGTCTATCTCAAGCTAAATCATATATAGAATCAGAACCTGGAAGTAAGTTTAACGAAGGCAGGAACTTTTGAATTGGAGACAAAATAACTTGGTTGTGGACTGTACTCAAATACATGTCATGGAAAGCGGACTAAAAATTTTGATTCAAAAATCAAAAAATCAGTTTCAGGATCAATTAAGCCTCATCATTAACAAAATTTTAAATCCGTTCTTGTGTAGACATAAACTTATCCTATAGTTCATTGAGTTTTTCTGGGCGAACTTGCAATGCTTCTAGGCTAACGACATTCATAACTTTTTCGGAACAATTTGCAAATTTTGTTAGCGGTCCTTTTAAATGACCACGATATGGGCGCAAAACCGAAAGAGCATGAGTCATTTTGCACAAAATAAAGTGACGGTTATACATCGTTTGGATAGATTTATTGATTGAATATAATGTTCAGAATATAACCCTTAATTAAAATCGATAACGATAGCGCAAATAAACAAATGATTAAAGTTTTTAGAGAGCGTGCTTTCAAACTAGAACAATTTCATGCATAATCTAACTTGATCCTAACTATCCTCACTGATAAATGAATTGTAACCACAATTAAATCTAACACTTTTGATTAGTTAACTTTGAATTACATGGAATGTAGTATGTGGAATAGCCAGAGTAACGCGATCTCCGTTAAACAGCGACTAAATATATTGGTGATTTGATCAATTTTTTATAAATCAGGTATCCAAAATCTGGTTTGATACAGACCAAAAATATGTACACGTATTTTGGAACACGATTGATTGATGCAGTCAATGTGTGAAAGGCCGAAAACCAAAGCAACCAGAGATTAAACTGCACTAGTTAGGTTCCACAGATAAAATATCTTGAGATAGTCAAAATCCAAATGGACGAGATACAATCAAAATAAATTTGAATTCAACTTCGTATGACGTTAACTGTTATACAGTGAGTATGAGTATAATATTATCAAAATTATCAATATCAATCAAAGTAAAATAATGAGAATTTTCAAGTGATAGTAATACATATAGTACATAGTGTGGTATGATTAATGAATTAATGAAATAAGCAATTAATGATCGGCAATGTGTATACTAATTAAAGTTCAAATATTCCCAAACAGTATGTTGTGATCTTTTCGTTGAATATTTCTTAATGGTATTTTGCCTTATATTTATCTTATATAATTCTATAAACTTCTGTTAACGTAGAATTCATCTTTCAACAGGAGCATTACAGGTTGTTTGCTGAAATGACGTGATGTGGAGATTAATATTAAATTGTCTGCAAAAGTCCTGAAAAATGTGTATTCTGACCCTTGGTCATTCAAAATTTTTCGAAGAATACCGTGCAGGCTAATAAAATGTTTAATTTGTTTGACTGTATTTAAACTATTCTGTATATATTTTATGGTATATGCTGTTCCAAATTCAGAAAATTTATCAATTATAGTGAGAATGCTTTTGTCATTAATACTGTATCTATGTATTGTATATGTACAATGTCTAAGCACTTGGTTGTATTTTGTCGAAATGAATTATTTTGTTGTCCGAAAAATGGTCTTTTAGCCAACGTTTGGGCCGAAATTGTATTCGTCGGCTCTGGTTTAGGTGGTCTTGATGGGAGGGTGTTTGGGTCTTCTGTAATTGGTCTTCGGTAATTATTTAGTTGGGTTCTGTATTGCAGATATACGGTAGTCTCTGTTAGTTTATTTTCTGTTGGGGTCTAAATTACTTTTGAACTATTGGTGGTCTCAGGTTTGGTTGACCAAATCCTGGATAGATGAAATTTTGATAGCGAAAGGTTCTTTGGAAAGGATTGGTCCATACGGTAGGCTTTTAATTTAAGGATTAGGACTTATTACTGGTTTAAAAAGAAGCTTACGTTCACATCTGATATAAGCCATGTTCTGCTGTCTCATATGTAATTAGCGAATGCTTCGGATAATGATTGCGGTTTCATAGTCCATGCTGTAGAACCCAGGGTTTTTTTTTTTTTTTAGTCCGGTTAAAATAATATTAAAACATGTTTCGTTACACAGTTCTCCCTTTGCTTTAATGTTATAAAAGCATTATAAATATTATAGAAAGAATTTCGATGATCTCTCGTTAAAAAATTGCTTTGTTGTTTTACTTCGTTTTTGAAGGTATTGTAGGCCTTCAATTTTATTACGAATATCTCGTAATAGTAGCTTGCCATATGTATTATTGTTTATAAGATAATTTCTTCTACGTTTGTTATAAAATCATAAAGCAGGCGTAAATTGCCTTCATATTTGGGCATATCCTTGGTAGCATCTGTATTCGTAAAGAATTATAAAGGTCATTTGGACCAAAAGTAATAGAGAAAATTGATGTATTACTAGTCGTCATTTCAATATTTTCATTTATATTAGATAATCTTATTTCACTATTAATTTCAATATCACCTTGTACTGAATTTTACACAATTTAATTCACTTTCTTTTTGATATGGTTTGCTCGTTTGGTTTGAATTTAAAGATTTTTCTTCGTATTTTTTTATATTTTAAGTATAAATGAAAAGCATAACATAACTATATCATGAATCTAACTTACAGTGAAATGAGTGTTGCCATGATCTCTGGCTTGGTTGTCTGTGCTGGTGTACAGGTTCTGGAACTGTAGAGTTTTAATGTTAAGTTGCAGGTAACACTTCCACAAAAAGGAAATCCGAGAACATAATCTAAAAATAAAAATAAAATCAAAATTGTAATTCAAGGGCGACCGATCCAATGAGATCTCTCCTATATTGTAGAAATCCCGACAGTGTCGAGACAGCTGTAAATATTCTGCGCGAATCAAGTTCTGGATCGTCCAATAAGGTCAAACATAGTCAAAATAGTTCTATAGAAGAAAGCAGTAAGTCTAATAACACTTACCGTAATCAGGGTAACAATAAGAATAGAAATTGTAGACGTGATAAAATCAGACAACATTCAAACCGTTTCCATCAACAATCAAGTCCACATATTATTCCTTATAAACATACAAATCCAACACCTCATAATTATATTCCAGGACCATCTACATCTCAATCATATCATAACCAATTCAATTAAACATTCGATGGCAACCCTCAATACCAAACTTCCCCAGAACCCATGGAAATTAAAATGGCCCAAGGAAACAGCAACAAACGCCAAACACAAAGAAAATCAGATGAAGGAAATAGAGGTAATACTTCGGTCAGTGAGAATGAAGAAAATTTTCCTTCAAATGCCTCGCATCAAAACTGCCACATTGAGTAGTTGAAGGCAAAGTGAGACCACTTAAATTCGTTATAGACACCTGACGCACTCGATCAATCCATCAACCAAGGGCTGTGATCCCTAGATAAAATAAAACCTATCAAAAACCCAATCGCAGTAAAAACCCTTAACACTCACGTCAAATTATCACAGAAAGCTATTATACCTATGTTTAAACATTTAGGAAATCCGCAAGACAAACTCGAGATGTACCAGGTGTACCGGTATGAAGTGAGCGTTTTATTCAAAGTATTGGCCATTGCTAGCTACACATTTTTCCCATCTTTCAGGCAATTTATGGACTCGACGCCAATAAAGCTGTTCGTTTTTTGAAGCAAACTAAAAAGTCACCCAATTTTCGAATTCTTCGTAGGGTTCGAAGTGCTGCTCAGCTATATCGATAAAAACAAATGGTAGTCGGAAGGAGCCAAGTCTGGTGAATACGGCGGGTGGGGTAGCAGCTCCCAGCCAAGTGCTTTGATTGTATCCTGATCCAGTTTTGCTTGGTGTGCAGGTGCATTGTCATTGGAGAAAAATTATTTTGCTGTGTCTTCAGGCCCATTCTGGTCGTTTTCGATCAATGCATGGTTCAAATTGATTATTTGTTGTCGGTAGCGATCTGTATCAACGGTTTCACCAGATTTTAGGAGCTCGTGGTAGACCAAACCTTTCTGGTCACACTTGACACACAGCATTGTCTTCTTGTCGAATCGATCTGGTTTTGCAGTCAAAGTTGATGGTTATCCCGGATTAACCAACGATTTTTTCCTTTTAGGATTCTGAAAATAAATCCATTTTTTATCGAAAGTAACAATTCGATGCGAAACTGATTTTTTATCGTGTCTTTAAGGCAAAATTTCACAATTTTGGCACCCATTTCACAGACTTTTTGATCTTTTTTTTCATAGCTTTCAAACGACCAGAAATTATTTGTTGGGCAACTTTTAATATGCCTGCCATTTCTTTCTGACTCAAAGTGTCAAAGTGTCAATATTGGATGAAGAATATTGTTTGCGATTCGGCGTCTTCAAACTTTTTTGGTGGTCTTTCACGTTCTTCATTTCTCACATTAAAATCGTTATCTCTGAACCGTTAAAACCATCTTTTGTATGTTGCTTCTAAAAGAGCATAATCACCTTATTCCCCGACAAGCATTCTTCAAATGAAAACAAAAAATTGATGCTTTCCGCATTTTCTAGTAAAAAATTTGACATTTTTAACACGATGAAAAAATATGACGTTGCTTATTAGCACCGAATAAGAATGACCAATGATATTCCAATTCAAACAAAAAGATATCGGTACCCACACATCCACAAAACCGAAGTAGAAAAGCAGATAAAAGGCATGCTTAAAAACGGAATAATACGGCATAGCAATTCTCCGTATTCGGCACCTATCTGGATCGTCCCTAAGAAGGTCGATGCCAGCGGTAAACCTAAGTGGAGACTCGTTGTGGACTACCGCAAATCAAACGAGGTAACAATCGACGACCCGATCCCATGTATCGATGAAATTCATGATAAACTAGGGCGATATCAGTACTTCACGACACTCGACGTGTCCAAAGGATTTTATCAAATAGAAATAGACGAACGAGATATTGATAAGACGGCATTCAGCATCAAAAACGGCCACTACGAATTTCTCCGTATGCCATTCGGACTGAAAACAGCGCCATCGACGTTTCACTGTCTCATGAATAATATCCTAGAGGGTATAACATCTTTGCAAGACCATCTGGATCACTAACAAGGATCTTCAAAAGGCTTTAAAAAACCAATTTGAAAATACAATTAGATAATTCGGAGTCTCCTAAGAAAGAAACTGCGTTCCTCGGACACATAGTCGCACTTGACGATATAATACCGAACCCGAAAAAAATTATTGCATTAAAAATTACCACATACCAAAAACAACTAAACAGATAAAACAGTTTTTATTTCTTACCGGATACTATCGAAAATTTATCTAAGATTATTCGAAGGTAGCGAAACCTATGAAGAAATACCTCATAAAAGACGTCGAAATGAATATCACAGATCCTGAATATGTACAGTTCTTTAACACTCTTAAAACCCTTTTAATCAATTACCCTATTTTAACCTATCCTGACTTTAATAAGAAATTCGTGTTGTCGACAGATGCAAGCCAGTATGGTTGAGGAGCACGATGTAAACTATAGAACCATAGAGAAGGAACTCCTAGCCATCATTTGATCCACCGGTTAATTTTGTCCCTACCTCTTCGGTAGAAAATTTACTTCCGAAACAGACCATAAACCACTCACATGGCTCTTTTCTGTAAAAGAACTAAATCCAAAATTAGTGAGGTGGCGTCTGAAACTTTCTGAATTTGACTACGAAATCAAATATAAGAAAGGCACTAAGAACATGAATGCGGATGCTCTTCCAGTATACCTTATCCTCAAGTAAACATTTTAGAAAACGAAATAATTCCTATGAGCAAACATTCAATTAATGTTTTTAAAACCCAAATCATAATTCGAAGATCCCAGTCCGTTCCCTTAAGTTAAAAACAATACATGTTTTCAACAAGAATCGGGTAACAGTATATTCTAAAACCTTTAATGAAGAAATCGCTTTAACCCTCCTTAAAAATCATTTTAACCCCAAAAATTTGAAGTCAATCTTAGTAGAGGATGAAAACATTTTCAATATGATTAAAGAAACTTTCATTAAATATTTCAGAAGAAATAGTAAACTTAGAATTATTAGGTGTTTAAAGTTACTAAAAGATGTAACAGACGAGGAAGAACTAGCCACAATAACTGAAAAGGAACATTCGAGAAACTACCACAGGGGAATAGAAGATGTCTTTAAAGAGCTAATACTTAGTTATTATAACGCAAAACTAAAACAAAGAATTACCAAATTTGTAATAGTGAAAAATATGTTAGAAATCTACCCAGGCCTCTTTTAAATTAACCGAAATCCCAACCAGACCTCTTAAAATAATACATGTCGATGTATTTTATAGCTTTCAAAAATCTCCCTTCGTTACAATAATTGATATATTTTCGAAACATGCATGCGCTATTAAAATTTTAGGAACAACTTGAACAGAGTTCAAGAAAGACCTTTCCTTCTCAGTCGTTCATAGACCTCCGCGGCGATTAATTGTTTCGAATAATAAGTGAGAAGTAATACTTAACTTAACTAAGATATTAAACAATTTGGACCTAGGCTCCAATTAGCACAGCGGTAGTGTGTTAGCTTGAGACGGCAAAAGTTGTGGGTTCGACTCCAAGTAGTCGGCAGACAGTCTCTTTTTTTTTATTTATTTATTTTTTTTTTAAATAAAAATAAGTAAAAGTGGATTAACATCACGTGATGGATTGTGGTGAGCGGTCCGCTATGACTATAGCGGGAGCTGCTGATGTGTCAGGTGAGGCTTCGAGTGGTTCAAGCCAAACGCCAAAGACAAAGAGAAGGAGGAAACTACCAACGACCACTGTAAAGCTGCTTGGCGGAGTGAGGGAAGGGAACATCTTCGCTTCATTGGCCGCAAGCGAATCAGACGATGAAGAGGAAGAAATGGAGGCAATAAGTAGCAGCATAAAAATGCTACAACAAAGAGTGCTGGCCATTAAAGAAAAACAAATGGAAAGAAGGAAGAGGGAAGGGCAAGAGCAATCCCAACCAGCTCACACAAATCAAAAACAACAGCAAGGAAATACAACAACACAAGTGCTAAAACACAAACAAAAACTTACGAAACACCAGCAACAACAACAACAAGAGCAGCCACAACAATAAGAGCAGCCACAACAACAAGAGCAGCCACAACAACGGCAACAGCAAAAACAGCAGCAGCAGCAACAACAACAGCAGAAACAAAAACAGCAGCAGCGACAAAAACAACAACAACAGCAGAAACAACAAAGGGTTCCACCTATTAATACCTTTAAGATGGAACTAAAGGAAACTAAAGAACTATGTAAGTCGGCCATAGGAAATAATTTTTATATTAAAAGACTTAGCTTAGATAGGCACGCGATCCACTGTAACACAGTGGAGCGCTACAACAAAATTAAAAGTTTATTGAGGGATTCGACGACGGAGTTCTTCTCCTACACCCCGAAGGGTGAGAAGCTGCAGACGATGCTGCTGAGGGGGTTAGAGCCGTCGACTGATCCTGAGGAACTCCTTGCACTGCTAAAAGAAAAGGAGTGCGAAGGGCTAAAATTCGTAGGGGTTAAGCCATTTGTCACGGCTAGAGCCAAGAGGGAGAATTGGAAATTACCGTTTTTCCTGGTTCCAGGAGGAGATTGACAGATATCTAAAAGTAATGGACGAGAAAATCAAACAAACAATGGACAAAACGATACCTCGGTATCAACATACTGACAACGAAGACTTGTTCCGCAATTCAACTATTGACGCACTGCACCGACATAAAAGTAGACTACTGTCAAGACTAAAAACCTTGTACAGACAGTTTACTGACAGACATAACCCGGAGATTATGACATTAAAGTCGTCGATCAAAAACCTCTAAATATTAATAAAAGAAAATTACAGGGCTTCTGTAAGTTTGCATTGGAACAATAAAATTCAGGCTGTAAATACCAGCAACCCGAATATGTTCCCGCAAATAAACAAAATATTTCGGAGGAAAGATCAAAACGACCTTTCATGTCTCAAAATCGCCCGAACGACAAACAACGAAAACATACTTTTGGCAGCAGGCATAGATCCAAATGAGGCTGTGGAGGATGACAACTTCTTTGTGATCGAGGATCCGCAGGAGAAAGTTGAGCGACTTTTCAGGAAGTATATAGGGCGAATGATATCATTGGCCCTAACCACGATTTGGAAAGTCGAGTCCTTGCGCACAATTTCTACCTTCGAAACGAAATAGTGAACTGGCGAATCGAGAACTCGGGTTTCACCCAGTTCAGTGATGAGAATATGGCAAATAATGTCATCGCCAATGAAAGGGAACTTTCCCCGTTCATTTCGAAAGAAGAGCTCCAAATGATCTTCGACACAATCAGAAGAAAGAAATCTGTGGGAATCGATGATATACCAAACATTGTGCTTCGACATCTCCCTCTAGAAGCGGTGGACATTTATACCACCCTGTTTAACAATGCAATGAATAATGCACATTATCCGACGCATTGGAAAACTGCGGTGGTACATCCGATCCCCAAAAGGGATAAAGACACCTCCAATCCGGCGAATCTCCGGTCGATCAGTCTCCTTCCAAACATCAGCAAGGTTTTCGAAAAGGTTATCAATAGGGTTCTGACTAAGTGGGTTGAGGACAAAAATATAGTTCCGGATAATCAATTCGGTTTCAAGGCGGGGCATGATATTATTCACGCCGCGTCTAAACTGGTTTCCGATATCCAATGGAACAAAGCCAAGAAACAGTGCACTGGTGCCTGCCTGATTGACTTGGAAAAAGCCTTCGATACCGTATGGTTAGAGGGGCTCTTCTACAAATTGAACAGGCTGGGCATTAGCAGACCATTGCTGTATATTCTTTTCAATATGCTCACAGATAGACAGTTCATCGTGAAGAATGGCGATGTGACTTCTACTGGAACTTTTCATGTTAAAAACGGTCTCCAACAAGGTGCGGTTAATTCGCGGATTCTTTTCAACATTTACACAAGTGATTTGATAGGTTCACTTCACCATGCCATAGCGTACGCAGACGACATAATCGCGTACAGATCAGGTCCAAAGATTGAGGTCATAAACATACTCTTGCAACGTGATTTCGATAAAATTAAACAATATTGCGACGACTGGAAGTTGAAGATCAACTTTCAGAAGTCGGAAACCATTCTTTTTAGGACGCCTTTGTCTGGGGCCTCTGCGGATACCAGAAAGAATTGGCGAAAGTTTCAGATCGTCGGACAGTACGGTCAACCACTTGCTTGTCGAAATGTAGTCAGATACCTTGGGATCTGGCTAGATCAATATCTGTATTTTAATAAACATATAGATGTTGCTCTGGCCAAAGCCAGAGGAGCTTTTGCCCTTACAAAGAGACTGTTTTATAGCAGACAACTCGATGCGAGGGTAAAGGTGATCTGCTACATGGCCCTTATTCGGCCTATGCTAACATTTGGTTGTCCCGTGTGGTTCAACGTGAGAGCAAGACTTTTTTAAAAGATTCGGGTGTTTGAGAGGGCTTGCCTTAGGGCTTGTCTTCGCCTTTACAGAACACCAGAGTCTGAGTACATAAAATTCTATCCTAATGAGGTTTTGTACAATAGGGCGAACCTAATAAGAGTGGACAATTTTGTCATTAAGTTGATTCGAAGACACATTGCAAGAGCAATGACCTCGTCGAACAACCTGATCTCTGGGGCTTATTACCCCAATTATATGTATCACGAGAGAGTTCGCCTTGACGGCTTTATTCCACCAGAAGCGTTCCTCTATCTTGATAAGAAAGGCTTGATCCAGGACAGATTAGCGGTGCCGTTAATCTTTCACGTCGCTCGAACAGCTGCGGACAGGCGACTCAACTACGACAGAGATGTCGCACACGGCAGTGCGGAGCGTCTCCGGTTCAGTAGAGCGGTAGGGAGTCGCGACATGAGAGATGTTGCTCGGCAGCACCAACAATTTTGGTAGCTTATTGAAGAAGAGGATGCTTCGTCGTCGAATTCCTCAATTACTAGGTAGCTTCCTCGAGTGAAGCAAAGTTGGCCAGCCTATTAGATTTTAGTTTTAGATAGGATTAAGTTAGATTTAAGAAAAAAAAAAATAAAAAAAAAATAAAAAAAATACATATGTATGTACATATATTTATATATTAAGTATATATATATTATGTATATATATATATATAATATTTAACTTAATTGTTTATTAGATGTAAGTAGGTTAAGTATATTAAGATTTATTTTAGGTAGTTGGTAAGCTTTAGTTTTAAGTTTTATATTTCAACAAAAAAAGTCCATTTACTAAGTTTTTTTTAAAATCTGTTTTCTTAGTTTTAGGCTTAATTAATGCAAATATTAAAATAAGAATAGACTGTAAGATACGTCGAAAGACATAGATTAAGTGTTAGGTTTATCTTAGAGTGCCCGTATGGGGCCAGTAAGTTAGATTAAGGTAATTTTAAGTTAATTAAGCTAATTTTTAAGCATTTTTTTTTTGTTTAGCCTATAAGAATTAATATATAAGAAAATAAAAAATGCATTTAAACTCTAAACTCTAGACCTTTCCTTCTACTTTAGTCAATTTGTACCAGTGAAAAAGTTTATAGTAGACAACGAGCTAGGTTTTAAAGTATTACCCCTGAAAGAATTTATATTGCAACAAAACATAAAACTGCATTTTACTTCTAACAGTAATCACACATCAAACGCTGATGTCGAACGATTATATAACACAATAAATGAACATATCAATTAACAATGATGGCACAAACAAGCCATTTTTTGATGTCTTAATATGAGTTGAACTGCTGATCAGCCAAACCATGTGCCATTGAATGGAACAAGTAATAATCGGACAGCGCTATATATGGGGAATATGGCGTGTGGGGTAGGACTTCGCATTTGAACGTTTCCAGGTAGGATTTAATGGGTTTGGCAACGTGAGGCCGAGTGTTGTCATGCTGTAGGATCACTTTTTCATGCTGCTCTGCTCGCGCAGAACTCGGCTTAATCGCATCAATTGAAGTTGATCGCTTTGTTGGGTTTTAATAGTGAATAATAAATAACAACAACGTTGTGAATATTCAGCTGTGCCCACGGCGTTGAAACATGACTTTGAGTTGCTGTAATGAATACAATTCTTATCACCCGTCACGATGCGATGAAGAAAACTCTTCCTTTTTTGCTGCTGAAGCAGTTGTTCACAGGCGAAAAATAGACGCTCAACTTCCCTTGGCTTCAATTATAAGAAACCCAAGTTCCTTGTTTTTGAATCATTCTCAACGCATGCAATCGTTTGGAAATAGCTTGGCTCGTAACTGCAGATACTGAAGCAAACTCTTCTTGCATTTTTCTCGGATCCTCATCTAGCAATGCCTCCAATTCAGCGTCTTGGAAGGATTTTGACCTTTCTTCACGCGGACGGTCGTTAACATCGAAACCAGTGTCTTTGAAGCGACGGAACCAATCACGGCACAAAGTTTAACTTAGAGCAGTATCTCTGAAAACCGTCATTCTTTTTGAATGAAAGAAGAAAATCAACACTTCCCGCGAATGACTATTAGGCACAAAATCAGACATTTTCACACAACCAAAAGTATATGACGCCAAAACAAAATCACTAATGTGTCAAAGCGGTTTGTTTAAGATATGTCTAAGCTTTGTTCATGACGTTTTGGACAAGATGACGCTTGTCAAATGTGAAAATGGCAAACGAAATTGTTTTTTACATTTGCTGATGTACATACCATACATATGAATAATCAGAAGCGGGTACTTGAAAATCAGGGGAAAAATTGCAGCGTACATTAATCACTCTGATCTTAAAAATTAAAAGCAGCAAGAATCCAGATATATGTATCTTCCTACTTAATGGAAGATTTCCCAGTTCTCCCAAATTACACTGCAGTACAGCAAGTAGGGGTAGAGAACAGCGCTAACTCTCCACCACACACATGAGAACCTTCCATATCAGCATTTTTGACGCCATCCATCAACAACAACACATTGATTACAAATACCAGCAGTGAGTTAATGGAAGAAATAAGCTCGCTAATAAAAATGGTAGCGAAACTAGATTTCTGTAAAAATGAAGTAGAACATTTTAACGCCATCGAACAATTAGGGACTAAGTTTTTATAGTTTAATGGTATTGATGTTGTTTAATGGTTAGTAATCTAAATCGACTATTCCAGTCAGAAGGCCTATTAACCACATGGATAAAGCGTGGAATTATTGTGCCGATGTTTTTGACCAATTATCGGTCGGTGGTATTAGCGCAGTGTGAATTTCGACGTCGATTTCATAATCGTGTCGCGCCAACTGTGCAAACATTGTGGTGCTTAGCTACTCGACTCGAACAGCTATTGGGTATCACCAAACGAATTTTAGTGAAAGACTTACACATGTTTCAGTACAAAGTGCAAACAGTGTATCAATTAATGCCTCCTGACCGTTAGTCGCGCGTGAACTACTGTAAAGCCATCCTCAATCTCAACAACAAAGAGGACAATTTTGTGTCGATTTTGCACTGAAAATCCGCGTGTGATGCACGAAGAGCCATTACATCCACTCAAAATCACTCTGTGGTGCGGGGTTCATGCGGAAGGAGTTATTGGGCCGTATTTTTTTTTTTTTTGAGGACGCCATCAGCAGTACAGTTACTGTTACGCCGAACGTTACAGGGCCATGATAAATGACTTCTTACTGCCGGAATTGGATGAGCGGGCTTTGTGAACATGTTGTTTCAACAAGACGGTGCAATCGCACACACAGCATGAGCCACAAAGGAAGCGTTTCTTGGTCGCGTAATTTTCCGTTTTCGTGATTTGGCATGGTCAGCAAGATCGCCCGACTTAACCATCCCAGACTTCTTTCTTTGGGGCTACAGCAGTTATCATCAAAAATCTTGCGTAAAGTCATGGAAAATGCGATAAAACTGACACAAAAGTGTATCAACACTGGCGGTAGCCACTTAGCGGATATAATCTTTTCCACAATTGCAAAGGTCCAATTAAAGATTTCCACCACTAAAAACTATTTTTGTTTTTTTATTAAAAAGTACTTCAAAAACAAAATCGGATGATTAATTTTGCGTACTTTGTATATGACATTCGGTACTTTTAGGCACAACAATATAAAAAAATTGATTGAATGCCACTGTAACGGCCTTGTTCCATTCAAGTTTACAGCGTTTTGGGAGAGGTGACCCTTGTGGTGTGTCCTGAATAAACAGAAGTTTGGAATATGTTAAAAATATTATGTAATGAATAATCTACTGAAATTTGAAGTACATTATAAATTTTATTTGGAATATGCGGAATAGCTGTTAATTTGTTTGTTAAAGAACTGTTTTCACCAATTCACATTTTCCTCTCCTTATATTCGAAATAGAAATTTTTGTACAGTCATCAAACTCAGTCGGCTTCCCTGTAAATCTCTGAATTAATAAATATATGAAATTTGTTCACTTTTCTTAAATTTGTACGGTGTTTCACTCCTTTATTTGATACGGGTTCGTATTTTCAAAATCTGGTGCTAAAACCCGTGAGTATGTATACAACTCCAACCTGTTTCCTGTTATAAACAAACTCAACAACTGCCCGGGTACTAACCACACTCGTGAGTACCCGGGAAATTAAGTAGCTGAATTTACCGGGATATGGGCACCCAAGGGTCATAAATACTCTAGTTTTCTATTTTGCATGCATTGACAATAAACCCCATTTCCAATCTAGTCTCCACTTAATTGATTCTCCCCAGTATCAGCTTTTTTATGAGCGGAGTAAAATCTTGTTTACGTGATTAACAATATTCTTATCTGCTTTGCTTATCGTTAGCTTTAAGACTTAATTCAAAACATCGTGGGCAAATATTCTTGAAATGTTTTCCACCGGGTAGTCTCTCGGTAGCATCTTAAATATTATTGCCAATTTCAAGTATGAAAACGTAAAATGAGTGAAAGAAGAAAAGGCTGGGTGTGTTGGTTTTGCACATGTAACGACGTTATTTTCCATTTTTTTCGTTCTTTTATTTCATACAATCATTCACCATAAGCGATAAATAAACAATTTTCATAAATATGATCCAAAGAATCATTCAACATCAGCTACGGACAATAATGGAGCTAAAAGGTATGACAAAATTAAAATAGATACACTTATTATATTTCATGTTATTTTATTATCAAAATAAACAAAAATAAGCATTTTATATCTGTAGTTGAACCCAACTACAAAGTTCCTGTAGCTTCAACTATTTTATCTCGGCTGCTGCTATTATATATTTAATGGGGTTTATGATAAAATACACAATGCGCTAGGTTCTGTATCCTTCGTAAGTTTGACTACATACTGTTGCTCGTCTAGATCTCAGAACCCATTCATACCGTTTAATATCCTGCACTGTGTTAATGATGACTGGGAACTTAACGATTATACATGGAGGAAAGGCATACTACAGAAAATTTAGTTCTCTTATTAGAAATGGTCATAGTAGAGTGGGATATTCAAAGGAAAGTGCATGCTATTGTAACGGATAGTACTCCGAATATTATATCCTCGGTTTGGTATGTTGAAGGAGTTCAGAAGAGTATTTGCTATGCGGCATATATGTTCCAACTCTGTGTGAAAATTACTTGGCAATAAGTGGAATCGTACTCAATTTTATTGAAAAAATGAGCACTTTAATAAGTGCTTTATCATTCCAAATCGTTTTATGTAAGAAACAGCGACAACTTGGCCTGCTAGAGCAAAAATTTATTCAAGGTTGCCATACAATATCGAGGTGCTGTCGTTGCGGTTTCGGGAGACAGAGACATAACATTTTCAGTATTGGCTCTGAAACTTAAAGTAAGCAAAAGGGAATGGACAGAAATGACAGCAATGAACAAAATTTTGTAATCATTTTAGGTTGCAACTACAATACTTTGCGAAAAAAAAAATAATTGCTTTCATTTTACGACCGATTATCTATGGTCTCATCAATAAACATCTGAAAACAAATATCGAAGATGATGAAAATATTGTTGCCTTCAAGGAGATCATAAAAGAAAACTTGCAGAGTAGGTTCAAAATCGAAAGACAGGAATTCGCAAATGTTCTCACAGAAAAGGTTTTCTCTCTCTTAGATCCAAGACAGGAAAACTTATTATTCGAAATTGAAGAAGTGAGACGAGTGGTAAGAAAACATGTGCGAAACTTAGTGGAAAATTTTATATTCATGGGGAGTAAAGAAATGGTCAGTGAAAAAAGTAGTGCCATGGATGATGAAACCTTTAATAAGTTCGATATTTATCTGTCCGAGCCACAGTTTAATCACAACGTTCCTGATCCATTAAAATGGTGGAAAAGTAATACCGCAAAATATTGTATCCTAATGCATTCTGGCATTGCTGGACAGAAAATATTAATGCATACGAGTGACATCGGTATCCTCAGAAACAGTGTTCGCTTTTAACAGTAAACTTGTTAACTGAAGTTTTTAACGTCTTTGGCGATATAGCGTGACCAGATAAGAACGATACGAAAAAAATTTAAGTAAAACAACAACGGTGAGATATAAAATTGATTCTGGCTTTATTTTGAAGATACGTTCATGCCATTGTATGTGAAACAGCCGCCTCGAGTTAGCTGGTAATGGCCATTATTTCGGCAACAGCGTGTCAATTGTTGGCCTCCAGCTCGTCCAAAGTGGTTGACCTGGTAGTATAGACTAAGAACTTGACGTAGCCCAAAAGAAAATAATAGAATGGTGTCAAATTGCATGATCGCGACGCAGAATTGTTGAAGGTGCGCCGTGAGATGACATCTTATTGGAACCATAGCTCGGATATATCGATGTTATCGAGTTTTGACTACAAAAAGTTAGTTAATCGCTCTATATCTCAGACCATTGACGGTTATGGTGTCTCCTTCCTTATTTTGAAAGAAGTAAGGTCCGATGATGCCATTACGCCATAAACCGCACCAAACAGTCAACCTTTGTAAAATAAGCCGGGTTGACTTTCTGGCGATTCTCAATTCAGTTGATCGTCGCCGAATCGACATTTCTAGCTCCTATTCAGGTATGTTTTCTTTATTTCGCATCAATCTCTGTCTAGTTGGTGGCTTAAGAACCAAAATAGTGTACTCACGTTCAAACTTTTCCACGGTGAGACGAATTGCCTACACCCTGAAGCCTTGATGATGACCGACCTCACGATGAAATTTACATTGCATATTTACAACTGAGTCGGAATTTTGATAATATTCTTTAATAATTTCCGCACGTTACACTACCATTATCTACTTGATTATTTTCTGTAGGGCTAGATCAAGTCCTTAGTCTACGCTAATAAGTCAACCAATTTGGATGAGCTGGAGGCCAACATTCAACACGTTATGCCAGAATAACGGCGCACCTATTGGACCAAGTCATCAAAAATAAAATAATATAAAGCCATCAATTTTATATCTTACACCGTTGTTGTTTTATTTTTTTTCCACCATTCTTATTACCCTTTAACCCTTAAACCCTTTAAGTACCGACTAAGGAAAAATCATTCGATTTAGTTGAAATTTGGTAGGCTAGAAAATTAAGTTGAAAAATAGGAAAATCTATTTTTTCCCGGTTAGATATCCAGGATCCTTAGAAATTGTCAATGATGCACACTGTTGAGTGGAACTTGGACGTGGTTCATCTTCGGCATACTTTTGCTATCTCTTTCTTCTTTAAATGTTTAAATTTTTCAACCGGTCTATAAGTGCTATCGTAGTAAAATAACGATCGAAAAATACAAACGAGGATTTAGGTAAGGTTCTTATCAGTCTCAAAATAATACTTCGGCCGAGACCCAACGATCGGTTAACAAAGGGGTAAGGGCACCCTGGTGAATTCGAAATCGAACACTAAACCTATTAAAATCATTAAATTGTGAACCAAAACTATTTAAACAATTACCTGTTGATGTATTGTACAAAGAACGAAATTTTTGAGCCCAACATCTATAGAATTGTTTTGTGAGTTCTTTTTTAACTGTAGACATCGGTCTATCGATAAAACAGCATTTATAATTGGCTGAACTTTCAACAGAGCATTGGTTTCAGCATCTGCAGGTGGAGTTGACGTATCTGACGTGTACCCGGCATTTAGGATGTAACCAAGCTGTGTTAAAAGCTACGCTGTCAATGCATGTAGACGTAGCAATGGAATGCAGCCAAAGTAGAGATGAACTCCATACAACTTTTCTATTTCCACACCGTCAGTATTTACCTCTTTTGCTATAGCAGACAGACCGTTCATGTTGGTAAATTTAGCTGCGTTTTCAAAATGTTTGGAGTCGAAGTACAATAGAATGAACAAAAACGCCGCTAATTAATTCCAAACCACACAATTGTGCGCGTTAAACTTTACGTTCAAATTTTAAAATATTTCTTTCCCGAAATAGAGTAATTTTTTTACAAATAAATTATTTTTAACATTTATTTTACAAAATATAACATTGCATCACTTAAATACACTATAAATAAAGAAATATTAACACTTACGTTGACTTCTTCATAGAGCTCCAGATATGTCGCGCTTTTCACACAAAACCCAAAAATATCAAGAACAAGCATTTTTTAATCATTGTTCTTAAATATTTGCAAGTTATAACGACTAGGAAATAGAGAGCTTGGCAGGACCTTCCATTAGCGAGTGAATGGCTAAGGAACGAATCATGATATTTAAGGGTACGTCCGAAATTGGGCTTGAGGGTTTACTATGAGCATTCATAGCAAGAAGGATATTACGCTTAAAAGTTTTAGGGGATGAATGCTACTGGCGATTTATATGGAGCACTGGTGGTGCAAATAGCGATATAACCGAGAGAGATAAGAGAAATTACATCGGTGTTCGAGGGTGTCCATTCTTTGAGTAATATAAATTTCCCTATGAATTTTTTCGTACGGTTTTTAGCCCTATGTAGCAGGAGCAGGAGCAGGAGGTTTTATTTGCACTTGAACAGTTGTGGTCATTCCAACCTAATTTCATTGACACACTTACCGAGAAAGGAAGGTTTTGGGTTTTGATAATGTAAATGCCCTTCATGAATAATGGTTGGGTACTTGGATTTCGCTTTAACGATACCAGACAGCAATGTGTGTTGGATTCATTCTACTCTGTTGATATTTCTCCAATTGGTTATGGCATTAATATCGGAGTTTAATGAGCTTATCATACGCTCATACGCATACATTGTCGTTTTACAGTCGAACAGCAGGGACGTAAGTTCGGAAACGAATATGAACAACAGAGGGTACTGTCGTCAGCAAAGAAATATTTAAGATTAAAAGAAGTAGATATAAAATTGTAAAGGGTGTCGGAAACAGAACGGAGCCGTGGGACACACTGGCATTCATTTCGTGAATATCGAACTTGAAAGTATCCAAGACAACTTCAGTTAAACGTTTCGATAGGCATTTTTTTAATATATTGCAGAAGAAAGACGCCCATTCCAAATGCACGCGTTTTCGACAAAAGAGCCTGATGTCGAACTTTACCAAATACCATAGATATATCAAGTGCAATTATCTGCTTTTACCAGATTAATACACGCTTTGGTTCCACTTTTCGGTGAGACATGCCGTCAAATCATCAGTTGACCGGTTGCTACGAAAACCGTACTGTCGGTCATTGAGAAGTTTTTGTTGCTCGAGATATTTCATGAGCTGACAGTTGATCAGTATTTTTATGACCCTGAAAAGAAGGGACGTAAGTGCAATGGGTCTGCAGAAGGAGAAGTGTTGAGGTTTCCTCAAAGTGTGCAGCAAGCAGATTGCCCTTGTCCGAAAACTGACAGCTGGATTGTTATTGTAAATAAGCGTTGGATGGAGGATGAGGCAGAATTTCTAATGTTTTTGACGAACGACTAAAAATTGTTACTATTTTTGGGACATTGTAGTATTTTTTGCCTCAGGCTTTTGTCGTATTGAAATTTTACACATTTAAGAAAGACATTGCAGTTATTCCTGGTATATTTGAACTTTTTTCGGTTTTCCTCTGTCGGTAAGGTCTTGAAGGACCGAAAAAACATTTATCTAAACCTGACAGCCTCTCTACGGCTCGAGTCGTACCACTCCTTTTTTTCGTTTGATACTCTTCATCCAATGAGGGATAATGGATCTCATTCCAAAGAGAATAGTGTCTGTAATCATATAAGCAGCGGCATTCATTTCGTTAGCGAGAAAACATAACAACCAAAGAAGGTGTTAAGTCTGCTCCAATTGGCTTTCTCGTATTGTCATACGGTTCTTTTAGGAATCTTTTCTTTAATTGTGTGGTAGATGTATGAGAAATTAGCTGATATGACGGAGTCAGACAGCGCATCAAACCCGTTAAAGGTCGAATTGCTATCCAATATAGGGATTCTGTAAAAAAAAGCAGTGGTGGATAATTTGCTTACGAAGAAAGAATTTAAATGTAACAAATCTTAATTGTAAGAACAAATCACATTGGCAGTTATTTTTAATTTTCAATTAATTGTATTTATTTTACTTCCTTTATTTTCTGACTTTTTCTGCATCAGGATCGTTTCAAAACTAAGAGAGCTAACTTCCATCAATTTCTTTTTCAAATCTTCGAAACAGCGTAACTCTAATTCGCCAAGCTTGAATTTGACATACTTACGTATTAAGTTATATAATGGTTCAGCTAAAAGTGAAAAATCTTTTATAAATCTCTTAAGATAAGAAAAATGTCCCAACAAACTATGAACGCTCTTGACATTTTGCGGCACTGGGAAATTTCTTCCTGATTTAAAACACTAAAAACTGACACCTGTCTAGCCGAAGTTCTAAATTGTTTCTAGTCTATCAAAAATTTCCTTCATTACATTCAGGGGTTCATCAACATTTTCCGTAGCTACCATTATATCATCTAAGTATATAGCTATTTTTCCTGTCATTATCAAGTCATCAAACATTTCTGTAATAAACCTTTGGAATGTAAAAGGCGCGTTTCTCAGTTTCTTCGGTCATTATCACGTGATAAAATGCAATTTTCAAATCTAATAATGACAATAACTTTTTGTTCACTAGCCCATCCAGTAAGTCATCTATTAGTGGTATCGGATAATTATCCGTTTATGTTTATTTGTTAAGACTTCGGTAATCCACGCATAACCGGATATCACCAGTCTTTTTCCTGACTAAAACTATGGGCGATGCATACTCTGACTTGCCAGGCCTAATAACTCCTGATTTAACTAAGGCATCTAAGATAATCTGGACCTTTTCTTTCTCCTTATATGACAACCTTCGTGGGGTACAATGGAAAGGCTTATCACTAGTTAATCTTATGGTCATTTCAAATGTAATTTCAGGCGAAACGGGATGTTTGGTTAACAAATGACTCTCTTCCTATTAATTTAAAAGTCTCTCTTTTGCTTTGAAATCTAATTAATTGTTATTAAAACATATATTTTTATTATTGTTTTCAATTTTCATTATTATTTTACTCTTATTTAAACTTATCATCATCATTTTCAATTTTCATCAACATTTCACATTCTTCCTTAAACTTATCTTCATTCTCTAATACATTTTTCCTTTTTAACATACTAATTTTAAGTTAGCTTTCTTTATAAAATCATTTCCTAGTATTGTAGGAAATTGCATCTTTTCATTTTCTACTACAACCATATTTAATTAACATTTTTCATTTCCAAATAAAATAGAAGTTTTAATTTTACCAATAACTAAAAGTGGGCTTTTATTAATTCTAACATAGTTAAAATTCATATTTTTAATTTTTGAGAGAAGGATTTCAGGCACGAACTGTTGACATATTAAACTTATGTCCATTATTGTTCCTAACAATGTTTTATATATATAGTTTTCTTTCTTAAAATAAAATATGTATTTCTTACCCACTTATTAGCATCTTCTTCATGACTGATTTGAAGGACTTGTATCGGCTTCCTTTTGAGACATTTGGCGGCATAGTGTCCCATTTCGCCACACACATGGCAGGCTCTTGGCTCCCTCTTCAGCTTAAAACAGTCTGCTGCTAGATGTCTTTGAGAGTTGCAGTTGAAGAATCTTATTCCGGATAAAGTCGGACGCTGTGATTCGGCTTGCTCTTGAAGTGGTTTCGATGGCATCCTTCTTTGCAATGTAACATTATAAAAAGCATCCAATAATTCCAGCTTGTCTGCGAAGCGATGCGTCCTACCTTGAGATCTTAAGTTGTAGTCAGGTATTCCTTCGATTAAATGTTCTAGCAACTCATAATCCGGTATGTCAGCCTCTTTTGCGAGGATTAATTTCTCATCAGCGTATTCGGAGAATGCTTCGTTTGGCGACCACTTTTTTGCCTCAAATTGGCGCCGGGGAGTTATACGACTTGTTTGATCATCGAATAATTTACGCATGGCTACAAGCAGTGTATTAATTGGTACAGTCGTTATGACCGATCATGAATGAAACCACTTTAAAGCTTTTATCTTCAGTTTACAAGAAATTAGCATTCTCAGATTGTCATCGTCAATTTTGTATGTAGCTTTTATGTTTTTTAACTGAGATTCCCATCGCACATAAGAGCTTTCCTTTCCTTCGAATTTCGGTAAAAGATCTTGAACATTATTGAATTTTTCACCATAGATACTCTTCATCGGACTTCTCTCGGTTTTTAATAACTCATTTTCTCGTTTTACAATTTCGTATTCTTTTCTTTGCAATTGAAGCTCCTGTTTCATAAACTTTCTAATTCCATTCCATTTTCGTCATTTTCCACTCATTTTACTCTCTTTCTTAATTCCTTTTCTTTCGTCAGTCTTCTTTTTATCATCGCACTGATTATTGCTGTCATAAGGGTTGTTTTGTTCGATTGTTTGGCTTGTCATTGATGTATGTATTCGACGCTGTTTCCTTCATCGATGCTGTTGTTGTTTGAGTTGTTCCTTCTCGGGAATTTCGAACAGACGTAGAATTAACTTGCTCTTGTTGCCGTTAGACTTCAAACTTTCCACTTCGGTTTTCATCTTTTTTTTTTTGAAACACTGTTTTACTAATAATTTTTATGAAATATTTTATAAAATATTATGCGATTTTATTTTTTCAAATTTATTTTCTCATTTCTATATTTCTTTTTCAATTTCATAACTTCACTGTGGGTTTGGTTTAGTTTAACCCTTTTTTATTTTTATTTCTTTATGGACGATATTTTTTTTTATATTTTTTTATTTTTTGAATTTAATTTTACCTCTTTTCTTTTTATTTCTGGGTATATCCTATTTCTGAATTGGAACGTGGATCACATTGTGGTAGAGTTTGGTTAAGTTACATCAGTACACACATAAATGGCAAGACCGTGATGATAAAAGAATAGTGGCACTAGTTCGTACCCAGGTAGCTTAAGATCAGGATGACCTAAGAGGTGTGGGCGGAGATCTACCTGTGTTTTACTAATTATCAAAACAGCTGGTCTGTAATTACGAACATGTGCGTACGCAGAAAAATTATTACATTTTAGCCCTCGTATATTAGCTACTTCCTCCGTGAATTCTCTAGTCATAATCATAAACACAAAAAACACAAACACCGACGATGCTAAGCAACGCAACGAAATGAAAATTCTGATGTTGGGGTTATGCCCCTACAACAATATGATACAGTGCACCAATAAAATTCCCACTAACAACCGGCTATCCATCCAAAAATCTGTTGATGTTTCGTAGCGAATAGACGCGCCGAAAATCTCTTCTGGCTTAAGTATTAAGTTTTTCGTTGTCCGTAAATAGTAAATTTCTTTGAATACGGTAACAAGTCTATCTAAGTGTACTTGTTCGTCGCATATCTAAATCTAATCAAAATATATATATAAAAACAGTACATATATCTGAGGTCTTGTGTTCGCCCATTTGAAGATTTTCCACTCGTCTCCCGTAATCGAAAAAAACTTAGCAACATTTACGAAGCAAGTCGATAGATCGCTGCACGAAATGCAGTCGAGAGTTTGCTTGTTTTCTTGTAAAGATTGTGTCTCATCCAAATGCATTCTTATGGGTATAATATGAATTCCATAGACATTAGCGATGGCAGTGAAGGAATGCTAAAATTTATGTTAAATGTTTTCTGTTCTCGTAGAGAAGAATTTAAGGTAGCCCACATAAACGCACAAAGTTTGCGTTTAGATATGTTTTCGAAAAATCAAGGGTAGATGCAATATGTATTTCAGAAAGTTGGTTTAAGCCAAACTTTAATAATAAAATCTATAAGTTGAGCGGATACAGACTCTTTAGGGGTGATAGAAATAATCGTGGTGGCTGTGTAGTAGTATATGTAAGAGATCTCTTAAGATGTAGAAAGACCCTGTTCTCCTCTTATGACTCTCTTATTGACTATGTAATCGTTAATATGCTATAGTATAGTAAGTGATAACAATTCTTTACTGCTGGGTACTGTTTACAGACCTAATAATGATGTAGAGTTAACACCCTTCTACGATTTAATGGAGTCCATATCAGTAGGTTCTAAAAATATAATTATACATATGTGGTAACTTAAACATTAATCTTTTGGCATCTTGCTGAAGGGATGAAATCTTTTGATCTACACCCAGCAAATATTAACACTCCAACTCATCACGTTAGTACTACAAGCACTTTACTTGATGTGCTGCGCTCTTTTTTATGATCAACTTTCTGCTCCAGCTTTCTCTAAGCATGATTTAATTTTTCTTACTTATGACTTCCGGGTACATAACCTAGCACCAGGTACCACATTTCAATATAGAGACTTTGCCAATAAAGACAGAGTTAATCTTGAACAGAGCACAATTACTATGCCATGGGAACAAATTTATTTAATGCCATTTCCAGATAACCAGGTACAATTTCCCCAATCAAATATTAACTCACTTTTCAACCTATACAGGGCGAGTTTTTTAACTTGAGACATCCAAATTACTCGAAAAATACGCGATATCGCGAAAAATGTTTCAGACAAAAATCACAAGGTTCTGAAGGGGACATAAGATGGTGACCACGAGTTTGACCTTGAGCACCATTTTCAAGGTCAAGCGAAGGTCACTTTTGATTTTTTAATGGGAACCCCTATTTTTGGACAGATTCGTAATCTGCGTGAAAAATTACAGTTCTTTTCCATGAAACACTTTTTTAAAAAATACGTTCTTTTCCCGTCAGAGGGCGCCATAAAACTTAAGACATCAAAATTACTCGAAAAGTACGAAATATCGCGAAAAATGTTTCAGACGAAAGTCACAAGGTTCTGAAGCGGACGTAAGATGATGACCATGACTTTGACCTTGAGACCCATTTAAGGTCACTTTTGATTTTTCAAATGATAATTCCTGATTTTCATTGCTCAGTCGAAATGCTCGTAGGCCTGTCATTTGTGTTACATACTGCGTTTAGCATAACCCAGAAACAACGCCGTGGACGTAGCAGTATTTTGTTTCCTTCGGGGTGATTAATTAGAGTGGGTCCCCTTGCCACCCACTGTTGAATCATTGAATTCTTTCCATTTCGACGTTTTTTTTCCGAGACTATTTCAAAAAATGCTGGAAAAAGTGACCATTCACTTCAATACATTTGTCTATCAGCGCTCTAAATGAACCAACAGAACTGAGAAGTATTTCTGGCGTAATCTTCCGGCAAGCTTCAGTTATTCGTCTTTTCATGTCCTCACGTGTTGTTGGTTTTTTTCTGTAAACTTCACTTTTAAAGTAGCCCACAAGAAGAAATCAAATGACGTAAGATCAGGTGATCTAGCAGACCATTGCCTCGGGCCCCCTCGCCCGATCCCATCGTTAATGGTAAACATTGTTTAATACGCCCCGGGCTACTTGGGAATAATGGGTTGGACAACCATTATGTTGAAACCACATTGTTTGTCGCAACTCCAATGGCAGTTCTTCTAGTAATACTTTAAGATGGTCCCGCAAAAAGTTTGCATACTTTTCGCCATTCAAGTTGCCTTCAATAAAATATGGACGTATTAATTTATCCCCACTACTTCCCGCCCAAACATTAACATTCCAAGGGTGCTGGCGTTCAACTTGTCGCAACTAAAAAGGGTTTTCGGTAGCCCAGTAATGCATATTATGTCGATTGATCGTACCGTAATTGGTGAAAGTCGACTCATCAGAGAATAACACCTTGGCGAAGAAAAGGGGGTCTCGTTCAATTTGCTGAAGTGCTCATTGACAAAAGGAAATTCGGTTGCGAAAATCCTCACTAGAAAGTTCTTGATGCATTGAAACATGCTAAGGATGGTATTTTTGTAATGCCAATGTAATATCTTGTCGTTTGAGAAATTCCAAATCCACGACTTATTTGGCGAGTGCTAATGTGAGGATCGTGTGCAACGGCAGCTAACACTGCTGTTTCATTGTCCTCAACAGCCACCCTATCTGACCGATTCCTTTTCTTTAGTTGCACTCTTCCTTCACCAGTGAATTGTTGGATGACGAGCGATCGTATCTGGTCTGGGAAACGTTGGGCGTAAAGAGCAACAGCACCATCGATGTTCCTTCCACTTTCTCCATAAATCAATATCAATTTAATTTTCTCTTGAATTGAAATAGCCTGCATTATTAATCTGGAAAACGTTACTAATAATAATCAGTTTCTCAAAACAAATATCGAACTTCTAAATGAAGTACAGTTTCGTTCAAGTAGAAAAAAAAGGGCAGAGTGCGCATAATACACTCTTAGATAAATTTAGGACAATTTGTCTCTATCTGAAATTTCTTTGAGTTTTAACTTCATTCGAGGCAATAATGACTTCCTCAAAACAAATCTGGACCTTCTAACACCCTTACAACGTTGGAAACCGATCAATGATTTAGGCGTGCCAGTGGTATCTAGCACTGAATGAATAAGACCTTTGAGACAAAGTTGTGTGCCCCAGTCATGAATACGACTGAGCAATGAAAATCAGAAATTATCAATTATTATCCTCTCTTATTCTCTCTATATATAAATTAGATACCAGATCTAGTAACACATTCCTTAACTCACATTTATGCCGATGATTTCCAAATTTATTGAAGCTGCACGTTAGGTCTCATTGAAAATTGTTGCCTTGAAATTAATCAGGATCTTAGTAGTATTTTTGGCTTATCTTTGCAAAATGGCCTGACAATTAACCCTAATAAATCAAAATGACTGGTTATAACTAGAACATAATTAACATCATCGTTTTGAAGGCTTGTGGATAACTCAATAAATTACACGAATCATATTGGTAAAATCACTTTTAATTAAAATCCTTGTTCATGGGTGTGAATTTAGTATGCTCACGAGAATTACAAGTTGTCTTCAACAGTGCCATTCGATACATATATGGGCTAAGAAGATATGATCATGTGTCACATCTCTCAGTAAAAGTGATAGGTATGCCTTTTGAAAACTATTTTAAATTTTGCACTCTGGTCTTTCTCTAAAATATTCTTAGAACACGACAGCCTTCCTACCTCTACAATAATTTACAATTCCCAGCTTCAAATAAATCCACCAATCTTATTATACCGAAATGTAGTTACTTAATATCTGAAGGACAGTTCTTTATCAATGCCATCCGTCTTTGGAATTCACTACCTAACCCTATAAGGGCACTATGCACAGGTTTAAAAAAGAATTACTGCATCTTCTGTCATGTCAAAACAACTGATTTTTGTCTATAGTATTTATTTTATATATATATATATTTTTTTTTTGTTCTTTTTCATAGCCTTCGCAATTATATCCTACTTTTCTTTAATTGCTTTTTAATTTTTGTTTACTTTGTTCTTTTATAGTTTACTAGTTTACTACGTGTTGACCGCGTATCGCATTTAACGTATACTCACGCGACTGACAGAACTTATTTCTACCAATAAGGGTACGTGAATAAGCTAAATTTGCGGTTCTGGGGCATTTAAAATCTGTGGGTAGTGAACGAATAAATATTACATCCACTCATAGTCACTTTAGGCTGGTTTTTGAGATCGGCGCGTGCCAAACGGTTACCGTGGATGTTGAGTGCTACAAGGCCATGATCAATGAGTTTTTCATTCCTCAATTGGATAAATTGGGACTGTAGAAAATGTGATACCAACTGGACGAAGCAACTGCAACAGTACAATATTGCCTACTTCTGCATCGAATTTGACGTTTTGTTACCAACTACAAAACAACTTAGAGCAAAGAAATATAGCAACAAAATAAAGGATAATTCATCGTGAGGTTTAATTTACAATGTAAAATAAAACACATAAACTTAAAAGTAAACTTAAATTTTTATTATCCGTTAAAACAACTATTCATGACATTAACTTCTTGAAAATGATATCATGTAAAAGTTTTCCATGACTACGTCCATTCGGAAGGTCCACTTTTGGGCGACTCGTTCGAGCATAGCGACTGGTATTTCGCGGATAACACGAATAATCTTGGCTTTCAAAGCGTCAATCGTAGCTGACTTATTCCTGAAGACATAAAACTTTACATATCTCCAGAAAAAATAGGGGTGAAATACCGCGCGATCTAGGCGGCCAATTTACCGTAGCAAAACGTGAAATTAAGTGCTCACCAAAATGATTTTTCAACAAGTCCATTGTTTCACGCGCTGTATGGCTCGTAGTGCCATCTTGTTGAAACCAGAGCTCACCTCTTGAGCTTGAATTTCATGAAGCACATAATCCGTTAACAAAGCGCGATAACGGTTACCATAGACGGTTATATTCTGATTTTCCTCATTTTTGAAGAAATATGGACCAGCGATTCTACCAGTCCATAAACCACACCCTACCATTGTTTTTAATGGATGTAATGGTAGCTCTTAGTACTCTTCAGGATCCTCATCAGCCCAAATACTGCAATATGGGCCAATACAACCAGAAATATGCTTTATCACTGAACAAAATTTCACGAAAAAACACCGGATTTTGATTGAGATTTTCTAGAGCCCATTCACCGAAAATATGAAGCAAATTCAATTCGCCTGGCTTCAATTCTTGCACAAGTTGAATTTTGTACGCTTTTAGGCCGAGATCCTCACTAAAAATACGCCAAGCCAATCTGCTGAGAACGACGACGAATCGATTCGTCACGGTCTTCGCGTACACTCTTAGTTACAGCTGCTACGATCTCTTCACTACGTGCTGGATGTAGTCTAACCGGTCGAGTATCATCCACTAATGTAAACTGAGACTCAAATTTGCGAATGGTATTGGCAATTGTTGTTTCAGTATGTCGATTATGCGCACACTAAGTTCCTCGAATCGTAATACAGCTGAGCAATTTGGAGACCTTGTTGTGGTGTGAGTGTTTCTACAATGACTTGCCAAACAATACTGAATAAAAATGGCAAAGCAGTTTGATAGGAGTCACGTGTAATCTGTCCAGAAAAGGCTATTGAAAATCAAACCTCCCGATGAATCACTCTATACATGTTAATCGTACTTAAAAACTAGGACTTAAAAACTAACAAGAATTAAGGGTAAGGATTGAGTTGACCTTAAGGTGCATGCAGATTGGTTCGTTGCAGTCATAAGAGATGCTACGGGTTGGAATATAGAAGATACGAGTATATTGTAAATTAAATGGGTTAATGTTGAAGGAAATAGAATTTTAAAGGGAGATGCAATATACAGAACTAGAGAGAAGTCGATAAAATAAGATAAAGTTAACTACGTCTCTGCGTTTTTCGAGGGTATTCCGGTTAAAAATTTGAGACGGTCATGATAAACCAGTAAAATAAAAGGTTCATACCTTGGGCAAATCAAAGCAAACGGCGTTGAATGTTGTCGATTCGGGATATACGAACTCACTGAAAGGGAGACTACACTAGGCTGGCATATTGGGGCCGGACATGAGCAAGGTAAAGTGACTTTGTCGCAGAGGGGTTGCAAAATTTTTTAGACCATTATTTGACAAAACCAAGTGATGAGTAGGCTTTAATCAATATGCTATCGGAAGCTTAACTCTCTTTCTTATGATATTTCAAGGTAGCGAAGAGATTAAAACCGAGGTATAAGTTGACCATGCAGAAAATAGAGTCAAGAAGGAGATTGATTGGGCTACCATGACATAGCCATAGGATTACATTTGGAGACATTACGCCCTAAGTAATTTTTTAAACACCAAGTGGAAAACCTATGGAAAGAGAATATATTCTTGCGGTGAAGAAAGAGTTTTGGAGTGTCGTCGGCAGAAATAGATAAAGGACACTGTTTAATTAAGAAGATCGTCTTTAGTTAAAATAAAAATAAGGTAATAATAAAAACCTGGTTGAGAATGCTGACCGAAAGCGAAAGCTTTAATAATGGTTCTCCAGATAAGAAGATATGTATTCTAATAACCGAGCGAAAACAATTTGAAAATCTGTAGCAATAATAATTCAACTAATTTTTTTTAGAAATCAATGCTGACTGGGTGATATAAGTTACTTGCACTGAAAGTTTATAACTTTATATAACACATGGGCTGAAAAGTTTACGCCGTTTTATAGTAAAACCCAAATTTTTGCAAAATTTAACTTAATTGATCAATATAGTTGCCTTTTAGGGCGATACACTAATTGAAACGATTTTTCAATCTTTCGATACAATTTTTGTAGTACGATTTCGGTTTATCCTCAAAATAGGCCTCTGTTTCGGTGATTACTTCTTCATCGGTCTTAAATCTCTTTCCGGCGAGCATTCTTTTAAGGTCTGCGAACAGGAAATAGTCGCTAGGGGACAAATCTAGAGAATACGGTGGGTGGGGAAGCAATTCGTAGCCGAATTCATTCAATTTTGCCATCGTTTTCATCGACTTGTGACACGGTGCATTGTCTTGATGAAACAGCACTTTCTTTTTCTTCAAACGCTCCAATAACGCAATGTAATATTCGCTGTTGATAATCTGCCCCTTTTAGAGATAGTCGATGAAAATTATTCCATGTGTTTCCCAAAATACGGATGACATAACCTTACCAGCCGACTGTTGAGTTTTTGGTCGTTTTGGACGAGGTTCGTTGCCTGCTCGCCACTCAGCTGACTGCCGACTTGACTCTGGTGTGAAGTGATGGAGCCAAGTTTCATCCATTGTCACATACTGACGCAAAAATTCGGTTGAACAGCTTTAAACACTGCTCTGAATCATCAACACGTTGTTGTTTTTGGTCGACTGTGAGCAAACGCGGCACCCACTTTGAACAGAGCTTTCGCATGCCCAAATATTCGTGTATGATATATCCAACACGTTTTTTTGATATCTTCAGAGCCTCAGCTATCTCGATCAACTTCACTTTACGGTCATTCGTAATCATTTTGTGGACTTTTTTGATGTTTTCATCTGAAACAGCTTCTTTTGGACGTCCACTGCGTGTATCATCTTCGGTGCTTGTATGACCACTTTTAAATTTTGCAATCCATTTGCGAATGGTTCATTCGGCTGGTGCAGAGTGCGGGTAACACTTATTAAGCCATTTCTTTGCATCGGCTGCATTTTTTCCCATCAAAAAGCAATGATAAATCAACACACGAAATTGCTTTGAATCCATTTTTTTCACAATAACAAAAGTTGCTTCACTCACAACGATATATCTCGAGAACTAATTGTCCGACAGTTGTCAAATTTATACACTTATCTTTTGAAGATTGGTACTAACTGAAAATGGTATGGATTTAATTTAAGTGGTGCCCTCTCTTAGAAACGGACTTTTCAGCCCATGGTTAAAAAACTTTCGAACATTTTGCTTATATTAGAAAGCTTGGGCAATGGGACGGTAGTTGGTAACTGTATTCTTTGATCCCTTTGTGTGGACCAGGGTTATTAAAGAGGTCTTTCAATCTAGGGAGAATTCCCCTTTTATGAGAGATAGATGAAATAGGTAGGAAGGAAAGTGTTTGCTAAAAAAAATTCACAATTTTTGAGAAATATTGCAGGGAGTCCATGACATCATTAATTTTTGTAATTTTTCTTCGATAAGTCTAGGATCAAAAGATTAAAAGAGAAAGAGAGAGGGGCCAAACGAGAAATTGGAAAGGTACTTGAAATATACGGGGTCTGATACGAAGAGGTTGTCTGCAAATAAATTGTTAATAAAATAGTTGACAATAGTATGGTATGAGGATCGGTCATTAATATATTATCAAACGAAGGAAAGCAGCGATGTTATCCGCAATCTTTTGGGGAGATGTGTTGAAAATTTCGTGTTACCTGTTGTTAAGAAACGAATAACACTTGTTCATTATTAACATATTTAATGTTCGGATTTATTTGAATTTATTATTATCTTTGAATTTTAATTTTCTAAACATATTGTCATTATGCTATGGCTCGAACATATTCTTTATTTTTTATTTATTTTATTTTATTTATTTGTAGCTAGTTAAGAACAATGAAAGCTAGAAAGCTAGTAAAGTAGTTGTACCAAATTAAAATCTAACAAGAAAAATTTATATAGGTATACGAAGATTAAAATTCATATTAATTATGTGTTAATTGCTTCGAAAAATTTGTTCACAGATTTGTAGAGAAAAAGCTGCGTAATTCCCTTTTAAGCCTTGTTGTGCTTTTAAACATATTAGTTCTTAAAGTGAAGTGAAATTAAAGCGGAAGTGAATTCCACAATCGGACTGAATTTACGAAAAATTGACGTATGATGTAAGGGATGTGTATTGGGAGTGAATTTATTGATCAGACCTCTGCGAAGAGGTAAATAGTGTCTTTTCGTATAAGTATAATGGTTGACGTATTACGATAATATCCGATAGCAGGGCTAGAGTGCGGAACTTGAGATAGCTTTCAAAAGGCATGTCGAGCAAACGAGAAGAGTAACTACTTACTCTGTCATATTTACATAGCCCAAAAATATAACATATTGTGATATTAAAAGCCACATTGAGCTTTCTTCTACTGATCGAGTCACAGCTACAAAAGATTTCACATCCGTGGAGTAAAATGGGAATAACCAACGATTTAGTTAACATCGTTTTTATTTGGAATAAAAGACTGTGATACATATAAATTACGAAACACCCCATATACCTTTCCAACGGCAGCGCTGATGTGATTTTCCAAGTTAACTTGCGATTAAAAGTGACCCCAAGATTCTTTGCAGTCTCAACATAGTCTGTTGCGGAGCTTTTCGACAAAATAGGTGGAAAATACGAAAGATCCAGTGGTATCTCCGATATGACTAGGCACTTCGATTTCTTAGCGTTTAAAGAAAAACCGTTAAGTTCAGACCAACGTGAAATTTTCTCAGCATCTTCGTTAATAGAGCAAACAACGTTTTCAATTAAACCAAGTGGACAGCTAATATATGTACATTTGAACATCATCAGCATACATATGGGATGAACAATTGTTTATGATGGATGGAAGCTCATATAATATAATGAGAACAATAAGAGACCAAGTATCGAATCTTGAGGGACACCACTAACAGTTGGAAGAAAATCCGATATATTGTCATTGAACTGAACTGATTGCGTTCTGTTGTTTAAGTAGGATGTAAGCAGCTTTACTGCACCTGATGAAAATTCATTAGTGACCTAGTAGCGATAAACGTAGTAGGTAGGGATGGCTCATTTATTTCTTATTAAATAAAACTGACTCAGAAACTCGAAGGGCTTGGGCTCTTGAAAGTAAAAATCCTGAGGAATCAACTATCGAAGATCTTCTAGAGTTCCTTGAAGAACGTTCTAGTGTTTTAGAAGCTAGTGATTAACGACTCGTGTTGTTAAGAGATCTTGTGCTTCAAATACATCAAACATTTAAAGCCTATCCGCAGCAACTCTGCGGCAACGGTCGTGAGCAACCACATGAAAAATGAATCGCGTACCTCCGGATTATTACCTACCAACGTCGTTTAAGTATTTAAAAGACTCATCTCGCGCACGTTCTATTAGATACCGGTTCGCAAGTATCTTTTGTGACTTATATCCTAGTAAAAAGGCTCGGCCTTCGTCGTTCCCATGCTCGTTTACCTATATCTGGAATTTCCTCGGTTGAACCTGGTGTGACTCAAGGTGCTGTGCTGTGTCTACATTTTATTGAAATTGAAGCCTTCATACTGAGCAAAATTACCTCGCAAACTCCATCGGTTTCGTTAAGTAAAGCAACTTCACTTTTCTCGAAGACCTTCAATTAGCAGATGCAGGATTCAATAGCCCAGGTCACATAGACACTTTGTTAGGGGCTGAAGAAACAGATCGTCGAAATGCTGTCCTTTGGAGGCCTGAGCTAAGCAATTGGAGCTCAAATTGTTGGGAGATCTTGCGAGAGATCGATCGTGAGGAAGCTACTGTATATCGCTTGGCTGAGGTAGTTCATCGCATTGCACCAAAGTTCTTGGCTTGATTTGGAGCCCGCATGGTGACATCTTTACTTACTAAATTAGTTTGCCAGAATAATTTTTGTCTACAAAGCGAAAACTCCTTTCGGAGGTTGCGAAGATCTTCGATCCTTTAGGTTTTCTAGTTCCTTCCACATTTTGTTGAAAATTTTATTTTAGGAGCTGTGGACAGTTAAAACGAAAATAGACTGGGATGATCCTTTGCCCTTTGAAGTAGCAGAAAAATGGAACCTGCTTCCGAAAACGCTTATTCTGCGGTAGTTTACAGTCGTAGTTGCTCAAGAGTCTTGTCCGTAGTCTTGTCCTCGCTCTCTTCTCCTCCGCGAGGATGGAATATATTTGTAGCAAATCGTACCTCCGAAATACTGTCGTCCTTACCTCGTTCGTGTTGGAGTCATGTGTGTTCTTCTGAAAAACCAGCTGATTGTGCTTCACGGGGCCTTGCACCAAATGAACTAATAGATCTTGATATGTGGTGGAATGGTCCGGCTTGGTTTTCTTAGGAGTTAGATTACTCTCCAAATAATCGTGAATTTGTGACCGAAGAAATTCTTGAGGAGAGAAAAAGGAATGTTGCTGTTCACGTTTCGATTGCGGTTGAACATTTTCTTGAAAATCTTTCGCTTAAATTCTCTGTTTGGAGAAAGCTGGTAAGAATCATTGGGTATGTTCATCGCTTCATAAAGTTATGAAAACGTGGACATCTTACTGTATCAGAGCTTTGTGTTGCTAAGCAAACCTGCTTCATGTGGGCTCAAAATGCGTTCCAGGCCGAATTAACTGGTCTCAAGGCTAATCGGTGTGTTCCCAAGATGTCCAAGTTGTTCTCACTCTCGCCTTTTATTGATGTTGTTGAGTGTCGGTGGAAGAATTTCAAATGCAGGAGATGTCCCTTATAGTGTAAAACATCCTACGATTTTGCCCAAAAACTGTCGCATTACCCTGCTTATTTTCTTCACATCGGTGTTTCGGGTCTTTTCGCATTGATTCGTCAGAAGTACTGTATCGTGGGTAGCCAGAATCTTATCCGAAAACTAGTTCACTAGTTCATTACGTGTTTTCGTCATCGGCAGTCTACGTCTACACAACTTATGGGGAGCTTGCCATCATCACGTGTGAATCCGTCATTTGCTTTCGCTCATACAGGCTGCAATTACGCTAGGCCCATAACTCTTCGTTTGTCCACAGGAAGAAAATCTAAACTGGATACGTTTCGTTATTTGTCTGTATGACAACCAAGGCGCTACATCTTGAGTTGGTTTCAAATCTTACTACGGATGACTTTTTGGCTGCGCTCAAAAGGCTTATCGCGAGGCGTGGAAAATGGAACGTAATGGAACAATGAAACAAACTTTCAAGGAGCAGCTCCGAAATCGTTTAGGAAGATGGGAATTGCTCCAAAATTTGATGCAGGTTTTCTGGCAAAGATGGCACACCGATTAATTAACAACGTTGCAGTAGTGCCCAAAATAAAAATAAACTGCAAGAAATTTTCGAGTTGGCGATATGGTTGTTCTTAAGGAGCCAAACCTGTCACCTTTACGATGGTCTCTAGGCAGAGTTACCATAGTCCACCCAGGCCAAAATGGACATGTGCGAGTGGTAACGCTACGCACGAAAAACGAAGAGTTCAAGCGCCCCATCACCAAATTAGCGATCCTACCATATTCCTGAAATTCCTTCAGCGAGGGCAGCATGTTGAGAAACGAATAACACTTGTTTATTGTTAACATATTTAATTTCCGGATTTATTTGAATTTATTATTGTCATTGAATTTAACTTATGCCAAACATATTCCTTATACTGTTTATTTTTCCTCTTTATCTAATATTAAAAGTAAATCTAATTATCACTGCAGTGGCACACACACTTTCGCAAACGTTTTTTTTTTTTTTTTTTTTTGATTATGAAATTAATGATTACTGCAATTCTATTGTCTAGTCGATATTGGACCATTTATGACGTCAAATACTGATTTCTAGCGAATGATGTGTGATTAATTGCTGTGTGATAAAACTATTAAAACCATTTAAGACCAGACGGTCGAGGCATAGGGTTACCATCCTATTGATTTTGTCTTGAGCTGAATTGGCTATGATTAATAAATAATTATAAAACTTGCATAAGTCGTTTTAATTAATCTTGGTTTGAGGCATTAAGAATGACCTGTTGTAAAGATGACTAGAAATATCAGTAGGAAGGCCTTCCGTATGGATGGAGACCATGACATTCCGTGGTATATGGTATATATTCTTTTGTAAGATTGAAATGCGGATAGCAATTACCGTATTAGGGGCAGGGGTTAAATTAAAAGAAACGCGTTGGTGTTGGTGCTTGAAAGGAAGAGAGGGAATTGGTACATTTGTGGGGAGACGTGACAGGGACTGCTTAATGATATAGATAGGAGGAGAAAAATTGGGAAATATTTTGGTTTTAAGATTAACGTTGTGGTCAGGTATAGGATGTGAATGGGGAATGTATCTGGGTAATTTAAAATTAGGCTTACTAAGCGAGACGTTATTTCATTTTTTATTCTGTATTTTTAATGGTGGGCTTAGAGATACAACTCATTACAGATAGGATTTTTGCGCCGTTTCATAACAATGGATGAAACATGGGTCCATCACTTTACACCCGAGACAAAAGAACAATCAAAACAATAGATTCAAAATGGAGAACCGGCTCCAAAGAAGGTGAAGACCGTTTCATCTGCAGGCAAGGTCATGGCGCTATTTGTTGGAATGCGCGTGGAATAATTCTCACTAACTATCTTGGAAAAGGATAAACTATCAACGACCAGTATTATGCGAGCTTATTGCAACGTTTGAGCGAAGAAGAAAGCTAAGAAGAAAGTGTTGTTTCATCAAAACAATGCACCAACTCACAAATCTGTTATTGCAATGTCCAAAATTAATGAATTAAAGTTTGAGTTGCTACCTCATGCACCCTATTCGCCAGACTTACCCCCCTCGGATTATTTTCTGTTCCTAAACTTGAAAAAATGGCTCAGTGATCAAAGATTTTCCAACGATGAAGTTAATGGCAGTTAATGGCTATTTTGAAGCTATTTGAACATCGCTGGAAAAAGTGTATGGAGCTGAAAGGCGATTATGTTGAAAAATAAATAAATTTTTTTCCAGAAGTCGAGTACTTCTGGGAATTTTCAATCTTACAAAACGTGTCTCATTGTAAATGTTATCCATGTGAAAACTTTCCATGGTGGCATATCGGTAGTTCTTGTCATAAGACATTCAAAATTCTGGATTATTAAGGGTCGTTAACTTAAAAACAACTCTATAAAAGATTATTTTGTATGTAATTTCTTACGGAGTTAGCTTACCGCATAAGTTCCACACAATCAATTGCCTAAAGGTCGGATATTCTCATCGAGATCATTGAAAATTTGTAGACTGGATTTCATTGGCACTCTTTACATATTAAACGATACAGGTGTACTGCTGTTCGTGCAGTGTACTACTAAATTAACTATGGACAAGGTTAAGGTATTTAAGAAAGCTTAAGCAGAACTTTTGCAAGGTAATAATTTAAGACCAAACGAGCAATTCATGGGGTTTTAAAGCTTTTCTAAGATTGAGTGGAAATTTATTGTGGAGCACAATGGTGGGCAGACTTTTGGGAATGCTTACTTTGAATTGCTAAATCGGCTCTCAGAATTGCTGCCAAAAAGTCTTATTTGAACTATGGTCAATTAAACACATTGCTGATAGATATCAAATCGATATCTATATATAAATATACACTCATTAATTTTTTCTTTCAGGGAACATTTTATGGCATTAAGTGTGGAATACTTTGCTTTGCTTTGCTGGTGGTTCGTGGTTCGTACTCGTGAGGTTATAACTTCTATTTTAGATATCCCTTATCGAAAAAGTGTAAAGGAGATAAATTGCACGATCTCGGTGGTCAATTCATGCTGCCGCCGCGAGTGATAACCATGCCTTTAAATCGCTCTTGCAGAGTGTCCAACATGACATAGACTGTGATGCACGTAACACCATTCTGTTGGAACCACACATCGTCGGTATCCTTATCATCCAGTGGCCTAACCACAAGATGTTCCTTATCGATTTGAAACGCTCCCCGTTGATGGTTATAAGAATGAAAGTTTTGTTTTGAAGAAATACGGACTAATTATTCCGCCAGACCAAAATCTGCATCTAACAGTGACTTTAAAAGAATGCAGATTATTCATTCATCCATTCATCCAAAAATGGGCCTCGTCTCTAAAGATGATTTTTTTATCGAATTTTGGTCAATTTCAAACTGATTTTGAAAAAAAAAATTTATGATTTGTAGACGTTGACAAATAGCAGTACTGTCATTTGCCAGATTTGCATGTCGAGGGAGAAAATCGTGCAATATGATTAGGATTTCAAAAATGCAAACTGAGCACCTTTGCATGCTGAGACTAGAAACAGACTTCGTAACTTGTTTATTGACCAAGAGAGGCCTAAGAAGAAGCTAAGAAAATATTAATAGCATTATAAATATTCCGAATATTCCGAATATATTTTAAGTTCAGCTGATTGTTGTGTTCCAAGAAATTCAATACTTCCGGTTCATGTTCCGGAACTAGTATGACATAAATTTAGACAACCGATTATTCAACACCAAGTTAATCATATAAATAATTAAATGTCTATATTCATTCAAAACAAACGTAAAGAAGACTGGAACAGCTAGCTTATAAATTTAGATAAAGTTTTCGATTCAGTTTAGCATGACGGGCACATAAAATATTAGTTTCCCTTAATTTTTTTTTTTAAAGTAGTTCAAAGTTTTTTGTCAAGTCATTGTTTTAAAGTATATTATAATAACAGTTGCTCGAATTTAAGTAATATAATATATACACACTTAAGTGTAAAGTGTACCAAAAATGTTTTAACAGTTAGCTTTTACTTAAATTTGACTTTTTTACGGAACCTATTATAATTTTATTGAATCTGCTGCGTAACATTAGTTTGACGTTTAATATTCACACTTGATTCACATTTGATTCATTAAGTCGAGTGCAAATATCAAAATCATTTGTTATTGTTTTATTTGTTTGTACAAACGATGATACCAATGCACTCAAGTTAATGCCTTCCTTTCTAAATGTTTACTGGATTTGATAACTTTTTTAGACTGTAATATAATATTTATTTTATCAATCAATAACTTTGTATAAAGCAATAAGTACTTAATTGTTTCAATGAAAGGGAAAATACATATTACCAATTTGTACGACAAAGTACTTCAATAAATTATAACGTATAACGCTTATACGGTTTGTTGCGGTAAATATTCCTACAACAAGGTCAACTTTTTTCCTTTGCAAAGTCCTTTTGGTTCCTCCTTTTTTTCTTTGGGTCCCATTATTCAGTTGTCCATGAACTACAAGCTGGGGAAAATAACTCACATAGGATTTAGGGGCGTTTTTTTGTGCAGAGGAGAACGAGGGGGTTTGGTCGGTAAAGCCCTGAAGACGGTAGGGAGACTCACGTCGAAACAGAAGTCAAAGGTGGGACAAGAGGTCCACCAAGAACACCGCTGTCGGAGCTCGTAGGGTAGATGGGAGACTAGCGAGGGGGAGCATCAGACAGGAAGTTTGAAAGTCGCCGAGGGGTGGGGATGCACGGTCCTTTCAATTCAGACAAGTCAACACGGCGATAAGAGATGGAGAAGGCCGACCTTATATTCTAACAAAAGCCATGAGACAGTTTGAATGGAGGAACACCATATCCCGCAAAGGATGTGGAGAGAGCAGAAGCATCACAACTGAGGTGGATGCAGCTAGCCAAAGAGCTAGCAGAGTGCGAATCGATCAACGGGAGAAGAGACGATGATCTCTTTTGTAGTTACACCTTAACGAGAGAGCAACAGAGGAGAAACAATAGTGTACGGGCGGAAAGGCGAACTAATCAAACAGACCCAAACACACTCAACATCGAGGCTTGTGTCAATGCTACCCAACAACACTGCGCACAGAAATTTAACTCGTAACAGGAAAGTTTGTTTACTACCAAATAACAGACTTTTATTGAACGGAATTCTGATTGACTGAAAATCGAATGGAAAGAATCTTGGTAAATATTTAGACAAACACTTAACCTTTAATCTTCATGTGCAAGAAGTAATGAAAAAAATCAACACAAACATAAGAGTTATGTTATATGCAAAAATTCGAACTTGAATGATCCAAATAAATTACTGATTTTTAAGGCTATATTTCAAGCCATTATATTTTACGGATCTTCAGTCTGGGGTAGGTGCGTGAAAAGTCACTTGTGCAAACTTCAAAAAACCTAAAACGAATTATTGAAAATGATCCTAAATCTGCCTTGGTTTTTCTCTACAGACGAATCACATAAAATAGCTAATATAAAAATGATAGAAAATAGAATTGAAAAGCTTTTGCACCAATAGAATATACCGTGTCCATTTTTTTAATTTATTATTTTTTTCTAGTCTTTTGCTTTCTTATTATGTTTGTTTATATACAATATTTACTTATTGTTTATTTATTTATTTATTATTCCTTGTTTTTTGCTTTATTTATTTCTTGTTTATTTATATATTTATTATTATTCCTTGTTTTTTGCTTTATATATTTTGTTGTTTATTTATTTATTTATTTATTCATTCATTTATTTATTTATCTATTCACTTGTTCAATTATTTATTTATTCATTTATTATTTACTTATTATTTATTTATTTTTTCGAAACTATTAATTAAATATTGTAGTACTTAAAGTTTGTAATTACAAACCCAGTTTTTCAACCACTTCTCTTTTTCCTCCAACGATATTGGACATAGAACTTATTTCAGTGAAAGTTCTTGGAAAGAAAAAAGCCTTCTAATTTATAAAATACTGTGACTTTTTTTTTAAACATTTGTAATAATCGTAATATTTTAGTAATAAGCTGCTTCAACCAAATCTCTGTAATACGAGCATTATGAATATAAGTATTGTAAACACTATGCCACAATAAAAAAAATATAAAGACTTTTGAGTTATAACCCCACAATGCGCGTTTTTTTTTTTTTTTTTTTGGCTTAAACGAAATATATTTTGATTGTAAATCATTTCCTTATCATAAAAAAATATACATTTTTACTTTAATATTTATGTGTATTTTACATTCTAAGAAAAACTGGTTGGTACTGCATCACTGCGTACTAAACATAATGCCGTATTGCATTTTTCGCATACTACGAAAGTCTGTGACATGCAATTAGGGTTAACCTTGTATCATTCCACTTAGAAAAATGACTCTGTTGGTCTTGTCGTACATCTGGAGGTGGAATGGGTGGCACATTTGGCCTGTTTTTTTTATTTTATTTCGACGCTATCCTGACCGATTTTGCACAATGTGTTAGCTAATTCTAGGCGGAAATCCACAAGTGTCATAGCTTCATTACTTTGATTGCAATGTTTATATAACAACCAAGAATTTATAATTGTTACGTCTATGAGGTGATAAAACAGTCGAATGTACCACTTTCGTTATCGCATTCTTATATGGTTCTTTACAATAGATCTACTCCTTCCATGTGCTTATTGTATTGCTTTACTCTTGCTGGGTGAGAAATTTTTCTTCCTATGGAAGCGATGAATGCTTAGGCTCTCTTCCCAAAAATGAAGACAATAACATAACTGGCTTATTATCTTTCCACAAGAAATTTGTAATTGTGGTATCAGGTAAGTTCGTGATGAATTCCCTGCTTTCTCCTCATGCATTTTTTTTTTGCCTCCGATTTGGATGGCAATATATACGATGGTACTCTCTATGTTTCTTCTAACGTTTCCCAAGGAACGGATACCTTTTTTCTAGCCCAAATAAATCGATTATCAGCGGAATTGAGGTGTAATAATTAAAAAAGAAGACTTTATAATTGATATTAGGTGGTATTTGCAGTGACAATCATACGACAACGTTGGAGCTAGTCCCTAAATCTGGCTCATCAGACATAAGTTTAGTGGGATCATTTTCAGTTCCTGTATAAATTTAAAAATTATAACAATAATCCGAAACTCCTGACAAGAAAAAAAGCTTGTATCCCCATTTGTGTGGTTTTAGCGGCATATATATTATTGCTTCAGATGGTGTCTGGTTTTCGTTGAGCATATTTGTTCATCAACTGAAAGTGTTTCCTCCATAGGAACTGAAGCGAACTTTGACAATAGAGTATTTATCACTGGTCGCAGTTTTTGCAATTTATGATACAATGCTGTTATCGCTATCGCACGTTTTTGTGATAATGCGTTTTTTACTAAGTCGATTCCCACAAGAGGACTCCAATACATTCTTACATTGGGCATGTAAATAACTGATGATATAACGCATATACCCAAGTATCTCATCAAATCTGTTTTTGTAAAATTGAGTACTGCGTTTGGATTTTTAGTCAGTTCATAACGCACGCTTTCCTCAAATTTAATATCCATTAGCTCTTCGTTAAAAAAAATATTTTAAGAATTCGTAAGACGTTTGTAATGCTGAAATATTTTCTGGCAAATTTGTGTAACCAATTTATCACATTTATCAATCATTTTTCTTTCCAGAAGAGAGCTCTTTGAACTTGGCCACCAGATAATGTGGATGGCCGATTTAAAAGATAGGAAAATACTATTTGACCTTCATTTTCGCCTTCGCGTTCATCAATATGCTCTAAAGGCTCTTCAGTTACATTCACCGCCTCACTGGACTAAATTTATCAAAGTCTATTTTCATTGATATTTTCGAAATCATCATCACTGTCTGATGGAATACTTTTGAATAACTCATTTAGATCAATATCATTTAGTGTTTCTAAATTTATTCTTTTCGGTCCTTTCCTATAAAACAAAGCCATCTGGAAAAATGAAAACAATGGATTAATGTATATAAATAAGAAAAAAAAAAAAAAAAAAAACACTGCGTGTTAGCTGGACCATAAATACACAATACCTACAGCGTAATATTACTATAATAAATATATGTATGTACATATATGTATATTTTTTCCTTTATCACGCACTCATGCATATATGAATCAACCGATCTCTTGCGTTTATTTACAAATACTATTAAAATTTTCCCCAAATCGAACTTAATATGATAAAAACACATTAAAATAATAGAAAAACAATTTTTTCTCCTTACTTTTTCGTATGATAATATTTTTAATTTGATTTGTGAAACGAGTAAAACAGCAAACGTTCAATCCTGCAGAAATTACGTCAATAACTGCATAATTTATTTCTGAAACTAGTTTGATGACGTCAGTATTGCAATATTATAAATAAACGGACTTTTGTGCATTGAAAAAAAATCACTGTTATTATCTACATTATTTTGTACGACAATCATAGGATGAAATTATGGTTGACTTATATATGAATCGCCGCGCATTGTGGGGATTACGTTGCAGGCCTAAGAAATAAATTAATGTTTGCGAATTTTTTAATTATATTTGTAAGATTGTTTACTTAGGTAACACAAAACACTTTTATTTTCTAGGGGTTAGAATTATATATTTACATTTACTTAAAATAACTGACAAAATATGAGTGTAAGAATTTGTTTGTTGCAAGAACTTCCACGATGAGAAGCCGGAAAACAACTGCCCTCATCCCTCGAGTGCGTCCTTTTTATATCCTGTCTCTCATGTTCCCCCGTGACATTGTTGCTGATTGCCCACAATTCGGCCATCCTGCTAGGCATTCGCCTCAAATGCCTTTAAAAGCTTGTCGTCGTCAAGACTGGTCGGCTATGGCTTCATAAATTCAGCACACGTGCTTGTATGTTTCGGACCTTCGTTGTAACCTCTTTTTGTGCCATCGTAAGTATTATTCGGCTTAACTTTCGTAACTTCATACGGCCCTAAGTGCTTTGGCCTTAGTTTCAATCCATCTTCAAGCTGAGTCCTTTTGATGGCTACTACATCACCTTCCCTATATTTTGTGTTTGGCTTTCGTTGAAGATTATAACTTTTCCTGTTCTCGTTTTAATCCGTTATTATTTTTTTCTTAGCACTTTTTCTTAGCTCGTCCCTTTTATCGTTATAATTCGCGATTATTTCCTTCTCTATCAGCTCCTTTATGTGAAGGTCTTCTTTGGTTCGCATTCTTATTACGACAAGTACCTCAAATGGTGTCAAACTGGTACTTCGGTTAAAGGTTAAGTTGATGGTTTTTGCGCTTTTTGCGCTTTTGCGCTTGGTAAACCGGTTGTGATTTTGATGTGTTTTTGGAAGTCATCCCAATACATAATTGAAGCGATTTCTTCAAATTCACTTACCAACATTTCCGCTGATATTTTCCCGTTTCCATCGAATGGTCTTATAGAGTCCTCTATGTCCCTGAAGTTGATCGCAAATCTGGAAATCGGCGGTATATCACATTTAACAGCTGCTTGCATTCCTTTTTGCTCCTTTTTAATGTTTTTATTACTGTTTTGTCTAATTTCTTCCACCATCTGTATACACTTTTTCTGTTGTTTGAGTTGGTCCCCGTTGTGGTTTCCGTTCTGGGTTTTTTCCTTTTTCCCATCGTCGTCATCGATGTTGTTGGTATCGTCGTCCTTACAATCGTCGTCCTTACAATCGTCGTCCTTACAATCGTCGTCCTTACAATCGTCGTCCTTACAATCGTCGTCGTCGTCATCATTATCCTCGTCGCCCTCCTCGCATTTTTGATGGCATCGTCGTCATCGTTATCATTATCGTCGTCAACATCGTCGTCGTCGTCATCTTCGTCGTCGTCATCGGCATTGCATAAACTAAGTAAACAACCCTTTCTTAAGGTATCAAATATGTGTTGGCTCACATCCTTTACGTCGTAATTGATCCCTAACGCGTTGCAAATCGTAATCAGGTCAGCTGCACACAGATGTTCATCGACGTACTTTTGCTTCTGTTTATACCTCTCGTCGTTATTATCGAAGTCGAAACCTTGAAACAATCTGAGTCTTCTTCTGTTGGATCTGTCGCCTTCGTCTTCAAATACATATTTGTGTAGAGTCATCACAATGTTTTTTTTGCCGTATTTTAGAAAACTTTTTGTCATTTATGTCTTCCAAGCACGTCATTTCGTATAACACTTTTATCTTCTAGGGGTTAAAATTATATATTTACATTTTCTTAAAATAACTGAAAAAATATGAGTGTAAGATCTTATTTGTTGCAAGAACTGCCATGATGAGAAGTCGGAAAACAACTGCCCTCATCCTTCTAGTGCGTCCTTATTATATCATGTCTCTTATATTCCTTCGTGACAGTGTTGTTGATTGCTCACATATTAAAAGTTTTGATGTATTTAAACCTTTCGAAAATGAAGAAAATGGATTCAAGAGTATTTTCGCTAACTATGAGCAGAAATGGATTCCAGCAATAAAAACTAATATCTTCGGAAGGGGAAGCAGAGGAAATCTAATATGGTACCGGAAGTCTCTTGAGCGTGCTCAATTGAATTTTATTGGAGTGGAAGAAATATACGTTTTGGATGTAACAATCAATGATATCGGACTTTTTTTAATACCCATTTATTTGAACTGCAGCCACTGGAACCGGGAATATGATTAACTCTGCTATGCTCTGCTAATCTTAGGGTGATTTCAATGCGAGGAAAGGATTGTTCCAAAACAATTTTGTTAGTGGAACTGCACCGTCAGATATAAATCCAATTCGCAGGTCTAATGATGAAGTTTGCGATACCAAGATAGGTTCCAAGATTTTAAATATAGCAGATGCTTTTGACTGCACGATTTTAAATGGTAGCTGCAAAGGGGACTTAAGCGGTGAATATATCTTTATTCGAGGGAAGGTACGGTTATTGGAACTTAGTTTTTAAAGGTTTTCGATTATATTACAATAAGTAATTATGGGCAAAGGAATAAGATCTTAATTTCATTTACAAAATTTTTATAAATTCAGAGTTTAAATTATATTTACATTTAAATACCAAAAGTAAAAAAAGAAAAAAAATTATTAAAAATTACGACTTGTGATTGTTTCAGTGGCCAGGTATCTTAAAAGGGAGGACTTAAAATTATTAGTGCTTCTAATTCTTCTAATATTAATGGGTAGCGAATTCCACAATCGAGTAACAAAAAACAAAAAACTAACACAATCTACCTGACTGAAAAGGACATAGTTTTTTGTACAAATATTCAGGCTCTTTGGTTTGCATTATATTATGCAAGAGGCATAATGTTCTATATTTAAGTAGGTTATCGAAAGTACAATCGCAGATCTGCTTTGAGTACCAGGAAAGGTGATTCAATCTTATTAGGCTAAAGACAAAACGAGCAGTATTATTGTAAGCGACATTTAGTTTTCATCTTGAGTCATAGCCTGGACTACAGAATATCTCACAGAAATACAATAAGATTGGTAGAAGAAGGGTTTTCACCAACAAGAGTTTTATGCGGTTAGAAATTAAGTAATGTGTAACCCAAAGAGCATGTAGTCCACCATAAACTTTACCAATAGTGACATTAATATGTGTAGACAAAGTAAGAGTCCGATTAAAAATTAGATTATCTGCCAATTTGATTGATTGAAATTAGATAGATCCAATCTTCTTTTATGTATCGCGAGCGCTTTTCACTTTTGAGCATTAAGACATAAATCATTCTTAGTTGACTCATCGAGTAAACGCTGAAGATCTTCATTCATTAACATAGCGGCTTCGTCAACACGATTCAAAGGTCGGCTTAAGTAAATTTGTGTGTCATCAGCAAACATAAGTATGGAACAATGCTTGACAAGTCTAGGCAGTTTGTTAACAAACATGGAAAAAAGGAGATATAGGGACAACCTTTGCCTGCTTCTATTGGAAGGGAAAGACCGATGTCGTTAGAATGTAACTAAAAACAAATGTTATAAATGGTAAGATATATGTAAGCAGCAGTCTGGTGGTGTTAGATTTGATAAATACCAGAGCTGCCACAACACCTTCCTTACTTAGTTTGCAAAAATCAAAGTATGGCTCCTCGATGTATTTTCGTGATTAGTCGAACGCAAACAAGTTAATAGAAACTATAATCAAATTGATTCAATGGAAGGAATCAATGAGTCTATGAATGAACTAGAAAGTTCAGATTCAACTCGTCACCGTTGATATTTTCAGGAGTTTTCGTCTTTTGTTTTCCAAGACCAAGCTCTCGAATCTGTTGCTACACCTCTCTGCCCAACGAGCAACTGCTAAATATCCTACTATAAGCAGTGCGCTTTGTGGTTCTAATTTTTGATACTACTTCATTACGGAGTGATCGATATCTGTTAAGAAAAATTTCGATTCCGTATTTCTTCCAACATTTAAAAGCATCATCACGCTTTTTAATGAGCCGTAAAATATTCGGAGTCAGCCACTGAGGTGAAGAAAATTTGACTCTTTTTGTTTTTAGGGGTACGTGTTTATTGAAAAGTGTGACGATTTTTCCTTGTAAGAATGTCGTTTAATCGTTAACCAAATGCATTTGGTAAATATACTCCCAATTTACGCTTACAGCATCTTGTTGTAATAAGGTGTAGTTTATATTACGAAAAACCCTACATTACTTTCGACTCAGGGTATTGGTTTTCGCCAGGTAGGTAGTTTAAGTAGGTCAAGAAAAGCAAATTATGAAATGATGGTTGATACTGTGCTCCTTACAGGAATAAGGTCAAACGATTTCATGTGCTCCAAGAACCTAGTTGAACAGTGTTTGTCCAGGAAGTTACAATTAAAATCACCACGTATTAAAATATTACTGCAACTGCAGGCCAACTCCTCTAGGACCCTATAAAGTGGTTCAAAGGCAATAGCATTATTTGATCTATAGGTAACCCCCACCATATATTTTTCATGTCCGAGTGCAATAACTGCAATGACATAATTTATAAAGCAGCTCATGTTTACCCTGCATAAGAGGTTGTATTTGAGAGTGTACCTGATGACCTTAATGAAGCGATTCGGCGCCGTTCTCAAGAGCTTGGCTTATCATATGCAACAACATGCAGTATTTCAGGTGAGGATCTTGGTTTGAAAGTATACAAAAATCAATTCGTTTAAGAACTGAAGCCGGCCGACTTTCCGAATCGTCACCGTTTCAGACGTTGTGCTCTTGAAAAGCTTTAAGAATATCTCCTGCTTACGACCAAAATTTTGTTTAGCGATGAGGCCCATTTCTGGCTTAATGGCTTCGTCAATATAGTTGTATTTGAGTTGCGAAGTTGTCATTACATTCAGACAAAACAACTGTTTTTTTTTTGTGGGTTTTTGATCGGTCCATATTTCCTCAAAATTGAGGCCGGCAGCGCGTAACTGTGAATGGCACCCATTACCGTGCAATGGTGGCGAACTATTTGCTATCTGAAATTGGAGCCCGTGGTCTCCGTGCCATTTGGTTCCAACAAAATGGCGCCACTTGCCATGGCTTTATGACGAGAAAGATTCGGTGAACAGATAATTTTGCACTTTGGACCCATGAATTGGCCGCCTAGATAATATGACTTAAAATATATAGACTTTTTCCTCTGGCACTACGTAGAGTCCAAAGTCTACATGGATAAGCCAGCCAGGATTGAGGAATTGGAAGCCAACATTATTCGCGTCATTAGTTAAACACCACAAGTAATGCTCGAACGCGCCTAATAAAATTGAAACTTCAGAATGGACCATGTTAGCTGTACGGCCAATTTTGGAATGAAACATTCTTCAAAATAAAAATGTAAAATGTTCTTATGTACGATAAGAAAGATAGATGTTCATGCGACAACATGCAACAATAGCAACAATTATTTCCTCCTTTTTACTCCGCTTTTTAAAAAAGATATGTTTACCACCACATTCAATAGAAAAGAAATCACATATACACGAAATGTCAAATTTATGCCCCAATTTTCATCTACTCTCATGTCCTGATTTTTTTTTATTTTTTTGTTTAAACGACTATTATTTATTTTAAAGAAAACAATTTATAAAATTACTTAGCCTATATACAAAGTTTGGCCTTTTATAAGCCGTCTACCAAATTGACTTTAAAAATACTTCAAAACTTATTTCAATTATGCAGTTCCTGTTGCGCAATGCATTCACTGCGTATATATAGAGTAGATTCCAACCTCTGCCACCATTCAAGATATGGATTGCTTCCTCTATCCCAAGTGCTTGACCATCGAATAACTTTCTGTGGAATTCTTTAAGTATGGGGCATTTCGCAATGAAGTGGAGCACATCCTCGCGTTCCCTGAGATTGCACAACTCGCATAAAATTGAAAGCTCGGTGCAGTGTGGTATAAAATTAGGATTTAAAAGTTCGCCTCTTAGTTTGAAGATGGTACTTTTTTTATCCACCGGGTAGCTGTTCGAAAAATACGTCCTTTCCTGAAAATAATGATTTATCTTGCCGTATTGAGATGACTGAGTTTCGTTTACAAGTTTGTCGTAGATTCTGTGACTAGTTGTAAAATGTTTACATTTTGTTTAAGTGATTCCTGCTGCTCGCTTGGTGTGATTATAAAATTATAACCGCTTTCCGCTATTAGTATTTCCCACTCTTGAACACATTGCGCCTTATATGTTACCATTTGCGCGAGTACCAGCCTCGGAATTCTTTTCTGGCTCATTTAATTAACTTTAAGAACTGAATCCATGTGCATTTTAAGAGTATTCAGGAGCAGAGGTGCCACTTCAGTCCCCAAGTGTATAAGCAGCATATAATTGAGCGAACTTCTCGGGAGTTTAAAAACCCGTCTTAGAAAATAACGGAGAAACTTTTCCATAAATTCGAAAGCGCGGTAGCCTTAGACTTGCGTTGCATACAGTAGAATAGAAGAGGCTATAGTGCGGAATATTTGCACTTTCGGGGTGAGAGAAATGTGTGTGAATTATCTAGATAATCGGTTAAATTCCACGTTTTGTAGTAGGTATCTAGTCTGTTGATCATTAACTGCATAGTATCTATTGTATCGGCGAGAAACACGATATCATCCGCAAACATCAGCGCCGGAATATTGGTTCAACAGAAAACTATTCTACCTCTAACTTCATCCGTTATATCATTTATGTACAGGGTAAACAGCAAAGTGCTAAGCACGCAACCTTGTTTGACAGCCATTAAGACTTCAAATTCCTCTGATAGTGGGGCACCATCACAAAATACATGACTTGCCGTACCCGTTAGATGCCGTACCCATATAGCTTACATAGGGTTTTCTAATAACGACTTGACAACTTTTTTAAATAAAAGGCTTATTGACGAACCCATTGAGCCAAAAATGAGCTTCGTCACTGAAGATGATTTTGAGATGAAGTTCATCATCTTCTCCATTTGTTGACTCGTATTGTTGACTTGTCTAACCGAGAACTATCTATCGCGGTGTCTGCTTGTGGCTGCACACGTTTTTTGAATGTGTGTATGTGCGGTTGGTTGTGTGGTTTTTTTTTTGTCGGTCGGAAGAGGGACCGGCATGTCCGCACACATTGACGGTGCCAGTGTAAGACTCCTACTGACTATACCAAGTAAAGGAAACATCGTCCCTGTATTCGCTCCACGGAACTGCCCTAAAACATAACATTGTGGAGCAGAAGAGTAGACTTTGGCTAGAAATTATGGGCTTGTTAGTCGACTGTTAGTCAAGTTCTCGTTTTTCGTCATGTTTTCGATTTATTGGGCCGACGAAGGTCTCCTGTGGGGCTGTTCTGCGTAGGTGTGTTGTCACGTATGGGAAACGTTTCTACCTGGTCTTCTGAAGCGTGGGCAGTGCAAAATTGTGTAACCTCCTGCTAGTTCGACAGGATATATATATTTGAGAGGAGTTATGTCTGAATTCGTGCATATGTTTTCTGAACATACCATGACTGGTTAGAAACTCTGAGTTCTTCTTTTCACCCAAGGTTCAACGTTGGGGATTGATAGAGATATACCTTTCATCCTAATGGATGTCACCAATTGATCCGTTTTGTGGACAGAAACGTATTCCCATGTATACGTCTCTCATTTCTTCGGCCATTGTATCATTAGGCATGTTATCAGCTAAAACGCTCGACGCTTCTCCTAAGAACTAAAAAAAAATATTTACTTTCGGGCACGGTACGCACGGTACGGGTTGTACGCCGAACCTTCGGATTTGAAAGCCAATACACTACCTATGCGCGCACTCAAGGGATTTAAGTATCCTTAAAACGATTGCACACAGTAGAGGGGAAGGAAAATCTGACTAGGTAGATGTCGCTGTATAGCTCGTAAAGTTCGTTGTTAAACCTTCTCCCACAGAGCCCGTCAACGCAAACGGGACTAAATATTTTTCGAAGGATTTTTCTCTCGAAACAACTAAAGATATCTTCTTCCGCTTTTGATAGAGTACATGCTTCAGCATCATAGTGTAGGATTAAGTCTTATATAGAGACTCCTTACTTTCTTAGGTAGGGCCTTGCACTCAATTACCTTCTTAGCGCAAAGAGACAGCGATTGTCATGAGTGGTTCTTTGTTTTAATTCTGCTAAGGTATTGTTAGGAGAAAGCCGCTTCAATACAAGCGAACAAACCGGTCATAGCCGGCTGTGTTCTCTTAATTAAGTTGATATTATCTGCGTACGCTAGTAGTTATACAAATTTTTATAAAATTGTGCCTCCAGTGAGTTCCGCACAATTCTTTTAATGTTAAAGAAGTCATATGTCTTAAACTTTCTGACATCAAAGGTTTCCGTTAAGTTGTTACTGAATTTCACGGAGCAGCGAGTGTTCTCAATCGTCATTCTGCACATACGGACGAACTTGGCAGATATGCCAAAACTAGACATGGCTCTATATAGCTCGTCTCTACTCTATGATTGTTGTTATATTTGGCCTTAAAATTGCTGTGAAGATGGTGGGTGGAGATTTGGACTTTTAAAGTTTTTTTCAAGGATCTGCCGGGGTGTGATTATTTGTTGGATTGAGACTTTCCTGGCGTGAAACCGAACTGATAGGGACCAATCTGGTTGTTGACGGAGGGTTTCAGGCATTCAAATAATATGACAGATTAGATCTAGTACACAATTTTGAGGAGACTTATACCGCTATAGTTGGCGCGGTTGAGGAGTTCTTCCTTTTTGTGGATTGATCAAACGATGCTGAGATGTGAGTAAAGAGTTGGTGTATGCTCTCCAAAAAGTCACTTCCAGTAGCTTTGAATACCTCGGCAGATTAGCCGTTGAATTTTCTATTCTGCAGGACTATGAAATGTTGGGCTTCTTCGCCGTTATACCGTCTACAGAAAAGTTTTTTTTTTATATTCTCAGTACCGACTGGGACTCTACTACGATGTTTTCTTCTTCATTTCTAGAGGCTTTTGTATTTGTCTTCTTGCCTTGTCTTGCTCAATTAATCTATTGGTAAAACTTCTGTACGTTATTCCTGGCATACAAGCTCTAAATATTTTCGATGGCGCACTTCTCATGCTATGTTCTCCTCTTCTGGAAAAAATGTTTAGATGAATGTGCCTGCTGGCATTGTTTATCAAACCAGGGATTTCTAGATGGTGGCCGGGTTAAACGCAGCATATCAGTTCCGGTGTCTCTGATGGAATGTTGGCAGCATTACCACTGGTTCTGATGCTGACGGCATAAGAGGGATTTCGTTTAAAGATTTCGAAATATCCGTTCGGCGAGGATTCTGGCGATCTCTTGCGATTGTAGCTTCTCTACGTTATATCGATCACAGATCGTACCTTGGCTGCAACCTATAGTCCGGCCAATCCCATCGCACTTTCGGAATGGCGGTGATATCTGCGTGACAGCAGTCCTTGCTAATTGGTCTTCTGCACGTGGCCTGGTAATGGACTGAACATTCCACGTGCAGATCCGAAGGTCCTTGTCCCTTAAACGTTTGCAAGGGTCGACAACGGTTAATCCATTTTTATCGGATGCTATTAATTGATTCGCCACATATTTTTAATCTCTTCCGTATAAGGTTGTATGCCTCATGATGACGTAGGCTAGTAGTATGCTATTGGCCGTACATCCCCCTTCAATTTTAGACTTAAACTTTTGAGTAAACTTTTACTCATGCAGTTACCGGGGACCACCACTGGGAGATAAGGCAAACACTTCGCTACGGAAATGAATGTTGCACTGTTTTCCCAGTCTAAATTATAGGTTAAATCAGCAGTTTTAATCGCTACCTAAGTAATGTAATGTTTTCATTACGGGGATACAAATTATCTATTAATTTCTGCTCTCTCTAGCGCCTTCAAACTTAAAGAAATGCAGCAATTGAATTGCATTCTCCTCTTTATTTTAGTGAATAATGCATGGTTAAAAAATTTGATAAAAAAAAATGCAAAATTCGTTTACGCATTTTAAGATTAGTTTTAAAATTTTACCCTAAATAACTTTTTAAAATATGAAGACATATGGGAAAAGTGTGTATTTGTTTATATTCCTCGTACATAACACTAACATTCCTAAGTATCATATATAAAAATAAGTGAAATGCATGGTTTCCCTTAATAAATATTGTTTCTTATCTAGAAGAATGTTCTTTTTTTAAAATGAAACTATGATTTTTTTTTATTTAAGGAAGGACACGCTGAAATATCAGGACTTTTAATTGATCATAAGTCTAACTGCAACCATGCTGCTAAAAATGGTTTGACCCCAATGCATTTATGTGCTCAAGAAGATAATGTGAATGTTGCTGAACTGATATATAAGAACGGCGCAAATATTGAGATGATAACCAAGGCAGGTTATACGCCACTCCATGTAGCTGCACACTTTGGACAATCCAATATGGTTCGATTTCTGCTACAAAAATCTTGTAATGTTGACGCATCAACAGCAATTGGATATACCCCACTTCATCAAGCAGCTCAGCAAGGCCATTGTCATATAGTTAATTTACTTCTAGAACACAGTGCTAATGCAAATGCTCAAACAGTGAATGGACAAACACCGCTTCATATTGCTAAAAAATTGGGATATATAAGTGTTCTAGATTCATTAAAATCAATAACTAACGAAGAAGATAATGATTTTAATGATCAGTGTGAAGATAAATATCGTGTTGTTGCACCAGAAGCTATGCATGAAACATTTATGTCCGATTCGGAGGAGGAAGGTGGTATGTATTTGAAAATATGTATATAAGGATATATTGTCCAGAATTGGTTCGTAAATATTTTTATGCTTTAAAAAATTATTTTTTTAAAAACTATATTTTTGTGATGTGATTTATGAAAATAGGCTCATCATGAGCAAATCGAACGAAAACCTTATTTCAAGTTATTAGGCGGTTTAACATACACTTACTCGTAATTATGAATCTCGCCGATTAAGGACAATGACTGCATTTTTAATTTAATTTCGTCGTTCAAAAACTAAATAGTTCTAATTGCCACAGCAGGTACAAATGCTTTTCCTCTTCCACATTTTTTTTCGCAATAAAACTCACATCTTATGTCCTAGCTGATTCAATCCGGTCGACCAGTTCTTTGCCTTGGAAAAAATTTCTATAAATAATAAGGCTCAGTACCATCTACGACTTGGAGTAGATAGTCGCTAGAAATAGACTATATGTCAGCTGGTTTTATTTTAGATAGATGTACAGGTGTAAATGATTTAAATTAATATAACAAATTATTTCTTCGCTGGCATTTCTTTCTACTCAACATGATGATTTCGTTAAACTTGCGGATATCAAAACCATACTACATACAGACGGTCCTATCCTAACCTGTTATTTTTTACTCATACAATTGTAATAACCAATCAGGGTATCATATATCTATTATCTCGGAAGTCCAGCATATCAAATAGTGTCGAATAAAATCGTTTTTTCTTTCATGAACGCGCGTATACATTATTTAGTGCACAACAAAATGTTTCAACCAAAAAAATAGAAATAACAAGAAGGATCACTCTCCCTGAGGCTGTGTGAGTAATTTTTCTCCCTCCCCTGACTCTAAAACGTTATTTAATTCATGCGGACAAAGAGGAAACAGACTGGTTTTTCTCCTTTTGTGTATACGTTCGTTCGTGATTGGCTGCCCTGAAAATTTTTCACTATGAGCAAAAGCTTGTAAATGATTGTGATCGCATTGTATTTGGTCACTGGGTGTTCCGAGAAGACTGATTTAGTTTTTAAAAAGTCTTCTTAAAAAGAAAAATTCTAGAAAAATATTTAGTACCTATAATAAATTTATTTTTAATTCACTTTTTCGGATGTTTTAAAGCTAAGCTATCCATTTATTTATCTGAAACAGTTATTAAAAAATGTGTTTTATTAAATAAAACGACATCACTCAGAAAGAATGTTTAAATAATATGTTTAAAATGATTCTATTTTATTTTATTTGCGGGAAATATTCATGTAATGATACGTAGATCAAAGAAAGTCAATCATTTTTAATCATACCGCTAGAAATGATATTTTATTATTTTGCTTTTGAAAATTATGATTACCTGAAGTATAATTTTAGATGAAAAAAGACATCTTGCATTATTTCTGGGTTTTAAAATAAACCCTTTAAGATCTTCGTGAGGCAGGTATATTTTTTATAAAAGAAAATTCAGGTCATTTTAGGACAGCAATAAATGTATATTTCTTGGTTTTATTGAAATGAATTACACCTTAAAAAAACGTGAGTTTTTCAAAAACCTTAAAATTAAGAGTAAATTTTTTTTATTGCATTAAGATTTGATGATATTGTAACGATTTTGCGTCTCGTGTGAACGTGCCCTAGCTCAACCCTACCTTGCCGACTCGAGATATAGACCGGAGCTGTCGAATTCTAGAAGGTTCGAGAAAGATTGAGATAAAAAATGGCGGCAGACAGAAAAACGTGGTCTTCGAATTTTCACCCTATTTTTTTGTACTTTTTCTTTGGTGCCTTAAGCAAAACAAAAGTAAAGTACGGGTACTTTCTTGTGTTTTTATTAACAGCCGGCTAAAAGTGTAACAATTGGTGTCAGGTGTGGGATTTCGCGATCGACTTCATAACCGAGTCTTTACCACGCACGAACTTAAACCCAGTACAACATGGCCGAGCTGAATGAACTTCAGGACAAACTCCAGCAAATGCTGTGTAAATTAGAGGACCTATCGAAAATGTTGGCGGAGCAATCAACCATGATGGCCGACTTACAGCACTCATTGGAGGATGTAAACTCGCGGGTGACACAAGTCGAAGTCAGCTTCTGCGTCCGCAATTGATCACGGTGAGAATTCCACCTCAGCACGAGCACCCGCTGCCAGCTCCACTCATAGACGAAATGATTTGGGGTCGACAATTGCAAACGGTGTTTCTGCCGATGTTTCTACACACGAGACACAGAGTGGAATAGTAAACCAATTACCACCTGAAGCACAAGCGAACAAACAGTCAACCCTGGCAGGGCAGCCACATCGAATTCCAGTACAACCACGCGAATTTGAGGGTAAAACGCCCTGGCATACATATCACCTTCATTTTGAGACCGTAGCGAGAGTAAATAGCTGGGCAGTCTATGAAGGCACTATATCTTGCTCCATATCTGCGGGGAACTGCCTAGGAATCGTGGATACAGGTGCCACCCTAACAATCATTCATCCCCAAGTCGTCAGGAAGTGATGGACTGTCACCGGCGAAACTACACCAGTAGAAAGTTTTCTCAAAGTGACCGTCCAAATAGCAAACTTCACAGCCCAGCAATCGGTTTACATCGCCCCAATTTCAGATGACTGCCTCATAGGCGTGGATTTTATGCGCCGGTTCTCTTGTGCGATAAATCAACGAGACAATACCCTGCAACTTGATGTTTTCCTTGGACCGAATGTATGCACGCCATTTTACAGCGACTAACCCAAGTAATGTCCACGTACCCGCGTTGTCGGACTGTTGAATCCACCTGGTTACTTATGTCCCTGAGAGTAAAATTGTGCTCACCAGTATCGTGTAGATAATTCCGCAGCTACAAATAGTCCAGTCAATGTGCGGAGTATCGGAAGAAGAAATATCTGTTCGCGCAACAAATTTATCAACGGAAAACATTTGCATCGCCCGAAATAACATCATAGTCCAGCTTTATGTGCAATCAGTTACATTCAATTGTCGACGGATTACGATTACTACCGTAGATCCTAATTTGCATTCAGATTTGGAAGAGATGATCGAAAGAAGCGTAGTCAGTTTAACAGAAGAGGAACAAACCAGGTTAAGATCTTTAGTTTTTAATAATCGCTGTTTCTTTGCAGGCTCTTTTAACGGGGCTTACTTTTATAACTAAGCACAGAATTGACACGGCACACACGGCCCCAATAAAACAACCCCCCCCTCCCAGGCTACCTCTTAGCCGAAGAACAGAAGTCGAACGAATATTGGGGGATATGAAGACTCAGAAAGTTGTGAAACCGGTGGTGCTTGTGCGTAATAAGAATGGGGCCTCCCGGTTCTGGACTATCGAAAAGTTAATAGTGCCACCAAAAAGGATTCATACCCTTTGGCACGTATTGACCTTACGCTGAAAGCACTCGGAGGATCATCTTGGTTTGCAATATTGGATCCGGCTACTAGCAGGTCGAAATGGATGACGCAGATAAAGAGAAAACTGCGTTTTGAAGTGCATAAAACTTTGACGAAAACCAAGAGGCGCTATTACTCGATTGGATATTCCCAGGACATTGAACAGTATTGTAAGAGTTGCTTTATATATCAGAAACGTAAAGGTCCAATAACAAAGAGGCGAGCCCCCTTGCAACTTCTAAGCGTTGGCTCCCTCTTCGAACGAGTGGTGATTGACATCTTGGGGCCTCTACCAGTAACCAGCCATGGCAACAGGTACGTTTTAGTTTTTTGCGATTATTTCACAAAGTGGCCAGAATCTCTCCCTTTGCCAAACCAGACTGCGGAGAGGGTGTCGGAAGCTCTTATCCCCTCCAGTTGCATTCGGACCAGGGAAGGGATTTTGAATCCAGAGTGACAAGAGGCGGACGACAGCACTTCACGAGCAGTCTGATGGCGTGGTGGAGCGCTTCAACCACACGCTGCTGAATTATCTGGCCAAATACGTTGCCAAAATCCAACTGGACTGAGATGAGCACTTGCCGTTTCTCTTATTAGCTTATCGAGCGGCAATTCACTAAGCTACCAAGCAGAGCCCATCTTATTTGGCCTTTGATCGCGAACTTCGCTTGCCGAATTATACACTGGGTCTCCCCCCAGCTAGCACCTCAAAGACCTAGAAATAGCATATTCTTTTAATAGAAGGCAACTGTTGGGATACAGCAGACGAATGAAAGATATTTATGATCTTTTGAAGAAATATGGACCAATGATTCCACCAGCCCATAAACCACACCATACCGTTGTTTTTAATGGATGTAATGTTAGCTCTTGGTACTCTTCGGGTTGCTCATCACCCCAAATACGGCAATTTTGTTTATTAACGTATCCATTGAGCCAGAAATGGGCTTTATCACTGAACAAAATTTCACGATGAAACACAAGATTTTTATTGAGTTGTTCCAGAGCCCATTCACTGAAAATATGACGCAAGTTCATTCGAGATTCTCACGTAAAATACGCCAAGCCAAGCTGCTGAGAACGACGACGAATCGACTCGTCACGGTCTTCGTGTACAATCTCAGCTACAGCTGCTATAGTCTCTTCACTACCTGCTGGATTTGGTCTATCCGGTCGATTTTCATCTACTTATGTAAACTGGTACTCAAATTTGGGAATGGTATTAGGTATTAGGTATTAGGTATTAGGTTTCAGTAGGTCGCTTATGTGCACCGTAATTTCCTCGAATCGCACGAAAAACATTTCTAACAGAGCTCTGATTTTCGTAATATAGTTGAACAACTGGGAGATGTTGTTGTTGTGTGTGTCTTTCTATAATGATTTGCCAAACGATACTGAACAAAAATGATAAACCAGTTTGATAGAAGTCACACGTGATCTGTCAAAAAGAGTCTATTGAAAATCAAATCTCACGATGAATCACCCCTTATTAGTTGTTGATTATTATTTTGAAGTACATTATTTATTTTGCCTTTTATTATTTCAAAATCACTATTGTCGGGGTTACCGGCAATCCATTTCCAGGCACTGCCGAAAAAATTTAAGGATCTTTTGACAACTTCTTTTTTTGGAAAGAGTCTACTCAGATGATCATTAATTAATTGGATTTGATAGGTAAGGAAAGGATAAAAGGAATGTTTAAGGTCAACCTCCTTTCGGTAATCTTCTGGAAGTCGTCTAAAATCTTTTTGTACTGTCCGAGTACATGAACAAGTTTGAATGTTCCTGTCTGTACTTTTTCTATACCTGTTTCCATGGTTTCTAGCTGTGAGTTTATGTTTACCAGTATGTTTACTTCTGATCTTGCAGTCGCCAATTGGACGAAGGGGCTAAGAAGAAGAAATGAAACAAATGTCAGTTACTTATGTCGCTCTTAATATATGTACTATTCTTTCCTGATTTTATCTTTACTGTTGTTTTTAAATTTTCTTTTACGATTTCTTTAACGTAAGGTTTAGTTAGTTTAGAAACTAGTCTTTTATTTTGTTTTACATAAATGGTGTCTCCAGAAATATAGTTTTTAATTTTACATCTCCTTTTGTTGTTAAATTTTAAGTCCTGTTTTTGCTTTCGCACTTATTTCTCGGCATTACTGAGTCGCGTTTTCTCATATTCGTCTGGCCCAAACTTTAAATTCTTCTTTAAGCATAAAGAGGATTGACTCTGAATTTAAGGATTTCTCATTGTCAAATATTATGCACTTAGGAACGCCAAATTGGAAAACTATCTGGTGGAGAGGTCTCCTAACGTCTTTAATAGATTTGGACTTAATTGTCTTAGCGATGGCGAACTTAGTGAACTCATCAATCGGAGTCAGAACTAAATGTTTTTCCGTAGAAAATATATCCAGATTAACAGTATGACCTGGATAATTTGGTATAAGCGTCTCACCCAATACTGGATTGTTTGGATGACGGTCGTACTTGTTCTTTTTACATGTTGAGCATAGCGTACTGAATTGTCTGATTTGTCTTGCTATTCTAGAAAAATAATACTTTTCCATAATCTGATTCCGGTTTTCGTCCGAGTCTCGATGTGCTCTATTATGAGTTTCGATAATGATTTCTTCCAGTCTGTCCGTGGACGAGATGTGCTCAACAAAAGACTGAGTATATCTTATCTTATAATTTGAAAAATGAAGATGGTATAGTTCTTGAATTATACTCATAACTCTCTCAGGAGCTAATAAACCATTTATAATACCTGGATCTAAGAATCGTTGAACGATTCCAATTAGTTTTTCTCTTGTATAATTTGGTTCTACGACTATATGTCCTCTGAAACTTTTTATAGGGGGTTTGAACTTGATGACTACTTCTTTCACCTAACTGAAGGATTAGCTGGTTACGATATACATTTATAGGGACTTCAACGGAAGGGATTAAATTTTGTACTTTCGCTGCTGTGCTAAGGGGGGAAAGGACATAAATTTGCAATTCTTGTGGTGGTACGTCAGCTACGACATTGTATTTACCGGGCTTATACTGAAGAGTATACTAATATTCTTCTAGGATAGCTTTCCAAAGTTTCATCTTACTATTTGTTGGTCTGTCAAAATCTTAACACGAGCTGAACCGTAAAGGTAATTGTTCAGAGAAATAAGAGTCCAAATTATAGCCAGAATTTCTTTTTCATTTGTGGCGTAATGCTCTTCTGCTTTGCTCAAGGCCCTAGATATAAAAGTTATTAGTCTGCCATCTTATGACAAGAGTGCGCCAATAGCGAAATTTGAGGCAACAGTTTTGAGTTGGAACTCCTTATCGAATTTATTAAAGTCTTTGAGAGCTTCAGAATCTAATTGGATCAGTTTTTTACTGGAAATATTCTTGTAAATATGGCCTTCTTCGTCTCTAAGTAGGGATGATAGAGGTGTAGCCAATTTGGCATAATGCTTTATAAAACGGCGGTTTTTTTCTATCTATTTCTATATCTATCTATGCATATACCACCCTACCACGGCGGTAAGGAAGGAACGAAGATCCTTTAAAGTCTTGGGACATAGAAAATTTACAATAGCTCTCACTTTTTCTGGATTGGATTTAATTCCATTTCTAGATACAATCCTACTTATTCCTTAAAAAATCCATATTTGTCAATGGACATCATAAGTCTCAAATGATTGGCATGATCTGCTTCGCTTTTGCTAAAAACAATAATGTTGTCGATGTATACGCGACATATTTTTCCATTATATTTGTGTAGTATGGTTGACTGTAAGTTGGAATATCGACGGAGAGTTCTTAAGGCCGAATGACAAACGAGACTCGTATTTTCCATTATTTACGGAAAATGCCGTCTTCTCGATATCAAAATCCTTCAGACGGATTTGATGAAATCTGCTTTTCAAGTCAAGTACTGTGAAATGAGCATTATCGCCCAATTGTGAGAGCACTTCAATAATTTCTGGTATCGAATAACGAACTCGGATTGTTACTGTATTTATTTTTTGATAATCAATAACAAGTCTATATTATTTATTCACCTCGGAATCGGGTTTCTTGGATACAATTCAAACAGGGGAGATAAATAATGACCGTGAAGGTCTCAAAATGCTATTCTCAAGAAGTTTAGAGATCTGTTTTTCGACCTCATTCTTTAGTGACATCGGATACGGATAAAATATGGAAACTACTGGAGAGTCCGAAGAGGTACGAATCTCTTTACTACTTTCGTAGCGAAGGTTAATTTTTCATCCGGCTCGGAGAATAAATTAGGGAAGTTTGTAACTAGAGATTCAACAATTCCCTGCTGAGTTTTGGCCAGTGAACAAATTTTCGAAAATAATGAATTCCAAGATTGGGTTAACATTTGCCGTGATCTTGTTTTAAGACCATTCAAAATCGTCATATGGCTTTCCTTAGTGTAAATAATTGCAGAAAATAACTTTAAACTGTCATTTCCTAAAATTGCGTGAAATGATTATAAGGTGGGTAAGAGAAAATGTTTTATTTTAGGTTCTTCAAAACCAAAAAAGTTTGCCTCGGTGTGATGGGTTATTTTTATGCTGCCGCCTACCGAATCCGTGTAGAAATATTCTTTGTTTGGGATGGGTTTCTCAACCATGCAAGGACTAATGTAATTCCGGTTAGAGCCGGTATCTATTAAAATTTTGAGGGTTTCACCGCTCTTCGTTTTACTCTCGAAGTAAGGTGACGAAGAGGTCGTTAACCTAAAAAATGGATATCTGTGCAGTCAGTGATTTCATGGCCATCAGCCGTGACATTTTTTTTGTTGGCTGCCTTCGTATTGTTGCGCGTATTGTTCTGCAATTCGATGAACTGATGATCATTGTTGGCGTGTTCCAGTTGCATCGACTGCTTGTACTTGTTTAGTTCAGCTTCCTCGGTTCCTATATGGAAGTTTCCTGTAGCTTGGAATGTTTGTTGTAATTGCACTGGCTTGGACTGTGCGAAACGATTTGGGTTTCTTGCTTTATTGGATGGTCTGGTCTGGATACTCTAACCTTTTCCTGCAGGTTCCATTTTTATTTGCGGATATTGATTTCCAGCATTGTTCTGTTGCTGATTCGGAGCGGTGAATTGAGGTTTTTGTTGGTAAAAACTTGGTTGAGGAGGTGGTTTATATGAAACTTGTTGTTGTGAGAATCTTTCTGCTTGACCAGGAAAAGGTGCGGGCTGCAATTTCTTCGGACCCTGTCTGTTACTGTTATTGTAAGCATGTTTAGTCCTAAAGCTCTGATTTTCAAGTTTAAGACAAAGGTTCAATGCATGCGGTAAATCTGAGGGTTGTCGCATTGCAAGAAGGCGAGAAAGATCACCTCTTAAACCACGGATGAAGGTGTCTAAAGCTTTATTCATGTGGGTTTGAGTAAGAAGCTTCGTAGCTTCAACTCCTACATCCATGCATGAGAGTTTTTTTTAAGATTAAGGACAGTTTGGTAGAATACTTGAACGGTATCATTACCCTGAATAAGGATTGACATTTGGTATTCTAAAGTTGTAACATCGCACTTATCAGCGTAATGCATGGCTAAGCATTTGAACATTCATTCCCAATTTAAGAAAGTATTATAGGATTTCAGGGTGATGCTGCCGAGCAACATCCCTCATGTCGCGACTCCCTACCACCCTACTGAACCGGAGACGCTCCGCACTGCTTTGTGCGACGTCTCTGTCGTAGTTGAGTTGCCTGTCCGTAGCTGTTCGAGCGACATGGAAGATACGCGGCACCGCTAATCTATCATGGATCAGACCTTTCATGTCGAGGTAGAGGAACGCTTCTGGAGGGACAAAGCCGTCAAAGCATACTCCTTCATGATACATATGATTGGGGTAGTAAGCCCCGGAGATCAGGTTGGTCATTGCTCTTGCAATGTGCCTTCGAGTCAACTTTATGACGAAATTGTCCACTCTTGGTAGGTTGGCCCTATTAATTCTCATTAAGATAGAATTTTATGTACTCAGATTCTGGTGCTTTGTGTAAGCGAAGACAAGTCCTAAGATAAGTCCTCTCAAACACTTGAATCTTTTCCAATAAACTTGCTCTCACGTTGAACCACATGGGACATCCAAATCCAAGCATAGGCCTGATAAGGGTCATGTAGCAGATTACCTTCACCCTCGCATCGAGTTGGCTGCTATTAAATATTCTATTTGTAAGGGCAAAAGCACCTCTGGCTCTGGCCAGAGCTTGTTAAAATACAGATATTGATCTAGCCAAATCCCAAGGTATCTGACTACATTTCGACAAGCAAATGGCTGCCCGTGCTGCCCACGATCGAAAACTTTCTCCAATTCTTTCTGGTATCCCTAGAGGCCCCAGACAAAGGCGTCCTAAACAGAATGGTTTCCGAATTCGTCGCAATATCGCTTAATTTTGTCGAAGTCACGTTGCAAAAGTATATTAATGACCTCTATCCTTAGACCTGATCTGTAAGCGATTAAGTCGTCTGCGTACGCTATGGCATGGTGAAGTGAACATATCAGATCAGATTGTGTAAATGTTGAATAGGATCGGCGAATTTACCGCACCATGTTGCAGACCGTTTTTAATGTGAAGGGTTCTAGTAGAAGTCACATCGCCATTTTTCACGATGAACTCTCTATCAGTTAACATACATATTGTACAGAATATACAGAAGTGGTTTACGAATGCCCAGCCTGTTTAACTTGAAGAAGAGTCCCTCTAACCATACGGTGTCGAAGACTTTCTCTAAGTCAATCATGCAGGCACCAGTGCACTGGTTTAAGCGCGGCATGAATGATATCATGGCCTGCCTTGAAACCGAATTGATTATCCGGAACTATATGTTTGTCGTCAACCCATTTAGTCAGAACTCTATTGATCACCTTTTCGAAAGCCTTACTGATGTTTGGAAGAAGACTGATCGAGCGGAGATTCGCCGGATTGAAAGTATCTTTATCCCTTTTGGGGATGGGATGTACCTCTGTAGTTTTCGAATGTACTGGGTAATGCATTGTTAAACAAGTTGATATAAATGTCTACTTATTCTAGTCCGTTCCCACTGATTTCTTACTTCTAAGTGATTCAAAAATCATTTGAAGTTCCTCCTTCGAAATGACGGGGGTAATAGCCTATCGTCGGTGATGACATTATTTGCCATATTCTCGTCACTGAACTCGGTGAAACCCAAGCTCTCGAATCGCCAGTTCATTATTTCATTTCGAAGGGAGAAATTGTGCAGAAGGACTCCATTTTAAAGGTTTGGGCCAATGATGTCATTCGCCTTGTACACTTCTTTGAAAGTCGCTCCTATAGCTTCTAACTTCTCCTGCGGATCCTCGATCACAAAGAAGTTGTCATCATCAACGGCCTCATTTGGATCGATGCATGCTGCTAAAAGTATGTGTTTGTTATGAGTCGTTCATGCGATTTTAAGACACGAAAGGTCGTTTTGATCTTTTCTCCGAAATATGTATTTTATTTATTTGCGGGAACATATTCGGGTTATTAGTGTTAACAGCCCGAATTTTATTCCTCCAATATAAACTTACAGAAGCTCTGTAATTTTGTTTTATTAATGTTTGGAGATTTTTAATCGACGACTTTAATGTCATGATCTCCGGGTTATGTTTGTCCGGAAACTGTCAGTATAAGGTTTTTAGTATTGATAGCAGTCTTCTTTCATGTCAGTGCAGTATTTCAATTGTTGCGTTGCGGAATAAGTCTTCGTTGTTAGTGCGTTGATACCGAGGTATCGTTTTGTCCATTGTTCGTTTAATTGTCTCGGCCATTACTTTTAGATACCTGTCAATCTCCTCGCTTGACAGATTTCTGTTGGACGGTGGGTAGAGGGAATTCGGGGAGAGTGCTCTCGTTAGTGTTCTTGAGAAGTGTGTCCAACGAACTCTACTATAATTGTAGGAATGCCTTTGAACAAACTCTTCCAATTCCGTAGTTTCGTTTGGAACAGTTATTTCGGTACTAAGACCGCATGGTCACTGTCATACACAAAAGTGCGTAGACAGTTTGTAGTATGTTGGTTAGTGCTTGTCAGTTCTATTCGTGAGTTGAACCGTCGCTTCGAGGCCGACGGTGCTAAACCCACCAATTAAATAGTAGGTTCCTTCTAGTAGTTGGTGAATAATTTCCCCAATCACTATGTCTGGCAATGAAATCTCCGCTGATAACAAAATAATTGTCTTCCAATTCTAACCTCAGGAATATAAAAAGTGTATCGAGCTCTGAGATTAATAAGCTGGACTGAGTAGCCTTAGGTGCATAAATAGACACAATTTATAACCGCTTTCCACTACAAAGAGTGGAACCTACGTACTACACGACTGTATATTCTTTTAAAGTCTTTTTCATACAAAGATCGCAATGCCTCCTCCTTGAGAGGAGTTAGATCGGTTTCTTCGTAAAATTTTATATCTTCTGTGCCTCATTTTGTGTCTTTTGTTAAGCTTAGTTTTGCTTACCAAAAGCACATCAGGGGCTTGGTCTTTAAGCAATTTAAATAATGCGGCTCTTCGTTCGAGCCTAATTAGTAAATTAACATTCACTGCAAGGATTTTCAGGGTTTGCTCCGCCATGTACGTGCCTATTACGACTGGAGGTGCGTTAGGCCCGGCAGCAGTACGTAGATTTGATTCACGCGCATAGCTTGTTCTGTTATCTGGCGTTGGAGCTGAGCTATCTGTGCTCTAGGCGCTGGGACCTGAGAGGCAACCTTCGCTTATTGTACTGTATTTCCCCTACCTGGGCGTAGGTAACTTGTGTATGCCTGAGTGGACGTTTAATTTCCACTTTTTGCTGCCGAGCCAGGTTTACTCTTTTTATGTATTGGAATTTGGGACAACGCCGATATTTGCGGTGTGTCCCGTGTTTTTACATAACGCACAAGAGAGTTGGCTTTTTTCTGACGCTCCATCCTTACCAAGAGCGCATTCCTCGCAATTGTGGTTCTTTCCACACTTCACGCATCGAGGCTGCATTTCGCAAACCTTTGGCAGCGAACACATTGTAAAATGTTTTCGTTCCTCTTTAATTTTTCCCAGTGTACAACCTGGTAGTCTATGACTTTTATACTCCTCAAACCATTCAGTTTGCTGTTGGGACTTAGCTGAACCAATAAAAACGGTAGTTTCCGCTTCTCCCTTTTGATTCTAGCAGTCACGGCTTAACTCCTACGTATTTGAGCTCTTCGCACTCCTTCTCTTTCAGCTGTGCAAGGAGCTCCTCCGGATCAGCCGACGGTTCTAGTCCCCTCAGCAGCATTGCTTGCAGCCTCTCCCCCTTCGGGGTGTAGGTGAAGAACTCTAGGTGGATCACTAAAGTCTAAACTAAACTAAGTCTTTTAACATAAAAATTATTGCCTATAGCCGACTTACATAATTCTGTTGTTTTCTTTAACTTCATCTTAAATGTGTTGGTTGGTGATACCCGTAGCTTATCTGATTTCTAATGTTGTTGCTGTTGTTTCTGCTGATATTTTTGTTGATGTTGTTGATGTTTTTGCTGCTGCTTCTGATGTTGCTGCTGCGATTTTTGTTACTGTTGTTCTTTTTGCTGCGTATGATTTAGATGTGATTGTGCATTTTTCGTTTTTAATTCTTTTACGAGTTTCTGTACTTGTTGTTGTTTTAGTGACTGTTCCTTTTTTTGTTGTTTTCGTAAATCCACCTTTGAAGTTTGTTGTTTTTGAGGGTTCTGGAGTTGTTGCTGTTTCTCCATCTCCCTCCTAGCCACTTGCTTTGCTTTTATAGCAAGCACCTTTTTCTGTAGCTGAATGGTGTTGTTGTTAAGAGTTTTGACCTCGTACTCTTCATCATCTGACTCAGAGATAACTAGGGATGCGAAGCTATTTCTTGTTCCCATGAAGGGACCTTCTCCACCGTCTGAGACGTATGGGTAGTCGTCATTATGTTCTGGACGTTTTATAGCTGTTGCTGTTGATGCCGTTGATTTCGCCGCTTCCCCCACTCCAGCATGCAACTTCTCAGTGGAAGTAGAAAGGGAGGGATACTTTAATAAGGTAGGAGTTGGGCTTAGCTTCCTCCTTCTCTTCATAATTGGTTCAGGTATTTTTTCTGGTTGGCTTGATGTACTGATGCATTTTATTTGATGCATTGGCAATCGCCTGATTTTTCAGCTGGTCCCGCTATAGGCACAGCAGTTCACTCTCCAGAATCCATCGCGTGATGATAATTCAGCACTTTTAATTATTTATTTATTTTCCTTAATTTTGAAATGGAAAAAAAGAAAGAAAACTGTCTATCCGGCTCGGAATCGATAACCCACGACTTTTGGATTGTGAACCGGGGACACTACCACTGAGCTAATTGGAGCCCTATAACCAATTAATCAGATTTCGTTTTTATTGGTATCACTACTCAAAACAAAAGCAGAAACACGGCTAAACTCCACTAAGGTCTGTAAACGACTGATAATCGAACATTTGCGGGACTCGAATTATGATATAGGATATATAAAAACGAATTTAAAAATTGTCTAGGAGAAAAGCAAAATGTAAGTGTTCCCTTATTTCAAAACTTGTGTTGTTTTCTAGACACGAATATAAAGAATCCTTTGTAACGTCTAACGTAGTCTTATATTGTATACATATGGTATACGATATGTATGTATATTAAATATCTACATGTTGCTTTGCTTAACAGGTTTAACCAGCTACGTCGATTTCCTCAGCATCTATTCAGATAAATTCAGAAATACAACAAACACTGCCGACTTCAGGCTCATTAAGGATCCCATGCATATTTTGCTAATGAATAGAAAAGAAAGAAGGCAATACACATGCACTTCTCAGTCAAGTTACTCCTATAACAAAATTAAAGAATATGCTGAATCTTAAAAAAGATTATGTATTATTAAGTAGATTGCAAACTGAAAATGATTTTGCATTACACCTAATTTGTAGGACATGTTACTGCAAAAAATTTGATCACAAAATTGAAGGAAAGTGACACGGATTAAGAAAAATTCATAAGCAAGCCTTTGAAGCTCTTTCTGCTTTTATGCTTAGTGAAATAATAGAAAAGGAAAATATGTTCTATCTTAATGACATATTTTTACGATATAAGACTCTTTTGTTAGATTTAGGTGAGACTAAGTTTACAGTATAGTATTTTCGTGGTTATACCGCTCAGAATTTACACGAAAAAATTTTACAGATTCACAGTGATGCTCTTATTATAAACGTATCAAATTCCGATAATAAAAAGATAATTATTTAAAAAAGGGTGTTGACGTCAGAAAACTAATTAGTGAAACAATTTCTCAAAATCTGCGGAGAACACAGGACTCGAGGATGTAGCGAATGATGTAAGAAATACAATCAAATGAATAAAAAACAGCAAAATTCCTACAAATTTGCATGTAGAAAATGTTTTTGAAGGAGAGTGTAATATTCCAGAACAATTGTTCGATTTCGTCAGCAATCTTGTTCAAGTGCCAGATATTAGCAGAAGTATTTCAGGTTATGATTGCTTGAAAATCAAATTGATATGCAAGGAAATTATATATACTTTAACGAAAGGTAGACTTAAGCCATCGAAACATCTAACGCTAGGACTAGCAATAAAATCATTGGCAAGTAGTAGGAAAGTGCTCACAATTTTAAATAAATTTGGCTATACCGTTGGTTATAATGTTACTGAAGAATTGGAAACAGAAATGACATATACAGCTTACGATGAAAATAGGCTAATACCTTCTGGCATTAGCTTTGGATAGCTCGTTGAGTACTCGGTTGCATTCGATAATTACGACCTTTTTGTGGATACACTTAGTGGTAAGGATACTCTTCACGATACCGTTGGAATAATTTATTAGTTTATTCCTAATGAGAATACATTACGTATTAAATCTTCATGTAGAAAAAGACCGTCTTCTACCACACTTATTGAAACAGTAGCAACAATGCCCATGCTTTGAGGATATTTCCCTTATTTTAAAAAAACCTTTAGCTAAGCCAGTGTTTATACACTTTATACAGATACAGTTATACAGATTATATAACAGAATTTCAAAAACAGTATCAGGGAGCAAAACAGAATGGTGTTATGAAAGACCGAATATGGGCACTTTTTTTTCGAGGCTGCATAAAACGCTTATGTGGATTGAATTTAATTGCAGAAATGTTATAGATATGAGTGAAATCCAAGTAGTTGATTATTTACCTCAAATTAAATCATCGCCCACGTCATAAACCGTTGTACAAAAATTAATGATTTATGCTCAGAAAATAGCTGAACAATGTGATCAGCAGGAAGTTATAATAACCTATGATTTAGATATTCCTAAAATGGCTATGGAAATATAGTGCACAAAAAGACCTACATCTGATAATATTTTTATAAATTTGGGTGCGTTTCATATAAAGCTAGCAATTTTTAAGGCGATTGGAAAATATATAAAATGGTATAGTATATAAAATGGCTATGGAAATATAGTGCACAAAAAGACCTACATCTGATAATATTTTTATAAATTTGGGTGCGTTTCATATAAAGCTAGCAATTTTTAAGGCGATTGGAAAGTATATTGATGGTTCTGGAATTGCTAATACACTAATATATTCAGAAGTCTTGGCAGAAGGTTCTTTCAATGATTTCGTCGATGGTAAACACTTTAACAGGTGTAAAAGAATACAAGATACATCTTTTATCAGGTGCATTGCAAACTTTGGATTTCGAGCAATTCATGAAGGAGAAAATTAATGATACCTTAGAAGGTATCTTAGAACAGTATAAAAAGTATATTCATTTAACCCTAACTGGAAACCATGGAAAAAGTGCTCAGTTCTATATGCTATAAGTAGAATTAATCAGTATATATTTTCGATTCTCTAGAAGCATTAGAACGAGTGATTTTAATTTATATGTTAAGTCGATCTTTGAAATAGCTGATTTATTCTTTAACTTCAATCAACCCAATTATGCAAGGTGAATTTTCTTGTACCACAACAACTTGGTAAAATTAAAAAAAAAAATAATGATTCCCAGCTGCTTAGGGGATGCAAGCGTAGTGCTTTTGGTGTCAAGCTGACCAAAGGCAGTTTAGCAAGAGCTTCAGTTGCACTTACGCTTGTATAAACCATTAACGCAGATGCAGCTAGCTTGTTGAAAGGCGTAAGTCATTTTACCAACTCTATATCAGCCCGATAGCGGAGGACCTTAAACCATAGTATTCGGACGGAAATAATTTCAAAACTTCTGCAAGAGAGATTGGAACTGAGCAGAATTTAAAAAGTTAACAAGGCACTGAGCAATATAATTTGTACTTTTAATCAGTACACAAATCCATTCGACAATAAACATGGAAAGACCCACTTATTCAACGTTACAACCAGCAGAGCAGTGTCGGAACAAACAATTAACTTTTTTTTAAGTATGAAAAAAGTCAGTAAAGCTCTTAAGTTTAAATTTGTAGAAGAATGTTATATTGATTGTTCCCCTTTCGGAAATCCAATAAAACGCAATGTCATAATTATTAAAAAAGTAGGAAAAAGTAGGGACGGAAAGCAAGCATTAATTAAAATGGAGCGTGATATATTTGGTAGGTTACTGGTAATATCTCTGGAAAAGAAAATTGATATGGAAATATGTTTGTCATATCCCTTGTCACCTGCTCCACCAGCACTCTGTGATCCTTTTGGTGAAATGTTCAAAATTAATAACTCCGCTCTGGCGAAAAAATTTTTATCTTTTCCCGAAATTGGTGAACCCAATAGCATTGATATGGACTTTATAGATAGATTTAATTTTTTGCACCATTTAATCTTAAGATTACCCCGAATTTTTGAAAAAGGCCCGTCACAAATCCGTTCTAGTAACTTCTTTAAGAGCTTGTAAAATATTAAATTCAAAGAATCTTTGGTGAAGCTTTTGGTTTTGAAATTGCGTAACAAAAAAGTCTATCTGACCGTGGAAGAGCGGTGTTTCTCATTTACCTCTGTGAGTGATAGAATTCTTAAAATTGAAGAAACATAGTTCGAATGCAATCACGAGGAAGCCGATACAAGACTAATATTTTACATGAATAAGCTGAGAACTAACTCAAAAATAGTTGTTAAGTCATCCCATACAGATTAATTATTTTATTGGGTAACATACACAAGTTGAAACATTTGAAAATTTGGCTTACTAGCGCTACATCGAATTTAAACAATGTCAGTTGCATAAACTGCACCTCTTTATCTTAAAATCCTGGCCGAGATTTATGTCTTACTTTGCTCGGTTTCCATGCTTTTAAAGGAACTGATTACAAAGCTTCTATAGGAAAGGCAAAATAAACCCTTTGAACTGCTACATAAAAACAAACATTTTCGAGAATGTTTTAAATCTCTGAACAATCTAAATGCTAAAGAGATTGAACAGAAAATGCAGATTTTGCAGGAATTTACATGCAAATTATATGGCATAAAAAACTGCAAAAGTGTAAATTCAACAAAATTAGATAATTTTCACAAATTGTACGCTAGTTACTCCAATTTTAGGAGTTTCTAAAAAAATTAAGAACTTTGACTCTAGTCTTATTACACCATGCTGGAATTCATTAGAACAAAAGATTTTAAGAACTGTTTATATAAATTGAATGTGGTAAAGTGCGACAGACGTCGATTGTTCAAAATATAGTTTCGAAAACTGTGGCTGGATTCTCAAGGACGTAAAGCTTGAACCTCTTTGGTTTGAAGGAGATCCGACACCCCTTAATGTTGATGACATAATACATAAGGACAATTTTAGTGATGAAGAAGAAAATGAGTTTTTTGACGAGTCTGATGACGATTCGTAGATTAATTCAATTTTTTATTAATGTTTAAGGTCAGAAGTTTATATTATTTTCATTGGATACAATAAGTTCATTATAATTTATAAATTAAATTAAGTGTTGTAAATAAACAAATAAATCGAAAAAATATAATTGCTATTAAAAGTATGTGGTCTGTCAAAAACTTGCGGCAGACTAAGGCAAACCTGTTTTGTTTTAGAAGACCAAAGGGTAAGGATTAATCTTGCGTTCAAAATTTTTAAGTACTCGGTGACGTAAGTACTCGTTAAAAAAACAGTCGCGGCAGGGTGGGACAAGGCAGACCGATTTTTTCTTCAACTATTCAATAATCTGTATCTTATAACTATTTAAATTTTTAGGTACCTTATGACATAAGTATTTGTTCAAAAATTTGACCAGAAATGACGTCATTAACGTCACTTGCGGTTAGAAAAAGTTAGGCAGACCGACTGATCACAACTCCTCTCACACTCTACTTCACATTGATAATCATTTTTTTAGGTACCCGATGATGTAAGTGATCAGCTACTTCGATGTCCAGTACACCTCGAAAAATTATTTGATGTACATTAATTGAGTTATTGCTGTTAACATCAGAAACACCAGCGATCTCAATGCAGTTTCGGAGCGTACTTTTTGAGCGATTTCAGATTAGCATTTTCTTCACGTAATTCAACTAAAGTTTTCAGGAATTCCTTGTTGATTTCTTTCAAGTTCGACAGCTTCATATAGACCATTTGAAGTGTTAAATCACCAAGAATTTCCATTGAATTGGATTCTACATTATGCTTTTTCTTAGAGTTGTTTGCGGCGTTTGAACTTTTCTTCGATTCAGTCTGCTTGTTAGCCAATAACGATAAGGGGAGATTCAAAATTCTTCGTCCAAAGACAGCACATTTATCACATAGAAAAGGTGTTCCACTAGTCTTTATGTATTCAATGTCTTGCTCGAAAATATTAAACCAGCTGCGATGAAATAACCCCTTACAATTATCACAAGATACTTTTAAAACTGCACCCCTTGACACTATATATATATACTTTATATGTATAAACTATATATATATATAGTATATTAGTAATATATTAAATTATAAGTTATATAGAAAGAACAGAATGTGGGACATTTGTATGTGTCCCAGCAGTAACTTTCACTGGGGCACATGTTTCCCAACAGTATCAAATTCAATTGCTTCTTCTAACCAGCAAATTAAATTCGAAGAAAAAGCGTCAGGGGGTGATTGCTGAAGATGACATACGAAATTTATTTAAAAACATGGGTTCAGGGAACGATAGTGAAAACGATCTGATTTTGATGGGGAAGAACTCATTTTGCTATATGAAAAAGAGCGGCAAACACAACAACAGTAAAAGAACAACAGTAATATTAATTTCTGAATTTTGAGCAGCCAACAATTCGTGCTAACATTGACAGAAGCTCAGAAGAATTTGATATTTTTTTTTTTTTAATTTTCCAACAACTTTATTTATATAAATCGTTGATTGTACAAATAAGAAAATCGAAATACTGAACAGAAAAATTTTGTAATACCAACAGAAAAGCTTCTTCATCCGCTAAAAAAATCTGAATAATTCAGAGAAGCCTTCGTATACTACAAAAACATACTATATTGACGAAATGGTTTCGTGTACAACCAGTACACATCAAAGAAGAATTTGTATCTGTAAATAAAAAAAAAATCCGTATTGAAAGTATTAAAGCGTATTACGAGTATTTTGCCTTTAGTGGTTGAATTTCTTTGAAGTTTAGCTAGTTCTGCAATACGTAATTGTTGGAATGGAACAAATCAATACCTATCTTCTGACAAATCATTGCTGTTGGTGAATGCGGAACAAGTAACATTTTGGTATTTGATAACATTTATTTTGCAGAAGTCTTATAACTCAAGATTTTATTTTTATTGCGATTACATTCACCGAGTTCCAGTCATCGTAGTTATTATTGTTTAAACTTTTATGAGCATACTAGCGACTTCGATTTTTGGACATGATCTGTATGCAACCAAGCCGACCGGATACGGTATAGCGGACTAAGTTCACGAGATCACTTCCTTAGATATTGAATAAGTTTAAGATCACCTTGTTCCATACCATTTTTAATAAAGTCTGATTATTGTTGAGCATATTAAAAAGCATATATATCTTACGATACTCGCGGAAACACCAAGCATGCTACAAATCATAATAAATAAGCTGCAACAATACTGCCAAATATGGAACTTGCAACTTAACACCAACAAATCAAAAGTTATGATTTTTCGGAACGAATGTGGCGCTACGCAATGGATGGAAAATTAATTTGGTAAAAAGAAAAACTTTTCAAAGTCAATGCAAATACTAATACAAATACAAACACTTCGGTGTACTGATCACCCCACAGTTATTTTTTTAGAAAACATCTTCAAGTGAAGGTAAAATAATCCAAAAGGGCAGTCAATTGTAACTGGAAAATGATCTTGGGAAAAAAGAAAATCCCACAAGTGTGGAGGATCTGGCAGTTTGAGAAAGTTGAAAAACTCTAAGACACTTCCTAAAGAAAATATTTTGAGTGCAAGAAAAAAAAGTCAAGCTACATGTTGTACATGGAAACTGGGTTCCCACCGCACCATGTCTTTACACTTCTTAACATATATGTGTTGAAAATGTTGACACAGTTAAGCCATCGTCTTCCCCATAAAATTGCTATGTTCATACAACAAACTCAGGAAATGCACTGCTGGAACTTTTAATCAAGATCGAAGGATAATCGTGGAAGTTATTTCAATATGGCATAGCGAACAAAGCCAAGTAAGGACATCTACAAAGTTTCAAACCATTTATAAAATTAAAATCAGAATTATTTTCATAATCAGAATAGCTTAGATGTAATCGGTACTACCAAAATAAACTAATGGAAATGATAAATGTACACTGTACAACCATAGAACAAGAGAAGACGGCACTCATTTAATTAGAGCCTGCCAAATATTGAGCTAAATTAGAATATCATTTTATGGAATACACACTCTATTTTCAGATGAAGTCTTTCGCGTTCTAAATGAAAAAAACTGCACTATATACACTGTTTAAATTTATAAAATCTGCTTTAAAATACCAACTGCAAATAAATATATTTGATTAAAATGAATTAATTCTATAATTTCACAACTCTCTTTTCTCCGCTGACGGCAAAGGCCAAAGGTTATCATTTTAAATATACCATATATGGTATCTTATAACATACATCGAATCTCTCCGAGTTCGAGAAAATTGCTCTGGTCCATGTTCTGGAAAAGTATGTCCGGCGTATCCTTCTGTAATTGAGGGAATAGCTTTGAACAAGCTTCTCTATTTCCATAATGGTTATTTCGGTACTGAGAACATAATCTTCATAGTTTTTGGTAGGTTGGTTCGTGCCTGTCAGTCCTATCCGTGTGTTGGACAGTAAGATATCCAGATAGGAGTCGTACCTGGGAAACGAAGGACTATCCATACCGTCTCTATGTTAACCGGTCCTGATCCCACCAATTGAATAGTAGGTTCCTTCTAATATTTTGAATATTATTTATCCATCTCTATATTTGGCGTTGAAATCCCCGCCGATGATAAAATAATTCTACTCCAATTGTGTCCTTAGGAATGGAAAAAGTGTTTCAAGGTCCGACATAAATAAGGTGTACTGAGCAGGCTTAGGTACATAGGCAGGCACTATGTACAACCAATTTTCCCTGCAGAGAGCGATGTACACATGTATGCCTCCTGCTGCTGGAGTTGAGTCGATTTTTTCTCATTATTTAATATCTTCTGTGTCTCAGTTTTTGTCTTTTAGTACGCTTATAGTAGTTTCGCTTATCAAACGTACATTTGGGACTTGGTCAGGGTCTTTAATCAATTTAAACAGCATAATGAATTTACATTCAACGCAAGAACCTTTAAAATTCTCTCCGGTGTATTCGCCAGAGAAACAACCTTCGCTTTTTGTGCCGTACTTGTCCCAGTTGCTTCCTATTGGACGTAGGTAATTTGGGGAGTGACCGTTGGTATTTGATAAGGGAACAGTGACCCCCATCTTTTACTGCCGAGTCTGATTTTCTTTTCTCATGAATTTGAACTTAAGACAACTCCGATAGTTTGTGGTATATCCGTGTTCTTACAAAAAGCGCATGTGAGCTAGCATTAATAATAATATATAGGGTGTAGGACACTGCGACCTTGTGGTTCTTGGAGAGGTTTGCTCCCTCTTCCAGAGCCCCCTCACAGATTAATTCACCAGGAATTATGTTGAAATGTTTATGCTCTGTCTTTGGCCTTGGCAAGGAAAACCTACTCAGTGAATCGCGTGCCATCACAATAATGATTTTTATTGTGGCGTGCAAATGAGCAAGGTACATGTTCATGTGTTATCACTTAAATCTAAGAATTGTTTAGTCAGTTTGACGGTGGATGAAAATAATAAGCTGAGGATATTGGAGCTAGTATCTATGGGTATGGAAAGTAATTTGTTTCCTAAAAGGTCTTTAAGCCCCCGCCTTTCGTATCGTTTGGTACTTATAAAAAGGAATGAGGAAAACTACAATTTGTTGGTGGTTGTAATCCGTTGTTCCATGCTCAGGATCTTCAGAATGACCCAAAAGCCTTGATTATAGATAAAGGGGTTGGTGGACCAAATTATATTTTACTCGAAAAGTGGAGCGGATGCTTGGTTCGTAGTATTAAATGCAATAAGTTAAATGATTGCATGTGGTTATTCTATGAGAAGGATAGTTATTTAGAAAGTTCGCGATACGGACAACATACGCCCACGAAAGCAATAAAATGTGTAATCTGATTTCGTTTTTCGAAAAATCTCTACAATAAAATTTAAAATCAACAGTGAGTCGCGGAAGTGCTAGTTGCCAATGGAAATTTTGATATTTGATATGGACACTGGGTCTCAGTATGATAAATGAATAGGTCTTCGTGTAAATATCAATATTCTGACCCTATGTAGGTTTAAAGAACTGAACATTTCCATCAGTTTCAATTCAGATGTTATATTGGAATTTGAAGGGAGCATATAAAACTTTCGGATTTTTTACCAGTTTCATATCTGATATCATTTAGATGAGACTGCTTTCTTTGAACGCCTTTTGGATATAGTCAGCAGCAGAACACTTACAAAGGCAAATGCGCCTTGAAAGAAGTATTTGTTCACATGAGTGACTTCTTAGTATTATCATCTTAATTAGAGAATCACAACGGACGTCTTGTCGACATTATAAAAATATTAGGTATAGGTATATTGTGGTAGCGCAACACTTAATAGAAATACAGATTTAAGGTGACATTAGTAACACCGTGTTGATTTCGACGCAGTTAGTGGATTTGAAATTACTTTTGAGAACGTTTATTTCTCTAATCCAGTATTCTTCCTTTGCAGACGATAGAACTTTCCGCTTTTCATGTTCTTCCTTTGCTGTCTAGAACGGGAACGGCAGCCTATGTAAAACTGATTTAATTTCAATATTAATAGCATAACTGTCATAATTGGAGTACATACATATGTATAACTAACAGAGGTTATGTTTCCAGAACATAATGTTGTGCGGTGTCGTTCGAATTTTACCATCCATCCATTATCCATGAATACCACTTGCATCGCCGAAACCAAAAAACTATGTTATAATTATTACATATTTGATGTCACCAAAAATACTGTAAAATGCCTGTCTTTGCTTGTCCTATCTCTATTTATGTACTACCAGTGATCCAATGAAACTACTGGCATTCCGCTCATTCAAGCTTTAAACCCATCTCGTTATATTGCTCATAATTTTTGAATGTAATACGATAGATCTTTCTTAAGTCGTACAATGCGCTCACGGAATGTTCTACCAAACTCGCCGCTATGTTGAAACCACAATATATGAATTAAAAAGTAGATTATTTGCGCAATATTTTCGTTATCTTTTTGTGACGTTGGTACAGTTATCCTTTGAGTGTTTTGGAATTATGTTAAAAGTTGATAGCAACACACGCCAATAAGCAAAAAAAAGATACAACACAGGGTAAAACGCATCTTGGAATCTGAAACATTGCAACAGGGTGTTGTGAAATAAAATAAAAAATAAACCTTTTTTTTATAAATGTGCAACGCCAAAAAGTTTATTTTTGTAATCAAATATTTTAACATCTTTGTTGTACTTCTTAATTAAAAAGTATATTACCACCCTTATAAACAAAGTAATAAAATATTTTTTATCCTGTCTGGCACAACATTCATAACTATGGAAATGACGATTTCAATAATTCGTACAATTTTCTTCGGTGCTACAGCTTGTTATGAAATTGTTGAAGTTGGCAGGAAAATTATTTTCTAATCGATCAAGGGCCTCCAAAAATAACCTTGTTATTCTAACTAAATGTGCGTTATTATATTGCTTGAAGTCGATGAAAATTAGAGAAGCGCCTTCTTCATCAGTTAATAATAATTCACAGCCATGGTGCTCTCTTTATTTTCTTAAAATCCAATCTAGAGGATAATAGAAGGCATTAATTTCCCCAAATTCCATTGATTTATAATCGGTGTCAAACTTTAAACGAGCATTTTTGCCTAAAGTTTCTTTAACTGTTGAAATTATTTCTTTTGGAAATTCTATTTGACAAAAATCCCTGTTCTTAACCGAGAATGATCTTTTGAACGCACAATTACACAATACGCACAATAACCCGAAAGTATTTTCCAATGCATCCTGATTAATATTTCTAGTAAGGACAGAACTAATATTATAAACTTTTAAATTTTGATGCAAACCAACCAATTAAGAAATATTCTGTATCCATTCTTTAACGAATTTTACGGTATTTGTAACATCTTGATTTTTGGAACTCGAAATTACTCGGAGGTTTTCTAAAATATGCTCCTCCGTACCTTGGAATGGCCTTCTAAACACTTTAGGTTCATTGAAAGAAGAATATCAAATAGATTATCAAAACTTTCTATAAACTCAGCTGTATTTAAAGCAGTAACAGAGTTGGTCGTAGCACAAGCTACTTGAGTGTAAATTCCTGAAGCAACTGTTCTGCTTATAGCTTGGGACGCTAGCTTGACACGCATTTTCTGCAATGAATTGGGATAAATGTGCTCATTGGTCAATTTTGGGGCTAATCTAAATTCACGATTCAATTATAGAGTTTAACCACACATCATTCCAAGACATTTCTTTATTTTCACTGTTTAAAATAATTTTATGTTTCATTAAGTTATTTCTTATTGATTTTAAAAGATTAGGGGAGTCTAAAATGTAATATATTTTGTGGTTCTTATAAAAAAAAGAATGTCCAGTAGGAGAGCAATTTAATAATTTACTTAGACTATAAAAGTTTCCGCCTTGGTCAATACAATTGCTCGAGGCTTAATATTTAGGTTTTAATAATTTTTCTAAACACGCGAAAATCTATTATTTCAAAGCTTTTGTGTGACATGCTGAATTCAGAAATTATTGAAGTATTCTATTTAATCGATTTAATGAATAAATCGATGGCTGATTCCCGAAACCATTATCGCCATTACATATTTAGCTGGTAATTGTGACTTTATACTTTCAATATTTTCTAGTCCAATTATTTCTCCTTTTAAATGAAAATTTAATAAAAAAAATAATTAAACGAATTAAATAAGGCGTCATGTAATGTTGGTTCAGGAGGCCATTCTCTTATAAATCTTAATAATGTCGATTTTGATGGTAGACTCGTACATTTAGCAAGAAATTGTAAAACGCCGGAGAAATAAAATAAATACGCAAAATTGCGTATAACTATTGGAGTATCTCCAACCCCTTACATAAAAAACAAACGTTTTATTTGCTAATTCTGGTGCTAAAAGTTGTTTATTTCTTGCAATGAAGTGTTGATTTTTAAGTTTATTATTTTCTAATTGCAGTTGTCTTACCCTTTCTTCTAATCCTAGTCCTAGTCCTGTCCTCAGTTTTTTTCGTCTGTGTTGCACTATGGGTCGTTAGTTGTGGAGTCCTCCTCGACGTTATATTCTATAACTTCCCAAACATGTTTTTGAATAACTTGCTCCGTTTCACTTTCCAAAACTATAGCTGTAGCATCTGTTGGCTTAAGAGAACTCACTCCCGCATAAACTGCTAAATTTTCATACTCACTTCCACTTTCGAAAAAAGGTACCGCATCCTTTTTTAATCTTATTCCTTTACACCGAACATTGAAATTTTTTTACAGATGTACATGTTTTGAAGAGCTTCTTGACTTCTAAGAGCACTTCTTTTAATTATTGGTAGCCACTCATTTTGTCATAAAAAACATTACATGTTTATTAAAATCTTGACACAGCCTACATATAACACAAATTCTATAACGCTTTTCCATTTTATATTTTTAAACTCCTTAACTGAACCTTATATCAAAACAATAATTTTTGGTGAATAGCTTATCTAAAACTGAACTGTCAAAATATATATGTAACATGCTGTTATTTTATATCATCAAATCATAATGCAATAAAAAATATTTACTCTTAGCTTTAAGGTTTTTAAAAAACCCGTGTTTTTTAAGGTGTAATTCATTTCAATAAAACCAAGAAATATCCTTTCATTTGTTGTCATAAAATGACCTGAATTTTCTTTTATAAACAATATATACGTGGCTGACGAAGATCATAAAGGGTTGAATGACATCTTTTATTTTAAAACCCAGAAATAATACAAGACGTTTTTTTTTCTTATCCAAAATTATACCTCAGGTATTCGTAATTTTCAAAAGCAAAGGAGTTTTAAAATATCATTCCGGCATCATTAAAAGGGATTGATTTTCTTTGATCTACCTATCATTATATGAATATTTCCCGCAAATAAAATAAAATAGAATTATTTCAAATTCAATTAATGTCAACAACATTTTATAATGCTCATAATGCATCAAAAATATTCCATCTTGCGCTCCCACGAAGTGTAACATCAGCTTCAAGCGTGATCGACTGCAATGAATTCTCTTCCCACGGACAGGTGAGACATCAACAGCAAGGAGGCACCTGAGCTATCAACATTGGTAGCATTGGCACGCACCTAGGTTTAAGTTATGAATCCAATTTGTAAATAAGTTCTAAGTTTGCCGTGAAGGCAGAAGGTTGTTAAAAATAATTTTTGTTTAAATAACTCTAATTTTTATTCGTTTAATTGGCGCCCAATGTGGGGCACAGAAGAATTACCGCATCACGGAAAAAAATTAAATAGGGAAAAGTCTTTCGCGAAAAATTCACGCATAAGTCGACCTAAAAAACTAAAAAGCTCGCCTCGAGTATAGTGCGAAAATCATACACGTACATTAGATTTTGAACTTTTTTAACTTCCGTAAAAACGACCTTCACTAAGCTCGCGCGCAGAGGGAAGTGTGTGGTGAAAATACCTGGGTCCCTTACAAAAGCAGCATCTGTAAATTCTGCTGCCAACGAGGGAGTGTCGAGAACGGCCCCCCAGTAACCAGAGGTAAAAAGAAATGAAGCCCCCTCACCAGCGTTGTATCTTCCTAATGTAAGCTAGTTTTAAGAAATATTTTAATTGAAACATATTAAGAAAGTGATAGCATTAAGTAAGAAAAATATTCTGCAAACATATATTTAATTAAAAGACTTTTGAAAAATAATAATTAGATGTGATAGCATTAAGTAAGAAAAATATTTTGCATACATATATTTAATTGAAAAAAATATTGAAAAATAATAATTAGAAGTGATAGCATTAAGTGTAGTACAATCAATGATATATCCCAATAATCAGTTTCATAGAGGAACTGAAGAGACCAGTCATGATCACCTTCGAACGAACCTTAGTGATCTGGATAAAATACCAGACGTCGTGAGGTGTTTAAGGGAATTCTCTGAAGCTCCTGGCGAATTTAGTTCTTGACACAAAAGCATCGATAGAATTCTAAACATCTATGACCAATTTAAAGGAATATCAAAATACTTTGGTATTCCTAACATTATACGCAATAAGTTTATAGGCAATGCAGATGCAGTATTGGAATCTTACAATAACCCATTAAATTGGGAGTGTATATCCAAGTGCTTAACGCTTCATTATACCGATAGGCGTGATATGGAAACTTTGGAGAACCAGATGACGACTCTGGTTCAGGGCAGTTAAGAGTTACTGACGGTCGGTTTACAACCACCTATCGTTAATAATAAACAAACTTTCATCTGGAAGTCTGCGGAGTGGACCCCCAGAATAATCTCAAGAACTTAGCAGTTACAGCAGTTAGCAATTACAGCGCCATGATTTCAGCCATAACCAAACAGATGAGAAGTGATCAAAATTTTAATGCACAGGTAGACCAGCAAGACAAGGTACATTCGACAGAAACTGTTACTGAATTTGTTGCCCTACATCTTTTAGACTAACGAACTCGTCACTACCTTATTTTAAGTGTAGGACGAAAAATAATAACATCCTTAAATCTCTAATAGATACCGGTTCAAATAAAAATTACATCCAACCAAGTATAGTTCGAAACCTATCCCAAATCAGAAAAAATTCCATGAAAATTCTGTCAGTGGTAACATAGAAATCACCTTCCATACTATAATAAATTTCTTTGAGCCTGGCACTAATATTAAATTTTTTCTTTTACCTTCACTCCGATCATTTCATGCAATTTTTGGCAATGACAATCTTAAAGAACTGTCTGCCGTCATCTATGCCAAACAAAATTACACGATTATAAACAAAACTAGTAAAATTAGGTTGAAACAACCAAAAATTCGAATCCATCCATAATGTAAATATCAGAACCCAGCACATAAAACAAGAACAACGATACCAATTAAATAGCTTGACCATAGACTACTCTAAGCTTTTCGGCGAACCGAATGAGAAACTTACTTTTACTACCAAACTTAAGGGCAGAATTCGCACGACAACCGAAGACCCCGTTTACTCGAAGCACTATCCATATCCTATGGCGCTAAAAGAGGAAATAGATAAACAAATCAATCAGTTATTAAATGATGGAATCATTCGACCTTCACGGTCACCGTATGGATTGTACCAAAAAAAAAAAAAAAAAAAACGGATGCTTCAGGTGAGAAGAAGTACTGTATGGCGATTTATTACGGGAAACTTAATTCGGTAACAATACCAGATCGTTATCCGATTCCTGAAACTGATGAAGTATTAGCGCACTTAGGAAAGAATAAATATTTTTCGGTGATCCAATTAAAAAGTGTATTTCACCAAAAACCTTTACACGAGGACGACATCTAAAAGACCTCATTCTCTAACAATAATGGAAAGAACGAATTTGTAAGACTTCCCTTCGGGCTAAAAAACGCACAATCTATTTTTCAGAGGGCTGTAGACCATATCTTACGAGAACACATAGGTAAGATCTGTTATGTCTATGTCGATGACATAATTGTGTTCAGTGAGGATGCGAATTTTTGAAACCAGAAGTCAAGTTCCTAGGATTTATCGTATCTCCAAACGGTAAAAAGGCCAATCCAGCTAAAGTGGAAGCTATCACCAAGATCATTTTTAGGTCTGTCGGGATCTTATCGCAGATTCATTAAAAATTATGCAAAGCTGGCAAAAAAACAGCTCTTTTACGAGTAGAGGATGAACGTGTGTCCAAAACGGCCTCAAATAAGAAAGTAATTCACTTGACAGGTGCAGAATGGAAGCATTTCATAAGCTCAAAAATTCACTGGTTTCTGAAGACGTTATCCTTACTTTTCTTGATTTTAACAAAGACTTTTTCCTGACTACCGACGCATCAGATTACACAATTGGAGCCGTACTGACTCAAGACAATAAGCCAATTTCTTTTATTTCTCGAACTCTTAGTAAAGCGGAAGAACACTCCGCTGCTAATGAGAAAGAGATGATGACTATAGTATTGGCTCTCAATTCACTAAGAAACTACCTGTATGGTCCTACCAAGCTAAAAATATTCACCGACCATCAACCCTTGACTTATGCTTTAAGCAGCAAAAATACCACAAATAAGATGAAACATTGGAAGGAAATACTCGAGGAGTACAACTACAAGCCTGGAAAGCTCAATGTTGAAAAGTCTTGACGCACTGTCAAGACCACCTAAGAAGAGTCAAATAAATTCCCTGACAGCAAGCCAGCATAGCGACGATAGTTCTGGCCACGATCTCATTCAAATTGTAGACGTACCCATAAACCGATTTAAGAACCAGATTTTCCTTCTCATTGGAGACGTCACCGCACATGAGTTTCAGATTATCATTCCCACCTATCACAGACATTCTATTGTAGAACCGGAGTACTCCCCAGTGAAATTGATAGATATCTTCAGAAAATATTTAAATCCTTCAGTTACAAATAGACTCAAAACGGAGGAGAGAGTTTTAGGCATGGTACAAGAAATATATCGAAAGCATTTCAGACAATATAAAATTCGTTTTGCTAGAAAAATAGTCACTGACCTAACAGACCAGAATCGACAAGATGAAAAGATTATAAAAAAAAAAAACATAACAGAGCTCATCGAAATTCCCGCGAGAACAAGACCCGGATTATTCAAAATTTTTATTTTCCTCATATGAAATCCAAAATAGAAAAAATCACCAAGCAGTGTAAAATTTGTAAGGAGCATAAGTACGATAGGCACCCGAACAAGCCCGAACTACAACCCACTCCTATTCCTGATATAGGAATGATATAAACTGATATTGATAAAAAAATAATCCCAACTGCAAGTTTTCCCAGAAGATATTAAGCAACCTCTTAGATAATGAAAAATACATGTTTTCTAATTCTATAACATTCATTCTAGAGAACATTGTCAACATTCAAGTTTTCAAAGCACCTCCCTACACAAGTTCTGTTAACGGTCAAGTGGAGAGATTCCACTCAACACTTTCAGAACTAAATCGCTGCCTTACGACAGATAATATTCATAGTACATTCCTGGAGTTACTCGACCGATCCATCTATGAATACAACCGATATATTCATTTTACTACAGGCATAAAACCCATAGACACATTTTTCGGTAGACAGCTACTAAACATTCTAGAACAAATTGACAGGAACAAGCAGACTTAAAATACCATAACGCAAAGAAAGCCCCTCTAAAGACATATTCTAGTGGAGAAATTATATATGTTAAAAACAATAAAAGATAGGAAATAAATTAGATCCCAGATATGACAAGGAAAGAGTAGCTCAGGATAATATTACCGACTCCAACCTCATAGAAACAAACTGTGAACAAGATTTAATATCCAATCTAAATTGTGTTAACAAACTATCAGAAATCTAGAAATCTTCTCTTCTATCCCATCTGGATTCTTTTGTCTCTTTGCCAGTGTTTGTTTTTTTATTGGAGATTTGGATCTATGAATTCGACATAGTTTCCCTGATTATGTTTTTTTTTTTTGTTGCAAAAAGTAAAGAGAGCTATGCGGCTGGTAGCGTAGGTTGTTTTATCAAACAGGACTATGATGAGTGTGTACCAACGTATTTTTCAAACTTTTTGAGTGCTAATATTCTGAAGTTATCTTTTACTTTGAACAAAGCTGTTTATATTGTTTTGTGCGTTTATTGGCTTCACATATATGATTTTTTGTTGTTCTTGGAAAAATTTTCAATTTTACTAGATAATAAAAAATCAAAAAATCTTATAATTTAACATTCTAAAAAATAACGAAACAGTTGCAACATGTTTGGCATTATTAGCATCACATGGTTTAAAATCTTTTATAAATGAACCGACAAGATTGACGTCTGGTACCTGTTTAAATCAAATTGACGGTCGATTTTCCAATATTTTTCCTGGTAGGTACATACAGGTGAAAAATGTGTGCTGGATGTTGCGATCACTGATCATTCTATGACAGGTTTACTGGATAGTATAGTAAAAAAAAGAGAAACCATGAGTCAATGTCACAAAATGAAGACATTCGAATTGATCATACTAAATAATTGTTTATTCTTTGTCTTGATTCATGGCAAGATACTCTTGCAAAACCAGGTGCATCTAAATCGTATGACCTTTTTATAAAATGTCTTACCCAAAATATCAAAAACTGTAGTTTTAGAACAAAGCTTAAAAAATCAACTAAAAGACTTAAACCCTGGATCACTTCGGACTTAGTGTACGTAATTAATAAGAAAAATAAACTCCGACTGAAATGTACCAAGAATCCTGGAGATTTATTCCTGAAAGATAAATATAAAAAATTATGTCTGGAAGTAAAGTATAGAGTTCTAAAATGCTGTGATAACTTTTAAGTAAATCCATTTATCTCTTCTAAAGAAAATCTCAGAAGTGAATGGAAATTAATTAATAATATACTTAATAAGACTCCGTCCTCTAAAAGTCCTACTATGACTCTCTTTGATGATCGAATTTATACTGATAAGGTATATATGATGTTTTCAATAATTATTTTGACAACATTATCTATCCAATTTCTTGTGGCATAAATTCATAGATTCATAGATTTCATGCTTTGTTGTGGATATACTATCGGATGTTTTAAATAAAAGTTTTTTATCCGTAGTCTTCCCTGAAGCTCTTAAATGTGCGGAAGTAGTGCCACTTTTCAAAAAAGGTGCTGCTAATGATGTGAGCAATTACAGGCCTATCTCGCTGCTTCCTTCAATATACAAAGTTTTTGAAAAAGTAGTAAAAAATAAAGTTGTTAGCTTTCTTAATAAAACATGTTTTTTTTAGTTCATTGCAATTTGGTTTTCAGAAAGGTAAATGTACGGAGGATGCACTGTTGAATTTCTGTTCATAAATCTTCGATAGCTTTGACAGTAAAAAGTTCACAGCAGGCTTATTCGTCCTTTTTTTCTAAAGGCATGGATATTGTTAGCAATAGCATTTTGCTTCAAAAGATACAAAATGCTGGTTTTCGAGGTTTTATGCGCAAGTGGTTTCATTCAAATTTAGAAAATAGATCTTAAAAAGTAAAGATTGAATATGCAAAAAGCGGAATTAGGATTATAAATTTAGGGGTGCCTCAAGGCTCTGTATTAGGACCTATCCTTTTCTTAATCTACATTAACTCGTTGTTTGAATTACATTTTATAGGCGTCCTTACTGCTTTTGCGGATGACGTAGGTTGGTCCTCCGATGCGGATAGCCCCTTAAATTTAATTCCGATTTAGAGTTGTTAAGAACATGGTTCGCTTTGCATAAGGGAAATATCAGGACAGTACGGTAAAAGCAGAAGAATTTCAAATCCCAACTGCAACAGTTTTTGCAAGGTTACTTATGAGGTGTGGGGTCTAACATTGTCATAAAAGAATCAGACCGTGCCTATTGACCAACGTAGGTTGCTTTTCAGACAATTTGGCATGCGTTTCTTTTGGTTGGTTCTTTCGATGTCCAAAAAATTGCCACCATAACCTTTTTTGTGTGAAAGAGCGCCTTGGGACAAATATCATCACTTCCATGATGTAAAAATCGGACTCTCTGCTGCTGTTACCATCTCTCCACAAGATTCGTTGGCATTGTTGATCTTCTTCAATTATCCGTATCCTATAGAATATTTCCTTGACATCCGCGCTGACCGTTACTGTTCGAGCGTGAAGGGGAACTAGATAGTCCAGACCCTTTAGAAGATAGGTGTTGAAAGAGACTTTGGCAGCTACATCAGCGACATCTATTGGTTTCGGCGAAAGCTTATTATCCACAATAAAGGATTCTGACATACCCCTTAGACACTAACCCCTTCATGTGACTGTTTTTCCACTCCTACAGATAAGGCTTCTTCTCTTCTTCTTCCTAATCCTTGGAGCCGTTTTAAAGCCTAAGGATAGCTATTCGGTAGTTTTACCCCCACAGTTCTCCACAACAAACCAATTCCATAGCATTCACCAACTCGTCTTAAAGTACGCCGCATAATATCAATGGCCCGACATTCTTCATGGCTTGCTTCTTCTTCTACTTCTATTGTAGATGCCATCACTCCAAAGTTTTCTGCGGTAAAATAATGTTTCACGAGATCATGCAGCTTATTTTCGGATCTAATAGCATCATGAAACAAGAAATGCATCGAAGGATTTATGACTTGATTGAGACCAGCGATATTCAAAGTGAGGGCTGACTTTCCATAGACGACCCATCCTAGAAGTGTTTTAATTACATACAGTTCCTCATCCTTACGATGACGCTGACCACTAGCACATATTAATTTTGCCAGATCGAGCCCAGAGAGTTCTTTTGGTTTGGCATTCACCACATCTAATAATGGGAGTCCCCGCAGATAATCGTACGTTCTTTTCAAACATTCGGCATCAATTGACTGGCAGGGTAGTTCCAAATTACTAACGGTGAGACACCCTTCAACAAATGCCGTTTCCGAGTATTCACACCTGGCACCCAATTTACAAGTAAGACACGTTAAAAGATCTTCTTGTCTTTTCATATAGCTAATGTCTGCAATAAACCCTTTCATCTTCATTATCCACATTCGAGATCTGGGATCGCACTTCGAAGTAAGTGGCGGGAGGTTCAACACATCCGCTGTCAAGTTGTGAACAAGAACGTCGCAGCAACCAAAAATACATCGGAGTGAATCCATAATACTTTTGCCGTCTGAAGAATATTTTAAGCGATCGCTTAAAGTCGTGAACAAGAACGTCGCAGTGACCAAAAATACACTTAGATCGGAGTGAATCCATAACACATTTGCCGTATGAAGAATACTTTAAGCGATCGCTTACCAGTTACTAAGCTTCAACTTTAAGCGTTTTCCGCAATCGTGACACGTTTTCTTTTCCACTGTATCTGCCCCCAATGGTAGTAGATTTGAAAATCTTTTCAAAGTACGGCCACTCACGCTTATCAACTAAGGAATAGGAAGGAAGTTCTTGAACGTAAGGTCTGTTTAGAACAGTTAGTAAGGACGACATACCATATCTTTGTTCTGAAATGAAGTCTTTTCGGGATTAACTTTTTCTTCTGTTCTCTTAGCAAGCGGTTTCGATTGCTGAGGATGAGAAAAATTTATCAATAATGAATAATGATTTGCCTGAATATTCTTTATCATCTTCTCTTGTTCATCCACTTCTTTGGGAGCCAAAAATCTTGGGAGCGCTGATACTGTCTCTCTGATGACGAAGAAGCCCTTGTGAGACTCAACTTGAGTCCCTCCATCGTTTTAAATTCGCTACCTTTTTGGAGCTACTGCGGTCGCTTCTATTTGAAAATTATTGGAGCTTCCTGCTTCAACCTGCTCCGCTGAGACTGTCACATTTACCTCATCGTTGCACTAAACTTCTTCGTCCGCACGAATTTACTGGTGTCAAATTTTGCACAGAAATAATGACACCATCGTTTGCACCGATCACATGAAACCATAAGACTTACGACTTTCCGACGCAGTGCAGCTGTGCTTTATTCCAACCATTTCAAAGATATCCGAGTTAATCCACAACAACGGAAAAAATGTTCAATACAAATATCTGATGAATGTGAATAAGTTTAAATAAAATTATATTGTCGCAGCTGTCCAGCCTACAAAAAATGCCTTAGAGCAATAAGTATAGGATATCAAATTTTTTTTATTTAACTGAAAATAATGAGCGTCATACAAAAATGTTAAAGTAATGTAATATTGGTGGCTTACACTCCTAGCAAATTCTGTTCTCTAATGAAAAAAACTATAATTTTACTTGATATTTATAATAAATTATACAGACCTCATCGTAATGAGTTCATTTAGAATGTTATTAACAAAATTGAAAATTACCATTTGCTGCCTTTAATTAATTAATTATTAATTATATTATATTATTAATTATTTTGCTATTCACAAAATACCATATACCTTCGACATTCCTTTTAATTCTTATTAACAATATCTACATGCATTTCTAGTAGCCGAGGCAAAATATACAACAACGTTTGGGAAAGTTTATATGGTATGGGAAATTCGTGAAGACCTTAAATGCATAATAACTAACGAAGAGTATCAATCGAATCTACTAAAACTATAATGCAATTTAATTGGCATTAGCATTTCAAATATACATATGTTCATATGATGTATTTTAGTAAACATAACATACGAGTATGTTATCTTATTTTATCTAATAAAAACCAATAACATGGAATATAAACTTGATGATAAAGTAACATCTTTTGTCAGCAGAGTGATATGGTGAAAGTTCATATTCAAAAGTTAATATTCAAAAAGAATGTTAGAACCTTTATTATTATCTAACGCATGACTATTACTAAAACCTTTGAGGATAACCTTCAAAACTAATTCGAATATGAATAACCTCCCAACTTATTATCAGTTTTCAAGGCAATTAGAAAGCATAAAAATTCAGACATTTGCGATTGATTTTAATATGTAAATGATGAAATTGACAAAACAAAAGTTTCTTATATGATCCATGTAGTGTGGAATGATAGATATCCTCACGTTATTTCCGGTTGCATGTATTACCCAGGATGTCTTGGTCGGGCCGGGATATAATTCAGGAGTAAGAGTACCCTTCTTATTTTGAAAATCGTTCTCATTATATCGTTGGTATTGCTTATTAAAAATTATATTCTATCGCGCAAATTGTAGTTCAGCCAGCTGTAGCACAATCTGTGCTGTGATGCCTGAGCTAAAATTACGGATTCAGCATATAATCTTTGACCAGTTTTTTTCCAGTAGGGTGTTAAACTTTTTTTTCACCGATACCAACTGGTGATTGGGATAGACTATATTCGCAATCAGATGCTATACTTTCACTTTCGTACTTTCGTACTTTCGTACGCAAACTCCCCTGATCAGTAGTATATGCGATAGAACTAGATTTGCTAGTCTATCTTCGTTCATTGCCATGACTTGTACCACATAGTCAAAGTGAAGTTTAAGAGTGTCCAAGTACAGGGGAGCTATAACTGTCTCTAAATGGAGCATGTAGTTCAGCAAACTCTTCGGCAATCTAAATACTCTCCTTGTAAATCAACGAAAGACCATTTTTTTAAGCACTATTTTATCAATATTTTTTAACGCTAGTAAATAAAAATAAAAATACAAATAATAATAGATTCAATTAAGGTAATTGTAATTGTATAAAAAACAGCTGAGTACAACTTTAGCCTAGTCAAGACATAGTCGCATGGACGGTACCCCCATAGTTGTGCTTCATTATTGAATGGTTACTCTGAATATATACATATATTGGACTACTAAAATATAGGGTGATTCATCGTAAGGTTTCACTTTCAATAGGCTTTTTTTGACAGATCCCGCGTAACTCCTATCAAACTGCTTTGTCATTTTTGTTCAGTATTGTGGTCATCGTGGAAATACTCACACTACAATAGCGTCTCCAAATTGTTCAGCTGTATTACAAAAATCAGCGTTCTGTGAGAAATGTTTTTCGTGCGATCCAAGGAACTTACGGTGCGAATAATTGACCTACTGAAACCACTATTGCCAATACCATTCGCAAATTTGAGTCCCAGTTTACATTAGTAGATGATACTCGACCGGTTAGATCACATCCAGCTCGTAGTGAAGAAACTATAGCAGCTGTAGCTGAGAATGTATGCGAAGACCGTGACGAGACGATTCGTCGTCGTTCTCAGCAGCTTGGCCTGGCGTATTCGACAATTTGGCATATTTTACGTGAAAATATCTGCCTAAAAGCGTACAAAATTCAACTTGTGCATGAATTGAAGCCAGATTACTTGAATTTGTGTCATATTTTCAGTAAATAGGTTCTGGAAAAACTCAATGAAAATCCGGTATCTTATCGTGAAATTTTGTTCAGTGATGAAGCGCATTTCTGGCTCCATGGATACGTTAATAAACAAAATTACCGTATTTTGGGCTGATGAGCAACCCGAAGAGTTCCAAGAGCTACCATTACATCCATTAAAAAGAACGGTATGGTGTGGTTTATGGGCTGGTGGAAAAATTGGTTCATATTTCTTCAAAAATGAGGCAAATCAGAATGTTACCATCAATGGTAACCGTTATCGCGCTATGTGAGCTCTGTTTTCAACAATACAGCGCTATGAGCCATACAGCGCTATGAGCCATACAGCGCTATGAGCCATACAGCGCGTTAAACAATAGACTTGTTGAGAAATCATTTTGGTGAGCACTTATTTTCACGTTTTGCTACGGTAAATTGAACTATTTTCTCTGGGGATATGTAAAGGTAGCCAACATTACTCGTATTATCCGCGAGATATCAGTCGCTATGCTCGAACGAATCGCCCAAAATTCGACCTTTCGCATGGACCACCTTAGACATAGTCGTGGCCAACATTAATATGATATCATATTCAAAAGGTAAATGCCATAAATTGTTCTTTTAACCGATAATAAAAATTTTAAGTTCACTTTCAAATTTATGTGTTTTATTTTACATTATGTATCAAAGTTCACGATGATTCACCCTATATATTCATCTAATGATGACTTGTGACATCATGACAAACAAACGGCAATATTTTGGTATTATTAAAAACAATCTCGCTTTATTTAAATGGTATTTGTAGAATTAACGACTGCCAATATTCTTGAGAAACTAGTTGATAATGATATGGACGTCTTCATAAATGAAACAGCTATAAAACAGTTCAGATATTCGTATAAAATAAGTAAAGTTAGCAGATAGGAGAAATTGTGGTCCGATACAATCTATTTGTTTTTGATATCATATAATATAGCAGTTACAGTGCTCAGAACATAACACATGTCACAGCTTTTTTTTCGACCATTGAAAAATCGAAATCGAAAAAAGCGATCGTTATAATTTTTAGTTCATCGGGTTCATAATTATTAAACATATTAGGTGCGCAACTATGTTATCGCTGTTTTTTTTTTATGGAACTGCAACTTTTTATGGTTGAATTATTCAAAGTATAGCCTATCGTTAGTTACAACTTTTCCCCATCTTTCTGGTAGAGCTCGAATACCGTCACGGTAAAAGTGTTTATCTTTTGGGGGTATCGACGAATTAAGCCATTTTTTGATGTCTCATATGGGCAGAACTGCCGATAGACAAACCATGTGCCATCGAACGGAACAACTAAAAACCGGACATTGCAATATATGGAGAATATGGCGAGTGGGGTAGGACCTCCCAATTGAGCGTTTCAAGGTAGGTTTTAAGCGGTTTGGCAACGTAAGGTCGAGCGTTGTCATGCTGTAGAATCACTTTTTCGTGCCTCTGCTCGTATTGTTGTCATTTTTCGCACAGTGTCGGCTTAATCGCCTTAATTGAAGTCGATACCATTCCCCTGTGATGGTTTCGTAGAATTTCAACAGTTCATAAATAATAACGACTTGGTCTCACCAAATAGACAGCATAACCTTTGCAAGTCCATATGACTTTCTTCTCTTTGAGTTCTATAAAAAATCCTTTTTTCATCACCCGTCAAGTTTTGATGAAGAAAACCCTTCCTTTGCTGCTGGAACAGTTTCTTGTTTTTGGATCATTCCCAAAGCTTGGTTTGGAGAGTAACTTCAAATGCTGAAATAAGCTCTTCTTGCATTTGGCACGGATCCTCATCGAGCAGTGCTTCCAATTCAGCGTTTTCAAAGGATTTTGGCTTTTCTCCACGCGGACGGACGGCTACATCGAAATCACCGTTTTTAAAGCAACGGAACCAATCATGGCAAGTTGTTTCACTTAGAGCATTATCTCCGTAAAGTTTTTAAAGCTTTTAATCCGCTTTAGACGCAAATGACGTTTATTTTGCCTAATATCGGGCATTTTCACACAACCAAAAATATAGGACGTCGAAACAACATCATTAATGTGTTAAAAAATTTGTTTGCCATATGTCTATGCTTGGTTCATGATGTTTTGGAAATGTCAAAATCGACCAGCTCTTACTGCCATATCTCTAGCTGACAAACGGCGAGAACTTGCGCATCTAACAATACCATTATGTCTGTTCATAAACGTTGTGCGAACACACAAAAAAGTATAAGTTTACAGCTATAGTATTGTGATATTCATTTGAATGCCAGCAGCGTCATCTATGTTTTTATAGCAAAAAATTTCAATAGCAGAAGCATCAACCATTGGGAATGGAGAGAATCGAATTATCTAGCAAAATTGAAAATTGTATGTAACACTTGATACGGATTATTTATATTCATTGGAGATATTCAAATATCGGCATTCCCAAAGTATGCAAGTCAGTTCAAAAGCATAGATGAATTAACGTAGATGCCAAACTTTCCAGATATTGGAAAACCGAACCGGTTATCTACTGTTCGCCTCTATTTGTGTGATCACGACTGTGAATAAGTGTGATTTCTCTCCCATTTTACACAAAACTAGCTCTTTTATACAAAAAAGGCCATCCTTTTTACACAAAATTGCTCTAATTTACTTGTATAGAAATGTGTAAAGTGTTGGGAATTCATTTTCAGTGAGCTTGGTCGAAAGTTAAGGGATCGCAAAAGTATTAGTAGAGTTTGACATCTAGGTTAGTGTTTAATACACTTTGAAATACAATGTTTATTACACTTTCAAATACAATGTTTATTATACTTTCAAATACAACAATCATCCTAGCCTTTGATGTTCGAAGGCTGAGTTACAACTATCTGGAAAACTTATTAAAACTAACAAGATTTGCAAATATGAAATACTATAAGAAAAAAAATAGAATGCAAACAATTAACTTGATCCGATCAAAGCGTGTAAACAGAAATTTCTGAAGGTATGCAGATTTATGTTCCTACGTTTTGGGGTCTATTAAATTACGTAGTATGCTGACAATGAACTTAAAAATTTAATTACAATTGTGTTATCAAAGTCTGTGGAATAAATGTGCGTTAAATTTAGATAAAAGTATATTAAGTTACATTTTTATTAACAGTTAGTTCATCTATAGTTCAAAAGTGAAACTTAAAGAGTGAATTACGAGTAGTGATTAAGTGGTTTATGGTAAAGATAAAGAAAGTAAAAGGATTGAGATTAGCGATTAAATTGTAAATAGTAATTGTATTGAATAGAGCGATGGCAATGGAAAGAATAAGTTCTAGCATTTGTACCCACACGTGCTTTTTATATTGGTGAAAAATAATTTTACTAATTAATTTTAGACCAATCTCTTTTCTTCCAGTATTCTCCAAAATTTTCGAAAAACTAAAAAAAAGAATCGTGTCTTATCTTGAAACTACCTCTTTTTTTAGTCAGAGTCAATACGGCTTCAGAGCTGGTAGATCTACTGAGGATGCTCCCCTTAGGTACTGTAGCATAATACATGACAGAATCAATAAAAAGATGCTAACTGCCTCCCTTTTTATTGATATTACTAAAGCTTTTGGTACTTTTGATCATACTATATTGTTAAATAAATTAAATAAAGCTGGATTCGGAGGGTTTATACTTAAATGGTTTGAATCTTATCTCACTAACAGGAAACAAATGGTAAAAATAGAAGACCCATTTAGTGAGTATTGTGATATCAAAATTTATGTCCCTCAGGACTCCGTATTGGGACCCATATTGTTCCAAGTCTTTATAAATTAAATTTTTACTCTAAATATGAAAAGCAAACTTATCGGCTTCGCAGATAATATTGTCTGTTCATATTCTAGCAACTCTCTTTTGGATCAGGCGGCGAATATCAACCATGACTTAGAAGTACTGGGGCATTGGTTCTGTTTGCACAAGCGATAAAACAAAAATCATACTCTTCGATACAACTGCCTGATTTCACTTTCCATAGTTCACACTGTTGCCACTTTTTGATAAGTTCTGACACCTTCTGTGAATCTAGTTCTCTTACTTCTTTTGATACTACTAATGATTGCTCTATGAATTGCTTTGTTATGGGCAATGTACAGGATTTAAGTATCTGGGCATTGAAATTGATAGCAAGTTGAACTGAAGCGCTCATACCACTTCTTTAAGAAATTACTTGTTAAAAACAATTAAAATATTATACCACTTGAGATTATTTTGCGGAACGAACTTCCTCCTTACAATTTATCATGGCCTGGTCCATTCTAAACTACAGTATGATTTGACTTGCTGGGGCGGCACATACAAAAACAAAATATAAACTTTGCTGCTGGTACAAAAATATTTGCTTAGAATTATCTGAAAAAAACACGCCGAGAGCATAGTTTCCCACTCTTCCCCAGCTCATTTATTCTGCCTCTTTATTACTACAAAGTTTAAAAACCTTTTTTTTTTTAAAAGCGGCAATTCTTTAAATCATGATCCGAATATATACGGTCTTCGTAGCACTGCTAGTAATCTTGCATCTGTCCCCCCCCCCCAATACTCAGCTCTTCTTAAGTTTTTATTCTTCTGTGACACCTCGTATCTTCAATAAATTACCCAATGAATTAAGGCGTTCTCTGAATATATTTTCATTTCGTGCAGAAAGCGCCAAAAACTGGTTGTTTAGCTATGACTTCAATGAGATAAATAATCTTTCTAGATTAATTTATTATTCTTGTTAACCTGAAAGTTCAATTCACCCCACCACAATGTTACCTTGAAACATATCAATTGGTACTTAACTTAATACATTCGACACTTGTTTTCACTAACCAAGGAATGTATCTTTTTATTCATTATCTGATGAAAAACACTTATAATTTACTTTATATTTACAGATGTTAATCAACTTGTTTTTGTATCTTGGTCATATATTTGAATTAATGTTTTTTCAATCCTTCTTGTAAATTTTAATTATTTTATGTCATATTATCTTGCTGAATGAATAAAATCAAAATCTAAATCTTATCTAAAATCTAAGTGTTTGAGAAGCTGTGAAGTGTTCGCTTACAGCAGAACCCAGAAAAATGTGTATTGTTCCGTTCGGAAGTAAATGATCTATTTCACATAAGATCAGCGGAAGAAGTAAGGACGGATCCTGACAAAATCGAAGCCGTGAAAAGTTGGCCTGCCTGCAAAGATAAACATCAACTGAGAAGATTCTTGGGACTTGCCATGTACTACAGGAGGTTCGTAAAAGATTTTTCTGCAAAGAGCATACACGGTGACTGCACCGACTACCGACAAGGCTCCTGCATTGTCTAGAGGAAGTGGTGATATTGGTACATGCCATAGTGCACCATCCTCAAAAGGCAAACGCAACGAGCCTAAGACCCAATCTTCAATGAGAGATAAGACTGTGGCAAGGCATGGTCCCATCTCTTCCTCTATCCCTAGCAGCAGCAAGTTTGTGGCAGGCCACAGACTAGCTACTGTTACAAAAACTTCTTCTCCTAAGGAAGAATTAGGGGCTCACCCGCATCAGCAAGCCCCATCTTAGGTGTTCTACTCAAGACGCTGAAATGCTTCGCACAACAAATGGGGCCTTCAACCTACTGGCTATACATCTCGCTCATAAGACCGATACTCACCTACACCGTGGTTGTCTGGTAGACGGCCTTACCGTTGCAGCCAGCTGCAAAAAACTAAGCCCAATCTAAAGAACAGCATGTTTATGCATAAGCAAAGCTCTACGCCTCACACTACATATGGTAGAAAACATTGATTACATTGATTGAAGATGCTTTCATAGAGGACAAGCTTATCCACATCTATACGGATGGATCTAAAACCGATAGCGGGTTGGTGGCGGTGTTTTCTCATATAAAATTAATTATAAAAAGTTTAAAACTAAAAATTTAACCTCTCCTTCCGTCTTCCAAATAACTGTAGCGTGTTCCAGGCTAATTAATTTTGTCGATTAAGGAAGCTCTGTTCTAGCTTGATATCTGCAAAGGATATCCGCATCTTTTCGGATACTCAAGCCGCTATTAAGTCTCTGGACTCGGTCTCACTAAATTCTAAAACCGCCCTTGAATGCCGATCTATTCTATAGGAAAAGACTAGCATAGATATACCAATCGCTACGTGCAAGTTATTATTAAAGCTGGATGCTAATAAAAGAAGGGTCCTTAGATGGACCGGTGGGCCAACATGTCTAGCTATTAAGCAGATCTTGGCAAAGCTCGATCTGAATCGCTCTGAGAGTCTTCTAGTGGCATCATAGGTGTCATCACTGGAAACTGCCTTAAAAGCAAGCATGCAAAAAGTCTTGGCGCCCTTACAAACGATATCTGTAGAAGCTGCATGGACGAGGAGGAAGAGGAGACAATCCCCCACCTTCTCTGTACATGTTCAGCTCTTTTATAGAGAAGAAAACTCCACCTAGAAGCTTTCTTCTTCAATGACTTAAACGATCTAGAGAATACAGTCTCTTTCGCTTCATCAAAAGCTCAAATTGGTTCCATTTTTAAAGAGGATCATAGATCCACGTGGCAGTACAACGGGTCAATAGACCTAAGTGCTTTGGATTTCTAACCGCCACTCTCACCTAACCTAACCTAAGAGCTTACACCAATTTAGGGAAAGAGGCCGACAGTTGAGGTGGTCTAAAGAGTGTGAAAAAGCATTTCTATTTCTTTGAAAACCAATTAAAATATATCTGCGTCCTGTACTAGGTGTAGTAATCGCCCAAGCGGGTATAATGGAATGTATAAAAATATTTCCAATTTCTAAAATACATATTGAATTATCAGATTTCGTGTTCAACTTCAGCAGAAAATTTAATTTGTGTCATTCTGCATATTATTTCAAATATTTTGATTTTAAAAATATGATCACTTAGTGAAGTAAGGAAATAATTTTTATCATCATTATACCTAATTAGTTCTAACTTTTTGTTGATTCCAAAAACCCCTTAATATAGGGTTTTCTAATAACGTCTTGACAACTTTTTTTTTTAAATAAAAGGCAAACTATTTGAGATATTTCAAAAACTTTATTATTGGCTTGAAGTACAATCAAAACATTTATGAATGGAACTCGACTTCGTTCATATGGCCACCGCGGGCACGTTTGCAGCGGTCGATTCTTTGGACCCAATTTTCAACGACTCGGCCACACATTTCGGCCGAAACGGCCGCTATTTAGCGTTCAATGTTGGCTCTGAGCTCTTCTAACGTCGTCGGGGTATTGGCATAAGCCAATGACTTAACGTAGCCCCACAGAAAACAGTCAAGCGGCGTTAAATAGCACGAACGAGGCGACCAATCGACTGATCCATGTCTTGAAACAACACGCTCACCATACTTACTCTTCAATAAATCGATTTTAGCGTGTGCTGTGTGGCTTGTGGCACCATCCTGTTGAAACCACATGTCGTCCAAGTCCATATCTTCCGATTCGGGCCAAAAATAATCGGTGATCATGGCGCGATAACGCTGACCATTCACAGTAACGCGACGATCGTTATCGTCGACGAAAATATATGGCCCAATAACGCCGCCGGCATGCAAACCGCACCAAAAAGTTATTTTTTGTAGATGAAGTGGTGATTCATTAAGCACATGTCGGTTTTCGCCTGACCAATTACGCGTATTTTGCTTATTGACGAACCCATTGAGCCAAAAATTAGCTTCGTCACTGAAGATGATTTGGCGATGAAATTCATCATCTTGGCGCATCTTCTCCAGAACCCAATGTTGAGTTTACTAAATACATTGACAGTGACAGTTTGATGATTAGTGAAAGAATGCGTTCACAAATTAAAGCTGTCAAGTCCCTATTGGAAAACTCTATATCACCAATTTCATACGAACCAGTTAGAAAACTAATATCCATCATTTCCCTATTATTTATATAGGTTAAAACATTATCTTTTAGGTAATTTGGATATATTTGGAATTGAATTATATGTATGTACTTAAATTTAACAAACATATCTTATAATTCTAATCTTTGTCTATTTTTATTGTTTTATTGGTTCTTTAAATTCAAATAAGATTTTCGAAGAGTTTTCATCGAAAGAAAAAGTAACCATATTTTTATTTATTTACTAATATTTTTTGCGAAAAAAATGAGTGGTTCGCTTAGCATACAAATTGATACCATCAATATTTAAAATAAAATTGTAAACGAATGGTATAAAAGAGTAAGATAATTTATGTTTTATTCCTAATTTTTATAATTCTACTATAATTGTGGGAACAATCAAAATAATCGAATTTACGTATATTGATTTTATAGGCTTTGATATAAATAATTAAGAATTTTAGATTTGTAATTACTTAGAAGAACATAAATAGTATAATTAAGAAAACAAAAGGCTGTGTAGCAGAATTTGGCAATACATAATTGTTATGCTTAAGCTGATGGCTTACTAGAATCTGTAGAAGAAAAAAATTTTTTTTTGGTAATAAAAATCAAACTGGAAAATTTCCATAATATAAAATTTAAAACTAAAATTATTGACTGATATTAATACGGATGAATTTTATAAAGAGGGTTTAAGAGGTAATACACATATCACGAAAAATGCATGATTATGCATTATAGCAAATATTTGCTATTATTATAATGATGATATGAAACAAGTTTACAAATTATCAAAAAAATAAGCTAGAAACGAAATCTATGTTCCGAAAAAACTAATTAGTTTTATTTCGTATTTAGATGCAAATAAGTTATATGGTTGGACATTGAATCAAAAACTATCAAAAAAAAATCGTCTTTGGTTAAGGAATAGAGAGATTAAAAAATTTTCAACAAAAGATATTTTAAAATTTAATTTCAAAAAATATAAGCATTCCATTTATGTTGAAGTTGATTTAAAAAATCCAGCAGAGAAATTCGTTTATGACTATGGACCCGCATCAAATCATAAAACACCTCAAATATTATCAAGTTTTGCCAAAAAAAAAGAATTCAAAACCTTTTTGTAGTTTAGACAAAAAAAAAAATGATATTGAATACAAAATTTCTACAAGAATACAATTAATAACAATTCACAGAGGTATTGTATCTACCCAAAAAGCAAGGCTAAAAAAATACATTGGTAAAAAAAACTCAGCTAAGAAATTTGGCTGGAAATGATTTTGAAAAAGATTTCTTTAAATTAATGAATCATTCAGTATTTGGAAAACAGATGGAAAATGTTTGGGAAAGATTAAATTTACAGATTATTAAAAACAAAAAATAAAACATAAAGTAAAAATTAATAAGCCGACATATAATATCAAGATAGAAAAATTATATAATTAATTATATTGTATAATGACATGATAATAATTTTTATTTATAAGACAGAATTAAAATTAGATAATCGATTATTTGGAGGAATGACCATCATAGATTAAATAAAACTGTTAATGTTTAAACTTTATGTGGAATTAAAGAAAAAATATAAAAATAGAATAAAATTATTAGGTACAATCATTAAACGATGATGAATTTGATATACAGGGTGATTCATCGTGAGATTTGATTTATAATGTAAAATAAAACACATAAATTTGAAAGTGAAATTTTTTTATTATCGGTTTAAAAAGCAATTCATGGCATTTACTTACGTACGTGTGAAGTGGTCCATTCGGTAGGTCTAATTTTGGACAACCCGTCCAAGCAAAAGCGTCAATCGTAGCTGGTTTATTCCTAAAGACCTGAGACTTTACATATCCCAGAGAAAATAGTCCAAAAGTGTGATATCTCACGATCAAGGCGGCCAATTTACCGCAGCAAAACGTGAAATTAAGTGCTTACCAGAATAATTTCTCTTTTTAAAGAAATATGGACCAATGATTCCACCAGCCCATAAACCACACTATACCGTTGTTTTTAATGGATGTAATGGTTGCTCATCAGCCCAAATACGGTAATTTTGTTTATTCATTGAACCAGAAATGGGCTTCAGCACTGAAAATATGAAGCCAATTCAAGTAGCCTAGCTTCAATTCTTGCACAAGTTAAATTTTGTATGCTTTTAGGCCGAGATTCTCACGTAAAATACGCCAAATTGTCGAATATGCCAAGTTAAGCTGCTGAGAACGACGATAAATCGATTCGTCAGGTCTTCGCATACACTCTCAGCTACAGCTGCTATATGCTCTTCACTACGTGCTTAATGTTAGTCTAACCGGTCGAGTATCATCCACTTATGTAAACTGGGACTCAAATTTACTAATGGTATTGGCAATAGTGGTTTCAGTAGGTCCATTATGCACACCGTAAGTTCCTCGAATCGCACGAAAATAAATTTCTCACAGGACGCTGATTTTGTTAGTACAGCTGAACAATTTGGAGACGCTGTTGTGGTGTAAGTTATTTCATGATGATTTGGCAAACGATACTGAACAAAAATGATAAAGCAGTTTGATAGGAGGTACGCGGGAACTGTCAGAGAAAACCTATTGAAAATCAAACCTCACGATGAATCACCCCACATAAAACGAAAATATAAATGAATTGAAATTTGAAGACTACAGAAACCCAAGGGACGGTGTGTTGAGATCTTCGCTGCAGAAAAAAATTTGAGCCAGCTTGTAAATGAGTCCACATGAATACTAGACGTTGATAGTCATACCATAAAAACCCTGGGCTTTAACTTCTCACCCTGTAAAGTATACACCGTTGATGTGCTTTCCCCTCTAGAATCGTCAGAGTTAAATCGTGTTATATCAGCTTATTTCTCATACTTCCACCACACTGTTAGAGAACAAATTCCTAAAAGAACTGTATGGCAATAAGAGAAAGCCAATTAAAGCGATCTTAACACCATCTCTAGGAATTTTTACTGGTCATTATGTTTCATCGATAACGACGTTGATGCCGCTGCTGATATGATCACAGATACTATTCCCTTTGGAATGAGATTCTTTGTCCCTCATCGAATGACGAGTATCAAACCGAAAGAAAAGACGTGGTACGATTCGAGCTCTTAAGAGGCTGTCAGGCTGTCATGTTTTTTCGGTAATACAAGATCAATTCGACAGAGGAAAGCCGAAAAAAGTTTCAACGAGCTAGGAATGATTGCAAAGTCTTATTTAAGCATGTGAAATTTCAATACGACCAAAAACTGAGGCAAAAAATACTACAATGTCCCTATGAACTACTTTTTTTTTGTTCGTCAAAAACATTAGAAATTCTGACTCATCCTCCATCCCAACGGTCATTTACAGTGACATTTCATCTGTCAGCTTTTTGGACTAGGCCAATCTACTTGCTGCACACTTTGCGGCTAGTTAAACACTCCCAGATTGTGCTTTGTCTCCACCTACACTTAGGGGCGTTGAATCTTGAATGGGATAAATCTACTTTCGCACAAATCCGATGGTCAAGATAGTGTTCTCTCCTTCTTCTGAAGAGGTATTCTTCCTCGCTAGCTTTTTCATCAATCCTACTCTGCGAGTAGATGGAAAACAGCATTTGTCCAGCCCGTCCCTAAAAAAGGCGAATCTTCTTCGCTCTTCTCCTACAGACCCATTGCACTTATGAAATATTTCGAAACACGAAAACTTCTCAATGATGGAAGTAATTTCCCGACGAACAAAGACGCTCTTTTCTGTGACTGTTCAACAAGAGAAGACGTGTTATACTTAAACCGCGTTTTCACGACCCCTTCTCTGTTTTTCGCACGGTCAGCTGTACGTTGCCTGTTCGCGTGTTGGTAAACCGTTTTCGTTGTTGTTTTTGCACCAGAAAAAAAAATCGAAAAACATTGTTTATTATATCGCTCTCTACTGGTTTCGATTCCATTTAAATAAATCACATTGAAATTTGAATTATCTGTGTTTTATTATCACTCTGGAGACGAAGTTCGTCGGGTCCGCTATTCCAAGTATAATTTTTAAATTACAATAAAAATCATTAAATTAAATTAAAATTAATTTAATATAATAAGTTTTCCAATTTATAGCTCCAAGCACAGGATAAGTAGTTTCCCTATCTATATATTTAGCAGATCAGCAACATCGAGGATATTCTTGACTAGAAATTTCCACAAGTTCCACGGTTCTCAACCATCTAGTTTTTCTATCTTAAACTTGGATTCAGCACTTTTAATAAAAATGAAACTGCGCGAATATTTCCGAGTTTCCGAGATAGTATTCTAACTAAGCCCGCCCGATATTTCTATCAATAGAAATTTTAATTTATTTGTTTCTGATAAAAATGCTACGCTTTACAAGAAAATAATTTTAATTAACTTTTTTTTTTTTTATAATACCACGCGCGAACCAAGGGGATATGAATGCCCTTTTACTGTTTTTTTCTCCAGGGCGCGGGCGGGTGGCGTAGTAGTTTGAAACTCATGTGTATTAGGTTTCCATATTTTTCCCAGAGGTGGTTGTCAAACTTGACGGGAAGAGCAAGTGCATCCTCAACATCCTCTGTGCAATAAACAAACAAAAATTCACGACTGCATTACTACTGCGTTTCTGGGCCCATAACTTGTTGGCTAATAAAAAAATTGTTATTGTTTATTATGTATTTGAATATCGTCCGGATGTTGGCAACTTCGTCCTTATTTTGTTCCATTTTATAATAACATATTTTGTACACTTTCGTTTGCAAATTCAGCAGCGGGCCCAGGGTTTGATAATTCGCCGCTTAGATTCTAGGATATATCATACCGATTTAAAGTTGCCATAACGTTTCTTCTAAGTTAAAAACTTTTCCACACCACTGTGCCAATATTCCAGCTTGTGGTACGTAATTTATGTCTGAATTGCTCTCAAACGGAGCTTGAGGGCTTGACGTAAATTTTTATATTCATCGAGATCACTACACCACTGTGCAGAAGAATAATCTGGCGGGGTAGAGTATTTATATTTAATACAATACATGAATATCCATGGTGTCGTACTTTCGTACTATTCTCCTTCCATCCTTATGACACTGTTATTTTAAATCCGATTTGTTTTTCCCACCGGTAATTCTAGACGTGCAAACCCACAATATTGTCTGCTCAAATTAGGTTTTTTGTATTGTACATGACCTCATTAGGGTAATATTTTATAACGGTTCAATGGGTGGGGGGGGGGGGGGGGGTTTGTTGCTCATAGGATTAAGTTAGATTTAAGAAAAAAAAAATAAAGAATAGAAAAAAACAAAAAATGAAAAAAGAAAACAAAAACATGTATATATATGTACATATATTTATATATTAAGTATATATATATTATGTATATATATATAGTATGTGTGTACATATTAGGTATTAGATGTAAGTAGGTTTAGTATATTAAGATTTATTTTTAGGTAGTTTGTAAGTTTTATATTAATATTATTATAATATTATTATTATTATTACAAAAAAGTCCATTCACTAAGTTTTTTTCTTAAATTTATTTTCTTAGGTTTAGTTGTAAATATGTAATTAGGAATAGACTGTAAGATACGTCGAAAGACATAGTTTAAGTGTTAGATTTAGTTTAGAGTGCCCGCATGGGGTCAGTAAGTTAGATTAAGATCATTTTAAGTTATTTAAGCTAATTTTTAAGCATTTTCTGTCTAGCATGTAAGAATTAATGAATTAAGTAAATAAAAATGCTTTTAAACTGTAAAAAAAAACTGTAGTATTTTATGAACACCGACTCTAGTGTTCTGTGCAAGCGAAGACAAATTCTTTAGCAAGTCCTCACAAACACACGAATCTTGTCCATATTTTGTATGGACGCATTTAGTTATTGATCACCATTTCTAGACCTTGCCTATATATGGAGGGAGACTTATCGACTGAAAATTCACCGGTTTGGACGTGTCTTTGTCTCTTTTTTGGATTAGATTCACCATCATTGTCTTCCAATGTGATGGATAATGGGTATTATTTATTCATTTCCTTCGATATGAAAGGGGCTTCCTCTCATCGGCGATGGCATTATTTGCAAAAGTGAGACCTAACTTTTCGAATCGATAGTTCTCCGTATTATTTTGAAGTTGGAAATTGTGCAAAAGGACTCGATTTGAAGATCGTGATTTAAGCCAATGAAATCATTCGCCTTGTACATTTCCTGAAAAAACGCTCCCATAGCCGAACGCTCGAATAAACGCTCTACGAATACGAATACAGTTTATAGAATATTAATTCGTGTTTGTCATCTTGTTGTGTCGCACAACAAGAGATTGAAATATAAATAGTCTATCAGTCGGACTTTAGCCCGAGTTGGTAGATAAAACTGGGCTGTCCCTACAAATAGAGCGTATCTGTGCCGTTGGAATCGAAGATGTCTCTCTAGTTATGATAAATAAGTTGAACTATGTTGCTTAAGTGCATAAACAGAGACATATACAACCGTTTTCTGCTATACAAGGGAGACGTACACGGTGCATGCACACTTTGTTAGTTATAGTTTTAGTAATTGATTTTATTAATCTAAGAATAATGAAATAAATACATGAAAATAAAATGTTCCGAACATCTGGAACCTGCGTTCCACGGCAGTACATTTATTTCAATCGCAGACCTCCTCGTTGTAAGGAGTTGGGTCGATTTCTTCTTACTGTATGTGTATTTTTGGTTTTTGGAGAGGATAGTTTCGCTAAACACACCTGGGCCTAGGTCTTTGAGCAACTTATACCGTGTGGCTTGAGACTTTGGGGTTAATTTGTACCTATTACGACTGGAGGTCGTCCCGGTGCTTTAAGCGCTGGGGCCTTAGAAGCTACAATTTTTAATTTTTCCTCTAGGGATGAAGACAATACAGTCTGCGGTATGCCTGTGTTCTTAATTAAGGCACTGCTGGTTCCTTTGCATATATGCTGGCTATATTCAAATTAGCATTAGTTTTCCTATTGGCAACAGTTAAATTTAGATACGTCATACGTTCCATATTCATATAGTTCATGTGTAATGGTAAAAAAACTGAATCCCAACAAAACAAAGGAAAAATACTCGTATATCTCCAAACATCAACCACATTTCCTCAATTTGTTTGTCATCCCCCTACCGCATAAATTAAATCTGAAGCAAAAAAAAAAGTCATCCAAAATGGGTTTGTTTAAATATTCTTAACCAACCAAAATAAATTAAAGATTATTATTTGTTCGTATGCGTTAAGGGCTACGAAAACCGTGTAATCTGTACGTTATTTCTTGTAGGACTGGTGGTCGATGTTAGTACAAATCACCGTAATCTACTGTGGCACAGCTTTTTGAAAAGTCCAGATGTACTAAACATGTGTCTTTACTCATATCTAATGCTCTCCTTATATTTTCATTAACATGGTGGTGTTATGCAATTGTGTTTTTGTCGAAACCCGATTTTTTTTAAATAGCAAGCACTCAAGGGGTTACAGTACCCTTAAAATGTTTGCATACAACGCGGGCGAAGAAAACTTAAGGAAGAAAGACAGATAGGTACCGATGTATGTTAGTTTTAAGTGTCTGAATTTTACAATGAATACAAAATAGACCCGGCGAGGTATTCCACACGCGAGTTGTTTGAATAAGGAACGAATCACAATATTTTAAAGTACGTCTGAAAGTGAGCTTAAGGGTATTCTGACGAGTAATCATAGGGAGACGTATGTTATGGTTGAAGGTTTAAAGGGGTAAAATGCTACTGGAACACTGATGGTGGAAGTAGCTGTAGAACAAAGTGAGACCCGAGAAATTTTGTCGGTGGTTAAGGTGTCCATTGGCTAAGTGATATTAGAATCACTTATAAGTTTAACGGCTCGGTTTTAAATCTTATTTAGCAGATGCGGAGATGAATAAGAGGCACGTGATGAGATGTGTGCATTATACTCCAATTTTGGGCTGGTAAATGCCTTATATATTGAGACCAGATCAGAATTAGAAAATTATTTCTTACATCGCTAGAGGAAACCTAGATATTTTGCAATATTTTTGGCGATATTGAATATGTGGTCATTCCAACGTAAGTTGTCATTGACAGACAAACCGATGATAGCAAATTTTTCGGTTTCGACGATGCAAGTGCCATTCATGGATAATGCGTTTATGTTTAGATTTCGCTTATATGATAGCAGACAGCATTGTGTTTTGAATGGATACTGGAAGAAGTTACAATTGATGCATCAATCAGCATTAAACGATAAGTTTTGCAATTCAATATTTCTAGACATAAAATTTATAATGTACTGCTTCGATTTGAAAAAGAGACTTGAGTTTTCTATTAGCAGATATAAATCATTTCAACACAAATTCAGCGTCAATATGTGAGCAGGTGTAATTAGAAACAAGATAATCGGCGAAATGATTCACTAGAACTATTGAAGGACCTTCCACTGATTCAACTACAATAGCTTCATCATATTTCCAATAAGATGGTGCTCCGGCCCATTATTGTCGTGAGCTTCAGGATTGGCTAGATAAAGAGTAATCGTAAGATAGGAAATTATTACATTATTCTGCCAATAGTTAAATATTAATTACATATATTCTTACATTAAAAAAAAAATTATTTATATCGTATATTTAATCCTTTCGTACTAAAATACATTAATATATTAAAGATAGAAACCAAAATGGCTTACGCCGGTCTGAATGAACAAATTAACTGGCTGGAAAGATTTCCTGACCTTACAGTATTGGATTTTTTTGTATGGAGAGGAATGAAAGAACTTGTTAATTCAACCGAAAACTTTAAGTGAGTTAGAAGATCGTAATCTCGAAGCGTCACCAAAAGTGAGGCAGCAATTATCTTCAACATTCGCAGTGAAAAGGAGGACACTTTATGCATCTATTATAACGGTTTTAGTAAACACATAAAATTAAAATTATCTAAAACCACATAAAATCATTTTATATTTATAGCCTTTGGAGCTTAACACAAAAAAACTAGTTTTTTAAATTTTACCTGGTGCAGGTTATCCCCAGTGTCATAAAATATTTGGGTTTTTCTGCAAACTTGTCGATTTTTTTTATTATTGTTGCGTTCATATGAAAAAAAAAATAGTAAAAAGGTTTTGTCTATTACGTATTTTCTGGAGAAGAGTGACCTCAAAGTCAAAAATTAGCATGGGCAAGAAAAATGGAATAGGTTTTGAAATTGGATATTTTCAGTCTCCAAGAAGATATGATACGCAGTTACAAAGGCTAGTATTTGTTCTGAAAATAAAGTCCTAAACGAAGTTTCTACCATCAGTATTAACAAAACAATTTCCGTCAACATGGGTTGGTGTACACCAGATCTTGTCTTAAATCTCCAATAAATTATGTCAACATAGGAGATAGACCCTTACTGTAGAACAATTTTTTTCGCAGAATATGGTATATCCATTTCTTAAAATATTCTTGACGAATTAGGGGACACCCTGTATAATTAGAATGTTCCTAAATTCTTTATAAGTTTTCCACTGGCTGGGGTTGTACTACTGTAGCTTTTAAAATTGTATTAAAGGTATGTGTGCTTTAGGACAAACTTGTAAAGAAGGTAGTCTATTTTATCGATTCCGATAGAATTCGATTTTATAAATATAGGAATTTAAAAAATGTGTAGGCTTAGATATTAATAAAGACTTAAGTCTAAAGTGTACCAATAATATTTTAAAAGTTAGCTTTTACTTAAATTTCACTCTTTTAAAGAAAGTACTACATTTTCATTGAATCTGCTACGTGATATTTGTTTGGTTCACTTCTTAAACTGGATTCCATAAGTGCTATTTTTAAAATTCTTATACAATTTTTATAACAAAATATGTATAGGGTTTTCTAATAACGACTTGACAACTTTTTTATTAAACAAAAGGCAAACCATTTGAGATATTTCAAAAACTTTATTATTGGCTTGAAGTACAATCAAAACATTTATGAATGGAACTCGACTTCGTTCATATGGCCACCGCGGGCACGTTTGCAGCGGTCGATTCTTTGGGCCTAATTTTCAATGACTCGGCCAGACATTCCGGCGTTCAATGTTGGCTCTGAGCTCTTCCAACGTCGTCGGCGTGTTGGCATAAACCAATGACTTAACGTAGTCTCACAGAAAACAGTCAAGCGGCGTTAAATCGCACAAACGAGGCGGCCAACCGACTGGCCCATATCTTGAGATAATACGCTCACAATACTTACTCTTCAATAAATCGATTGTAGCGTGTGCTGTGTGGCTTGTGGCACCATCCTGTTGAAACCACATTTCGGCCAAGTCCATATCTTCCAATTCGGGCCAAAAATAATCAGTGATCATGGCGCGATAACGCTGACCATTTACAGTAACGTGACGATCGTTATCGTCGACGAAAAAATATGGCCCAATAACGCCGCCGGCATGCAAACCGCACCAAAAAGTTATTTTTTGTAGATGAAGTGGTGATTCATTAAACACATGTCGGTTTTCGCCCGACCAATAACGCATATTTTGCTAAATGAGCTTCGTCACTGAAAATGATTTTGCGATGAAAATTATCATCTTGGCGCATCTTCTCCAGAACCCAATCGGAGAATGTAGCTCGTTACCACGGTGAAAATGTTGAGTTTACTGAATAAATTGACAGTGACAGTTTGACGATAAGTGAAAGAGTGCGTTTACAAATTAAATTCAAAATTGGGAAAACCTATAGTAATTAAGGGACATAGCTGTGTAAAACCTTACATTTTGAATGATTTTTTTTTAGTAGTTTTAAATGCTCTTAATGTTATGTAGAAATAATATTTAAAATATTCATATAGGTATATCGCTGATAGTGATGATGTGATACGTGAAAATATGTATATCGTTTTATAGGGTTATATACAAGTATAGTCATATATTGAAACGTTGAATGAATTTTTTTTCGAAACAACGTTTTTTGAATTTAAGTACACGATAATTCGAAAATGACCCGATAAATCGCGCCAAATTTGCTTACTTTTAATTTGTCAAAATTTTCAATATATTGATAAGAAACATGTTTTTTAATGTTTAAATAACGATTTTTTTTTACAAAAAACCTAACTTTTATTTTTAAATTTTCAATTGACTATTCGTTTTTAATTATTGTAGAATCTACAAATATTCGTATGTGAAAACTTGAGTCTCTAAAAACTAAAAAAATGGAGTTGTTCCTATGGTTCGTTAGTGAAGAATGTGCCTGTGTCATCATTGTTACCCCGGTTTGCTTGATATGCTCGTAGTTTGCCTCGATCCTACATATATTGGTCAGAGTGAAATATTTCATACATCGTTTTAGAAAACCTAGAGATTTCACAGCATTTTTGGCGAGATTGATTTCCAACCTAAGTTGTCATTGACGCACACATCGAGAAAGGAAAGTTTTTCGGTTTCGACAATACAATGCACATACTCAAGATTAGGCGGCCACAAGGTTTGTAGCAAGTAGATTGGCCTTGTTCAAAGAGTTTACAGTTGGAATGTCATTATAAATGACACTTGGGATGGAGGATGAGGGAGAATTCTGGCAAACGACCAATAATCGCTACTACCTTTGGGAATAATTTTGTGTATTGTTCCTAATTGGTTTGAATTTTTTTGGGTTTTTCCCTGTAGGTTCGGTCTCATAAGACTGCAAAAACATTTCTCTTACCCTGACAGCCTCCTTATCGCTCGATTCATACCACGCTGTTCTCATTCCAAAGAGAATAACAGCTGTAATGATATCAGCAGCAGCATTTACGTCGTTGTCGAGAAAACATAACGGTTGAAATTCCTAAAGCACGTGTCGAGTCCACTCTACTTGACTTTTTCATATTCTTTTCGGAATCTTTTTTCTAATTGTGTGGTCGGTATACAAGAAATTCACTGATATGACAAAGTGGTTTTACTACCCAAGTCGAGGGGATAGCACATCGGCCTTATACTTCTCAGAGAATTTAAAAAGAAGTCTAGGGTGTTGGCGGTGTGATTATCAACGTCTGGTATTCGCGTGTGCTAATTTACAGGCTTGGTCAAGTTTGTTTCCGTCGTGAAGCTCTCAACACACCTTCATTCGGCTGTTGTCTGTCCAGAATATCTGAGTCATCCAGAATTGTGTATATTGAATCGGTCGTAATAACGATTTTGGTATGAGGATACAGGGATACAATTCTTTAAATGGAGTCAGACAACTCATCAAACTCGTAAAAAGTTGAATTACTGTACAGTTCGGGGCTTCTGTAAATAAATCAATAGTGGCTAATTTGCTTTCGGAAATTGACTTTAAGCTCATGAAATTGAACTACAATTGTTTTGGAGTTTGGCAAGCTACAACACTATGCACGTGTAGTAATTGGCGAGACTGCGGTGAGAAAAGAATAATGGCAGTAGCTCGTAACCAGGCAGTCTCAGAATCTCAGAATCAGAATCTAATTGTATTTCACTAAGTGCCAAAACAACAGGTCTGTACTTAACACGTGGACGTACGCAGAAAAGTGATTACCTTTTCAGCCCGCCTATATTTGCTATGTCCATTCCAAATTCCTTAGTCAATACAAAACAAGTGAAAATAAGCAAAAACACGAACACCGACAATGCTAACCAAGGCTGCAAACTGAAAACTCTGACGTTGGCTTACCAAATCAAATTTTCGTAGATGTTATGCACTTTCAATAATAGGAAACAGTGCACCAACAAAATTTACACTCACAACCCGCTATCCGTCAGTTATTAGGTACATTTAGTCATTGTGCTTGCCGTAGGACAAATACAACAACAGCAGAGTGCAGGTATTACGACAAGGTGGCTTACCCTCACTATGTACAATAATATTTTTTTTTTTTTCTTTTTCGTTGCATTGCACTAATTGTTTTTATATAATTTTAATTGTTTTTTTTATTTATTTTATTTTCTTAGTTGTTCCAGCGTGTTCGGTTATTTTATTTTAGCTGTTTAATGTAACGCAGTTTCTTTTGCAACACAACACAAGACATGAAGGAAAATTAACGAGTGCACTGATTACCGTGAGCCGTAAGGAATACCAGTTTTATTGGTATGCGGCTGCGTCAATCCAACAAGGACTCGGAAAAGTTTGCTGTGGGCTAGTTTTATAGCTTTCTCCTTATTATCGGTTTAAGGTTACCTGCTCAATTCGTTTATTCTCGCAAATTTTTTTTCTCCAAACCTAAAAGCAGTAATTACTATATTTTGCCACAAGTTTTCAGAATTTGTGTTGATTATGTAATGCATTGATAAATTGTTGTAAGAAAAGTTGTTGTGTATTGCACCGGAGTCAACAACTGTGAATGAAATTGCAAGAATATATGTGAATAGTTTTGGTTTTGTATCGCATTATATCGATCATTTTTAATGCATACATGTATATATCATAGTTGATTTCATATATTAATACATATATAGTGTTTTAGGTAATAGAAATAATTTTATGAACTTTATCAAATTAATGTTTATTTATTACATACTATAAATTAAGCAAACATTTTCTATCAACACAAGTTTTATATTCATCAGACGACACATCCGCTCTTACAACCTCATTATCCAATTTCATTTCTACTCGTAGACAAATGTTTACACATGCCATTTCCAAGGATTGTAAGTGCTCCCGTTTCACAGGTGCCAAGAAAATACGTGATATATAAATACATTGTACCATATTTATTTATTTTTTTTTTTTTGTTCATGGGTGTGTAAGAGCACTTTGAAGCGAAGATTAAACTCTAACATATTTTTCGTGTAAGAGCTACTTTTAAACTAGGTCTAAACTCTAAGATATTTTGCAAAAGTGTTGGCCAAGTGTCTGCATCGGATTTCTTCATGTACTTTCCTGGCACCACCACCACCACCTTTGTCTATGGTACATTGAAGAATGATGTTGTCGTGGGAGGAGATGTGTCGTCTGGTGATGAAAATTATATTGATGATAAAATTTGTGCTTTTGTGGCATAATATTCTTTAACTTATATGACTATTCTGTATTTCGCAATGAGACTTATTCGGTTGTTTACTACAAGCCAGCCGAAAAACTTAACAACTTTCTCATTGTCTTTGCTTAGGAGAAGATAACGCACTATCTGATCAACCATACCGGTACTTGACTGTGGATGAAATGAAATCACTTGGGGATGACTCGTTACCAATCGATGTTACACGGGATGAAAGAATGGACTCCAATAGATTGACACAAAGCATAGAAAATGCTCCAAAGCCAGCTGTAGAGGAAATAATAAGCCCTAATAAAGAACCAGAAGACTTCCTACCCAGACGTTCTATTGATGAAACCAATATTTTCACAAAAGACGTTATTCATACAGGGTAAGAACAAACAAACTAATATCTGCATATTTTAAGAGATATAGCTTAATAACATGATTTGCTTTTAATTGCTGCTATAGGCGAAAGTTGCAATGGAAAAAGTAAGAAATTACAGAATAATGACTCTATAGAACATACTTTAACTTATTATGTTTTATTATTTAGTTTTCTAGTTTCGTTCCTAGTTGATGCTCGGGGAGGTGCAATGAGAGGTTGCCGTCACAGTGGCGTTAAAATCATAATTCCTTCTAGATCTACATGCCAGCCAACTCGTATAACATGCAGATATGTTAAGCCACAAAGAACAATGCATCCTCCACAATTAATGGAAGGAGAAGCATTGGCAAGTCGCGTCTTAGAACTGGGGCCTATTTCTGTTAAATTTCAAGGTCCAATTGTAATGGAAGTGCCTCATTTTGCATCACTTCGCGGGAAAGAAAGAGAAATCATAATATTACGTTCTGACAACGGCGAAACTTGGCGGGAACATACGATCGAAAATTCGGAAGATATATTGCAGGATGTTTTAAATGAATGCTTTGAGACGGATGGTAAGTTCGAATAAAATTAAAGTACTTAAACTCTACCTACATTCAAAACAAATTACAGAAATAAATCAATTAAATGAAAAAACTTCGGGTCATGTATGTCGATTTGTTACTTTTGATTTTCCACAATACTTTGCGGTTGTTTCACGTATTCGACAAGAAGTGCATGCAATTGGATCTGAAGGAGGCATGGTTTCAAGCACCGTAGTTCCTCAAGTTCAAGCCGTTTTCCCACAAGGAGCTTTGACGAAAAAGATTAAAGTCGGCTTACAGGTAAATCTTTTTAAACCAAGAAAAGGTGTTGCTCCTGAAAAATTAAGAAAAATAAGTGTTAATCATGTACCAAAAAAAAAACGCTTTTCCTTAATTTGGTAAACTTACATTCGTTATTTTTAATTACCTTATTGCCCGATTTATTAAAGAAGTACAGGAAATTAATTTTCCTTAAAATTATAAAATTTTTTGAAATGGACAACGTTTCCTTTGTTGTAAAATAAAACAGGAGATAAATTTAATATATTAAAATATAAAGTAACGAATAAATGGCAACAATGATTTTTTCACTTCTAAATTTTTTTTTTACACAAAAAGTAGTTTAAAATTGGGCAATTGACACAGAAACAATCAACCAAATAACTAATTAATTAAATTAAATAATTTCAACAATTTACTGTTCAAATAGAAGAATTGAAACACCTACGAATAGCATATTTTGATGCATCCAAGTAATTGTATAATAGCACAAGAACAAAACTAACATTGAATATAATGAGAAAAAATAGATTCTATTAAGTCTGAGGATGATGATGTCTTAAATTAATACGACTTTAGATGAAAAGAAACGTAATATTTTTGACCAATCTAAAAAACAATTTTTCGTTTTTTTGTTATGTTGTGCAGAAAAGTATAACCTTTTTTAAATATATATTTACATTATTAAATAAAAAAACTATGAATTAAATTAACAATTAAAAGTTTGTTGAGATAAAAACGAAGAAATGGTAGTGGAATATCTAAACTGATGTGTATGCTTATATATCTATTGTATTAACATAACCTGTAAAGAAAATATTTTTTAGCTATATAAACTTTTCTTTTTTAAATGATGACTATTGTGTCGGTAAAAATTTTATTTCATACTTAACTCTGTTATATCATTGCCCAATAAATTTAGTTCGCAAAATAATACAACAAATGTTTTAATTTAATTATAATTTTTATAAATATGGTTTGTTTAAAGGTTGCATTCTATCAAACTTAGGGTTGCAAGTTTCATAGCACATTGTGTTTACTATTTCTGATTACCATGCTTTAAAAACAATTTGCAATGAAACAAAACGAAAGTACGGCTGCTTAAAAATAACTAAATTTATTGGGAAACGAAAAAGTTTCACTTATTTTACTATAAAACACTTAAAGGTGCAAGTATTTTATCCTTACAATGTGGATCAGCAAAAAAAAAAACGAAAGCCTCCGAACTCAGATTTAATTTTATTTTGCCAAAGAAACCGCTTTGTGATGAATATAAGAACCATCAAAATACGGTTGGAATGTGTGATTTGTGATGCGAACTTTTTTTTACTATCAATAGGCGCAACCTGTCGACCCTGATTTAACAGCTAAATTGCTAGGGCGTGGTGTTGCTGTTTCACCAATTGTAACTGTTGAGCCAAGGAGAAGAAAATTTCACAAGGCCATAACATTGAGTATGCCTGCACCAAAAGCTCATAGCCAAGGAATGATTAACCAATACTCAGGAAATACGCCAACACTTCGACTGCTATGCTCAATAACAGGTAAGATTATTTAACTGATTTAAATAAAATACAAAATACATACATATACATATATTTATAGTTGTCTTTTTTGAGAGCTTAAAAATTTACGCATAAACACACCTATATACATAACATATGCCTATTTTTCTATGTAAAAGTAGTTACTTGTCTAAAATAATAACTAATTCTTGCAAAATAGTTTTACATTTATTTTCAAAAGCTGTAAAAAAGGAGTTTGCAAAATAATTATCGAGCTTAATTGATTTTGGGATTTTATTATTTTTTTTTTCCAAAGATAATTAATATTTTATATTAATACCGTGATCTTTTTGTGATTCCTAAAGTTCGAAAAATTCGAAGGCCGAAATAAATCAGTTGCGAGTTTGTTTTCTGAATTTAATATATAGTACTTACGCAGGAATAAAGCTAATATTTGAGAGTTCAATTATATAATGATATTTTGTATGCATATGTTATAATATGTAAGTGTATGTATATCTAAGTTTACCCAAATAATAATTTTTGCTACTAAAAATGTTTTGTATGCATTATGATTTTGATTTTGATTTTCCTATTACTACTTATCAATTTTTCTTAAATAAGATAAACAAGTTAATTGTACGTACTAATGCGTTAATGCATATGTGCACGCACTCCATTCTTTTTTTCATCATTGAAGGTGTGTTTCGGAAAAGATCTCTAAAAGGTAACTAACAACCAATGAAAAAGAATTTTACATAAAATAAAAAAAAAAAAAAATAAAAAAAATATGAAGCATACATAAAAAAAATATTTTAAACGAAAATCTTAGTTTGCATATAACATTCTATAACTTAAAAAGTTGCAAATAAGAAAAGCTAATGCAGAATATATGGTACAAATTGAATCACAAAACTATGATATAATGAAAATAATACTATTTTGATCGTTACACTACTGCCTTTATATTAAAAACCTGCATTTGGAAATAAAGGAATTATTGTCAAGAATTTTTTTATTTGTAACTTTTATGTTGTCGGAATTTGGTATTTTTATCTGAATATCTTTAATCTTACTCCATTGAAAGTACACGTTATCTTAAACTATATACCTAAAAACCAAAATTAAAAAAATGAGCTTTTATAACACATGGCATATATTTGCAACCATGTCACTTGAGTTTGTTCTTCATAAGTTTATTACAATTAAAAATATATAGATAATATTAAAAAAAACAATTTTGCCTTCAATTTGTTTTTCCTTTAACACTATTTTTCTTCCGCATATGTTTGCAAATGTTAATATCAGCAATTTACAATTTAAGCTTAAAGTAAAAATCTTTTCAAAAATATTTTAGCACATAGTTGGTGACCCTTAAGGGAACTTTTCTGAAACCAAGGAACAAAATTATTTAAAGGAATTTATTATCTATTTTTGTTTTCGAATTCAATTCCTTAATATTCGTTAGGTATAAAAATATTCTTATTTTCAAAGCTAAGATATTTTTTGCCATTATAATTATATTATACTCATTTACAGCTAGAAAAAAAATGTATACAGGACTTAAATTATAAAATAATATTAACACTTACTTGTTCGATATATATAAAAAAATATATGCGTACATATTTTATTTAGTTAAAACCAAGATATTAGTAACTGTTATAACAACCTTGTCATGGTGGGTTTTACAAATTAAGGAATTAAAATAATGAAATTTGAAAAGTCATTGATTTCTAGTATGTATGTTCTACAAGTATAAAGGCTCATTATGGATAACGATAACTTAACACTTCAACAACGTGTTAAAATCTATCGAATATATTATTTAAATAACTGTTCAATTGAGAACAAACGAAAATTGCAAGCTGCCGTTTTCCCCCTGACATTCAGAAGTATTACGACTTGTTGCATCATTTTTTGTTGTGGCAGACCTGTAAAGTACTGAAGTATTTCGGGACTTCAACTGTACTTGTATTTGTACTTGTACTTTAGTACCCTAATACTGGTATTTAAGAAAAGGAAGTACAGGTATTATTCAATTACTCAGTCGCAAGTACCAAGTATCACGTGCTTAAGTACCAAAGTATTTGACCAGTACTACCAATTACATGGTCAGTACATCCAAGGGAGCGACTTTTCTGAGAGAATTATGTATTCAAAATGTAAAGACTCTTGAGCTAGTAAGCGTTACGTTACTCACCTCACTTTTCACTATGAGAATGCATATTCGGCATATAATGCAAACTTTTATTTGTAATTTTTCTAATTCTGGAAAAATTCTGAATTGTAAGAACTGGTGAAATACTTCACAGAACTTGTCAAATACTTGAAAGTGATATCTACTGTAGAACTGGATATGCTGGTCAAATACTTGAAGTACTAGTTAAGTACTTCAAAGTACTGATTGTGTATTTTGGTACTTAAGAACACGATACTTGGTACTTGAAGCATACTGGTACTTCCCATTTTCAAGTACTAGTATTAGGGTACTAAGGCACAATTACAAATTCTGGTGCTTGTACTGTTACTGTTACTTGTACTTCCAATTTTACAGATCTGATTCTAGGTTAGGTACATTATCACCATTGCCACCACGATCTTCCAATGTACATATGTAAAAACTATTCATTATACGCTGCAGGGTTAACATGCTTGGGTCACGATTAACTTTAAAAAAAATCATGAATCATGAATCGGCTCTACTGTACGCACTGATGAAAAAAAAAACAAATTCAAGATAAAACTGCCTTGATACATTCTGTATACAAAAGCGTTGCATTACATGCCATTTTGTATAAAAAAGAAATTGAAAAAAAAAAAAAATCTTTAATTCCGTACTCATTTTTCAAATATATTTTATTCAGTTGATTATAATTTTTCAATTTCGCTTTAAATACTTTTTTTTCCTCATCTAAAACACAAGGGTACTTTAGAGCTTAATTATGTATGCACGAATATACTTATTTCTAAATATATTTATTGTTACGCCTCAGGCTTATTGGTTTCCCCTTCTTGCATAAAGCTTGCGAGATTTTTCCTTTGATTGGATTTGAGGCCTGGGACAACTAGGGACAGCTTAGATTCTAATTTTAAAACTTACAAAATTAACTTATAACTATATTTTATTATATCTTAGACCAAGGGGACCAGAGGCGTAAGTGAAGTAAAGGACATTTTTTAGAGATAGCTTATTGTGAAAGAAGTCGATGAGAGATTGTATGTTACTTCGTTAACTTCTCGTACAATGCTAGACATTGGTATTCAAGGATCCGTAATTTGCTCTGTGAAGATTCAGTCGAAAGTGGGGTACAGACCTAACATTAAGTGGGTTATTGTTGAGAGAGATATGTTGAAGTATTGAAGGTCTATCAACGTTATCAGCTAAAATCTGATGTACAAAGAGTATATCGGTATCGTTTCGGCGTACAGACAAACAGACAGAGACTGCAAATCTATGTTCAAGGAAAGTGCGGATAAATCTTATATAAAGAGATTTACTGACACTGGGTTGGATAATTCCTTTGACTAGCGTTTGATAAATCAAGAGCTGAATTTGATTTTTTGATGAGATTATCTAAAAGTATGTAGAAATGAAGATAACACCTAGATCACGCAATTCAGGGACGGGTTGTTTTTATGCTTGAATAGTACGAGAGTTAGTTGGAAGGCGCTTATAAATATGGGTTATTGCTCAGCACTTTTTAACATTGAGCTCAAGCAAATTCATTAAGCATCAAGTAGAATATAGATTATCGTTCAGAGGGATATAAACTATGTCTGAAGATTTTCTTGTCGTCAGCGTAGACGTATACAGATGAAATTTTCATTATACGTATAGTCGATATCATTAATTGTAAGAATGAATAGGTATAACGGTACTCAGAAGAGGTTTAAATGAATGGACCTACCATTTGTATTTTTTATATCCTTAGTAGGATTTAACCTAATCATTACAAAATTTGACTGAAAGCCCAGAAGCTTCAGTTTTAGAAGAATGATTTTATGAGAGATTTTACCAAAGGCTTTACTCAACTCAATTCGGTAGTGATTTCCAAGGTTTGTAATTATAGATCGATCTTTTAGAAATCCATATTGATTTTGAGAAAAGATAGACGTACAACAAAAAAGTATGCTCCTAAAACATGCAGTAAAAATTAGCAATGGCTCAATACTTAGAGATTTCAACATTGACGCTTTTTTGTGACGAGGAAATATATGCATGGGAAGGTTTCCTGAAAGATGGAAAGCTAAAAGGGAGCTGCAAAGGGTTGTGTTGTTTTCCACTGCTGTTGGCACTTAATTGATATAGATTAAAATCGTTAAGAAGAGTATTTCTTTTTGGTATTATTGATCGTTAAAAACGATTGATCAGTGCAATCCCATTGAAGTTTCGACAGGATAAAGTCACCTAAAAATAGAAAAAAGCTGTTGAGATCAGTAGCATCAAATATGTAATAACAACATATGTAAGGGCTGCTTTTTCAGATAGGAAATCTAGCGCATCCAAAGTACGTTGAATATGGCGTTTCAAAGAGCTTTGAATCATAGCGAGAAACTATAACTTCGCGAGCATATACAATAAATTGTCTTCTTTATTTTGTAATTCGATAGATCTTTAGGTGCAGATCCAAGTGTTTAGTAAATAATTCCTTTTTTTAACGTCAGGCAATAGATTATTCTGCGTTGGGCAGAACTTAGGAATAAGGGTACACGGTAAAGGTCTTTGTTCAAAGACCTCTTACGATTTGATAGTAAATGAAAAACATTTGGGAAAAGAATTTTGGAGGTATCCAAATGCATTTATTTTGTGAATATCAGACTTGCAACCATCCAGAGAACTTGAATTGAACGTTTCGAAAGGTAATTTCTAATCCATTGCAGGAGAGATCCCAAATACACGCATTTTCAACAAAAGATGGTGCCAAACCCTGTCAAAGTTTTTAGAAATATGTTATCAAGTGCATTTATCTTGATTTCATCAGAATGATGTACGCTTTGGTTCCACTTTTCGGTGAGACATGCCATCAAAATACCAGTGGATCTGTTGCTCTAAAAACTGCACTGCAGGCAATTGAGAAGCTTTTCTATTTCGAGAAATTTCATAAAGTTATGGTTTATCCCGTTGGTTGTTGAAAAAGTTGCGCTTAAGAAAGAGTCGTTTTATTTTTACAAGAACGTATTAAGTTATTTGGAAAATGGGATAGAAAGTGACGGGTAGTTGTTTGGGATCAGTGGGTATTTCGGTCTATTGGTGGTATATGAAATTAAATGGGTGGACTAAATTATTAGGCTGCGTTTCTCCCAAAAACGAATTCGCGTCGCACGACGCGATGGCTTTTCACGCAATCACAAGCAATTAAGTGTTTATAATACTTTTTAATGAATTATTGAATGAATTTCATCATTTGCACACCTGTCAACAATATCCTGAAAATTTTTAAAAATACAATCATACGAAAAGTGAAACTTTTGAATATATCGTGGAAGCGATATCCTCTGAGATACACCAAATAATGAAACAGAACTCTTTCGTACGGTAATAAAATTCAAATTATTTTATTTAGTTTATTTTACTTCTTACAAAACAATAAACTAAAAATACATATGTTTTCATAAATATAAGTAGATACCCTAATTAAATGATCTTAATCGTTTTTTTTATTGCTAGCCGTACGAAAACGTGAAACTACTGCCGAAAAACTTGTATAACTCTTGGTCATGGACCTGTCTAGAGAAACGGCGCTGGAATCCGTTGGATGAATATTTCCATACATGATATAGTATGCACCCTACCAACATTTTTTGCTTTGGCACAATAAAATATATCAAAAAATAAAAAAAAATTATAGTATTTTAAAAAGTTGCGGTTCGAGTCAGGCAGGGTGTAGAAACTCTTGCATTTTCAATTGGAATTTTAGTTTCTTTTATCATTCATTCCCTTTAGGTACTTTCCGTATTGCGTATTTTCTATTTTTCCTTTTATTGCCTCGCTTTGGAGCAGGTACGGCTTTAAACGAGTCAGAAGTTTGCACTTCATCTCCATCTTTATTCTTTACCTCTTCATAGGAACTGCTGTTTAGGGTTAGGTTTCCAGATACGATGCGCAGTTGAATAATGTCTTTGAGAAAATCCAAGTCATTCAAATGAAGCCACTTGAATGAATGTGGTGCAGCGCTACTTGTAGTAACTTGGGTTTTGCTTACGTATATCCCTGCGGAATGTTTTTCCTCGATTTTTCCATTTTTTCGAACCTGTGCCCCCTGGAAATTAAAATTTTATTAGGTATCATGTAAAGAGTGATTTTTTCAGGAGTACTTTTATCAAAAATTAAAAACAATCCAAAAATTCAATTTCATGGGACAATCTTTATTGTTATACAAAAAACACCATTCTTTGAATTTAGTTTTTGAAGATCTTTTTTTCAAAAGTTACCCGAAACTGCGTGTTACCTGCCATTAGACCACTCTGAAGTTTCAATTTTCGAAGACGCGTTCGAGCATTAAGAGTAGTGTTTGGCCAATTACTAAAGTAATGTTGGCCTTCAATTTGTCAATGTAAGCTGTGGTTTTACCCGCAATGGTTTTCAAGATCCCAACGACTGAAACGGAGACGATTCGGAGGTTTGACCGGCTTCAGTGCATACATAAATTTAACTTTGAATGCTTCTTAATTAAGATCCTCACGTAAAATATGCCAAGTTGTTGCATACGACCAAACTGTTAGAAACAACATCGAATCTATATATTTTCCCTACGTTATAAAATGTTTAATGGTATAGCAAATTGCATATGCGCCGATTATATGGACCATAAGTTGCTTTTACCACACGAAACACATTCATCGTACAACCCCAATTTTCGAAATATAGCTGAATAATTTCTAGATGCTGAATTTTAAACAATACTGAACAAAAATACCATATAAGAGTGATAGGACGCAGGATTGATCTCTCATGAAATCGCACTGCAAAAAGTATCTCTAAAATAATCACCCTATATTATGAAAACATTAACTGAAATTAAAAATTATTTTATGTAATTTTTTGATTCATATTCCCATCAACCGAAAATTCCTTTCGGTCTCTTGCTTCTTCCAATTGTATGGGAATTGCCAATATTATAAAACAAGTATGCGTTGCTATATGGTATCCTCTAATTCTTATATGTATGGTTCGGAAGACATAAGATGTAAGACATAAGACATAAGATGTTGTTATAAATTTCAGACAATTTCAACTATTTTAAATTGGGATTTTCCAAGTGCATTAGAAGCATCGACGGCAAATACTATATGTTCGTTGCAAATGTCTACCAAACGCTTTTATTCAATTTTGTCGCAGAGCGTGACTTCTGTTGACTATAAGTTCGTTGCCATTGAGGTTAGAGCCCATGTTAAATAGAGTGATGGTGGTATTTTTGAGTTACCAAATGTATGTTAAAAAATCGAGACAGAAGAATATGAAATTTCAGAAAATGGAATCCTTTCAGGCATATCAATGCCGCCACCATTTGTAATGCTAGGGCACAAGACGTACTCATTTAGGATATATTTATTGCGATCATATTCAGAAGCAAACTGGGTCATAAACTATTGAATACAATGGTTTTTAAAATCCAAAAAATTAAAAAAAAAAAAACCATAGAACGTGCATTTGGCACAATTACGAACATATAGATTTTGCTAGCAAAATTTATTGAAACAGTATTTATTAAAACCATTTGCTTGTTGCATAATATTATAACTGATAAAAAAGGAGTTTGTTTGCAGGCGTTATCACAAGTCTTCTCTCACGAACCCTTCTCAGCAGAATCAAACCATACTGGCAACATAATAAAACTTCGTATGAAGATGCGCCTGTTAGAAACAACAACTGTGCTCAAAAATTTGGCAATAACTGAAATAAAAAATGTTATATTGATTATGCATTGTCAACTAATAATATAATAATAATTAATATGTATTGTATCAATAACCTTTTGTTCCCATTATGAACGAAAAATAATTCTCTCAATTACAAACCATATATTTTGCACTTTCTCCCAGGATTTTTTTAATAATTATTTTATTATGGTAATCAGCATAGCGAGGATTCCACAATCAATAAATTTTTCCATAGGGTACGAGCAATTCGTCAATTCGTCGCAGGACATAAATTTGCTTCGACATAAACGCAGCGTTAATCTAATTTGATTTTTGGCTATATTCTAGGTAAGGACTCATTTTACGTGATTGTAGTTACCCGAAAAAATGGCTTTCGGGCGTGGTTGACATTAAACGCCAAGCCGTCGGATTTGTAAGTCAATACACTACCGCTTGCGCCACGGCCAACCCCTACGTTGCAGTCATTTGGTCGGTTCACGTAAGATTTTTGTAACAATTTCTAAACGAGAATTTTTTGCCTAAATTATTGGACTAGGAATAAATTCTCTTTTACCCTAAATTTCGCGGGAACTCGTTTTTGTAAAATATATTTAAGAAGTCAAAAGTAACAAGTATAGATAAAACAAAAAAGAAATTACAAAGCAAGGGGAATGTTTTTAGATTATTATTAAATATTAATATTTTATTGATATAATATGCATTTAATGAGTTCTATTGTGTTAGGCGAACAATTCGCTTCATTGTGAAGCCCTTTTTTTCTCTTCTTCGTCCATGTACAAGTCATCATTTGAGTTAATTTGCATAAAATTGTCTCGGTTGACACAATTTTTTGACAGTTTTTTTTTTCAATCTAATTGATTTGACGTTTTTTACAATTCCTGCCCAAAGAAAAATCTCGTGTAAGAATTTTAAAGAATTGGCAGGGTGGGGAATAGAAATATTTTCTCAAATTTTTTCTATTTTTAACTTTTTTTCTCGCGGAACAAATTAGCAGTATTTTTTCGATCTTCCTCTCTCAGCTCGGCCTTCTAAGGCTGACAGCCTCATTGCAGCTCGAGTCTTACAACGCATTTTCTTTTAGTTTCATGCTCTTCATTCGATAAGGAATAAAGAATTTCATTCCAAAGAGATTAATGTCTGCCATATCATATCAGCAGCGGTATCGACGTCGTTATCGAGCTTTGTGTTTGTTTGTCGTTTCCCACAACTTGATGTGACATCATTCATTTTATTATAGATTTTTCATAATACTTGTTAATCAATATGACATTGATCAACTCTTGTAGTCAAAAAAAATAAAAAATATTAATAAATAAATAAATAAAAATAAAAATAAAAAAAATAAGATCCGACAGTAGAGTTCAAACAATCATTAAATAAGAGTAAAGTGAGAACCATAATTAACTTTCGCCCGCAAATGCAAACTTGTGATTACACAGGAACTTATGAGACCATTCGTTAAATTTTCATTCACTCAGTCGCTCATTGCATATGCAAATTTGACAGATGAAATACTTTTGCAAAAACATTGATGAGAAAATGACGGAATATGAATTTGTTCATCTCCTTATCTAAAGTGTAAGGAGAAATAGGTGCATTTTAAATAGTTTCCATTTTTAAGCCACAAAACAGAAATTCGTAATTTTTTGATTTATTTGTCAGATAGCTATGCAGGCGAAAACGTTACGAATTTCGAACACATAAGGAAGCATTTCGTTGAGTGATGACATTAGAGTCTGCTTCCCAATGTTTATTATGGGTAAACCTTAAGGCTATAACTGAGTCAATTGAGGATCGCACATTTAACTTAACTTAACACTTTCGTTTAATGTGGGTAGTTGCGAATCAAAACCAAGTTTAATTTCATTTTCAAGGTCATGGGACTGCAAGATTTAATGTCACTTGGCAATTTTTTTAAACTTTAGACAAAACCCTTACTTTGTTTTTACAAAGGTTTGCAGGCAATTCATTCTTATACATACAGCAAATTTTCCAAACCTTTATTGAAGTCATCGTACTGCAATAACTGACAAAGTGTTTTTTTATAGCGCTGTTACCCTTATCTTTTATTCTATGTTAATGACGAAATTTATTCACTAACATATTTCATCGTGAGCACAATATATGATTGGAGATGTTCTTTATCTCGTCACAATAAAACTGGTGGTGAAGTCTTTAAGGTAAACAATGTAACATTTACTTAGGCCAATAGAGAAGATGTGAAATGAATTTCTGTACAAATCATTGGTGGGTATTAAATTAACAAAAATAGCGAACATACGGTTGGGATTACTAGAGAATCTCGGCATTATAACTGCGTAGCTCAGTGAACAAATAAATGTGGATATGAATGTATGAATAATGCCACAGCATATGTTAAGTTAGTGAAATGAGAAAAAAATGTTTATTCTCAGTGGTTATATCGCTTCATGGGTGCAACCCAACATTTAATGGAGATTAAGTTGTTAGTAGGAGTTAGTTTGTTTTTTTTTTTTAGTCAACTACTCATCTTACTTGATTTAAGCTAACTAAAAAAAATTAATTTCATTCGGGCGCGGTTGAGATTGGAACACCGAACCTTCCGATTTGGAAGCCAGTTTATTACCACTTGAGTAACAGCTTAAGAGTTAAAACTGGTGAACTGGTGGATATGAACAGATATTTGCGAGTAAAAAATTAGTTGCAAGAACTCACAAACTGGACAGAAAACAGAACTGTGCGAAACTTACAAGATCTAAATTAAAAATTTGGCTGGTAACTTGGCATAGATAGAAAAAACACGGTTTAAATGTTATTCACGGTATACTTACATACATGCATACATAGTACAATTCTTATAAAAATGTTAGACTTTAGCATTGCTAATTTAAAAAATAATTGACATTTATTTATAATACGGACAAATCAGCATTAGAAAACTCTCTTAAATATTGGCACAGTCGTAGACAGTAATGTATAGTGAATACTTTAAATGATAACTTTCTAGAGGGAAATTAAGAATACATTAAAATATAGAGTAGAAAGCTCAGTTATGGCATATGACATATGGAATATCTATACTTCTTACGTAGTAAGAATAAAAATAAATAAATCTTAAATTTAAAATCTTGTTATTTGTCTCAAGTGAATGGCGACGACCGTTAAGAAGGAGAAATAGAGTTAAAAATTGAAGAAAAGCTAAGGGGATAAGAAAAGCAAGCTACAAGAGTGCAAAGAAGAAGAGAAGTGTAAAGTGAAATAATTTAGAATAAAGTGAATGGATGACAAGCATTCTTTAGAAGCAAAGGACTGTCCTATAGGTACAACGTCAAAACTGATTTAATAGATCGAATTCGAGATACCTTTGAAGGAGAAAGTGTGAAAGTAAAGGACGCGTTGAGCGCCATAAAAAATCAGCCACAAAAAAGCGACCAAGACAAGGAAGTCCGACAACAAACTGAGGAGGTAACGATGTCCACAAAAGCCAATTTCGTTTTCCGATACATCGAAGAGTCTCTGGAATAGTTTTCGTGAGAGGGAAAAAGTTTACGCCAATTGGATAAAAGAATTGGAAGAAATAGCAACATCGTGCGAGTGGAATGATATCCAAAGATACCTTTACTCACTTAGATTACTGAAGGGTGCAGCAAAATTGGCAGTTGATGCATTGGAAAGAGTCACAGACTGGAGGAAACTGAAGATATTTCTAGCAAAGTAGTTCGAGAAGAAATATCGACGAACGAGGTACACAAAAGATTGGAGTCTAGAAGAAAAATGTCCCCGAGACGTTATTAGAATACTTGTAGGTGATATAACAGATCGGTAAGGGCGCCGTAGATGAGATATCCTATTAAAGATATCGAAAAAATAAAGCATGTCAAGAAATTCAATGCAGAGAGGTTAGAACAAGGTAAGACGTACGGATGGTGAAGAAGAGGACAGATATGGGAACAACCTGCGTGTTGGCAACGACATTTTTAGAAAATTCGTCACTGATATCGGTTCGGCTTATTCTCCCAAACGTTTTCCAAAGTCATGCATCGAGATGACCCTCGTATTAACGGACGAAAGTCCTATATATCAGAAGGCCAGACGACTAGCACCGCCAGAAAAACAAGCAGTTTGAAAGCAAGTGGAAGAATGGTTGGACGAGGGCATTATCGGACTTTGCTAGCCCTATTTTGCTAGTGAAAAAGAAGGACTGGAGTAATCGACTGTGCGTTGATTTTCAAAAACTTAATTCTTTTTGTCAAGGACCGGTATCCTCCGCCATTAACCGAATAAATACTAGAGAAGCTATACAAATCAAAAGTATTCACAACACTGGATCTTAGCAATGAGTTTTTTCACGTGGATGCATATGAATAGTAGCAGAAATGAGCATGAAAGTAGCAGAAATGAGCATGAAAGTAGCAGAGGGTATACCGTGACTGCAGATAGCCAGTACGAGTTCTTAAAGGTTTCTTTCGGACTGTGCAATTCACCTGCGGTGTTCCAGCGATTTGTTAATACGGTTTTTCGAGACCTAATAAGGCAAGGCCTCTTAAATTTAGAAAAGCTCTATGTTGTGTTGAGAGTAGCAGAGGAGAATGGTTTGGTGATTAAATAGGAAAAGTGCAATTTCCTCGGCACATCCACTAAATTCCTTGGACACGTGGTAGAGAACGAGTTGAAAAGATAAGCGCTCTGAGTTTGACTAATGTAAGACAGATGCAAGTTTGTGCCTAGTTATACTATTTATACAAAACCTCTTTCAGACTTGACGAAGAAGGGGAGCGTGTTCATCTTCGGACCGGATGAGACGATCGCATTCGAATCTCTGAAGGATTTGTTGTGTAGAGAGCCTGTCCTCAAACTATTCAACCCTATACTCGAGAGAGAGTTACATACGGACGCGAATATGGTTTGTAACGGTGGAGTTTTGATCCAGAAACACGAAGGCCAAATGCTACCTGTCTTTTAAATGAGCTTTAAGGCAATTCCAGCCGAAAGAAATTATACAAGCTATGAGCTCGAAGTTTAAGTCATAGTAAAATGTGTCCAGAAGTTACGATCTTATCTATTGCGAATGAAGTTCATTCCAAGCCACCATGAACAATTACTGGGAATTACAGATGGCAACATTGAGGGAACTTAAAGATCATAAGGTTAAGATGAATTTTGTCAATTAATCACAAAGGTTCTTTCGACAACAGGAACTTACAAGGACTTCGAGATAAAAAACAACCTACTGTATAAGTTTGCAGAGGGCACCCACTTGGTCGTGGTGCCTAAGTCTATGCAAAAGGAAATCCTGAGAGATATTTGCAGGGTGGGCCACATTTGTGCGAGGAGAATGGAGGCAATCTGCAAGCAAGACTACTTTATCCCCAAGATTGGAAATTGTATTGATGTTGTTTTATCCAACGGTGTCCCGTGTATAATGGCTGCGAGGAAAAACAGCCTGTCAAGAAAAGCGACGAAAAGCACACTTATCACGTGGATCATTAGGGTCCACTTCCTTCGACTAAAAAATTTTGCAATTACCTATTTGTAGTGGTAAATCTATGAAGAGCGAGGAGGTGGTCAAGTACAATAGTTGTAACAGCAAAACGAAATTTTCGAAAGTTCAGCGCGTAGGTTTTTTAGAGTGACAATTTTCGGTTTGGTTTTAAGCAGTTAAATTTCAATAAAAGGACTAAAATGTTAAACAATCAGTTTTTAATATCTTGCACCAAACTTATCCAAATTTGCTAATCGAAACTTGTGTCAGTTGCATGATAAAATACGTAAAAAACAAAAAAGAAGAAAAGTTAAAATTTTTCATTTGTGCCCTCTCAACTACACCACAGTCTGAATCTTCATCGATGCACATTTATGGAAAAACTGGAAAAATTATATCACAAATCTCCGACTCCGAGAAACTGCGTCACGGACAATAAGAACTATAGCGCTAAAAGATGACAACAAAACATGAACACATTAAGTTAGTTATTACTTCCTTTTTTTATAATCTTCTTCTATCCTTTTCTCTTCTCTATTTCTATTTTTATTTGAATTTAAATGCTTATATAAAATTTTTCTAATGCAATTACTACTTCATAAATACCTACTATCATCATATTTTTTCTCTTCTTGTGACCTGTGCTTCTTCCTAGAAATATTTTGTAGCTTATACTTCCTATATGAAATGAGGTTAAATTGGAACATCCCTTCCTTTTTTTAAGAACTATTGATTCCGATGAAATACTACACAGATATTCAACAGATGTTTTAAATCAAAATGATACAATTTGTGTTATATGTAGTCAACGTAATGGCTTGCAAATTTGTCATATCAATGCACTAATTTAAAGGTTCGAGAGTTGACGTAACTAGTGTCTCGAAGACGTGGCTACCAAGTGGTAGAGGGAATGAATTATGTCCCTTTAATGTATTTCATAAGCCTTTTCGTTCTGAAAAGGTTTTTTTTTCCTCAACAGGAAATTAAACTGTCAAATTATACGGCTTATACGTAAAGCTCCACTTGGAAGTGAGATAGATATTGTTTTCGTAGAAATAATTTGTAAAGGCAATACAATTTTGCTAGGTTCACTATACAGGCCAAATCAAAACATCGATACTTCATCTCTTTTAAAAGCCATATACGAATTGTCTTGTATATCACTCTTTGTTATTGTTGCTGGCGACTTTAGCAGCAACGTACTTGAGGACTTGTCCCTTGTTAATGATATGAGTGCTTTAAATCTTTTCTTAGTAAATAAACCGTCACACACACATTTTGCTGATCACAGAAATACACTTCTTGATGTACTCTTTGTCAGTCATCTGTGCAAAGCTCTACATTTTAATCAAATTTCTGCTCCAAATTTCTGATCCATTTGACATTTCAATGTGAGCCTTCGATTGCAAGTGGGATTATAAGCCCGCCGTTGATGATCAAGTGGATTTCATTCTGAATAACATAAAACAAATTGTTTGATTTCCATGTTCTATTGATTACAAAAACAAACGCAAGGAAAAACATGCCATGGTTGAGTAGTAACATAAGAGCGTGACCAGGCGTATAAAACTTGGAAGCGTTTTCGATTAAATGTTCTACTTTTAAAAGTCTGCGAAACAGACTTTACCGAGTTATGTGAAGCAAAGAGGCGTTACTTCGCTCCTCGACTAGACCCATCTCAAGCAAAACATAAACCCTGGAAAAATATACGTGATATTGGTATTGGCAAACAAAAAAACAATATTTTTGATAATATTGACTGCAATGTATTAAATAGGAAATTTATTACTTTGCCATGTCAAAAGCAACTGATGATACAACGACTCTATCAACTGAAAACACTTTCTTTTCCTCATCAAGTTTTAGTTTTTCATTAGTAGATGAGACCGACGTTTTAGAGAGCTGCACATATATAAAATCATATTCTGTTGGCCTTGATAAAATTCATCCGGTTTTCATCAAGACTATACTTTTTTATATCTTAAAATACATACATAACGCTTTTTTTTAATACAATATTCATGTCAAGTGTTTTTCCTTCAGTTTGGAAACAAGCCAAAATTATACCTATTCCAAAAAATCAAAATGAGTTTAGACCAATTGCCATTCTACCATTTCAATCCAAGGTCTAGAAAGAATGATGAATAAACAAATGCGAACATTCCCGTGCAATAGTAATTTGTTATGTGCTACCAGTCAGGTTTTCGTCCCAAACATTGCTATACTACAACTCTCATTAATGTGGTTGAAAACATAAGACAAGATGTTAACTGTAACAATGTACGTCTTCTAATCCTTTTGGATTTCTCTAAGGCTTTTGACACAGTTAACCATAACGTAAGCTAATGAGCCAGTTTAATTTCTTCTATTCTTCGACAATGTTAGCTCAGTCTATTTAAATTGTAAATATCAGGCAGTTGTGTTAAACTGCTTCGTATCTGAACTTCTCAGTTTAAATAGACGGGTCCAACAGGGGTCAATACTGGGACCGCTATTATTCTCGATGTACATAAATGATTTATCCAATCGCTTACAAAATACTCAAGTTGATATGTATGCTGATGATGTTCAGAACTTCTAGGTCTGGTGGAAAACGCAGCTGTCAAAGCTAACGAAGACTTCAACAATATTCACAATTGGTCGCGGGAAAATGGTCTATGCGTTAATCCACTTAAGTCCGAATGCTTGGTTATCTCTGATATGACCACATATCCCAATTCTCCAAATCAATATATTTCGTTACTCTTGGAAATCTTTTTAAGCTAAGAACTTTACGACAATATATTGCAATCGCGTCAACCACCTTACCTTTTTAATAAGATCAGTCAGTCGGATTCTTTTAGATCTCTTAACCTTGTAACAATACGTTACACGTCTTTAATATCCGAGTGCCAATTTTTTATAAATGAGATACGTCTATGGAGCTTTCTTCCTCAACATTTTAAGATGATTACCTGTACAGCGCTTTTCGGTAGGAGGCTCAAGGAGTACTTGGAGACATTAATATGATGATGATTTTTCTTATTTTCATTAATCCATCCCATTTCTTTTCTTTTTAATTATTTCCTTTATCATTCTCTCAATGTTTATTCCAGTTTTTTTTCTATTGTTGTAACCTTGTAAAACATTATTTAAACATATCAATAAAGTTTATGCTGTCTAAAAAGTTATTGTATCTTATTGTATAAGTCTATACGAATAAATAAATAAATATTGTATCGGACCGAGGGACAGAATTCACCGCTAACACATTCAAGGAATACTGTGAGTAAAACGGCATTCACGACATGCTAATGACAAGGGGGGTGCCGCGCGGAAATGAACAAGTGGAGAGAATGAATCGCATCATAATAGAGGTACTTCCCAAGGTGGCAGTGGAGGATCCTACGAAGTGGTTCAAATACGTTACCAATGTTTAACGGATGGTTAACTCAACGATATCACGGAGTACCAAGCGAAGTCCAATTCAACTTATGTTTGGAGCCATTATGAAATGCAAAGATGACAAGCAGATACGAGAATTGTTAGAGGAGGCAATAGTTATGGAAGCAAACACCGGTTTGTTAAAAAAAAAACTTTATTGTATCGGAACTTCTACTTAAAAACTAAGCAAGCATATCATTTGTTACCTATTTTTATACCTACATTTTCGCAAACTTAATGATTATTTCGTGGGAAAAGAATTTGTCTGCTCTTGGCTTGTCACTTGATTCCAAGCGCGTGTACTGATTGTGCACTATGGAGTGCAAAGTGTGCATATGGGGTATGCGTGATCATTCACCTGAGTAAGCAGACAGGTAATTCATATTTGGATGGTGGGATTGGGAAGATGGCGAAGTAACGGGAAAAAGGGGGAGGTAGCGGCTTCTGCCATTTAATGCCTTTATCATTGGTTAGATTGGCAAGAGGAGGTGGGAAGACTAACGGGATTAAAAGGGAGTGATCTCTGAGATGTAACTCAATACTGGACGACTTCCAGAATATCCGCGATATAATGAGGAAAACAGTTAAACAAGAGATACAGAAGGTGACAATAAGAAAACGTCCAATCGAAAGAGGAAAACATCCAGAAGATACCAGTTACATGATCTGATAGCCATCAAACGAATGCTTAATTTTATGGAACCTTATGAAGTAACCAATATCAGGGTAAACGAACGATATGACGTTAAAAAAGTAGGAGAACATGAAGGACCTAACGTAACATCCACATCTGTTGATCACATGGAGCCGTGGCTAAATGATAGTGATGACGATGAAGGAGATTACGACGAATCTCGTGGCGCCCGTTTCGACTGAGGACAGTCGAATAAGTTAAAATAATAGATAAAATAAATAAATAAGATTCAGCAAACAATCAATAAATAATTTATTCCGATGTTTGATCTCTAATTACAGCAGTATGAGTCGTCATCCGCTCGTTTGTTGACCCAGATGATCGGAATTTGTTTACTGCCGTTTAGTCGGAGAGAGGATATCGTTTACATTCAACATGAATGGATTTTGTGCTGACCTACATGAATGGGTTTTGTGTTGACCTATATTAGGAAGCATAAAAGCCGAGGCGATGTGGACAATGTTGTCTTTGTAATGCAAGACTCCACTAAGATTAATAATTATTGGGATTGAGGTATGCGGCGAATGGGTTTTGTTGACTTTGGCCTTGAAGTTGTGGACGTGGCACAAAATATTAAATTTCGTTGGCGTTTGGAATTGGCTAGACGATGATGAGTTAACAATCGAGCGGATGAAGGATAAGAAGGATGGTGAAAGAAGTGGAAGTTTGATTTTGGTCACAGGAGCAGTTTGGTTCGGTGGTTCGACGGTCCGCAGTTCTCTGTTGTATCATTAAATTTTGCATTATTCTCTATGTAAAATTTTATTTTGTTTGTTAATATAAGATAAATTAATAAAGTTATTATATATATATATATATATATATTTATATATATATATATAAATATTGTGAAGGTGTCATATAAATTTAAAACGCACCTTATTATTATGTAACATTTTACACTGTTTGGTACAATAAAGATGTGACTTATGCAACTTATTTATTTTTTCCACAAAAATAAAACGTGACTCACTTACAATCAAATCAAGTAAGCACCTTAAGAATAATCTCCACACTTACCAAAATGTTTGTACCTACAACCAATTTAATAGACATGTCTAAGAAAAATACTAAAAAGGGCCAGATTTTGTATCTAAAACACTTAAATTATTTTAATTGAATTTGTTGGAATTTGTTCCTTTATTTTCATTATAATTTATTGTAGTAGAAATTAGTAAAAATGTGTTTTTCGTCAATATTTCATTGAAACAATTACCTATGTGAAAGGCAACATATAAAGCTATTTTCATGCATTTATATATTAAAACTGTATAGGTATTACCTAGTAATATTGGAAGTATTGCTAAATGTTAGTATTGTTAAATGTAAAATGATAGAACTTATTACTTTTGATACAATCTCTTTATTTAATATAGTTACAATTCACAACCTAATCGGTTATCTCATACACTTTTACTTTTCCTTACTTAAACCTCTTTAATTAATTCACACATTTAATTAAACTGATGAATTGACGTGCATCCCTTGGGGATGCTGATATTTATACTCCAAGGACATATTTCGAGAGCAATCTAAAATTTATATATATATATATATTATACTTATTTTACACTTTGCTAGAAAAATTGATTCTACTCTGCACTCACCAATGGTTGATGCTGCTGCTTTGGAAATCTTCTAGTATGGAAACATAGATGACGCTCACCTCGCTGTGTGTGTCATGTACCATTGGGACAAGACTCCATCTTTCGAAATACGAACTGGTTGTTTTTTGGTTCCACTCAGCCGATGAGCGCCATATATCTTGGAGGAGGATATATTGTGAGAGGCGCTATTAGGCCTAGTGGATCGAAAATACTCATCAATGTTTTCAATATTAGTTTTATAGCCTCTTCCTCACCATCGACTCTACCCTGTGAAACTCCCCAGCAAATCTTTTGGCATTTTAATTTTTAAGGTAGGGTGAGCAGGTTTCACCGAAAGTCATAACTTTAATCTTTAGAGTTCTCCACATTGCTCGTGATTTCCTTCCGCCATACGAATCTTTGTTCGTATTGGTCCTCTTCTACGATTCTGAGTTGGTGGACCATCTCCCAGATATCCGCAGTGAAAGTGATTCTCCTTTCCCTGAACCGGAAGAGTATTACTATTAGTGCTGGCACCTCATCGGGGTCTGTTTGAAGCACTGAATTGAATCATACTTCTTTTACCTTCGCCGCTGCGTCCCTGACAATACCAACAGACAGATAGCATTGGTAAATACCAAGTCCGTTTGGTATTGTAGGAGGCTTCTATTAAGTCTTACTCGGCCGCGTAACCCTTTCGAACGCAGTCTTTTATTTGTTGATTAACCTTAAATAACATTTCTGGTTCACGGGATAATCTTGCTTCTCGGTAATACTACTTCATTATAATTCCATAGGAGTGGAATGCATATCTTTCTCTTTTGGTTTCGAGCATCTGGATCACCCTGTTATCGACGGCTGAAGCTGGTTTCCGAAAATTCTTTATGCCGGTTGTATCAATCGCGAAATAAACTTCGCATTTATGTTGCTCTGGCACTCACACAATTGGAAATGGTGATCTACCCCTGGTGCTAATATATTATTGGCATTTAACATTGATCCTAAAACAGTCCAATCTAGTATCGTTTTAATTGCAAACGGGTTGATTCTTGCTCCTTCCACCCATTTAAGGGGAATTCCTATACTTCAATGCTGTAGCCCTAGAAGTATACGCGGTTTAGCGTTTTCATACGATATTAGAGGCACTTTCTTTAAATGTCCATATCTGGCTAAAAGTTCTTTCACGCCTGGCTGCTTATAAACTGTATAAACGTTTGGCAGTTGTGCGAGCTCCTCATCGATTAATGTCACCAACGACCCGTCGTTCAGAAATGCGTACGTTTCCAACTTGGCTTCTCTAAAATACAAGCATACCGGCGGGATTTTAAACAGACGTGAGCTTTTCAGATAAGATACGTTCCGTTTACTTCTTAATCATCGCTCCTAACAACAACTCGATGAGTATTCGATATTAGAGCGGGCTTCTGTAGCAGCCTGTGGTGCCTATATGTGAACCCATCAACCCCGCAGGTCTGTATGTATCTGCCATGGTAGCAACCTGAGCATCGTTTTATGGCTGCCCATCTCTCTGGAAGGGTCATGTTTAGTAAACGATTGCATACCGCGAACGAATTGCAACCTTTGTCACAAATGGACCATCTTTGATCTCTTTTGTGGATACCGCTTTATTCTTCGTTTTTATGAATGTTAATGAATCCGCTCCGCTTTCTCACTATCTTACGACCCAAATAATCCCAAGGTTGTATCGTAATTGTAACAACAGCATTGGCTATTTGCGAAAGCCAGTTGATAAATATATTTAAATCTGTACTGTTAAGTCCCTGCTTAAAGATACCCCAATTTTACTTTAATTGCGTGGGTAACATATCAACGAATTCTTGCAACAGACAGGGATTATTTAAATGCGATATAAGTTCCACCGACTTTATAGTACCGCACACATTAGCGGAGGAGATAGCAAAGTCAAAAACAGTTTCAAGTTTATCGGCCTTGGGTGGAGGCTCACTTTGAATATTTTCTAAAATTGTTTAAATTATCATCGGGCGGTCAGATCTTGCTGCAAACTCAAAGTGGCTTGATCCACTAACTAACCTGGGCTCTGGTAGACGGTGTGTGCGAGCAGTGGCAACATATACACCAGGTGGCGATTTGTAGATGGCTTCTGATGGTGTGGCAATATAGACTGTAACTGTTGAGTTTTATGATGGTTGATATATCCGCGAAATAATAATCTCGCGTTGGCCGCTTCAAGCGAACATGTAAATGAATCAATGTTGGTCGCAGGAGGCGACGGCGTATGTACCAGGACAATTACTCCTTCGTGGTCGCTTCAAGCGACGTCGTGTGTAACGAAAAGGGCAATGAAATCCCGCAAGTTCTGTAAGTTTACCGACAAAATATGACAATTTAAAAGTAGCATACGCTATGTATCGAGTCTTTTTCGAATAATCGTGTTCTCAATTTCAAAAAAACGTTTCTATCTACTCGTTTATATTTATACAACTCTATAGATTAATATGCATGTTGTGGGTTACATATCACTTCATCACTATTAACGTTAAACAGTTTTTTCTCGAAATCTCATTAGTACTTGAATCTGTTTTTACTCGTATATTTTGTTAAGTTTTGGTTGCCGTAAAAATATTTTTTAGTGACCTACTCGTACTTCGCTGACCGCCTCTATCACCATATAGGAAAATATTTTAAAATGTAAGGTTTTACACAGTTATGTCCCCTTAATAACTACACATTTCGTTATACAAAGTTATTTAAAATAATATTGTAAATATTAGAGTTTTTAAAAGCACTCTTATGTTTTTCCACTTTTTTCGACTTTCAAGTTCCAAGTGTATTTTATTTTGTATATTTTTTATAATAATATTTGTATATAATTTTGTTTTTATGTTATGTTGTAGATTCAATGAAAATGTAGTACTTAGTTTATTTGAAAGGGTAAAGTTTCGACTAATTATTATTTGTTAGTAACGCCCAGTATCATTAAAACGACATAGTTGGTATAGTAATTATCTTCAAAAATTCCTGTCCACAAATATGCATCTCTAAGAGAGCTTTCAAGAGCGTTGAACCCAGGTTCAACTCGGGTTATAACCCGAATGAGACGCAAATATTTCTGTCTTTTCTGTCTAGTGTGATGAAAAAGAGTTGGCCAACGGTCAAGTAAGCAAAGAGCGTAAGAGAATGAAAATTCTTTGTCGTCTTCCATTTTTTGTTCTCTTTAAACGATCATCTTCGTATTTTTCGTTTTATAAGGTTCCTTTTTTTTAATAATTGAATTTTTAGAAAAGCTAACTTAAGAGCTCTGCGCAGGAGACTGGTCAGCTGCTTTAAATTGCATTATATATTGCTACTTAAAACAGTTGGTCAACGTCCCCATACACAGGGAGAGTAAGAGAGATATCACCGAACATTTTCGTAGACATATTTCTTGTTGTAATTTTTTTAATATTTGTGAGAGCAAATTTAACAGAGTTGCACACTTAACTATCTAACTGTTTTGAATAGTACTATACTTTCTTTCATTCACCCCCCGTATGATGAGTCAATTTATTCCATTGATTATTTTTAGAACTGAATTTGCCCTGTTGCGCAATTAATTTACTTGATCTTTCATTTTGTTCATATTGATTTGATCATCTTATCTGTGATTGGGAAACGAACGATTGTGCATAGGATTCGTGCTCGAACTTTGGCTGTTCCAATTTATTTCTATAAATATTCCAAATTTCGACGTTTTTTTATGAATTTTTTTTAGCAAGAAAATAAAATGCGATCGATTTGGAATTTTTACATGTTTTTACTAATACTTTAAAGTGTACAAAAAAAAAATTTTTGACCTAACTTTGTATTAATTTGTTTATAATTTTTTATACAAATGTGGAGTCCTTGAAAAAAAGGTGAGCTGTTTTGGGGAAGCACAAAGCCTTCCGTAGTCATCTGAAATAAAAAAGTCAAAAAGATTGTTATTCTGTAGAACAAAAACCGAACAAAAAAAAAGTTCGGACTTATGAAGAAAAGTTTCCCAAAATGTAATTGCTTTTGCTGATAAATTGTTTAAAAAAAAAATAATTTATTATTAAAAAGTTGAATGTTTTAAAGGTTACGTATTTAGCCACGCAGTCTAAAATAACATTCTTAGCCAAATCGGTTTAATAGTTTTTAATCCGTGCTTCCACGAAATTTTAAAACATTGTTTCGAGAAAAACGCGTTTAAAGTTTTGACTATACTTACATTAATCAACTATGCCAGGTTCATAGAGCAATTCTTCCGTTTCCTGATAATCTTTGTCAATTGAAAATGTTTACAATAATACGCATACTTGCTTAACCTAGAATAATAAAAGATGGAAGGACGATTAAAAAGGGAACGGTCAGAGCAGTTATCATAAATACACTCTGTTCTTCCTTGGCTATAACTTTGAAAATATTTAAAATTTCGGTCTGAAAATTTTAGGGTATGTTTCTAAGATGTTTTTATTCCGAAAAATGTAAAAAACATAGATTTTTTTTTTGAACCCGTCAAACCCTACTATTACCACTGTATAAAAAGTTATTTTTTATTCGGAAATATTTCGCTTCAAAATTGGGCTTTTAAGTGCAGCATATCAAAGCAAAGGAAAGCCGGTTATGTATGAGTAGTACAATACAAAAAAAATTATTTATTACAATTTTTTCGAAATAAATCGTATAAATTTGAAGTTAATATTATAATAATTATATATATGTATGGTAAAAATATTATGAAAAAAAAGCACCTTTAAAATAATTTAAATTCACTTTTATTTTACGTTATAGGATAAATTGAGAAGAAGTTGACGTGGCTGCTATTTGTCGTCTCTACATTAGTGTTAAAAAATTTCTCAATGTTCTCTCAACATTGAACACCACTGACGACTTTCTTGGTAAGTTTTGGAATCTAAGTGGTCGTTTCCCCTAAATGTTAAATCCTCTTGACTGAAAAATGTCCCTGCTGTTGTGCGACTTTTATAATTTCCTGCTGAACCATAAGCTCGTTTACTGTGTCTTTGTACAGCAAACCTGCCCTCATGTGATGTGCTAACGACTCTTCTAGTATCAGATGGGATACTCTGCTTAACGCACCTACATGCCTTATATTAATTCTGAGCCAGTGCTCGATTTCGTAACCGAAGTCCTGAAAAAACATTGCCCACCTGAATACTCTCAGTTGCACACCGTTCTATTTCATATTCGTGCCGAATGCATTACAACCTGAAAAAATCTTGAATCTTATCCCTATCAAATAGGCTCTTCATTTTTTTAAGGTTCCTATAATAGCAAATATGACACTTTTGTTCCATTACTGACGTTTTGCGATTCATATATTCAACTGGATGGAAAAGATGATTACCTGATCCTTTTGCTCCATTACCGCACATGCATACGCCTATACGGATCTCGGTTGGCGCCTTTGGATCGAACAGCTTCAGCACCGGTCCACCTACTAACGCCGCTTTAAGTTGTTGAACTGCAAACAACTGGTTAATGTCCATCTTCAAGTTCACATCCTTATGCAACAAATCAATCAGCGGCTTAGCGATGACGTCGAATCCTTGGACAAAGACGTTAGGCCCAAGAAGCGTTGAAGCACTTTGTTTTCCCTGGTACCGAGAACTCTTGTAACGCTAACTTCTCTACTAACGGACGGATCTTCCTGCCTTCGGTAATGTATTAGAGGAATTTTACTCTTCGCTTCAGAAACTGCCATCTCGTTTTTCGATGCTACATTCACCACCAAGAAATGCTACATTCTAATCCATTAAGGAAATTGAAGAAGAGGGTCGCCGATTCCAAACGCACGCATTTCCCACAAAAGAGCCTGATGCCAAACTCTATCAAATGCCTCAGAAATATCAAATATCAAGTTTGTTTCCACATTTAGTTGAGTGGACCGGTTGCTACTGCCGTACTGCAGGTCATTGAGAAGTTATCGTGTTTGGAGATATTTGATGAGCTGATGGCCTATCAGTGTATATTTGACCTTCTTAAGAAGGGAAGTAACTGCAATGGATCTGTAGGAGGAGAGAAGAATAAACGACTTCTTTAGGGGCAGATTTGTGTATGCTAAGATTTTTAGGTACTGTGACTACTACACGAGTGCGGGAGTGGATTCGTCCCATTGAAGATTATACGCAGTCAAATGTACGCAGGAAGAAAGCACGATCTGGTAATGTTTAGTTGGCCGCAAAGTGTGCAGCAAGCAGACGGGTCTGTTTGAATAGCTGACAGCCGGAACATCATTATAAATGAGTGTTTGGATGGAGGATGGGGCAGATGCTCACTATTCATCGAAATGCTACCGTAAGTAAATCTATTATCAAACCTGAAGTCACGCAATTTGGACTGTTCTTATTGCCATGTGGACAAACAGCTCCCTGTTGCTTGTATTAATTGCAATCGCGTAATACATTTCACAGTATGTAATCTTTCGTTCTCTCTCTTAACACGTGATCAGGCACTTTAAGTGCAATCCACTTTAAGCAAAATCCACTTGAGTGTTAAGTTTATTCTTCCGTATGTTTTCTCATAATTTGAATTGATTCCTTTGCTTTAAATTAGAAATACTATACCTGGGGCATTGAATTATCATAACCCTATAAAAGAATCGAACATTTATCCAGTGTTCGATTGGTAACTTTTGCGATATTTCCCGTATCCTTTATATTTTCAACATATTGTACTAGTAAGTTTATGCTCTGTTTTTTATGGAAGCTGTATTATTTGATGTCCTATATCAATTCTTCGTAAGGATTTTGGCGTTATCTTAAGGAATTTGAACTGCCTAGACAATCGTCTACATAAAGTCCTTCAACCAATGTTGCTTCTATTGCGATACCTCTGTTTTTTATTTTTAATTACCAAATACAGCGCAGATGATGTGCTGTATACGATAGTTTTTACTTATTTCGTCATACAAGAAAAATTTTATTCTAGACTGCTGCTCAAAAGTTACAAACTATCAGATACAAACGAAAATAAATTAATTATGTGGATGTTTTTTTATTATTTTTTTTTTTAATTGTTTTAAGGTTAAATATTAAAGATAATTCTATTCATGTTAAATTCTAGACCAAAGAATGCGTAACGGGATATACAAATTAAAAGAATCAATGTGAACAGTTATAATATCGTGTGCAAAGAGCAAAGAGTAATATGTTATTCTTTTAAGTTAATGAGAGCTCATCTAGCTTCAAATGACTGTAAATCATTATTCCAATACATTTTACCCAAAAAAATTTCGTAAACCGTTGTACTGTACTCGTTCTATACAAACTTCAGTATTACGATAACAACGGTTCCGAACTACCCAGCAATACTCCAGTATAGGTCAAATAAGTAAAACTTACTATATATTGAGGCTGTAAGTATCATGAAAATCCTTAGTATTACGAGACAAGAAATCTAACATGCGATTTGCCTATGTAGTCCAAATGGAACGAAAAAGTTTAATATGTGTCAAAGATCACTCCAAAGCCTTTTAGATCCGTAACTTCTTACTACCAGCAAGACTGACAAAAGTAGGCGGCCAATCGACTGGCCCATGTCTTGAGATAACACGCTCACCAGACTTACTCTTCAATAAATCGATTGTAGCGTGTGCTGTGTGGCTTGTGGCACCATCCTGTTGAAACCACATGTCGTCCAAGTCCATATCTTCCAATTCGGGCCACAAATAATCGGTGATCATGGCGCGATAACGCTGACCATTCACATTAACGTGACGATCGTTATCATCGACGAAAAAATATGGCCCAATAACGCGCATGCAAACCGCACCAAACAGTTATTTTTTGTGGATGAAGTGGTGATTCATGAAGTACATGTGGGTTTTCACCCGACCAATAACGCATATTTTGCTTATTGACGAACCCATTGAGCCAAAAATGAGCTTCGTCACTGAAGATGATTTTGCGATGAAATTCATCATCTTGGCTTATCTTCTCCAGAACCCAATCGGAGAACTTATGTCGCTTCAAATGGTCCATCAGCTTCAATTCTTGAGTCAGCTTGATCTTGTATGTGTGTAAACCAAGATCCTTACGCAAAATACGCCATAATGTGGTCTGAGCGATGCCCAATTCTTGAGAACGCCGTGGAATTGACTGATTTAGATCGTTTGCTACGGACGTCTGAACGGCAGGGAAATTTTCGACACTTCGACCAACCCGTTGTCTCACTGACATGGCAACATCACACAACGAATATGCAGACTCAAATTTTTGCACTAAACTTGTTACGGCCTGTCTACTAGGGCGAGAGTTACGACCGAAAATTGGGACTAACGCTCTTAAAGTTGCAGTCACCGACTCCGAATATCTGCAGAAAATTTTTATAATTTGCAGACGTTGCTCATTAGTGTACTTTACTACGATGAAAATGTTGAGTTTACTGAATAAATTGACAGTGACAGTTTAATGATTAGTGAAAGAGTGCGTTCACTAATTAAATTCAAAGTTGTCAAGTCCCTATTGGACAACCCTATATTTGTTTCAAATATCAAATTTGTTGTCAAAATTTAATACTTCAAACAAGTTTGCGGAGTCGTATTGTTTCGCATTCCAAGGTTCCTCTAAGAAAATAGTTTGGTCGGATGATGATGAGTTGAAAAGCCCCACAGTACTATAGCCCTTTTTAGCGGGCTATTTGGGGGGATTATTAACTTTCCAGATGAGTAGTTTGGCTTAAGGTTTATCTTTATAATAGGCTTTCTTGTGATTAATATATTCTTTTCGAGGTCGATTTTGACGTTGAGCGATAAAAATGTATTCAATCCTAGGATACCATCAAAAAAAACCTAAAACTAAGGAATTTAGGGAAACGCGTTTGGGTGATTTCGACGAAAGTTGGAAGGCTAACGTACTCATCTAATTGGTATCTTTTGAAAACTGTGGTGATATTTATTGGTTCGGAGCGGACTTGAATATTTGGAGGATTAACTTCAGTACTCGGGTTTGAGAAAGGATGTTGATAGATGTTGATAGCATCAAGAAGAAATCATAATATGAATATAGGGTATTAGGTTGCGTCCAAGTATCCTCTGAGGTCTTCAAAGATACGTTGAAAAAATGTTAGGTCTCATTGCTAAAGAAATAATCCAACTGTTGAAAACAATTTTAATTCAAGTTGTGAATCTCTTGGAGGTTAAAATTTGGGTTGACTCGGACCGGTTTTGAATTTATACTGTTCACTCGTGCTAGCACTCTGTTGATGGTGTGACATAGGTTAAGGTTTTTGGTGTCTGCTTTGTTGGCTACTATGCAAACCCGTTATTCACAATTAAAAAACTAACTTTATTTATTTAGCTGCCGCTTTATTAAGAACTTCACTGTCTGACTGCACTTTTGCAACAACCCAATTGCATATTAAACTGTTTCCCTTTTAACTCTCTCAGTTGCTCTCATTGTCTTGTGGCATAGGTCTACACACCCCAAATGTTTTTGAGCTTCAAGATCAATCTGGAATCGCTGGTATTGAGTGGTATTCATGTTTGACTGATTTTTTCTCTTCCTGTTGAGATGGTGGAACCTGTAAGATAGTAATTAGTAAATATCAAGAGACCAATTTGCCCCTTATCTGTACTTAACTACTCGGGAACTTTTTAACATGGCTTATGTTGCGCCTGAAAACTTTGTTCCCAACTTTTACTGTGACCTTGCTGTTATTACTGGCAATTAATTCAAACTCCATTGGTTTAAATGTAGGAGTAAGTTTGTTTGGGAACGCCACATTTTTGACTAAGACCTTATCCCCTTTTGCGATTTTTGAACACTTTGCTCCCCGTTCTCTATCTTCTTTTTAATGAAGACACGGTTCTTGGCTTCCAAATCAAGCATTGGCTCCTCTAATATACATCCAGCATTCCTAGGGAGTCTTCCCCGTTGTACCATGTGGAGTAAGGTTGTACTTAAGGACAAACTTCTGCATTTCTTCCTTCTAATCACCTCCACTGGAATGGGCAATCTTTAAAACTTTTAAGATCGAGCGATTCATGTTCTACACCTCGCCATTAGCTTGTGGCCAATAGGATGGCGAAGTTATTGGATCACTGTTTTTGATTTTTTTGACAGCCGTTGTCTTGTCATCGTCTTCATTTCTTCAGATTGGTAGTTAATTTGTTCGTGAACGCGGCACATTTCAATGATCTCTGTTAATAATTATTCTTTCTCTAGCAATCTTTTATTTAGATCATTTCGTGCCCATGAATCTATAATTTTATCCTTCAAATTTATTTCCAAAATTTCTTCTTTGATCTTTCCAAACGAACATTTTGCCGCCTGAATCCTTAGTCTAACCAGACATTTGTTTACGTTTTCCGCTTGTTCCGGTTGCAAGGATCTAAACAGGTCGCGTTCGAGAGTCGAAAAATATTCTCCTAGCACTTGAAAGACATCAATATTCTTATCTGCCTCTGGCTCAACAAGAACACCTGGTAAATTATATGCTACCTCTTGGAGCTGTGGTCCCCTTAAGTGCAAGAGTTTGTTTATTTTCTTAAACTGGTTTTCTATATCTTCTGCCGCCAAATATAGAGAAAATTACCGATACCATCTCTCCCATTCTGCTCTTACTATCGACTTGTCAATAACCTCACATAACAGTGGTTTGATTTCACTCATTATCACTCAATGGTTTTGGCTTACAGATCTGTTTTTTTTATCTCAAGAACAGTTAAAATATGCTCTACATTTTCGATAAAATCACCATTGCAATTTTAATATGATGCTGCCTTCGCTCTGCACAAATTAATGTGTGGATTTTTCTTACACAATTTAATGTGCGATCGTTCTTTGCACAATTCAATATGCGTCCTTGCACTGCACAATTTAATGTGCGAACTTTTCCTGCACAATTTAATGTGCTTTCCGAATTTCTGTAAAACGAGCATTTGATACGAATTTGTAGATTTATTTATTTCTTACCATTTAACGTGCAAAACGTCAATTTTGCAATTTAATTAAATCTTGGTAACAATTTATTTTCATCCGTTTTCGTCCTTCAACGATTTTCAAACACAACCTAACAAGAAAATAAGAGAGAGAGAGAGTAAGGAAAAGCAAAAACAAAAACCAAATCAGTTAGACCGTACACTATTTCTTTTTTTCCGTAACACGCAATTTGATATTACTTTTTTTAACAATAATTAAAGTTGCAATAATAACAAAATTAAATAACTTTTCACCTCGTCACTAATGTGCAAACCCGTAATTCACAGCAACAACAACACTAACTATATTTAATTAGCTGCCGCTTTATTGAGAACTCCATTGTTTGACTGCACTTTTACAACAACCCATATCGAATTGCTTCTATTTTAACTTTCTTAGTTGCTCTCATCTTCATGTGGCATAGGTCTCGACCAGGGCTGCCGTTTCAATTTTTTGCTTGGGAGTATAATTCAAGCCTATTGAGCAATATAACATTGTTTTTTTTTTTTTGTAAGGCATCGCAATAAATATTATAGTCAAAAGGAATACATAAGCATATTAGATACATTCAATACATACATTTATTTATTAAATAACATATGGGCTGAAAAGTCACTGCCGTTTTATAGTAAAACACAAAATTTTTGCAAAATTCAACTTTATTTATCAATATAGTTGCCTTCGCGGGCGATACACTGATTGAAACGATTTTTCAATCTTTCGATACCAGTTTTGTAGTACGATTTCGGTTTGGCCCCAAAATAGGCCTCTGTTTCGGCGATTACTTCTTTATCGGTCTTAAATCTCTTTCCGGCGAGCATTATTTTGAGGTCTGCGAACAGGAAATAGTCGCTGAGGACCAAATCTGGAGAATACTGTGGGTGGGGAAGCAATTTGTAGCCGAACTCATTCAATTTTGCCATCGTTTTCATCGACTTGTGACACGGTGCATTGTCTCGATGAAACAGCGTTTTCTTTTTCTTCAAATGCGGACGTTTTTCTGCGATTTCGTCCTTCAAACGCTCCAACAACGTAATATAATAGTCGCTGTTGAAGTTTGCCCCTTTTGGAGATAGTCGATGAAAATTATTCCATGTATCCCAAAATACGGATGCCATAACCTTGCTAGCCGACTGTTGTGTTTTTGGTCATTTTGGACAAGGTTCGTCGCCTGCTCGTCACTCAGCTGACTGCCGACTTGACTCTGGTGTGAAGTGATGGTGCCAAGTTTAATCCATTGTCACATACCGACGCATGGTCACATGGTCGACTCTGAGCAAACGCGGCACCCACTCTGAACAGAGCTTTCGCATGTCCAAATATTCGTGTATGATATATCCAACGCGCTCTTTTGATATCTTCAGAGATTCAGCTATCTCGATCAACTTCACTCTACGGTCATTCGTAATCATTTTGTGGACTTTTTTGATGTTTTCATCTGAAACAGCCTCTTTTGGACGTCCACTGCGTGCATCATCTTCTTGTATAACCACTTTTGAATTTTTAAATCCACTTATCAAGCCATTTCTTTGCATCGGCTGCATTTTAAATCAACACACGAAATTGCTTTGAATCCATTTTTTTCATAATAACAAAAGTGGTGCCCTCTCTTAGAAACGGACTTTTCACCCCATGTGTTATATATTAGGTAAATTCAAACAATTCATACAAAGGATAACTCAAAACATATAAACATGAAAAAAACAAAATGTTAAAAACATATGAACATAAAATACACAAATTCATTATGAATTTATAAATTATTCATTTAATTTTTTTTTTTTTTATAATTTGTGATCATTTGTTGTAATGGTTCACATTTTTAGCTTCATTATCCTCAATGACGGTAGCAGTGATGAGAGCATTTGTTTGCTTGTTTTTAATTAATTTCTGCTCTGAAAATTTTCTTTCGGCAGTCGCGCTGCTATGTGGAAATGATAGTATCGAACCAATAAAAGATTGAATAAATGGAAACATTGTTTTACCCAAAGCATTTTTTTGGTTGAAAATGTGGTTCCAAAATTGATTTAACTCTAAGTCTTTTGAAATATTTTCAAGATAAAGAAGATTTCACCGTTCTTCATCTAATGACTCTTTATCGATATCTGTCATAAAATTTGGAAACAGCGCCATAAGTGGGACATGACTTGGAGCTGATTGTTGTGGATCTATGTCCTGCAATGCAACTATAACTTTTTCATTAAACTTGATGGGAGACAAAATTTGTGTGCAGAGTTTTCCTTTGTAAATCTCACGGAAATTTGTTTTAATATTTTTAATATCTTGTGTAGTTATTTCGCCTTTATTTAAAATTATTATTGCATTGGTCCCAAGATAAATATGATTAATATCTAAATAAATACTTTCGTTTCTCAGGTCTGTTTAATTTTTTTTAAATTGAATCACAATATTCAGCTATAATAAAATATTGCAAAATGGTTTTGAAAAACGCTTTTATGGTAGGAAGCAAAGGTGAATTTTTGGAGATTTAGCTTGAAATTCTATATTTATCTTCTTTGTTATCTCTAAAATATATGCCAGGAATAAGAAATGAATCTTGTTTATATCTGTGTATTTCGATTGTGTGATTGCTGATTGAGCTTAAAACCAACAGTTGGTTAAAACGACAGCTGGAATACACGTCGTCCTTTATGTGGACGAGAACGTCAGCCAAGAGGCTGACCCAACTGTTCAACTTACTATTAAAACACAATTTTTCTCTATACGTTATAAATATATTTTTATCTCCGAATTTCATTTAACAATAATCGATGAAGTCCAGACGAAAACTGATTTCACAATCCTCAACAGCTTAAATCAAGGGCTCCGTTAGCTATAAAAAGGTTCCTGTGCATTCCTCCTGACTGTGCACTTAACCTAACTCGCATGCACTCCATCTGGTGTCGAATAGCCTGCTCGTGCATTCGTTTCCGTGAGAAACTCAACAGACCAACTATTTGTTGAATCAGCGGGGAACCTGGTCGCACCTGTTGGAACAAGGTATTGGTCGGCGCGTATCAGATTGTGATAACTCCTCCACCTTCGAAAATCTTAGCCTCGTAGATCCATTGATCACCTTAAGCTCAAGCCGTTGGTTGTGGAAGGTAAGGAGATGAGATTGTTGGGAAACTAAGTTTTGCTGGTATCTTTCGATAAATGGTAAGTACGACGAATGCCACATCAATGAGGATTCAAACTTCTGTAAAAATAGAGATTTTAAATTGTTGGGATAAGTTACCTATGCGTTCTATGTTTTGAACGCTGAGCTTATGCACGTATTCCAAGTCGATATTTTGGTTGCGATTTGTTATGTTCATTAACGCCGGAGGAAGGGCTTGTAGTGTTGTAGCCGTAGAACTCGAAAAGATATTCCCCTTCAATTCGATCGTCTCATTATATATCTGGATTTTATATGTACCTGTAAGGGGCCTTAAAATATTGTTGGAAATTAAATCGTCTTAAAATTTTTGAAAAAAAGGTGTCATTCTTAAGGAGTTCCAGGACCTCCTCAGTACCTACATCCTTAATACCGTTTTCGTATCTCCCAATTACCAGATTGTCTGTGATATTTCACGCATGATACCAAAGAGCTTCTCATTAATCTTATATTGGTGGTTACTAACCTTAACCTTCTCGTTGGCTTACCTTTGAGTGAATGAAGATGGTACTTTACCTGTGACAAATATAGAGATATAGGTGCCTTGTAATTGATGATCAGGAATCCCGAAATCGCCACTAAAGAGGTTAATCTGTGGGATATGCCAATATTTTTCGTTCGATACATGTGTTTATCTAAGCATGTTTGTCCACAAAAGTGGAAGTTAAAATGTTTAAATAAGGAAAACAGCAACAATTTTCTTTATTTCTGCAAAATTTTTTTACACGTACAGTTTTAGTTGAAATTTATATTAAAAATATCTAAGGCTAATCTTAATCTGGTTCCTGTAATTAGATTAATATTCATTAAAACAAATTAGACTTGTGACTATTACTACATTACTATATAAGGAATGGTTACAGGTGCATTTTGCGTATATCGTGTGTGTGTGCATACACCCCCTCTTTATTCATCTTTTTTTTTTACATATTTAACTTGAGTACATGACTCCGTACATGTATTAATTATTGTACATTATATATATTCTTAAATGTTCCTAATATGAGACTTGTGAATCCTGTGGCCACTTGCCGCGAGGACTGTCACTTTGTTTTCTTCTGATACAAATTCTCTTTGGTATAATAGTATATTCCTAACTTTAACTTTCTTACAGGTTGTATAGATTATTTCACCTATTTTATATTTTTTTGGTGAATGTCTCTTTACATTGTGACGCCTGTTATTAGATGTTTGCTTCCTTTCTATTGGCGCGAAAGTTCACTAAACCTTGGCACTAATTTACAATTTATCGAATTCAACTCTGCCTTCAAGTTATTAGATCTATATTGTATTTCCCTTTTTTAAATAAACATATATATAATTAATATTTGTTTTAATTTTTGCACGATCTTTTCAATATAAAACAATGCACCTTACCTTTACCTTTCTATCATTCTTCTTCTCTTATTTTTTATAAATTAGGCGGTTCTCCACTTTTAACTTTTAACAACTTTTAACAAATAGATTTCTGTTCTCACAATTCTTTTTTCATTCCTTTCTCTTTTTTATAGATTACTCAACTTTACACTCTTAACTTTCAACAAATAGATTTATTTTCCTTTTTTATTTTGGTTTAACACTCTTGAATTTTAAGCGATGGATGTATTTTTAATTATTATTATTAAAAATCGCAATGCACTTGCCTTTATTCCGTAATCTTTTTCAGAACTCCTTATATTCTTTTATTTGATGAAAAGAAAAGATATATATATTTTCCCTTGTTTCCACTCAAGCTTTTATAACTTATTACACTGGAATGCCTTCACTTACAAAAGGGTAAATAACATTTCCGCTTCACGTAACCGTGATCTAAAACAAAAGGATACTTAAATATCGTTTATTTTATTCTTTTCTTTTTTTCGCGAGAATTTTGCAAGAGATTTTACTTTGAGACAGGCTTAGTGCACCACCCCAAAGGGGGTGGTCTGATCTTTACCCATTTAAGGACAATATTTATTTTTTTACAACATCTTTGCCACTATTTCTAGGACGAAAAGGATATACGCTCTCTAAGCCTGTCCCTGCTCGGCCGCCAGTTAACGTCATCCTTTATGTTGATGATAAAAAAAAAAAACGCGAACGTCAGCCAAGGGACTGACCGAACTGTTCGACTTACTATTAAAACAGAATTTTTCTCTCTACATTATGAATATATTTTTATCTCCAAATTTTATTTAACAATTATCGATGAAGTCCAGACCAGAACAATCCTCATCAGCTAAACTCAAAGATTCCCATGCATTTCTTCTGAATGTGCACTAATTCGCATGCACTTGATCTGGTGTCGAATAGCCTGTGGTGCATTCGCTTCCGTGGCAAACTGAACTGACCAACCTGTTGGAACAAGTTATTGGTCGACGCGTAACCGATTGTGATAACTTTCAACTTAATCGGTAAAGACAGACAAACAATATTTTTAAAACATGAATAACAAGCATTTACCATTTATAATTATTTGAGTTCCCATTGGAAGTTTAATTTTGTACTTTGAGCATAATTTATTTTTAGACAGTACGGAGTACGGGATGATAATACTGCTATTGCACTACTTTCGGTAGCACTGGTCACCACAGCTACAATTACTGTTTTTGTAGGAGGAATTTTGGGGTTTACTCTTACCTGTTTTCAAGCAGTCAACAATTTATTCTATTCTGTTGCGAGTTTGCTTTGATGTGCAGGCGAGTTTGATTAGGATAGATTCTGGCTAGGGTTATTGGAATAGTAAGGTGTATCCGGGATTTGGGTAGTGTAGCAGTATCTAATGAGCTGGGCCGCATAGCCTTGATATCACGAGGGGTTCATTAAAGGCATACAGGAATACAAATTCTTATAAGCTTTGACGGTATTCTTTTCGGTTTCATGGATAGAGATATTGTTGCATAGAGGTGATTGAAGCTCTATGATTCCTCCATAAAGAGATTCTACCTATAATGTCTAATGAAACTGTGTTGCATCGCTGATAAGCGAAATTTCTGTTTGTTTATCGGAGTAACATAATATAATTTTTTTTTGTCACATATTTTTACATTTATATTTATATCTAGCCATATGGAGTATTATGTTATCCTCTTAAGGAGAGGAGTATCCTTTTGACATTATTTCGGATCTCGAACAAAAGTCAATATGAAGTGTTATCTGGTCCTGTAGAGGAGTGTTTTTTTTTACATTATTGTCTTTTCAATCAGACGGTTCGGAGTTCAGTAACAAAAGTGACCAAAAGACATTCTTTTCTACACGCAAATAAAATTTTGTCGGACGAATAGTTGCCTAAAATATAATAACAAGTAAATTTACACTAATAATTTAGTCTCCCCATTAAATGTTGGATGCCACCCATGGAGCGAAATAACCACTGAGCCCAGACATCTTTCTCTCTCTGTATCTAGTTTTCCAAAAAAAAAAAAAAAATTAGCACGTGCTCCGGCGTTTTAAGAGTAGTAATATCCTTTTGAATGTTAAATTCTTAAAAAAAAAGTATTTAGAAACTCGAATAAAAGTCACCGATTGTCATCGAATCTTAAGTGATCCTTTATGTATTCGGGGATTCTTAAGGAAGTGAATATATAGATTGATTCATCGTCATTCATCGTGAGGTTTTATTTATAATGTAAAATAAAACACATCAATTTGAAAGTAAACTTAAAATAGCGACTGGTATCTTGCGGATAACACGAGTAATGTTGGCTTCCAAAGCGTCAATCGTAGCTGGCTTATTCCTGAAGACCCGAGACTTTACATATCACCAGAGAAAATAATCCAAAGGTGTGATATAGCACGATCTTATGCGCACCGTACTCGTAAGTTTCTCGAATCGCACGAAAAACATTTCTCACAAAACGCTGATTTTCGTAATACAGGTGTACAATTTGGAGACGCTGTTTTAGTGTGAGTATTTCTATGATGATTTGCCAAACGATACTGAACAAAAACGACAAAGCAGTTTGATAGGAGTCACTCGTGATCGGTCAAAAAAGCCTTTTAAAAATTAAACCTCACGATGAATTACCATATACCATTATAATTGACTTTTCGTTGAACCGGAGCTGTACGTATTTATGACTGGACTCCTCTTCATTAAGGATCGCAGTGTAAATATTATATGTTGTAGTACCCTACGTTATGAATCACAACACATGCAAATGCGCATAAAGATGGTGGTGGTTTTCATCATTGCTTTAGCTATAAGTTATTCGATGAGTTGTTTGATGAGCTGTTTAATGAATAGTTCGGTGAGTTGTTCAATGAGTTATTCGTATAGCGATGAAGTCTATAGCAAGTCTATAAGCAAAATAGTTTTGAATGTTACGTAAATTACGTGATTAGTTATTTTCGCGATGGGATAATATTCTATGATACGTTCAAATTTTACGTAGCAGACGCTGGATCGACAAGTTCGTGGTGTCATTTGCACGAATATTGTTGTATAATTTATGTGTTCCACAGAATGCACTTGACCGGCGTATGACCGGATGTCGTCGTTCTTGAAGTTAGCTGGTTTGGTGATTCATACGGGGTGACCGGGAATCAAATGGCTGACATAACTCGCGTATGAAGATGTCCATTTTTGAACATTGTATATATGTATGGTATATCTAGGTACATACAAACATATATTATTTTAAGAATAAGAAATTTCTGGTTGAAAACTTTTACGGAATATTTTAGATATAATAAGCACCAAAAAAAAAAAAAGATTTAAGAAAAGAGTGTCAAAATGAAATGAACCTGACAGATGTGGAAGACAGGTAGGTCCTGTGCCCTCAGTTTTTAAAGGGCATTTTTTCCGAATTATCTTTTGGTACTGAATGATGCATTAACACTATTCAGTTTTTCTTATACGCCATTCGTCCTAGCAGGTAGTATTTTTTTGAGTCAGTTGAAAACGTGTTAAATTCAACCTATGACCGAAAACGCGGTGATGAATTTGTATGAGTATTGTGAGAAATTTCAGTAATGCAAAAAATTAGAAAGGAGAATGGGTAAAGTTCATGAAGAAAGTACGGGACGCAAAGGGCTCATTTTCATTTTTGGTGAGAGAACTGTTCAAAGAATAAGTCTCGTTCAAATTCAATTTACTTTTATTTCTTGTGAAAATCGATTTAAAGCAAAAAAAGCACAAATATGAGGGATGGTATTAAACCTCATCATGGCGTCAGTGTGCAAGCAATTCATCGCACCGTGGACATTTTCAGCGTGATTACACTTTTTTGGATCTTAAGCCGCCAGCCAATCGGAGATATGTGCAAAATGAAGAAAAGGCAGCCAACGTAGCGGCCAGTATCACAGTAGACTCAAAAATGTCGAGTCGATGCAGATCGGTCATAGCGAGAAAGTTAACCCGGCTTATTTTGCTATTGAATATATGCAAATATTCCCTTGAAATACTGCCAGAGAAGCCGAGGTGGTCATTTGAATGATGTGCTACTGCACACTAAATGGCATGAGTGTAGCTTCAAAATTGTTGTTTTATTTAAATTTTTTTTCCTATCGTTTTCCTCTGGTATATAATATATTACACTAAACTATAATCTTTTCAGAAAAGATAAGATCACTGATAGAAAAGGTGGTGTAGTAGCAAATTATTTCAGGTCATCTATTATACTTAAATCTACCGGACTTCATGTTAAATTAATTGTAGTTGAAATTAGAGACTGCAATACTGAATGGATTATTTTCTGTCTCTATAACAAAAAACATAGTTATATTTCGGAGCTGTTCTTCTACGCTTTTTCTGACTATTGTGTAATCAATTACCATAGAATCGTTTTCGGCGATTTTAATGCCGATTTCGCAAAATCTGATTCAAGTGCCTTTCAAATGAAAGATTTAGTGTCTCCAGTCGGACTGAGTATAGTAAATACCACCTACCCTAAGGCAATCAAATTTGTCGGTTGTTATTTGTCAGGCAGATTTCAGAAAGTAATCTCCGGGACAGATCCTCCTCACTAAAGGCTTTAGATCACGGAGTTCCTCGAGGATAAATTCTTGGCTTAACATTATTTTGTACGTTTATTATCGATCTCCGATCAGTCTGTACGTAAACCTTAGTGCATCTATGCCGAAGACGTTTAACTTAACCCAGGCACACTCTCTAATAAAATCAATGAACTCTTTCTCCTTGTTAATGGAGGCCTTCAACCTCATTATTTTGGTCTCAGCACCTTGCCAGTCATTTTCGTTTTTCAATAGTAAAATTAGGGCTGTTGAATGTCGCACTAGTTTAGGGTTTGTAATCTCTCAGGTTATAATCATACTTACGCAGTTATAGGTCGTATCTACGGTTGTCTACGTAAAATGTGGCTAACTTCTTGTTTTACTCTTGTGAAACCAAACGTAATTTGGTACTAACATTCTCATTCCATGAGAAATATTAATATCACTCCTTATCGTTGCGAATACCTAAATACGTATCTTTCGCTTATTTTTCATACATACTGTCAGACTTTAGAATTAATTAGTAATGCTCAAGCGTGCAACCTCTTAAAGAGCAATCTTCCTTTATTTTCCTTCCTCAATAACCCAGATCTAAATTCTCATCCACACTTCCTGTTTAAGTCATAGACATAGTAATCTATTTTAGTTCTAAAAATTATTTTATTTTAATTCATATTTTGTTGTCTTTTATATTGTATCTAAGTACTAGCAAAAATTTCAATCTTATTAAACATTTGAATTTAATAACTTGCTCGTGTGTCAATTTATAAGAAAATTGAAAATGATGAAAAGATGATTTCGTTAGAATACTCCTCGTTCTCCTGTTATTATTTAATTAACTAATTGACGAGTTCCCTTCTCTGTGTTTGGTCTCTAGGCTCTAGTTATTAAACCAGTTAGATATGTTGTATAGTGTTTTCTAAAACATTCAATTCATGAACATGACACTGAATGGATGATGCTGCAGTTGAATGATCTGGACGAACAAATGTTGATGATCTAACATCATTGATCCATCCAGTTTCTTCGAATTTTTAGAATATCCCTTTATTGATCATTAACTTGATTGATTACAAAAAATTGGACATAATTTGCGAATGTAGGCGGTAAAACTTACCATATTTGAGATAATATATAACAATCAAAAAACAATGTTATGTCTAATACCGATACATTTTCAAAAATACATAGATGGTGTTAAACATCGACCTGTTGTAATGATTCGACTGATAAACCACAAAAACAAAATTGTAGCCAAAAAATAATGGGGAAAGCTAATTTTAGTATTTAAGTAAAATTTCTATATAAATAACATAAGATAGCATACAAAATTTTCAAATTAAATAAAATTTAGCTTTCGCATAATGATATGTTGATAACATGGTAACATAAATTTGTCTGCGCCAGTTTTTTTAATATGCAAACGCAAACTTGGATAATAGTAGGAGTATAACACATACTCGTATGTAATTATTATATATTATTATGAAATTGCTATTTGTACTGTTTAAGTTATGGTTATTATATTATTATTATAATAGAAATGCAATTACCACAGTTATAGAAACTAGTAAAAAACAAGAATTTAACACTTTTGTGAAGGATATATGGTTATTAAAAGACATATTTTGTGTACAATCTTCTTTATAAAGCATGTAACAATATTACATATATATATAGCAATATATATATTTATAGTTTGCGTATTGTTTCTTTTTATTTTATTCATGCATATATACAGAGCTTATTTAGTGTACATGAAGAATTTAAAACGGGAATATCTATTTTTTACACATGCTTACGTAAATAAAACTGCAATGCTCTTTATTATTTTACACCCTTACCTATTTATTATATACTTATATCGAATAAAAAGCAAATTGTTATGTATTGTATATTACTAGGTGGCGCATCAAGAGCTCAATGGGAAGATGTTACAGGCTCAACACCACTTACGTTTGTAAACGATTGTGTATCATTTACAACAACAGTTTCTGCAAGATTTTGGTTAATGGATTGCAGAAATATTTCTGAAGCAACTAAAATGGCTACTGAACTTTATAGGTAATAAAACAAAAATTACTAACTAGTTCTTCTTCGGGTTCTTAAATTAATATCTAATTATTAAATAAAAAATATTTTGTTCTTTCCGTTTTTTTGTCATATGTTCACAAGAATCTGTTATATACAAATTATCACAGAATTACAAGCGCAGCGAAAGAGGATAAATAACAATTTATTAATATTAATATATTTTCAAGACAAAAAAAAAAACAAAACATTTCTCAGTTTTAACAGCACATCGGTATTTATTTAACTTGCTTTAATTGTTTTTCGTTTGAACTCAATTCTTTTCATAAAGTGAAAATTTACAAAAATTAATCAAATGAAGCGGTAACCAATGGAATAAAGAAATTATCTGGCACGATTTGGATGTATTTTCAAATAGGAACGCAAAGAAAAAGATGCTTTTCGTTTTTGGGGATTTAAATGAACACGACACGGAGAAAAAAATTTAAAATTAAACAACAGCCTTTCATTCCAGCCAAAGATACAAAACCTAGGGACGCCACGGAAATAAGTATCAGAGATATACCGTTTTCGACAATGCTCTACGTACATATATATGTACTACATATTTTGAATATCACAAATATCATATTGGAGTAAAACCAATCGATACTAGTGAAGTTAAACTGTCGCAATTTTGGACCAATAGCTTAAAAATGCAATAATCCAATTGGACGTTTTTAGCAGCTAACGTATACGAAAAATATTCGAAAACGCCAGATTTTTTTCACACCTTATGTAACTTTGTATGTCAGTGCCCACAGTGCAAACAAGGGAAAGACAACAAACATTTTTTTCGGATTCTACTCGGATTTGTGATGTTAGAAGTTCTGCAAAGGGCACTCCACTACATTACGGTCCTATAGTGGTGAACTACTTAGTTGGAATATTCGAAGGACAACTTCGCTTCAAGAATTTATTCAATAGACTGGCAATAAATGGTTACCTAAGCTACTGCGTATAATACCTTTCTGTATAAAAAAGATGTACGCATACGAGTACTTATTTACTAACGTATTATAATGCATACATATTTTTTTTTTTATATTCTATTTATATTCTCTGACTTCGTTGAAGATAGCATATGTGCATATTAATACTATATAAAAATTACATCGAAATTTAATACACCTGTGTGCGTTATATGCATGATACAAACCTTTATATCTGTAAATCAAATCGTGTGCATTTAATATTTTAAATGTTGACATATTTTAATATATATGAATGGTTATAAACAAGATAATTTGGATATTTAAAAGAATACTTCACTATTGAAAGTAATTATCATATGTACATCTAATTATTTATTTTGTTTTTTAAATTTAATTAGTTTCATTTTATCAATTATCTATTGATGAAATCCGTTAAAAGTTATTACAAATTTAACGTATCTCTTTCTCACCGATACATGAATCTTTGCTATATTGTTTTAAAGTAACTATTGACTTAAGATTTCGGTATTTTAAAGATTCATTCATTCATTCATAAGTTTTCATTCCTAAGGCCGAATAATGCCTCATGTTGTTCCAAAGGACCTCTGACCTATAAGTCTGTATATTTTACGCAAAATAAATATATTACTTTTACTATGATTACTCTAAACTTCTTTATTCGTCCAACTAATTAAATTATTACAGGTTAAAATTACTACGCGGCACGATCGAAAAATTTTTTTTTGCATGATGCTACAGCAGTATATATATTGTATAGGGTTTTCCAATAGGGACTTGACAACTTTGTCATCAAACTGTCACTGTCAATTTATTCAGTAAACTCAACATTTTCATTATGGTAAAGTACACTAACGAGCAACGTCTGCAAATTATAAAAATTTTCTACAGATACTTGGAGTCGCAAAATCATCTTCAGTGACGAAGCTTATTTTTGGCTCAATGGGTTTGTCAATAAGCAAAATATGTGCTATTAGTCGGGTGAAAACCCACATGTGCTTCATAAATCACCACTTCATCCACAAAAAATAATTGTTTGATGCGGTTTTGCGGTGCGTTATTGGGCCATATTTTTTCGTTGACGATAACGATCGTCACGTTACTGTAAATGATCAGCGTTATCGCGTCATGATCACCGATTATTTTTGGCCCGAATTGGAAGATATGGACTTGGACGACATGTGGTTTCAACAGGATGGTGCCACAAGCCACACAGCACACGCTACAATCGATTTATTGAAGAGTAAGTATGGTGAGCATGTTATCTCAAGAAATGGGCCAGTCGATTGGCCGCCTCGTTCGTGCGATTTAACGCCGCTTAACTATTTTCTGTGTGGTAACGTTAAGTCATTGGTTTATACCAACACGCCGACGACGTTGGAATAGCTCAGAGCCAACATTGAACGCGAAATATAGGCCATTTCGGCCGAAATGTGTGGCTGAGTCGTTGAAAATTGGGTCCAACGAATCGACCGCTGCAAACGTGTCCGCGGTAGCCATACGAACGAAGTCGAGTTATATTCATAAATGTTTTCATTGTCCTTCAAGCCAATAATAAAGTTTTTAAATATCTCAAATATTTTGCCTTTTATTTAAAAAAAAGGTGTCAAATCGTTATTAGAAAACCCTATACTATCTCAGAAAATGAAAAATTTGTTAAGTGTGAGACAGTACGATCCTACAAAGATGAGATAGCGAGTGTAACAAGAAGTTTAAGAAAGTACGTTAAAACAATTTTCTAATTTCGCTTTCACGATTTAGAGGTCGCCACATCACTCCACTTCAAGTTAGCTGAGTTTTGAACAATGTTAAGTTAAGTTATGATTCTCCTTGGAAGTTTTGTTGTATTTTAGGTTGTTGACGGCTATTGCATCAGTCAGTATAAACGCTGTTTTGAGACGGTCTATGGAAATATTTACCTTGCGGTTGTTAACTCTCACCGTAAAGTGTTTTTTCCCGTGGTCGATAACTTCAACAGGTCCGTCATATGTTTGTTGGAGCGGCGTTCTGACTGCATCATTTCAGACGAAAACGTGGCTGGCAATTTGTAGACTGGGTTGAACGAAAACCTTAGCATTGTCGTGCTCTGATGTTAAAGTCGTACCTATCTTGGACATTGAGCGACGTAAGTCCTTAAAGAACTCTGTCAGGTCGAGAATTATCCGCTGATAGCCGAAAAATTCACCTAGTAGACAAAGTGATAATCCAAACAACATGTTTCTTAGCAACGAATTGCAGCTTTTTGCGCTCGATGCCATGGTTCGATTCTCCCGGATGATAGGGGGTTGTCCTCAGACAGTTGATGGCATAAAAGCGTGTGAATTTCTTAAATATATTGCTCTGAAACTATCTCTCCTGATCGGTCGTTATATGTAATGGAACGCCGTTTTGTGCTATCCAACCGAATGCCAGGGATCTCGCAACGGTTTCGGCCATAATTTTTTGGAGCGGAAACGCCTCGGACCATCTCGAAAAACTATTAATGCAAGTGAGTATGTAGCAATAGCTCTGCAACGTCGGCAGTGGCCAACCAAGTCGATGTTAATATGGTCGAATCGTGTACGTGGTGGTGGATAAGAACCAAGTTGCGTTTTGTTGTGCTTTCGTACCTTGCTCTTTTGGCATTGTATGCAGTTTCTAAACGCGACTGTAATGTCCTTTCGCATGTTAGGCCAAACATAACGCTCAAGAACCATTTTAAACGTTGCCCTCCTACCCATACAGTGTTGTGATTATCCCAACGAAGTCTTTTCGGGATAATGGGTCGAATTTTGGTTGAACTAACATTGCAGTAGAGTGGTGTTTTGCTTTCTGGAATTGCAAAAGACTTGATGGTTAGTGATTTTGAAATCAGGTGTCAGCTACCGTATTATATTCTCCATTGGCAAACCTCACGTCTGTGCTAAACTGTTATATGAAATCTAGCTGCCTAAGTCTCCTCGATGAGGCTTTCTCTGCGTTTTGGTTAGTTGCGAAAACGAGTGGCTTGTGATTGGTGTAGATGCAGATAACTCGTCCCTCGATTAGGTGTTGAAAGTGGTTCACTCCCTCGAAGATTTCTGAAAGCTCGCGGTCATACGTGTTGTATTTTCGTTGTCCGTCTTTGAGTTTTTTTGGAGAAAAATCCGAGAGGTTGGGGCACTCCATCAACAAGTTGGTGTCGAAAGCTGCCTCCGCTTCTGGTGTCCACGCGATCAGGGTTGTATCATTTCTTTTGTTCCCCTTGATGGGATTTTGTAGCATCATCTGGTTGTTGACTGCCCGTGGGATGAAGGATTGGTAAAAGTTGATCGTGGCAAGAAATCTTTTGAGTCCCTTCGCCGCCCTGATTGGCTTTCTATTCCTTTGAAACAGTTCCTCGACCTCACCTAGAATATGTGCAAAAAACCAATTTATATCGAATGCTTTAATACCAATTACATCGTTCGCACGATAGCCTAAAGTTATTGTTTGAATTTTGGTGGTGGTATTAATTAATCGTTTACGCCTGAGGTCAATCACAATCCCAAAGTGATTGATGAAAATGGCTCCTATGATCGGTGTTGTGATTTTTACAACAATGAATGTTCAGGTAAATACACGTCTCAATCCTAAATCCACAGTCAGCCGTATTTGTCAAAAAGTTTTTATTTTGCTGACATTTGCTGCGAAAAGTGTTGTTTTCGATGGAGAAAACCGATCACTGTACGAGGGTGGTATGACAGAAATGTCAGCTCCGCTGTCAATTAAGAATTCGCTTTGATGTTGAATCTTAAACAACTAGTCTGGACAGCTATTGACCAATGTGTTTTTTACTAGCTGAAACATTGGTCAATGAGCGGGTACTAGTTTTTTGATGCCGTTGTGAAAAAACACGGTTCACGACACTTTTTAACATTTTTGCCGAATCGGCTGTGAAACCAGCAGACATCGTTGTTTCGTTTGGACTGATGAGATAAATTAACTTGACGGCGAGCACTTACACTTCTGCTGCGATTGCGATTAGCACCTGTACTCGTGTTGCTGCTCAATTCGTTTAGCTGATGGCTCATATGTTGAATTTGTTGCCGAAGTTCTTGCAATGAAAATTCGCTCGGCGGTGCACGTATTGAGTGTTGTTTCTCCTGTTGTGGTGCAGCAGTGGAATTGATTGACATAGTGTGTGTGAAATTTATGATGTCCATAATTTTGTCTGCTGACTTTGAGAGTACTGTTAATTCTTCACTGGAAGCTTGCAAAATGGCACGTACCTGCGGTGGAAGTCGTTGCAACCATAATGACTTAAGGAAATCGTTGTATATTTGATTTCGACCAGTTTTTTAATCTTTCGCTGCTCAGAATCTTTGAATCGTTTGATTATCAGTTATTTTAAATTGTCGTATTTGTTATCCGTAGGTGGATTTCAAACTGCATCGGAAATCTGTGTTAGCACTTGAGATTCGATTGCACCAACTATCGCGTTGAATTTAGCAGAATCTCTCATGATTTTGGCAGTTTAAAATTGCGCTTCAATTTGCGCATTTCATGCCAAAATGGTGGAATTCCTATTCCTACTCTGGTGATTATCTCTGGCGAGGTCTCAGCTGGTATAGATGGACCGGATGTATCAGTCTTTGATTTGCTCTCTTTTTGTATTCTGTAGTTGCGTGTCAACGGGGTCACCAGTTTGTAGATTTTACGCAAAAGTTAAAATAAAGATATTACTTTTACTACTCTAAACTTCTTTATTCTTCCAAATAATTAAATTCGTACAGGTTAAAATTACCACGCGGCACGATCGAAAAAAAGAAAAAAAATATTTGCATGATGCTACAGCAGTATATATACTATCGCAGAAAATAAAAAAATTGTTAAGTGTGAGACAATATGATCTTACAAAAATGAGATAGCGAGTGTTATAAGAAGTTAAGGAAAGTACATTACGTACAAAAAAAATTCTAATTTTGCTTTCACGAGATTAAGAGGTCGCCACAAGTCTATCATCTTTCCTTTTGGAAACCTTAGAATACTAATATGACTAACTAATATCTGTATTCAAGCTAAAATTGATCAAAGACTTTTGTCAACGGCTCAACATGCCTACTGTAAAGGCAGGTGGAAACTGCTCTGTATCCGCTGACTAGTAACATCGAACGATTCCTACAACGTAGAGAGTACACAATAATTGCTTTCCTGGACATAGAGGGCGCCTTTAACAACGACAACACATCCGCAATCACGAATGCGCTGTCACATCTGCAGATACGAATCACTTGGGAAGTTGATCAGTCTTATGCTTAATTGCAGAATAATCAGCTCCAAACAGGGTGTGACTTCTGCTTAAATATGTGTCAGCAGAGGTACGCGGGAAGGGGGTGTTTCTCCCCTTCTCTGGAGGTTAGTGGATAATAATCTTTTGACATACATGAAAGGGAGGCAGTTGGCTGACTGCCTACACAGATGACGTTGCTATAGCCGTCTCAGATAAGCATCTTAATACGATCAAAAAACTCCTTCAGCTTGGAGTAAGCCCCTATAAAACTGATCTTGTCCTCTTTTCTAGCAAATATAAATTTCCAATTATAGACCTTCCAATATCAATATCAATATTTACCTAAGGTGAGAAGAAAACTTCACTTAGGAGCTTTCTTCTACATTGACTTAAATGATCTAAAGCATATAGACGTTAACAGTCCCCTGAGCTTCATTGTAAGCTGAAATTGGTTCCATGAGTAAGAGTATCATAGATCCACGTGGCAGCAAAATGGGCCAATTGGCCTAAGTGGGTTGGTTTTGCAAAAGCCGCTATCACCTACCTGCCTACCTAAGATATGAGGGCTGTTAAATGAGTACCCGGATTTGAAGATAGGTGCCGCTATTAAGCCAAAATATTGTGTAAGTGTTATTTGCGACCATGGTAAAGGAGAAGTATCACTCCGTAATCCGATTCTTGTTTTTGAGTGGCAAAACTTGCGAGGAAATCAAGCTCAATGGTGTATATTGAACCCATTCACTTTCAAGTACAACCATTGGTTCGCAGGTGGCCCAAAAACGGTTACCACAGAGTGAACCGTGAACAAAATCCATGATCTCGTATTAGCGGACCGCAGAGTCAAAATTCGCGAGCAGGCATCTCAACTAAACGCTATAGCCATATCCAGCACGAGATTTTGGGCATGAGAAAGCTGTCCGCGCGACGTGTGCCGCGTTTGCTCACACCAGAGAACAAGCGCAATCGTGAGACCACTCCAAAGACGTGATTGGACCTGTTTAATCGAATTCCGGAGAAGTTTCTGTCGTTTTTGTGACAGTCGTCGTTGGTAAAAACTAGAGACCAAAGAACAATCGAAACAATGGATTTTACCTGGTGAACGTGCTCCAAAGAAGACGAAGACCATGCTTTCGATCTTCAACGCCGATTTGAAGAAAAAACGACCACCTTTGGTGAAGAAAAAAGTGCTATTTCACCACGATAACGCACCGGTTCACATCTCCGCCGTCGACGTAGCCAAATTGGTTGAATTACGAATTGCTCCGGATTTGGTAATCTGCAACTTCTTTTTGTTCCAAAACCTTAAAAGATCGCTTGCCGGAAAGAAGTACAGGTGGAACGAGGAATTCATCGCCGCCGCGGGTGAGTATTTTGCAAGCAAACAACAGTAGTACTATACTCGTACGAATGGGTTAAAAAAGTTGCAACAATGCTGGGAAAAGTGTATCGAGTTGAAATGGGATTATATTGAAAAATAAAATGTCAAAACCTAATCCGGTTATATCCAATCCGGGTAATCATCAAACAGCACTCGTTTATTGCCAACTTCTACAATATACATTGTAACCAATACCTTGTATAAAGTAAGCTCGCCGTTATTTAAATTAACGTAATTTTTTAAATAAACAATTTTTTTTTTGATTTATGTAATTTACAAAATTTGTGTAATTTGCAATCTAAGAGTGTATAACACTTCTGATGGTAAATTAAAACTGCGCTGAGAGGTGACTTTGGAAAATGTGGATGTGATTTAGTTTAGTCAAAGTTTATCGGTATTTGTTTAATAACATTAAAGAACTGTTTCCGGTAGTTGCTTTTTTTTTATATATTGCTGTAAACATGAAACATTTTTATAGTGCAATGAACATACGAAATTTTATGTATAATATTGAGTCATATAAAAAGTATCCTCGGTTTTTGGTACATTTTTGAAAAAAATTTTTTCTTTATTCAAAATCAGTTTCAATCAAGTACATATTGGCCGTTATTATCTATGTCCTTTTGCCATTTTCCGGGTAGCTTCATAATTCCATCGGTCTAGAACTTCCTGAGCTTATTAGCGAAAAACTTGGCCAAGTGATTTTCAACGGCTCTTCGGTACGCCAAGTTTTTACCATCAAGAGAGTTTTGCAAAGATCGAAACAAATGATATTCAGAGGGTGCAAGGTCCGGGATATACGGTGGATTCATCAGTTCTGGTCGCTCTTTCTTGAAATTTTCATTCAAACGATCGAGTTGTGCACAATAGAGGATCTTATTAGCCATTTCGTTACGTTCTAGCAGCTTATAATAGAAAATTTCTTTGAGTAGCCTGCTCGTTAAAGATAATTTCAAACTGTCATACGGTTGATGTTTAGTGCCTCCGATATCTCCAGAAAGAGTCCGTACCGGTTCGGTCCATAAGTTGCAAAATTTCATCGACTTTTTCAGTGACAGGCCGTTCAGAGCGAGGTGCACATCGAAATTTCCGGAACGGAATAGAACAAACCACTCCTGGATCCGGCGTTCACTCACAATAAACTGCACAAATTTTTCGGTATGTCTTTGCAGCGTTTTTCCGATTTTTATACTAAAAAAAGCATCACATATCATAGTGTATTTCTTCAGATATTTCACTCATATTCCAATCAGTATAACTTTTAACACGAGCAACGATTTACACAGCTGTGTTCAAAAAAAATATGTAGCCTGACATGTCACCTATCACACACGTGTTCGTTTGACACAATCAGATAAGTATTTCCAGATAAATGGACACCAACACCATCTAGTGACAAAAAACCGCAGAGACTTTTTATATGACCCAATACATATTATTAATAAACTGCACCTGTATTAGCATTGTCAGCACTACACAGAACAGAACAGAAAATTATAGATGTCAGGATAATTCACAAAAAGCGCTTGTTAATTTGTATTTTCCAAAAGTAGAAAAAAACTGAACATAGAAGTTGAAGGAATTCTCCACTGTGGGTTGGCACTTTTTTTTATATATATTGTCCTTCAAGAGATAAAAGTAAACTGTGAACGTAGTTACACGAGAAAGAAGCCGAAAGGTGGTGTGTAATAGGGGATAAGAATAACTATCAGAGATGAAAACTATACCGAACAATGGCAGAATTATTTCAAACAATGATTGGAAAAGAGACAACAGAGAAAGATAAAAAGGCAGGAAGCTTAAAGCAAACATTTTTTTTTTTTTAAATCACTGGATTAAACATGTTGGACAACGCATATTACATCCAAGAAACAGTGAGTAATGTTAAAAAACATTATGGAGACGCAAAACAATATTATTGAAAATTCTTAAGAAATGGGTATGGTCAATGTTACCAATGATTATTAAGAAACGGAACAAACGTAAATATATAGAAGAATGTTGTGATGAAAGAAATTTAATAATTTTTGGTTCGTCAGACCCACAGCATGTCAGTAAACTAACGGATATAGCATTAGCTGGAAAAAGCCTATGAAAAATAGATAGCTTAATTCAGTTTATAAAATATTTATGGAAGGGCATTAGAGCTTGGTCACATGGAATAAGTAAGGTCAACCTCCAGAAAAGCAAACAGCAAAAACAGAGTTTTTCAAAGTTTTCTTTGAAGAGTAAAATAAAAGGACTTCTGCTAAGGACGGTATCGTATAATACTTTTTATTTTTTATTTGTTTTACGGATGTGATTCGCCAATTGCAGGGACACTACGACCTAAAACTAAAAGATCTTTTATACCACAGATCAATATTAAGAAGCTGAGAGAGGCTCAACTCTTTTGATGAAATTCAGAATCTAAAATTCTGTTGGAGATTTGAAAATTTCCCTGGGAACAAAAATTTCTCTGAGGAAGTATCATCTCCCTAAGACACTTACAGCCATGCATTCACATAAAATGTGTTCCGCAGTTTAGATATCGTCCTTGCAAAGACAACATTCGGTTTCCTGAATAAGACCTTTTTTCCATAGGTGATATCGAAGGTGGCAGTGATAGCCTGATCGTGCTGCGCATTGCTAACATTTTTATAAATAGATGGAGTGGCGTTAAACCAATGAAGGCTTCAATAGTTGCTGTGGGACGTGCGTGCATTTCGCCAATGATGTCAAGGCATGCAAGTCATTGCAGCGTCTGCATATTTTTTATAGCAGATTTCACTTTTGTTCTGTTCTACCGTACTGCTGATGAGTAGGTGATGATGGACCGTATCATCATTGTATGTATCCAATGGGTAACCTTTATGGTTAGTCCAGAGGTCTTACCATACTTATGGCGGCAAGATCTCATGGCTTTAGTCGCCTTGGTAATTTTATTATTAATATGTGAATTCAAATTTAGTGTTTTATCGAGAACCATTCCAAGATATTTCACTTTATTGGAGTACGGAATTATTGAACAGTTAAGTGAGATTTGGTCAAGGCTCAGATTTTTTTAAGAAGTTAAGGGAACAACTGTGCTTTACTGAGGTTGATTGAAAGATTTTCTTCAACACACCAGTCATTTACTCTCTTTACGGTCTGCATCTTATAGTAAACGTGTTTAAGTTGTTTACCCCCTTCACTATTATGACTTAGTCTTTAGTCTCACTAAAAGATGTAGAAATGTGCGGCTTACGAGCATCGCTCTAATCTAAGGGTTAGTGGAATAGTCAATACACTTTTTGGACATGGCTTCTGAAACGGAATAATATCTGATTGTATCAAAGGCACATTCAATATTGTAGAGTGAGTTCGGGTAATGTGGAGCACCCTTACTGTTTTTGGCAATATTTCCAATACTAAAGCTTTTTTTGAAGCGGTTAAAAGTTTTTTATGGTTCATTGAAATGTTGGCAACAATATCTACTCTGTGTTTAGTTTTTCTCAAATGAATTAAATATTTGCAATAGTTTCATAATAGTCTAAAACTGATCTCTTACAAAAGTGTCGGGTAATGTGGGCCCATAGTGCGGTTATACCAGAAATATATTAATCAAGGTAGAAATGTTTATTTATGTATTTAAATTAACAAAAAAAAAATAAACTTCAGTAAATTTATCTTTTATTTTCACAGATAGTTTATAATGTATTAAAAAAAATAAATGTGAATAGCATTACATAAACGTTTAACGTTGTAGGAACTTCAATTCAAATTAACAATAAACAAAAAAGAAACTCTTTAAAAATTCATTAAAAGAACAATAAACAAAAAAAAATACAGTTTTTAAATTTTAATAAAGCTTTGTCACACGAACTGCAAACAAAAATAGCACTCTTTTTCGGGATGCACTTTTCTTGAGCCCAAAAAGTTTCGCATTGGAGACACTGAACCCACTTGTCGCCAGTCAAGTCATCACCCCAAGATAAATCGCAGAAGTTGCATTTTGTATCTCTTGAAGGGGGAAATTCACCAGTATCATCTTCAGAATCAGCAAATACAATCTTATCAGAAGCAAAGCTATCATCTGATGACGAAGAATGACGTCGTCTCGAAGTAGATGGTTTATTTAGCGGGGTTTTAGGATGGTTTATGATGCCTTTTGCTCTTTAATTAGCTTTTCACTTCTTACTGGGTTCTTACTTACAATAACAACAAACCCACCGTCAAGTTCGGACGTGTTTCACTTTCGCTACGCGATAAATTGTGAATATTTGTTTTTCTATTTGATTTTTTTTCCCTTTTTTTTTGGTTTTTTTCGCTTGACACTATTCGAACCGATTTACTTGTTCCCAATCACATACACCATAAACTCTCAGTGTCATCAAAGCACAATGACTTTGTTTTCTCAGTGTCATCAAAACACAGTGTGTTAAAAAAAAAAAAAAAAATTAATAGTAATAATTAATAACCTACTTGCTAATAGTCTGATCTAATTTAACCATGTCTTCCTGGGGATCTGCTGACTGCGCTGTACCTACTAACATAGTGGAAATGATTACATGCAATGGGATATGTGGAAAGAAATTCCATCCCATATGCATTGGTTTAAGCAAAATCGCTAAAACTCATCTCGAAGAGTATAAGCGCATATTCTGCTTTTTCTGTGCAGAATGCCGGACCATCTCCCTGGCACATATAATGCTGGCTATAAAATGTAATATCCAGCAACTAATTGGGCTTGCAGACTCGATTGCAGAGCTGAAATGCGAAGTTCAATTCAGTGGTAAAAATATAACCAAACTCCGAGAGCCATGAGAATCTAAACTGTTCGATCGATAACAGCATAGCCACCATAAAATCAGCTGTTCAATCCTTGCACTCTAAAATCACTAAATAAGCAGATTTTGATAATCCTCTTTGCTCAAATACATTACCAGGGATTCAGTCAACTTCAATTCAGTTGGGAAAAGTTTTGTCAACGTTGGCTGACCAATGCACTCTTCTGCATCCCAAGCATGCTGAACATACCGAAAACATCGGATCCATCTAACATGACCTCAATTTTCTAAGTGAGGAAGCTGCATCCACCAGATCAACCACAATGCAGATATTTGACAAATTAAAGCACATCTCTAGTAAGCCGGATTCACCTCCATCTGTAGAAAGCCCGTGTAACAAATCCTTACACGACGAACTATATACGTCACCCTCAACCACCTTAGCCCCAACTCATTCAAGAACCACTACCACTGAAGCCCCCCGTTTAACCCATTACGATAAATGCAACTATTGCCAATAATTAGGGCTTTTGGGACATCCTGGACTCTCCCTGAGTGAACCAACAGAATTTAAAAATTAAATAAAATGAATCTTGACGCCATTACAAAACCGGAATTGTTTACTTTCTTCCTCCAAGCTGCCACACGTCACGCAAGCCCGTCCTTAATCAAAAACCTTTTTGGGAAGAAATTTATTATACAAGACATCAAGTGTAAACAAGTTGGCAAAGTCAAAAGCAAAAACGGCATATGTTTTGAAATACGTATACACACTAAATACGATTAGATGTTCAAATCATCGAACGGCATACCAATCTCGGACAAGATATATCATTCACCCAACGGAAGGATATGGTATATAATAAGTTTGCTAGTAAAAGAAAAGATAGCACCCATAATTCTGCCCTATCCCATAAACATCCCGACTAAAACTGGTTATTTAAGACCCAAATCTTTCCAAGATTCTCCTCACCCCTTGCACCAACCAAAAAGAACACCAGAGTGGCGACAGCAAATCCTCTCGCTCTCCTCACCAAACCTTTAAAGCCGCCTCAAAACAGAGTTTCATTTACCCTAGCTCCTGCGCCTTCTACCCAAGTTCCAACTAACGTTGCCCCATGAGTCAAATATCCTAATTTTATCAGCTCCCATATACTAAACTCAGCCACCCCTTCCTTATCTTCATCTACCAGTCCCCCAGATCCAACCCCCCTCACCAGGCACGATTCTAGTTCCGAGTTGCTTGAACAACCTGTCCCTTCTTCATCCGCTCGTAATTCGCCTGTCCCCGATTTTTACCCGAAATACCTTGACTCCTTCCACCGACTGTCAAACTCACTAAAAAATTTACTGACATGAATGATGACAGTCGTTACGTAGTATCTCGTTTGAGAGACTGCAGCATTTATAAAAATGTTCCGCTCTACCTTGCCTATTTGAACGATAAACCCAACTCCGTTTGCATTGATGGCATAACCAAAACCAACACGCTGTCTTCGCATGTCAGCTCTAAACGTCTCCCCCACTTGCAAAGAACTCGTTTAAATTTTAAAAACTATTACAGTTCGTAACAAACTAAATCCTGTATCCTCCAGTCCACAATGTTTGTCCATTTACTACCAAAATGTAAGAGGTTTGCACTCTAAAATCTTCGTCGTATATCTCAATTCTCAAAAGTTACACAATGACCTAATTGTTCTTACTGAAACAAATCTAATTCCGGACATTAAAAACCTTGAGCTGTTTACGCCAAATTTCAACGATTTCCGAAAAGATGGATTTGAAAGAGCTGATAATCCCTAAGGCCGAGGTGTTTTACTAGCAATCCGGAACACTTTTCACGCAACTCCTGTTGATATTCCACACACTGACAACTTCGAGTTAGTATGTGTCAACATTACTCTCCCCAAACGCTGTCTGTACGTACTTTGTTGTTACATTCACCCATCCCAACCAATTGAGTCTTATCAAACTGTAGTTCACGCTGTAGACTTTTTAACTGAAAATGCACAACCTGAAGATTGTATTTTTTTAGTAGAGGATTTCAATCTCCCTCACCTTAAATGGGAGCCTTCCGACGATTCGTCTCATTTCGTCTCTCTCAATTCGTCCTCTGAAATAGAAATATTGATGGTGGACTGCCTAACCAACTCTAGTCTATATCAGATTAGTAAAATACCTAACACAATGAACAGACAACTCGACCTTGTCTTCACATCCGATTCAGATAACTGTGTCATTTATAGTAGTGATCATCTTTTTTCTACCCTAGACCGCCTTCATCCCCTCTTGTCAATTATATACACATATGAAAATGGCAACACAAGTGTCGATTCGGAAAATTCATATTCATTTAACTTCCGAAGAACCGACTTTAACAAACTTAAAAACCTCATCAGCAATATTAACTTTGATTTTATTGCTGAGACAACTTGCCCTATCAACGTTCTATTCGTTAATTTTCTCCTGCTTTGCCCAATCGGTTCCATATACCTTCCGAAAGGACTGCATGTCAGCCCTTCCCTGGTACAACAAGGAGTTGCGCTCTCTCCGTAATTACAGAAACAAGTTGTGGCATAAATTCTTAAGAACTCGATCTGATTCCGACTACAGTAATTATCGATTGGTATACAATCGTTTTTCTGAACTTTGTGAGTCTCTTTACCTTGAGTATCTCCACCGCATGCAATTTAGCTTAGTCTCGGACCCGAAAAGCTTCTGCTAGTTTGTTAATACCAAAAGAAAGTCAAACGGCTACCCATCTACTCTCAAATTTCTTAGTGAATCTTCTGCCGACCCCAAAACCATTGCAAATTTCTTTGCCTGTCATTTTAATATATCCTTTTCTAAGAAAACAGTTTAACCCGATCCTAGTTACTTTAGCTACATGAAAAATTATCCTAAGACATCATCCATCTCGCTAAATATAACAAAACCTTTGGTATCTGAAAACATTACAAAACTTAAAAATGATTTTTCGTCCGGCCCTGATGGCCTTCCGGCTATTGTAATAAAAGAGTATGTTAACCATCTCGGTCCTGCCCTAGCTGCCCTATTTAACTTGTCTGTCTCAACATGTACTTTCCCTTTCCTATGGAAGTAAGGGCGAAGTCGATAATTATAGGCCCATAGCAAAACTCTCTTGCGTACCCAAACTTTTTGAAAGCGTAGTCTATCAACAACTGCTTCCGTACTGTAGGCCAACTATCTGTACAAATCAGCACGGATTCATGAAAGGTAAATCAACCACTACTAACCTAACAGTTTTCGTCTCTAGGACGCTTCATGCTTTAGAAGACGGTAATGAAGTCGATTCAATTTCCACTGATTTCAGCAAGGCATTCGATTAAATTTTTCACCAACTTATCATTTTTAAATCAAGAAAACTTGGTTTTTCCCCTCATTTTGTGGAATGGTCCAAATCCTATTTAAAAGACCGAGAATACAGTCTTCTTCAGATCTTCAATATCTGACCCCATTAGAGTAACATCTGGAGTCACTCAGAGTAGCCACATTGGACCAATCATCTTTATCCTAGCGATTCACAATATAAGTCACATATTATCGAATTCTAATCTTTCTATTTTCTTGATATGGGAATTTCCAAAGTCTTTTCACTGCCTTCTGACCCGCATTGCCTGCTAGGTGACTTAAATAAGTTTTTATTTTATTTTAATTTTATTATTTTTAAAATTTAGTATAAAATAGTAAATGTTGTTTTTACAAATTCAAAGTAATCCAAACATAAATTTAGAAAATAATTTAATTAGTGACATGTTATATTTAGTGAAAAAATAGAGGCAATGTCACATTATTTAAACTAATTCAGTTAGGTGAACAGTAAGGACAAATAAGTATGCAGATGGCAAAAAAGAAAAGATAGAATATGACGAACAGAAGGCAAAATGAAACAATTTTAGATAATATAAATTTTAAAAGTTGATTAGGTGATGAAGTGCAACAAGATTTGGAGCCGGTAGAAGCTTCTCAGAGTGGATAGCAAATATTTTCTTAAATTAGAGGTGTGATCGCACCAGCTTAGATTTTGGCCAAATTTTTATAATTCTTCACTATCTCAATAGTAAAGCCTTTAGTGTCACAAGCGGCAACAAGCTGTATGAATATTATTAACTGCCAGAGGTTTCTTGACGGTAAGGCTGAAAAACATAAGCTTCGTCTTACTAATTACTATTTACCTATGTTGCATATACCATAGTCTTAACAGATGTACGTCATAGTTGATTTTAGCATGTAGGTTGAAGAGATTATTTGAGGCATATGCGAACGCGAAGTCATCAGCCTACCTAAAAAAGGAAGACTGAAGACTGAGCTTACATATATTAAGAACAATAATGGATCAATGACAGAACCTTGTGGAACGCCGAGGTTAATTATTTCAGAGCCAGTTTACAGTTTACCCAAAAGAATTTCGTAATCAGCCATGTCAAAAGCTTTGTCTTTATTTACGAAGAGACTGGCGCGGGTTTTCTTTTCGTTAAGGCTCTTATAAATATACCGACAAAAATCTAGTAGAGCATCTTCAGTGGAAAGGTTTACTCTAAAACCAAATTGATTTTCGCTAAAAAAGTTATAGTAAGTGAAAAAATTCAAAACGCTTTTTCAATAATTTTGGATTAACATACATTAGAGAAATCAATCTGTAATTCAACTTATCTTTTCTATTAACCTAAATGGATGCCAAAGTATCGACCACATTGTACGCAATTTTTTTTAAGCGTGGAATTGAAAATTCCATCTTCACCACAATAATTAGAGTTTTTTAGAGAATTGATAATTTTTAATATGTCTAAGCCAGAAATGGGATTAAAAACGAAGCTGTCCGATCAAAGAGCTGAGACGATAAACAACATTAACAACAAGACATTAAAAAAACTCAAGCGGAGGACTTCTTGGACACTGAGACGAAGTATTGGTTTAAATTCATTTGCAACAATTACATGATCTATCATGGTAACGTTATCTTTTTCCAGTATAATAGATACGTCATGGTTTTTAATTTTTCGATTAATTATAGAGCTTACTACCTCCCATTCTTTTCCTATGTTTCCTTGAGCCCTTCTTAGTTTGTTTTTGAAGTATTTGTTTCGGCAAATACAGATTTTTTCATTATTTTTTTACATAAATGAGTGTAACGATATTTTAGTGGGTGTTTACAGGTTTAACTACGCAGTATGTGTTTCAGTTTGACTTGTTTAAGAAGTGAATTAGTCATCCAAGGTTTAGGTTTAAGTTGAGATTTGTTCTGTACTATCGAGACGCCTAAGCCATCAATGTGGTTTTTTAAAGTTTTCAAGAATGATTCATATTCCAGAGAGGCATATTGTTCATCATATGTATCATTCCAGTTTTAACTAGAAAGTTTTCCATTTAAAAGGTTAATGTTTATTTTTGTGATCTTTTTGGAAGTATGTTAGAAACCTTTGTGTTTTTTATGTTATTAAAGATTAAGCTTGTTATACAGTGACCGGTAATATTAAAATCAAGGTTCAGACCTGCACAATGGTTAATCTCCAATTGGAAGCGACCAAAAACATGGTCAAGACAAGTCTTAGAGATTGGTCTTGTTGCTTCATTTATAAATGGGACCAAGCCATGATTAGCCAATAAGGCTACGTACTTTTCAATAACAGCGTTAGGGCTTAGAATTTCAAATGTTGAAGTCGCCAATGGTAATAGGATTAGCCGCTTTCTCATTGTTTACCATATTATAACTGAAAATTCGTCAAATAACATATGCAGAGGATTATTTCGAAGTCTGTACACACAAACGAAGCTGAAAGCTATATTACAAATAGAACAAGTGATTTTTAGGATATCAGCGCTCTTGGCATTAATAGAAACAATTTCAAGCTCGTAAGTATCTTTAAAAAAATTTTAAATATCTTAAAAAAAATCATTTAAAATGACATAAAGAACGTAGTTAGGTATCTTGTTATTTTTCTTCTCAAAAGAGTAGATCCAGATATCTGACACAAAAATCATATCTGGGTAATACATAAACCCTTCGAGATAACATACTGATGAATCGAAATTTTGCCACAAGCTTTTTACTTTTCTATGCACGATGAACTTATTATCAAAAGAACTAGGAAAGAAAAAAAGAGGTCATGGCAGTTTTTTTTTATAGTTTTTGGGATAAAGTCGTTGTGTTTGTTATTAATATCAAACATAGAATTAATCATTTATTACTTCAAGGTCATCAAAAGATCACAAAAGATGACAAATACTTCACCACTTTTAACTTTTCTCAACAAAATATTTGAGTTATTAAACCATAAGTATTTATATTTTTTCTTTAGTTTAACTTTTTTCGCAGCCATGAACAAGGCCCTAGTGAAAAGTGAAATAATCATTAATAAATATACTATTACTGCTTCCAACACCAAACACCGAAGTGCTTAGAGTTTTCTTTGCCGATCGTTTGCCCTTCATAATTCTTTACTTGACCTCAGTAAATGACAGGTGAACACATAAGATGTTAGATTTTGTCGTATTACCTGAGTTACGCTTTATCTAGCATTTTTCGAATTCATCAGCAGACAGAGACATTCAAAGCGACATCAAAAATTGTTTGTATACTCTCAACTGGGTTAAGAGTATTTACCTCAGGGACACTATTTCAATCATTCTCTCCATTTGTTTCTGTTCATTCCAGTTCAGTTTACTCTCCAGCAACGAAACTCCCGATCTCAGTGTGGAATTTTCTTGTTTTAACTACTGAATCGTTGGAGAAATTCTGTGTTGATATTTTTCAGGCTAAGAATTTCTTCATACAGAATTTGGAGGGTTATTGAACTGTTGTCAATGTTCACTGGTACTGCACTATCCTCTATAGACTGCTTGCTGGTTGACGTCGTAACACTTTTTATCATTGTTGTTGTTGGTGCTCGTCTTTGCAATTGTATAGTGAGCTGCTTTAACGAGGCTTCAACGAGAACAATGCAGTGTTCGGTATGGTAAAACTTTTTGGAGCTTAATGTCAACAAATATCAAGCGATAATCTATTCCCGCAAACGTAAAGCACCCCTCCAAAACACTACTTCATCTGCGATGAGGCTATTAATAAATAAATAAAAAAAAACTTACTCTGCACCTGGCTTTATCAAACGCTGGTCAAAAGAATTTTCCAACCCACACGTTACAAAGTGCCTGTACATTACTTTTGTAAGGCCTCTTCTCGAATATTGCAGCCAAGTTTGGTCACCCTATAAACTAATCCAAATACAAAAACTAAAAGCAGACCAACGCAGGCTTATCCGTTTCGCACTTCGTGGCTTACCTTGGGCCGATCCATATGGATTACTCCCCCATGAAAATAGGCTAAAACTTATTAGCATGCATATCCTAAAAAAAAAACGTCGTGAGGTCGCTGATGTACTTTTTATTCACCAGTTATTGACTTGAAACATCGACTGCTCGAGAATAACTATTATAATATTGCATTCACTCCCAACCCCCGTAATCTAATATCTGTCCCACTCTTCCTGATCCGAACTCACCGCACCAACTACGTTCACTTAGAACCCATATCTAGAATGTTGCGTATAACGAACAACTACGCTGAAGTCTTTGACCTAAATAGCAACAAACACGAAATAAAAAAAGCACTGCTCAATATGCCACTCCCTTAACATCTCCCTCGTCCACCATTTCTGCTCGTCCCATTAGGTTAAGAATATCTTTGTTAGTTTTAACATAAGTTTAGCTTTAAGTTTTTACTTTTTAATAAGCTTAATAATAAAAAAAAACATTCAGCGGCATCTATTACTAGCTTAGATCTTAACAGGCTTTCGAGTTTTATTAATACTTTCTTTTAATTTATCCTTATAAGGCAAAATTGCAGCTTTAGTTTTTCTTCCCCTGTTTGTGGTGGCCACACTTTAGAATTTCGGAGGAAGAGAAAATTTCCACCTGCGCTCATGCAATTCACCCCACTAACCAGAGAACCACGTTCCGCCGATGTCAAGGCTCCTATTTAATGTTTTCCTTTTTTCGTTAAAACCTGTGGCTGCTTGTTTTGCATTATGGTGAGACCAGTTTCATCTAAATTCCATATCCTGGATGCTGGGAAAATATGTTTTTCATACGACCGTTCCAAGATATCGAAAAACTTGTTTACGTTTTCTTTATTAAAGCCTTTCGCTCGATCGATTAAAGTACCTTCGACCAAAGGGTGTTGACAAAATATCACTAATAGGTTTACCAGATCGTGCCATACGTTGCAATGTTGTTTTTGGAACATTATATGTCTTGGCTGCCAGCTTTACACCCATTTCGTTGTTCTTGATAGCAACAAGTGCCTTTTCTATCGAAGCTGGTTTCCATGTGTGTATCTTCAGAAACAAGCGAAACAGCAAAACTCGCCTTATAAATACGCAAAACCCAAAATCACAAAAGCAAAACTGAAACACTTATAGTAATTGAGTCCTTAGTTTTAAAAATATAAACTTTTTAATAAGGACCAAAATTAACATCGACCTCACACCAAAGCAAGAATCATCGAACTGCGCAAAATCTATAGCTCGTGAACACGTGGAGATGATATATTTGCCTCTTCTCTCCTATGAAGAAAGGTAAAGTAACGGTAAAAAATCGCTTTTTCTCACAGGAAAACGAGAAATGCAGGGGTCCACCTTACCTTCCTACTCCACATTACCCAAACTTACTCTAGTAGTAGTATATATGTAGGAATGTGCCTGACAAACCAATAATACATTACCCCACGATCTACCGACAAGAAGGACAGTTAACTAAACGAACGAACAAACGCACGCATACATTGACAGACAAACTGAAACGAACCTACCAGAGAGATAACATCATTATCATTGAGACAGTTCACTAGCAGATCCCAACTAAGTCGGCCGTTAAGCTAACTACCATAGATATATACCATATAGATGGTATATAAAGAACTAATAAAGTCGTCAAATATTATACATACAGTAGAGAGTGTCTCATTTCTTTTATTTCATTTCGGTGTATTTTCCATTTAAATATTAGATACAGAATAAACTCCGTGGATAATAAATAAATTCGCTTAAAGAAAATAATCCTACATGGATATTTATAAGAAAAACTAACAACACCAATATTTAATCTGTAAAAATCTCACTCAAAGTGATTACATCTGCATATGTAATGAGAAGGAATGAGAAAATCAGAACTGCACGAAGAAGTCAGTCTTTCGCAGTTAGTCTTTGGCGGTAGTCGGTTTTAAGAAGAAGTGTAACTATCACAGAGATTGTTGAAAGATTATAAGTAAGCAAATAAAGTGTCTCTTATTAAACTGGTGATTTTGTTTAATACCGATTCTTGTTTTTTATAATTATTAAAAATGCTTGGTTTGCAAAACATTATAATTATTAAATTTATTTTTACTAATTTTGATGACAAGATGTTTAGTGGTTGGCGGTCAACAGAAAAGAGATCCAATTAAAGTATGAAAAGAAAAGTATGAATAGAATAGTATGAATAGAAAAGGTTAATACATATGTTTGTACATGATTCGTAGCGACTAACCCTTTAAGTTAATTCGATAATTTTTAAGTTTAAATATGTGTATGTAAATATGTTAACGAAGAAAGAGAAGAATTGGGTAAAAAATGTGTGCGATGTTTTTTTGTGGTTGCGTTACATTTCATAACATTCAGCAACCCCTGAAAAGCTCCGGTCTGGCAGCAAAATTGAGTGGTGCGACCTTGGCTGTCGGTCGAATATAGTTTCCTTGTTTGGTGCCGATTAGTGATCACTCTGATATTGTTGTCAGTTCCAGGATGTACCTTTATAATTCGCCCGTGTTGTTTCGTGCTGTACTGCTGACTGCGAATAAGATCGAACATCTCTCCTAGCATGCGTTTGACACCATGGAAATTAGTGCTGTTGTCACTCCAAATTTCGTTGGGTTTTCCACGACACACAACACAGTCAGGAACTGCTATAATTTGCGAAGAAGATTGGGACAACCGAGGATGTAGAAATTTTGGCTATAGAAAACGTTAGGCTAGTACCAGTGTGAAGATGATATTTATGTATGAATTGAGCTAAGCCGTGATATGGGATGTGATTTGTACAGAATAATAGGGTGTTTTTTATTATATGATAGTTCTGAATTTTGTAACCGACCACCGACACGAAGCACTCCGAAAGAGACAAGAAATGGGCTAAGTGATACGAGTTTATTTCGCTTTGGTAATGTTCTACCTCTTTTGATTCTGCTGATTTCAAAGGCAAAAGAAGACTTGATTAAATGAGTTTTTGCGCTTGAAAGTTCCTTAGAAGTTAAAGTATGGGAACCAGTAGCGGCGCTATGTCAGACTACGAAATAAATACATGACGATTCGAGAACATTTAGATCAACTAGTTAAAACTAGGTAAAAGAGTTTCAAAATGTTGGTTGTGTTTATATTGGATACAAATACCTTAGATTTTGCTATAATTCTAATTGTTCACTTGTAATGGACTTCACGTCCGTGTTCGAAACTGGCCACTGATCTGCCTTTAGCCATAGCCAATGGATTAATCCCCCGAAAAGGGACGTCTGCTAGATTACCGGCTGAGCGAACGTGATTTCACAACTTACCAGGCATTGATGACATAATTTCGGACGTTCTATTTCCGACAAAAACTGACCACCTTTTCGGAGGTGCAGACAACCAGTGGAGCACAATAGATGAATCTGTCCAAGTAAAAGTTTAATCTGATCTTTCTGCAAAGAAATCTTAATTTTGTTAATTAAACGACTTTACTCGTTTAAGGCTCCACAAAGTTCTAAGCGAGGAAGTGAAATAATTTTATTTGGAGTCACCTTACTTTTCGCTGCTACCAATATTACCGAAATTGATCCATCCATGTAGATGCTTCTCCAGTAAACCGCTGCTGCGTATGCGTCCAAAAATGGTCCATATTGGTCTGACAATACGCAGGGACTCGAGGATATGAAGTTCTTGTTGTATTTGTGTCCAAAGTCTAGCAAGTTCTTCCGGAATTTGTTCATCCCAATTGATCTTCTCCTTCCAAAGGTCTTGCAGAAGAATTATGACGGATACTACTACAGGTGCAATGAAACCGATGGGATCAAATATCCGTGATGCTTCCGACAGGGTTCGACGTTTCCTATAGGAGAAGCAATCCTGGGATGGACACCACAGCAGGCCGAGAACCTTGAGAGCATTACAGTCCTCAAAATCAATAGTTGAAATCTCACGTTGATGCTCTGGTAAAGATAATAACAATGGCCAGCAGTTGGTGATCCATTTTATCAAATGGAACCCAGCAGATTTGAGCAACTCAACCAATTCTGCGTGAAGGTTACTCAACTCGCCGATTGTATCTGCTCCAATGATTACGTGATCAACGTAGAAATCGTTCAATATAACTTCTGCTGCAACTGGATGACTTGCAATAGAGTCAAGAGCAACTTGTTTTAAAGCGCGGACTGCTAAAAAGAGTGCGGAAGAAGTACCATACATAACAGTTAACAGCCGATAATGTTTGATCTTGCTTTCAGGCGTCTCTCGCCAAAGTATTTTCTGAAAGTTTGTATGTTTGGGAGATATCCAAATCTGTCGATACATCTCGCTATTCCCCGAAATAGGGTATACGTGACACGAAAGCGCAAACAAATCGAATCGATGCGTCGAATACTACTCGAATTTTCGTAGTAGTACTATCAGTCTTGAAAACGTCATGATGGCATATTTCATTAGAAGTTATCTCTTCCATGTGTCCCAAGGGCTGATACTCTCGTATAAAATTCGAGTATTGCTTTTGAATCTCTGAGTTTGATGCAAAATCTAACTCAGTACTGTAATCCTCCATTTGAGATCTGAGGAGTAAATGCAAGACGACCAGCGATAACTTGTCGAAAAATAATTGGAATGGTGTCAGAGAAATTGTTTGTTGCTGGTTGTGTAGGACCGGTTATTGCACTAAAGATCTTATCGGAACCCACCAAAATGTTGATAGGACTACGTTTGTTGAAATTAGGATCAGCAAGTTGATTCGACCATGTCCGTTTGGTTTTTAGACTAGCGATTGTTGAAGAATTAAGCTTATGACGTAGCATTCAATGTCAATAAATTGATCATTAAAACGAAAGTGAAGCTTGAGTGAAACCAATCCATTGGTTACACAGGCAAAAGTCGAAGCTATACCTTTTATAGGAATCCAGGCTGGTTTGCATTTAAGGCCCAAGCGTTGAGCAGCACGTTCAGTTATAATGTCACTTGGGAACCTTTATCGAACAATAGCTGCAAAATTTGAGAAGATCCCTGTTTATCTTGAACCTGAATCGTAGATTCAAGCGAATCTGAAGAACAGTTAATGTTTGGAAGTACAGCGGTGAAAGTTGAAGCAAATGAGAACGAACATATGCTTGAGGTTTGCTGCGAGGTTGCGATGCGCGCGCGAAACAGTTACAAGATTCTAGGCAATTACAACGAGTTTCTATATTAAGAAGTCTATGAGATTGTGGATTAGGGGGTGGCCATGGTGTAGTGATATATGCACAGACTTCTCAATATGCACGGGTCGCGGGTTAGAATCCCGTGCAAAGCAATTCTTTGAAAAATTCTTTTTCTAGCATTTGTATGTAGTTATATGTAAATCCCGTCAGCTCTGACATTAAGGCATAACACTGATGTTGGAGTGATTGCTGGCTGGGCTAAATGTAACGAACTAACAACTAGCACGTACTAAGACCTACTGGTTGAGGATGTACTGGTTCGTCCCGTCCAATTTGACAACCACCTCTGGGAAAAATATCGAAACCAAACACACCTGAGTTTCAAACTACTACACCACTCGCCCGCGCCCTGCAGAGAAGCCAGTAAAAGGGTATTCCTATTACCCTGGTGCGCGCGCGGTATTATAAAAAAAAAGCCAAGAATCACGGCTATTTGCCTCTAACGCGTTAGGTTCACAAAAAATCTCGTCAACTCCGTCAGGTAGTTTAGGAATTTGTTTGAGTCAATTGTAGCCGTGAAAATATCCTTAAATTCTGGCCAATCCTTGTATTCGCCAAAGAACTCAGGAATATTTATTTTTGGTAAATTAACTGAAGTTGTTTTGACTCTTCAGAAGAGGGTGAGTTTAGAAAATCGAGGAATGTTGTTTGCTGACCAAATATTTTTTTAAAAAACTAACGTGTTTGAAATGTCAGGAGCATCTGATGTCTTCCTTTGACGGAGCGCCTTTGTGAATGTAAAATGAATTAAAAAGAATTTTGTTTCATATTCCTCAAACTTAGACTCCGAATCGACAAACTCGGGATCATCATCATCATCATCATCAAAATTTGCAAAGTTGCTTGTTAAGTTCGAGAAAGTCTGACTTCATTGAATTTTGCGAACCGTATTTCAATAAGGGAAATGGGAGTTTCTTGATTAATCGATGCAGCGAATGACTCTGCAAGTGTCAAGCTGCTCTTTCATGTAACCACGTTTTGATTTAATCGCATTCATTTTTCCCGAAAAGGTAAAAAACCGAGCCCAAAAGCACTAAGCACAGTTCAAAATATTGTATAAAAAATGGATTAATGTTTAATGGTTTGCACACAGATATGCGCTTAATTATTTTATCGAAGATTTTACATACTATATACACCAATCACAGTTTCTGCACCATCGAATGTCACTTGCAATGCTTTTGATATCAATTTTACATTTCCTTTTTGTCGTAAATTGTCTTACCACCAAGGTTTTCACGTGAACAATATCCAGGAAAACGTACTAAATCCGGCTAATTGAAGGACCAGTAATGATTTTATTTAATACCGGTTCTTGTTTTTTATAATTTTTAAAAGGCTTGGTTTGCAAAACATTATAATTATTAAATTTATTTGTTCTAATTTTGATGGCAAGATGTTTAGTAGTTGGCGGTCGACAGCAAGAGACCCAAGTAAAGTATGCACTTGCTGCACTGTGCTGTGCGAAAGGCAAGCACAAAGAAGAATAGAAAAGGTTAATACATATGTTTGTATATGATACGTGGCGGCTAAGCCTTTAAGTTAATTCGATAATTTTTAAGTTTAAATATGTATATGCAAATATGTTTACGAAGAAAAAGAAGAATTGAGTTAAATATGTTATGTGTGCGATGTTTTTTTTTTGTGGTTGCGTTACATTTCATAATAACTGGCTTGTCCTCGTTTTATTCGATCTGGTTTGAGTTTACGTTTGTGCGCTTACAATATCTAGGAAAGCACATATTGCAATCTTCTTTTATAGGTAGGCGTTTTTAATCTGTTACCAAATTTAGTAGAGCGTCTTCGTACCTCTTTCCTATATGCATACTGGTGAGCGTGCAGAGGAGAATTTTTTTATGCTTTCATCAACAGCTAAGATTTCGCGAGGAATTTGGGCATTTAAAAAAATATTCTCTAGCATTCGGAATACATGCCTTACTTACCTAAGCGATTACCTTCGATTGTAGTGTTGTCAGCGAAATGGATAAATTTTAGTAATAATTGGAAACGATTACGTGACAAAATTATGTTTATAAAACTGGTTCGTATTTCAAGGGGAAGCGTATTATTTATAATACTCCCATATAGTTACGCCATGAAGTTTCTTTATCTCCAATGTATTTGTATCGCTCTATTTCTTTATCCGAGATCCAAGAGTTTGGTATACCATAAGTACTCGTATGATGAATACATATGTAGATTTCACTAAACATCCACCCCTCTTGGACGGATGTAGATCTTTCAACGCAAATACGAAATTTAATTAGCTTCATTGTTTTACTTTGTGTTATTATATTTGATGTTTTTATGCACAATTCGCCCAAGACTCTAGCATAGAGGAGGAACATTGTCATAAATCATGCGTATTATATCACATAGTTTAAGCGTCGAATTCGAAGTCTTCCATTTAGTTCTCTACTGCAAACTTTAAAGATATTCGCTTGACCAGCGCTTCCAAAATTATTGAAAATACCACTGAAGTTTTTGGTGACGGCTTAGTGAATTTTATTTCTAAACTTAGAGAAAAATGGCTTGGAGTTAACGCATTAGAATTCGACGGGTTCTCCGCGGCGTAATGGGCGTGAATTTAATATAGACTTAATTTGAATGGCTAATTATTTAGTTCTTCAAATGTTAACGTTACGCAATGCAGGATCTGCTTCGTATGGAATTTAACATATTTTACTACCGCATCTCACAGGCCGTCGAAATGAGTTGATCGCTGTGGAATCGTTTTGTAATATATAAAATATAATGTTGTCAGCAGCACAATTGCGCACTATCTCGTTGTGATTCTTAGTGGCATTATCACTATAAATTATAAAATGGTATCCAAGGTGAGCTTTAAATCTCTTCAGTGCCACAGTTGAGAGCTCTTCGACAATTTCTACATGCACCGCTCTTCTTAGTCCAATAGATCATCTTCTTAAACTGATTTCATTTATGAAGCTGCAGACCGCTCTAACCGATGAATAGAAATCATTTTTACTGGAGCTTCTCTTGACCTTGAGCACAGAAGTTTGACTACCATGCTTCCATCATTTGTTATATAGGGTTATTCATCTCAAGGTTTGATTTATAATATAAAATCAAACACATAAATTTGGATATGAACCTTAAATTTTTAATATCTGTTAAAAGAACAATTCATGGCATATATTCCTGAAAATAATAACATGTAAATGTTGGCCACGACTTGGTCTGACGTGGTCCATACGGAAGGTACAATTTTGGACGACTCGTTCGAGCACAGCGACTGGTGTCTCGCAGATTACACGAGTAATGTTGGCTTCCAAAACGTCAATCGTAGCTGGCTTATTCCTGAAGACCTGAGACTTTGCATATCCCCAGAGAAAATAGTCCAAAGGTGTGATATCGCACGATCTAGGCAGCCTATTTACCGTAGCAAAACTTGAAATTAAGTGCTCACCAAAATGATTTCTCAACAAGTCCATTGTTTCACGCGCTGAATGGCTCGTAGCGCCGTCTTGTTGAAACCAGAGCTCACCGAGACCATATGCTTGAATTTCAGGAAGCACGTAGTCCGTTAACATGGTGCAATGATTTCACCAGCCAAATTCAAGTGGCCTGGCTTAAATTCTTGCACAAGTTGAATTTTGTACGCTTTTAGGCCGAGATCCTCACGTAAAATACGCCAAATTGTTGAATACGCCAAGCCAAGCTGCTAAGAACGACGACGAATCGATTCGCACGGTCTTCGCGTACAATCTCAGCTACAGCTGCTATAGTATCTTCACAACGTGCAAATGTAAACTGGGACTCAAATTTGTAAATAGTATTGGCAATAGTGGCACGAAAACATTTTTTACAGAACACTGTGAAACACAACACTGTGTTGTGGTATAAGTCTTTTAATGAAAATTTGCCAAACGATATTGAATAAAAATGATAAAGCAATTTGACAGGAATCATGCGTGATCTGTCAAAAAGTCTTTTGAAAATCAAACCTCATAATGAATCACCCTATATATGGAAAACGTTATAGCAAGTAATTGTGAGCAAATGAAAAAATAGAGCTCCCCTGTATCGATATGTTCACAGTTACAATACCACCAGAGAAATCTAAAACTTAATAGGAATCCAAATAGGATTGTTCATTTCGGTAACCAAAACGCTTTTTACTATTTTGCTGGCTGGATTCTTATAAAATTCCGTACAAAACACTAGTGTAAATTGGAATAAGAATATGTACTAGGTACATCTTCCATATTTATAGACCTTAATGAATTTGAAAATGGACATCTTATAAAGCCTCCCCAAAATCGCATTCATAAACGATTTCTGTAGAAGCTGCATGGACGGGGAGGAAGAGGAGACAATCCTCCACATTCTCTATACATGTCCAGCTCTCTCCCAGAGAAGAAGACTCCACTTAGAAACTTTTTCTACAATGATTTAAACGATGTAAGCAATATAGACGTTAACAGTCTTCTGCGCTTTTTCATAAGCACAAAATGGTGGACTAAGTGGATTGGTCCCTTCCAATCTTACTTATTTACCTACCTAAATAAATAAAATAATTGTTTAATAAGAGCAATCCGACGCGATCGAAGAGCTTCCATTTTCCTCTCAAATTTCTTGTCAGGCAATGAAGTTAATTGGATGTGAGGTTTTAACTCTTCTGAAAAAAAACTGTGTGGTGCAAACGTTGGGAACAGTTGGTGTTAGGCGAATAAAATTCCAAATACCCAGTTGATATACTTTTATTTTCTAAGAAAGAATTTGATAATTAAATTGAAATATATATGTACAGAACTTACGGTTTTCCTAACCTCGTCCCAACAGCGAACGCCACAACTATGTCTGAATCTTCTCAAATGTTGAATCTCTATGTCGAATATGTCAACAGAAAAAAAAGAGAAAGAGACAACTAGTTGTACGAAAATGTATGTGGGGCGCATTCAGTACATGGAAGTGTTTCGTTCGCTGTTGGGTTGAGTTCACACTGAAAATATTAAAAGACCGAATCGCTGACAAACTGATATCACGTCGAGGTCACCAATGCTTGCGTGATTGTTAATATTTGGTAATTTTTTGAAATTACAATAGAATTGAAAAAAACATCAGATCAAACAAAACTTGTAATATTTTATTATGCGTAGAAATGGTCTACGAAGTGTGACCTCAAAGACGATGGCAAAAGAAAGAGAAAATTGATTGTAATTGATATACGTAACATATTTTAGTACAATAGGAAATATTTTAGTTTATTGGAATGTTTTAGTGTACTGGATTCTCATTAATTAATTTGTTCAGTAGTAATCCTATCCGGTTATGAACAGTATTATTGTATTAATAAGATATAATTTTCTTAATTCCTTTTCGAATTGAACAATATATGAACAAAAGATAGGTATTAATCAAATTTGGTTAAAAATTAAATAGATTTCACTGAACACATATCAAGGGTCACTTTTCTGAATTGCCGTGTTTTTTCATATGTAAAAATATAGCTTTATATGAAAAGTAACCTGTTGAACAAAACAGCAGTAATTAATAATAGTATAACAAGTTATTGCTATTTGATATCTGTTTTTATTTAAATTGTTTATATCACCAATGATGCAGTCCCTCCTTGAAAATTATCCACATAGCAAAATTTAAGCGGTATAATCGAACATGCTTATTGCGCGCTTCTGCTACTTTTTCGGGTAACTATACGATTGATAGAAGGGCGCTTTCGATAACTTCAGATTTATTTAGAAGATTTTGTGCATGGTTGGATGCTTCGGCTGTCATAGATATAGCCTTATCGTGTAGAAATATATCAAATTTTGAAGTATTTATTCTGCATGTAGTTCTGTGATAGTATGACTTTTAATCTTAAAATTAATTGCACTTCAACACCTTCCTTTTTGACAACTTCTTCTGGTTCCTTGACAAATCTTCGGCAACATCCTATTGTCGTCATTTGAATTGTCTAAACCAAGTTTCGGGACATCCAATATGAGGCCTAGTTTGGTTGTAAAAAAGGTGTTGGATTTTGCCAAATAATTTTTTTTTGTCGAACTGCAAAATAATCTCAACGGTACAAGTTGTACAAGCATCCAAATTAGATTGAAAATTACTTTTGTTCATATTGAATTTGCTGTGAACCATTACATCCCATTACCTTTACTTTTTTTTTTGGCAACTAAAATCACGTAAGATGAGGGGTTACTTACATAGAATACAAACAACATGTTCAATTACACTAATAATTAAGTTTCCTCATTAAAATGTTGTATTCCACCCATGGAGCGCAATAACCACTGAGCTCGAAAATTTTTTTATCTCTCTGTGTCCCATTATCTTAAAACTTAAATAGATTTAAGCATTTTAAATGTAGTCTCTACAAACCTGAGTTTTAAGTTCTTAATAATATTAAAAAAAAAAAGACCAGATGTAGAGTTGCAACAAGTACTGGGTGCTGTGACTCTAAGATCAGTAAGAGATTTTAGATCGGCCTCGACACATACCAAGTGTTTAGCTATTAACCTCAACACAGGTTCTGTTTTGGTATAACACTACTAATGTGAATAAGCGATGGCTAAATGTATCTTGGCTCCCATGGAAATAGTGGCATCCCGTTAACTTAAGTAAGTCAATTGTCAGGCGTTCACGCAAAACTCCAGAAACATTTGTAGTAGTATGCGGGGTGAAGGTCATTTTTGTATTTCTGTATTTTATTTCTATTCTATTTTTTATTTCTGTAGGTACTGCTCAAATCGTGACTGATGCGTTTGTGTGCCGCTCCGTCGCCAATTCCTGTCGATAGAGACATAGACCTGGTTATGTAATGAAAATATTTTTGAATTTGTGGAATGCTATTTTTTGTTGTACACCCTACACAAACGTGGTCAGGCATAAATTTTCGAATGTAACCGATCAGAATTGAAAGGCTTTACACCGTTCGCTTCGTTTTTGGTTAAGGAGACGTCATCATTGCTTTTGTTTTTACTTCAGGTGTTCTCGATTGCAAGTCGCAGGTTAGAAGAAGAAATCGCCACCTACTCCATTTAAATTGTACCTCATAGCAACATCCAATATCTAGATAGGTTGAGATACTCAAGTTCACATGTATTTTTTTTTTTAAATTATAACCTCGTCTTTCTGCAATTTAATCGTTATTCTTGGCCGAATTTCTTTTCCAACTACTATAGGTATATAACGGTTTTTTTCATGTACAATAGTATTATTCAAAGTACTGCCCATCTGAAGCTATGACTTTTTCCCATCTTTCTGGCAATTTGTGGATCCCATCCCAAAAGAACTGCGCCGGCTTGGCAGCCAGAAATGAATCAAGCCAATTTTTGATATTCTGCTCTGATGTGAACCGTATTTCAGTGAGTGCGTTCTGCATCGATCGGAACAAATGGTAGTCAGAAGGAGCAAGGTCTGGGCTATAAGGCGGGTGGGGTAAGACTTCCCATCCACTGCTTTCCAAATAGTTCTTAACCAGAATAGTTTCGTGTCTGGTCGCATATTCCGGGCGTTTTTCGTCTACTGCTCTCTTTAAACGGATTAATTGTGTTCGGTAGCGTTGTCCATTGATGGTTTCACCTGGTTTTAGCAGCTTATAATACAGCACACTTATCTGATCCCACCAAATACAGAGCATTACCTTAGCGCCATGGATATTCGGCTTTGCCGTTGGTTTGGCTGGTTGGCCGGGTTTCACATATGATTTTTTGCGCTTGGGGTTGTCGTAATGGATCCATTTTTCATCACCAGTAACAATCCGATGCAAAAATGACTTCCTTTTGTGGCGTTCCAGCAGCATTTCGGACATGCAAAACCGCCTTTCGATGTCTCTCGACTTGTGTTCATGTGGAACCCAATTTCCTTGCTTTTGAATATATCCAGCAGCTTTTAAACGTTTTGACATGGCTGCTTGAGTGACACCCAAAGATTCTGCGAGCTCTTCTTGTGTTTGGCAACAATCTTCATAGAGTAATGCTTCCAGTTCTTCATATTCAAACTTTTTTGGCTGCCCAGGACGTCCATCGTTCTCCAAGCCAAAATCACCACTTTTAAATTGTGAAAACCACTTTTGGCACGTTCGCTCAGCTAGCGCATGTTCATCATAAACTTTCACCAAAATACGATGACTTTCGGCAGCAGTTTTCTTCATATTAAAGTAATGAAGAAGAACTCCCCGCAAAAACACTTTTTCAGACACAAAGTTCGACATATTTGAGTGAAAAAAAATTATTGTTGTTTACGCTTCAAATAAATGACATATACTGAAATGACGTACAATGACTTTCCAACGCATGTTCCAATGGAATAATACAAGTTACGTAATCTCTTATCAAACCGCTAATTTAGTTATAGACCCAATATATAAGTTGGAGAAAGAATGTTCGGGGTGTTTGTCTCGTCTAACAATTCGCATAATAGCGATACTGCAGGCTTCTTAGACAAAGTGTCGAATTTCGACTTTCTTAAAGCCTCATCTCGATGTACTCGTCGTACCGAATTGCAGTTATAGCTCTGCGTGTGTCAACATCAGACCTTCTACCACGAACTTTTTCCGGCCTTTCGTTGTAACTTTGTTCAAGGCATAATTTACATATATATTGTTGTTTCCATTTCTTTTAGTGCAGTTGTTTATTTTGTGTCCAAACTCATTGCATGTAAAAAACTTTGGCTACATTTCTTTTCAATTACGATTTCTGTGGCCCATTTTTCCACAATTGTAACATCGCTATTTTTATTTTGAGCTCGTAATTAGCTAGATTCTCTTTAAACTCATTCATGGAATTAGCTCCATAGAACAGCATCTTCTTGTTGGGCTTATCCTCTAGCATATCGCTAACATACTAAATCTTTTCCTCCTGTAGAACCCTCGCCCTCAATTCAGGCATAACGAACAAATAGTCTTGCAGTGTTTCATCTTTATTCTGCCTGCGGTTGATCATATCAGTTGTGTATGTCTGCAGTTAAGATGACTTCGCTGAATTCTGTTATCAATATTATTTTTATATTAACCCAATTTACCAACCTAGGTAGAGCGCGCAGAGCTGTTTTTGCTGAATCCGTCAAATGCCGCTTGGCATAAAGGACTTCCTGCATGTCTCCTCAAGAAAATATCTCCGCATCAGATTCAAGATCCTTTATGCATATTCCAAAAGGGTAATCGTTGCTGTCTGCAAACATTGGAACTGTATTAAGTACATTCTCATAACTTGTCGAACATTTGCTTCTAAGTTTCTCGAGTTCTGTACGTAAGAGCGTTATCTCCACCACTGCTACGGTGCTTCTTCTCTTATTTTCTCTGGAGTTTGTTGGTCAGGCAGAGTTTGGTTTGCCAACTCTGTTTTTCTTTTTGAAAAGTCCCTCATTATTCAGTTTGTACACAATGAAGGTGAAGGAAAATCAGTGAGGTGGAAAATAGAAATACCGAAGTACGTTAATCATAAATGTTTGCAAGTTATATTGAATACGAAATAGAAAACTCGGCAGAGCATTCCATAAGCTAGTTATACGGCTTAGGAACAAATCACGATTTTTCAGAGTACGTCCGAAAATGGGCTTGAGTTTATACTGATGAGCATTCTTAGCGAGATGGGTGTTATGATTGAAGGTTTGAAGGGGTGAAATGGTACTGGCGATTTCTATGGAGCACTGGTGGTGGAAATAGCGATAAAACAAGGTGAGACAGGAGACATTACGTCGATGTTTAAGATTGTCAATTGATTGACTGATCTTAGTATCACCTATGATTTTTATCACACGGATTTGAATCCTATCTAGCAGGTGCAGATAGGGCACTTGACCAGATGTGGGCATTTTACACCAATTTTGGATGGATGAATGCCTTATATGTTGAGTCCAGATCAAAGGGGGTGAAATATTTCTAACATCATATTAACCTAGATATTTCGCAGCATTTTTGGCGACATCGAATATGTGGTCATTCAAACGTAGGTTATCACTGACGCACATACCGAGAATGGAAAACTTTTCGATTTCGACAATGTAAGTGCCATGATTTGGTATTTAAATTTCGCTCTGTGTATAGTTCCCTAATAGGTTATGCTGTTAAAATGGGAATTTAATGAGCTTAACATACGCTGCCGTTCCCCTTTTACCCCTTTTTTTCGTGAATGTGTAGCTTCAAGTGTAGGTTGAATGTGTTAAGTGTTAGTTGAGCCCCCAGTTCTAGCGATTCAGAGAGGAATTTTCATAAAAAACGCAAACACGTAGGATTAGTATAAACATATAAATGTTTAGTTCAGAAAACTAACAGAAAACACATATAAATCGGTTTTTGGGTTTTTGCAAATCGTCCTAATGTATTGTCTCTCTTCTGATCAGCTTGATAGATCATCTTCCTTTTCTTCTTGATCGTCGTCTTTTCCGGCCTTTTTCTTATTTTTTCTTTTTTTCAGTTTTTTTTTTTTTTTTTTTTGCAGTTTTAAATATAGCCAGTCTGTATCGGCTTAGTGTGATGTTGCAAACCTAATTAGATTTTTAGTGAAGAGTATTTTATGGAGCTATTAAGTTGATTTACATAAATTGAAAATAAGAGAGGTCCAATAATTAAGTCTGTTCGCAAGGCTACTAGTTGGAAGGAAGTCAGATAACTTTCTATTTATTTAGACTGCTTGTTTCTAAAAAAACAACTGAGGAAGTTTGTCTCACAAAACACGGTGGCCCACAGAGTCAAATGCTTAAAGGGGTCAAGCTGCACTAACAAACTTAAATTTCCGTTATCCATCGCTTGCCTTAAATATTCGGTTATTAATGCTGTGATTTTCACGAAAGCAAAGTTGTTTGCAATTTAATAAATTGTTGTTTGCTGTTAAATTTTTAATTTATTTTTGTAAGATTTTGTAAAGTTCTTAGAGTAGAGATGACAAACATTTTTATCAGAAGGACACACTTGCTGGTGCCGTAAAGTAGTGAAACAAAGATAATAGAATAAAAACCTAGTCCTACTTTGTTAGGTTAGCATACGGACATGAGCCAACAACTTATTGTAGTGATTTAGATATTTTAATACTCAAAGGAGTCCTCCGACAGCAACTGCATTCGTCATTTGCACCGTAACTTTTCCTTTCCTATATTTCTTTTGGAATATTCCCTATCTTATATTCTCATTTCAACTCATTACAACTAGGTATTTAACGGTTTATACAAATTATGTTTTTTCTTCAAGAAGTACTTGTTTCTATATTATAATATTTTTACATCTGATTTCTCTGATTTACCCGCATGTAGGGGGGGTCATAGAGATTAATCTGCAAAGAGCGCTTGGTATTATATTTGAGTACTGCAAACACTGGAAAGTCAAAATTAATGCTGAGAAAACTCAATTAATTTTTTTTACGACAAAAAGAAAGAATTGTTTTTTACCTAGCAAAAATTTATTGCTTGATATTACAGAAATCAATTGGGTCGAAACAGTTAAGTATCTTGGAGTTAGCTTAGACAAAACATAAAAGTTTAAAACCCTCACTGCTAACATAAATAATAAAAGTAACATTGCCACCGAAATGCTATACCTTCTGATAAATCGGAAATCATTAAAAATCATTAAAATTATCATATTTAAAGTTGTATTTCAAGCTATGATTTTATACGCGTCACCTGTGTGGGGTAATTGTGCTCAGATGCATATAAAGAAACTACAAATTGCACAAAATAGAGTTCTGAAAATAATATTTAATCTTCCATGGTTTTATTCAACCCTCGAACTCCATGAAAAAGCCAGAGTGGTTCCTTTTGCAAAAAAAAGTTGAAATTGTCAATAAAAAATTTTTTCATTATCTTGTTTTTCAAAAACATGTTTGTATAACTATTAATTTATTTATTTGTTTATTTATCTATTTATTTATTTATTATTCATTTATTTACTTATTTATTTATTTAATTACTTATTTATTTATTTATATATTTATTTAATTGTTCATATTATGCTATGTTCTAATTTGCAGATGTGTTGCTATTAATGTTAATTTGTATTTCTTATTCATTTTCTCTCTGGGAAATTACTTAAGTTGAAATTACTTAAGTTGAAATGTTTTTTTTTTTTTGTTTTTTTTTCTTCTTCTTATGAAAGTTTTTGTTAATTGTTTTCCTTTAAATCAACAAACTTTTGTTTTCAGCAATCACAAATGCTTTATTAAATATCTATTTTCCAGTAGTAAGATGTAAATTTCATATCTCTGTTCAAGCTGTGCTATATACAAAAAAATGTAAACCAAATATGTTGTTTACCAATTCAATAAATACCTATCTATCTAAGCCGTCAAAGCGAACTCTCTCATGATACATATGATTAGGGTAGTAAGCCCCGGAAATCAGGTTGTTCGACGAGGTCATTGCTCTTGCAACGTGTTTTCGGGTTAACTTAATGTCGAAACTATCCACTCTTATTAGGTTTGCCCTATTGTGCAACACGTCATTACAATAGAATTTAATGTACTCAAATTCTGGTATTCTGTATAAGCGAAGACAAGCCCTCTCAAATACCAGAATAATTTCCAATAAACTTGCTCTCACGTTGAATCAAACGGGATATCCAAATACAAGCATAGGCCGGATAAGGACCAAGTAACAGATTACCTTCTTCCTCGCATCAAGTTGACTGTTATAAAACAGTCTCTTTGTAAGGGCAAAAGCAATTCTGGTACTTGCCAGAGCAATATCTATATGTTTGTTAAAATATAGATATTGGTCTAGCTAAATCCCAAGGTATCTGATTACATTTCGACAGGCAAGTGGCTGTCCATGTTGTCCGACGATAGAAAGCTTTCGCTGGGCCTCAAGGGATACAATTGGCGAAAGTACGCTATTAAGTCGTCTGCGTAAGCTTTGGCATGGTGATGTGAGCCCCTCAGATCACTTATGTAAGATGTTATCAACATCACCAGTTCACTGGTTCTTGCCTTTGTTCCACTGGATATCAGAAACCAGTTTTGACGCTGCATGAATGATATCATGCCGCGCCTTGAAACCGAATTGATTATCGGGAACTATATTTTTGTCTTCAACCCACTTAGTCAGGACTTGATCACCTTCTCGAACACCTTAAAGATATTTGGAACAAGACTGATCGACCGGAGATTCACCGGATTGGAATTATCTTTATCCCTTTTGGGGATGGGATGGTATAAATGTCCACCACTTTTATTGGGAGATGTCGATGCATAATATATGGTTTTTCATCAGTTCTTACTTCTAAGTGATCCGAAGATCTTCCTTCGAAATAAACGGGGTAGTACCCTATCGTCAGCAATAACATTATTTGCCATATTCTCGTCACTGAACTAGGTGAAACCCGAGCTCACGAATCGCCAGTTCACTTTTTCATGTCGAAGGTAGAAATTGTGCACAAGGACTCAACTTTTCAGGTGGTGGTTTGGGCCAATAATGTCATTCGCCTTGTACACTTCCTGGAAAGTCGCTCTTATAGCCTCTACCTTCTCCTGCGGATCTTCGATCACAAAGATGTTATCAACATTAACGGCCTCAATTGGATCGATGCTTGCTGCTAAAAGTATGTTTTCTTTGTCTGTCGTTTTTAAGACACGAAAGGTCGTTTTGATCTTTCTTCTGAAATATTTTATTTATTTGTGGGAACATATTCGAGATGCTGGTGTTTCCAGCGGGATTTGATTGATTCGTTTTATTGTCTCATCCATTAGTCTTAGATATCTGTCAATCTTCTCGCTTGCCAGATTTCAATTGGACGGTGGGTAGAGCGAACTCGAGGAGATTGCTTTTGTCAGTATTCTTGAGAAGTATGTCCAACGCACCCTACTATAATTGTAGGAATGCCTTTGAACAAACTCTTCCAATTCCGCAGTTTCGTTGGGAACATTTACTATATTTCGGTGCTGAGACGGCAATGGTCACTGTCATACATGAAAGTGCATAGACAGTTTGTAGTTTGTTGGCAAGTGCACGTCAGTTGTATTCGTGCGGCCGAGTCGATACATTATACTGTGTTGACCTCACCAATTAAATAGTAGGTTCCTTCTAGTATTTGGTGGATTATTTCCCCAATCACTATGTTTGGCATTGAAATCTCCACCTATAAAATAATTATCTTACAATTTCAGCATCAGGAGTCGAAAAAGTGTCTCTGAGATGAATAAGGTGGATTGAGTAGTCTTAGGTGCATAAACAGACACCATGTATAACCGACATATACACGACATAAAACACAGTCCTTTTCTTATAAAGATCCCAACGCCTCCTTCTTGAATTGAATTGGGTCGGTTTTTTCGTACTATTTTATATTTTCAGTGCCTCATTTTGTATTTTTTTGTAAGCTTAGTTTTGCTAACAAAAAGCACATCAGGGGTTTTGTCTTTAAGCAACTTAAATAGTGCGGCTCTTCATTCGAACATAATCAGTGACCCCTTCAGGGTTTGCTCCTTACCTAGACCACATTCCTCGGAGTGATAGTTCTGCCCAAACCTTTGACAGCGAAAACCGTTTACAACTTGGTATTCTAGGACTAGGTATTGTTATTGGGTCTGCTTTTGATCTAGCTGCGTTTGCTGTTGGAATTGCTCTTGCTCTTGGGGCGTTGAATGCGCCCCTTCCCTCACTCCACTAGGCATCATTTCAGTGGAATTAGGAAGGCAGGGACAATGTACCCACTTAGAAATCGGCCTAAGCTTCTCTTCGTCTTTGGTTCTGCCACTACTGCTGTTTGGCTTGAACCACTTAAAGCCTCGCCTGATTTTTCAACAGATCCCGCTATTGGCCTAGGGAACTGCTTTCCACAATCCATCGCGTTATATTATAGTAAACAAAAGTAAGTAATACTTTTTTTTTTTTTAAATAAAAATGAAAGAACAAAAAAAAAACCTTTTTTATTCAAACTCGGAGTTGAACCCACGACCTTTATCTTTTTAAGCGCACGCACTACCTCTATGCTCATTGGAACCTACGTGGACTTAGCCAAATGTCTTACTAAAGTGAATCATTGCTCATTTATAAGCCGAAACACATCTTATCTCCCCGGAGGTCTATGAACGACTGGCAAATAAGATAAGTATGTGTGGGTTATAGTATTAACCGGTGTTAAATTAAACATACTTATATTCGTATTAGTAAACAAGCTTTGGTCTTCCAGAAGGTTGCTTTTAAAACCACATCATGGGAGAGATTAGGTGAGATTATTACTCATATTAAGTTATCTGTTTGTTAAGGTTGAAATGAAAATATTCCGGTTTGGTCTATAAAATGTGCTGCTAAGTAGTTTACTTTAGGTATCAGTCGAAGAACATCTAAACTTACGCTTTATGCATTCAGTTAATTTAATTGCTACACTTATACCGACACGACCTATTCCATTTGCTGTATCCACTAAGGCGCACGCTCTGGTGTCAAAATCGTTATCGTCATCATAATTATCCAACTAGGTCTAGGTAACACAGATAACGTCAATATCTGATCTCTCAAATAGATCACGAACCTCGTCAATTTTCATGAGCAGAAACTCGTACATTAAAATGACAAATTTGAAATTAATTTTGTTGACTTCATAAATTTTAAACTATTATCATCTCTTTATATCATCTTTATATCTTTAAAATATTGACAAAGTTAAAAATGTATTAATGTTGACAAAAGTAATTCAACTTTAAATCAATGAAATACAACAAAACCTAAGCATAAGGAAATGAGTGATCCTATCAAAAAAGGCGGAACTATTTGATCCCTAACTGGTACTCGTATATCCTAGTAAAAGCAAAATTACTTTGAAAGGGACTAATTAAGTGCGAAACAAAGTATTATGGACCAAATATAACTCGAAGAAATCTCTAAAGAGTGGACAGACTTCAGAAGTAAATTGCTGTCTATAGAAAAAGTTAACAAAGTTTAACGGAATTAGTGATAGCCAAGAACGATGAACGTCGGAACGAGATTTTAATGTTTGAATTCACGTGATAGTTATTGCCAAGAAACGTGAAAGTACAGTGGATTGCACATCAGAAAAAGCTCTCAGAAATCAGGGAACAACTTATCTGGTGGACGGATCAAGATAGTTAAGCAGACCCAGGAACTTCCTTTACCGATAATAAGCAATATAACACGGACTTATAAGAAATCAAAATATTAATAAGGTTAGCGACATTTAAAAGGGAAGGGAAAATAGCTGTCTTATACAAATATTGCTATCACAACACAGCATACTTAGACGATACTGCAAATGATTTATTTGCAACACGCAAATGTTGATACATAGGTAAGGGTGATACAATCTTTCGAGTTACGAACTTCTTGGGTGAAAAGAAAAATTCTGCAGCGCGCAATTGATGTGATGTGCTACAGCACTGGCTATCATCTGGTTGACAAGTCTCAGCGCTTACTCTACCATCAACCACTGAATACCCGACGCAATAAATAGCCACGCGGCTTTAGCTTTTGCTAAAGTTCTTATACGCAGAATTTTCAAGATAGGATAGACATAATGACGAATCGCTAATTGGGGTTCTTTTCAACACAAGTTGCTATAGGTGCGATATTTTCTTCCGAATGTACTGCTCTCAGTCTACATGATGAAATTTTTCAATAATTCAGTAAATAAATCAATCAGGTGGTCGATCGACTGAGTCGAACTGCAACGAACTTCAGATTGCAATAATTTTCAAACCGTTCACCGTTCATGACAATGAGTTCAAATTTTGACACATCACAGATAATTTTATTATTTACAAAAATTTTAAACGATTTGCTTCTAAGTTGTGCTGAAATGGAATTCAAACGTGATATTGTGATTGCTTTATATTTGGCTGGAAAACCACAAGTAGCTATCGTTAGAGCCCTCCAGAACCTCAACGTGAATAAATCATTTGTGTCTCGAACCATAGCTCGTTACCGTGATACTGGCAGCGTTGCAAAACCATGGAGGTGGTCATAAAAAAACAGCAGCATCGACAGAAATGGTTCGGAAAGTGAAGGATCAAAGTGAGAGAAATCCGCGTCGAAGTGGAAGAAAAATGGCTCGTGAGCTCAACATATTGTTAGAACGGATGCAACACATACTGAAAAATGAGCTTGGGCTCAAGACATTGAAGTTCCAAAAAAACACACGATCTTACACCGCAACAGAAAAAAGTTAGAGTCGAAAGGAATTGCTATGAAGGAGTTGCTTCGCTTGCACGAAAGTGTTGAGTTGCCGAATTTGGTTTTTTCCGATGAGTCGCCATTTGTTATAGAGCAATATGTCAACAAACAAAATGCCCGAGTTTCCTTGCCAGAGAGGTCCTTTGAAAATTTACACCTTCGGACGGCCACCAGAAAGCAGGCAGCACCGACAGTGATGATTTGGGCCGAAATGGTCGCTTTCCGCTCGTATTTTTGGACCGTGGCGGCAAAATTAATGCGATCGTAACTGTCTTACAGAGAGTATTAAAGCCTTTGGCAAACAATCATTTCAGTCGGAGACTGTGGACATTTCAACAAGACTCGGCACCGTCTCACAAAGCGCGCGTCAACCAAGATTGGTTAAAAAACAATGTTCCACTTTTCATTTCTTCGACACAATGGATTACAAATTCTCCGGATGCAAATCCGTTGGATTTCTCTGTCTGTGGTATTTTGAAAGCGAAGGTTAGCGATAAAAAATATCAAAGTTTGGACCACCTCAAACAAGCACTTCGCCTGGAATGGCCCAAAATACCGCACAGCAACTTGCGTGCATCGTGCGATGCTTTCTTCGGCCGTCTCAAGGCCATTATTCGCGCCAATGTTGAAAAATTGAAAACTACTGATACTATTTGAAAACTGATGTATTTTCCAACATTTTTTGTTTGGCACAATAAAATTTGTTAAAAAATAAAAAGATTATTGCATTTTAAAAAGTTGCAGTTCGAGTCAGTCACCCCCTATATTGAAAACAAATTAAGGTAAACGTCTTATGTGACAATTAATTTGATATTTAATCCTGGTACTGCAAAGAAACACCCTTTATATGTGGAACTGGTGTATGAGTTGTGCCATTGAATATGTACTATATCTTCATACTATCAAGTAGAGTAAGAATATAATTTCCGGTATATTTCCCTAACATCTTCTGAGTTGAGATATGATTTTTACTCCAAGCTTTTACCGTATTTTCTATATCAAGGACAACTCTTTTGAAGAGGTTTAAAAACAATGTATTGTATAATAACCCTCACTTTTTGCCATTGTTATACCTAGTATTTACAAATATAAAACGTCAGGTCATTTCATCACAAGTTAGCAGTTTTCATAATACGACCCAACTTATTCAAACAGGTAAAACATTAAATTAAAAATTGTTAAACATTTTAGGAAAAAAAAGACAAATATGCAGTCACATTTTTATTTTTGTTTTTTCCTTAAACCCTGTATCATTGCAATTTTTCAAACTACAAACCATTGCTTTATATACATACCTTCTTTTTAAACTTTCGCAGATGCCTCTTAAATCCTATGGTTTTATTTCTGATGAGCAGACAATGTCGTTTTTCAGTCCTCATAAACAAGTCCATTAGGATCAAATAAAGAAATCTTGGAGGCCACAGAATGGCTCCACCGCTTCCAATCCACGAATTTTTATATATGTAATCTAACTGATCTCTATATAACTACATGGCCATAGGGAGAGGGAGAGGGCCTTTCTGCTGGTACACAATGGTATATTACCTAATAGTTCTCGTAATTTTTTCGCAAAAACTTCATGTAGAGATTCGAATTAAACCTTGGAGGAAATTGATAAGTCCGATTAGCTTATTGTCTAATATGCGTGCACACATTTTAATGTTGACCTTCTCTGAGAAGCTCTGTATTTCATGGAGAGTTATTTGATATTAATATTTGATATTTCACTCTACAGTTATCCAAGATTTTGGGTGTACAATTGTGCCGTACGGAGTCGACCGTCGACAGGTACACACGTTAACCAGTGCAAGCGTAAATTCTTTTCTATTATTCTTCTCGTGTATTGTGCAAAAAAAAAAAAAAAAAAAACACCACCTACACTACTTCGAATTAATACTATAATAACATAAATCACCGCGTGTCAAATAAAAAAGAAAAAAAAATAGCAGTGTACAAGGGTAAAAGAAAATATTGCACAGTGCTGGTATACCGCCTCTTTCGCTCCTGTTGAAGTTCTGTTGCTTGCACTTGGTCACCGCTGTTACAGTATATATTATACAGTACGGCAGTGACTAAGTCTATGTAAAAACTAATGGATAACGAGTTGTGAGTGTGGATTTTTTTAGTGCACAATTTTCTGTTGATGTAAGGGCGTAATACCTGCATCAATGTGATTCGCTAATCCAACGTCAACGTCATCGGCTAATGTCCACGTATGTCCACGACTATAAATACAAACCAGCATACAACCAATTTGCATCATAAGCGCATATATGAGCGTATTTTGCCTGGCCACTACTTTGTGTGACAAAATTCAATACTTCCTGCAATTAATGTATATGTAATAAAAAAGGATTCAATTCAAATATACATTTTTTACGAAAAGTGTTAGGTAAAAAACATATATTCTGACTATTTTTTGCGAATATAAATGCACAAAAATGTAATTTTTAATCTAGTTTTAGAAAAAAGCCTTTGCAAGGAGTAGAAGTAAGAAAACACTGAATTTGTTGAAGTTTTGCATAGGACCATATACACAATATTAAAAGAACAAGAGAAAAACTGGAACAGTACAATCACCCAACAAGAAAATTCCTCATCGGCACTGAATCATTGGATTAGATGACTTCGACTTTGCATTCATCAAAAGGATGATCTGCTCCTACCGCCAATTTGAAAGTAACATTGAGCGCCCTTAGGGAACAAATCCGACAAGAACTGGAAATTAGGATAAGCAAGACATCCTTTTGGAGGGAAATGAAATCGGAAGACAATAGCAAAATAAGGATAGAAGAAAGTTATTTAAACTATTAACTGAGTTGGGATACCTTCCCCGAGAAAATTGTTATTAAATCCGGCGAAGATTTATCAACTAAAATTGAAAGCGACGGCGAGGATGATGATATCACTGATGACGATTATGTGCATTGATCTTGAAAAAAATAAGTGCTGGATCACACAACACAGTTTATTCATATTTTAAGTCAAACTCATATTAGCAATACATTATTTCTTCTTTTCAACACAATAATTGTGAAGAGAGAGCTTTCCATAAAATCGTCATTGCCAACTCAACTAAAAAAATATACAACGGACACTCCTTCTCTGCATGAAAATTGCACGTCCCTGCTGTTCGGCTGCAGAATGGTAAATCCAGCGTATGTTAAGTTAATTAAATTCCGATATTAATAGTATGGAAGTTTTAAATGAAACACGAGAGAAGCAATAGTACACGACAGCTTTATTTAATGGTTGAAAAAATCAAGTGAAGATATAAAATATGGTGGCAATAATACAAAATGGCAGTAGTAAAAAAAATATTTAAAGTGTTGCTATTAATAAGATATTTTTAACATGCCCCTTCAACGCTTAAAAATTTAATTTTATTTTAAATGACAAAAAAAAAAACTTATTCAAAACTAAAAAGGGAATTCATAAAAATTATCGAAATAATTCTAAAACTGTTAACTCAATCAAAGTTAATTCAATTAAAGTTTGGAGATAGATTGTAATCCAATAAATTTGAAAAGCAATAATGATGCTTATGGTAGATACGGTTGTACGCTTAGTTAGATTATCAGCTATAATTTTGTATTGTGGAAGACTTCAAGGTATTTGTCCAATCGGCAATTGCCTCATGAATGTAGTGGTATCAGGTATAAAGATGTTTGGAACGCGAACTTTTGCACATTAACTGTTCGTAAAAATTGCAATTGGTATATCCTCATAAAGTAATCCCAGTTCAGTTAGCAAGAGTTTATAGTATTTGGCTCTGTTAGCACAGGAGGTAAGTCGTATTTACTCTGCTTTAATAGGTTCTTGACAGCGGTCCAGCAGATAAGACAAAAACCAGACTGATTTCCGGTCATCAATATCCCTAGCCCAACTTGAATCGGCATAAGCGCAGAGTAATTTTCCTGTTTGGCGATAAGAAATTTAAAAATTTTGAGTCCCTTTTAAATACCTTAAAACAGATTGAGCAGGATTTCAATGTTGCACCCTTGATAAAATTGGGAAAGGAAGTTAACGCTATTTGTTATGTCAAAACGGCTAAGGAGTGACAAATGTAACAGGCTGCCTACTAGCTCTTGATAATCCTTTTGTTGTACTTTTTAGTTTTCTCCTTCGATATCGGGTTCCTTTTGGAGTTTGAATTTTGGCGGCAATGGTGTTTTGTTTGGCCTGCAATGATTAAGATTATAAGCTTTCAATAAATTTGTTATATAAACTGATTGACATATCGAGATTATTCTCTTTTCTCAATCCCGAAAAATTTCTAGGCGTTCTATTACCTTTCTCCAGAAAATGCATACATCTGTCGTTATTTGAATTTGAAAAAGCTATGGTATTTCTTTTGATTTATCATATAATTTCTTGTTTCATTGATGTCCCGATTGTTTTAGGCCATAAATTAATTTTTTTTAAGTTTGCAAACCTTGTCAGCATCTTCAACGAATACGTCTGCCTGTTCCATGTAAATTTCCTCGTCTAAATCGCCATACAAAAAGGCGATGAAACCTTCAATGTGACGAAGTTCTCAATCATCCTTTGCAGCGATGGCATATAATATTCGAATAGAGCTTATTTCTGCTACAGGTGCAAGATAATCCTTTCCATATATTTGTGCGTACCCTTTAGCAAATAGTCTAGCTTTTCTGCGTTAGATTGTCCCATCTGTGTTTCGTTTGGTTTTGAATACCCACTAACAACCGATAACGTTCTTATCGATGAGTCGATCTACCAGTGTCAACGTTTTATTGTATTTTTGTTTAACAATTCATACTCAATTTTTATTGCATCCTTCCAAGCATTTACCTTTTTCAATTAATTAATTTAGGATCTCTGACTTCAACCAGATTAGCTGTTTCACTCCGAAGTCTTTTGTTTTTTTGCAGGAATTTTATTAGTATTATTGTCATCTTCGTTAGTGTTTTCGCCATCTAAATTCTTATTTATCTCAAATTTCTTTGAGTCATCTTGAGCACTTTCTTCAACTAATTCTGTGTTTTTAATTGCAACCTCTTTCTTTTTATCGTTATTTGAATCTAATTCTTCTTTAAAATTTTCCTCTACTATATCTATCCCTTTCTTCTCATTCTCCTTAAAACCATATTCAAAAAATTTTTGTTTATTATTAATTTTGTCTGCCTTTTCAATGAATGTTACATTTCGGCTTTTAGTAATCGAACGTGCACCCTATTTCCACAACTGACACAAGTTCTCCACTGTCGGCTCAAACTTTCCTAAGTTATTAGTTTAAGTGAGATACAGTTGGAATCTTTTCGGACCAAAGTTGTTCTGCCGTTTTTGTCCTTTGTCTGTTTCTGTATTGTAAAAGGCCGTGTTGATTTCTGTGTTGCTTATCGTATTATCAGTGTTGTTTTTATGAATTATGATCCATCCAAATGCTATTTGCTGTGGCTTTAGTTATTTTATTAAATTTTCTTTCAAATCTGGAACACAAAGAGTATTAAAAAGGGAACAATATATCAACTTTCCATTTTCTCTGGCGCCTTTCATTTAGTTCAGAAAACAGTTTTTTATTTCGACACATGTTTAATGTAGCACCGCTATCAACACACCAACGTGATCTTCCAACAGTATTGACTTTAGCATTAGAAGAGTTGAGAAGCCCCTGCATGATGAATCCACATTTGTCGCTTTATTGTCTCTCAATCTCTGTTGGCGAGCGACAATTTCTCGCCTTCTGCCCACTTTTTCCGCATCTCCGAGATTTGTAGATTGAGACGATGTTTAGCGAAAATTGTTTTGCTTTTCTTTTCGGAAAGAAGAAGCTCGCATGACATTATTTTTTCTCTTTTTTGGAACCAATTTCCATCAGTCGACTGCGGATTATGTTCAACAATGGGAATTTCTTCTGAGCATCAAAGGCTGCCAGTACACTTTTATAAGACTCATCAAGGCTATCAAGCAGAAGAATAGCTATCAGATCGTTGTCTAATTTATCTTCCAGTTCTACTAAGGGGTTGATGACTGCATTAAATTTATCTGCTGTTCTTAAAGCGAGAATTAAATACACAATCCAAACCGAAAAACTTTCCATTTTCGAGAGTACAATGCCACATCTGGTCAGGTGCGTCTAAAACATCTCCCGTAAAACGTTACACCCGTCTTGTTATGAATGGGCATCAGAACACCCTTAATGTAAGTCGCTTATGGAATATACTGCCTGTCTATTTCCTATTTGTTATAACTTGCAAACATTTAAGACGAATGTACATCGGTACATGCAAACATTTTAAGGGAATAAGAACCCCTTGAGAGCGCTCTTATCATAAAAAAAAACTTGTGAGTTTGTGCTATTTTTATGGATGTACATTCACTTGATCTCTGGTTTGTTGTTATCAGCAGTAAAAGTACATCCTACAATATTTAATCGCTTGATATTCAGATTAATAGTAGGGATATCCACAAGCGAATCCACATGGGGTTTCTTTCTGTCCTGGCCTGTAAATTGTGAAATTTAGTAATTATACCCCTTGTTAATTTGTGTTGTTGTTTTCCACATAGTGTAATTTCAGTATTCTAAATGCTTGCCTGAGTCACCGGGTTGTAGCTCCTGTACTGGTACATATTTGATAAACCAAATGCATACTTTGTCAATACATAGTTCTCCAGCTTACATAAGCTTTGCTTAGATTAAAATGTGTCCATAGTTGCCTTAGACTGATATTCTGATGGTTCTGATGTGATGTACGACGTCTTCGTAACTGGGAACGTCCTCTGCTTAAGCAGGCCTTGAGTCTATTGACGACTTTCGCGTTGTTCCTCTCCCTCCTTCAGGAAAATGTTCTAATAAATGACCTGCCATTTGAGATTTGAGGCAGTCCTATCAGGATATCGTTTTAAATATTCCAATCTCACTTGTTGACCGTTACCGTTGCAGAAACCATCGATAAAACCATGTCTGCGTATTTTTTTGTTGAAAATTCCATCATCAAAGATATTATGAATAAAACGTCAATTTTTCGGTTAAAAACTGCTCAATAATTAAATTATCAAAATTAAAACAATCCACAGCAGCTGTTACCTAGTTAATTTTACTATACAGGGATATTTTAAAGAAATACCCCATGTTTGAGTTGACTTTGTTTTAAATGATAGTTACATGTTTCAAAGTTGCAAATATTGAGAGCTAATGAGATATTTTTCCGAAAAAAAATTATGACAAATATAAAATTCAAAAACAAAAAAAAAAAAAACTTTTGATCTTCTATAACTTTTGACACATTAATTTAAGGGAAAGATTTTCTTTCAAACAATTAAAGTACGAGTTCAACTATACCCCATTTCTTACCACACAAACATAAATTTAAAAGATGTTATCTTCAATAGGGCAGAGCAACGTAATGCTTCGCTTGAAAGCTCTGGAACACGGTGGAGATACATTTCCGACCCACGGATATGAATAGTATAAGGAACGGGTTTATGAAGATAGGAAGCTCTATTCTATTCTCCATTTATATTACATTATTAAGTGTTTTTGTAGTTTAACTGTTGCTCATGCAATCATTTTCCTGGTAGTACACAGGCTTATAGACAAACATTTTCTAAAACGGACCCCCCTTCTTGCAGTATATCATGGCTATGTAGGAGATAAAAAAGCGGACCACGAACACTTCCTTGTGGTACACGGGGTAAAATTTATTTGAGAAGCGGAAACTCGCTTCCGGGTTTCACAAGGAAAAGCCTATTCCCGGTATTCGTTGTCAGTATACTCGTATTATATCGTATAGGCTTTAAGGCAAGACTTGTTGTATCATAGCGTGAATTTCAGGCCTTCATTCCACACCTACCACAAAAGTTTGCGAGATACCGAGAAAAATATGCCTGAGCATTTCGTTCTGCTACAGCTTTCTCAATTAGGTCGGTGACTCTATGAACCTAATCAATACGAGTAGCTAAATATTTATTCCTCAACCCAATGTGGTGATCAGGGAAAATGACCGGCAGTATACGATTAATTTAATAATAATAAAAACTTCTCCGGTTATTTGGTGTTAACCAATCTATTTTAAGTTTAATTTCCGACAACGGCATTTATTATTGCGTAATTGTCAGCTGCTGTAATGAATGGGGGTTTGAACATCTAATGACCTAATGTGGTCCTTATAATGGGCTATGAAGATATCCGCTTTTGCTTTGTTTTCCTTCTTCGCTTTAGGTCTTCTTATGCTCTTTACCACTTTCCAAAGCTATTATATACATGAATTGTTTTTTTGTTGTCATACCTTTAAGGCAAATAACTGCTGCATGGTTTTTAAGGATTATAAGATTTTGGTTTAGCAGGCTTCATAGGTGATTCAAGAGTCTTCTATTTTCTGCTATTATGGCAGTAGATATGTAAAGCGCAGATTGGCTCTTTTTTAAAATAACTGTGAGAGACTCAATTTTTTTTAACAATATTGAGAATCGGTTCTTGTATAATATATTCTGACCTTTATTGAAGGAAAAACAAAGTAAATATATGTTGTCAACAAAGTGAGAATCACAATATCGACGCCTAGAAAAAAATGTCACGTGAGGCAGCTACAACTTTGAGGAAGTAAGGAATTTATCCACCTCGGTTCCGTTATAAACTCCGACACCGATACTAGTGCGGAAATCATAAGGAGAATCACTCTTGCTAATCGCTGCTTCTTTGGGTTTGGAAAGCAATTGAGTGATAAAGCCTTCGCTCGAGGAGCCAAAAAGACATTATGCAAAATATACCATATATCATTCCAACTTCGAGAGAAAAATTCTTTGGGTAATTTTCAGTCCCATTTACATAGATGGAGAGTTGAAGAAATGTCTGAACAGGTAACTTTTTTTTTTTTAAGATCTTAACACTCAAGTGGGTACAACTACACTTATGATGCAAAAGCATGTGTAAAGTTTTTCGGAAAATGGGACAGAAAAAAAAGAAAGTTGTTTGAGCTTAGTGGCTATTTCGCTCCATGTGTGGCATCCAACATTTAAGGGGGAGACTAAATCTTATTGCCTGATAGAAAGTCTTCTCGTCAGATTAGGAAGCCAAAACACTACCGCTTGAGCCACGGCTATCCATCCGTACGACCTGTACAGCGATGCCGACCTCGTTAGAAGTGTTTGGATAAGCCATCTTAGATAGCTAGGTCACCTTGGGCACATGGATATAACCGTCCCGGCCTTAAAAATTTTCGACTTCAACCCAGAGGGACAATGCAATAGAGAACGACCTCATCTTAAGTTACGCCCACATGTGAAAGGGACCTCAACCAACTTCGGATGCGCAACTGGGAGGCATGCTAGCTGAGGCCCTAATTAACCCCGAACTGATGCACTATATACGTAAATAATCAAGCTTTAGATTTTTTATTTCACAGATCAGATATAATGACTAATTTATAAATTGGGCTCGTTTCGACTCCAATACGAGTACATAAAATTTTCTGAGTACATTATTTTCTGACTATTTTATTTATTTATTACATTTTATCTTTCATCAAAGAGTAAACCGTCCATGACAGTGCGTACGTGCATTTTTTTTTTTTTTTTTTTTTTTTTTTTTTTTTAATCCTTGTTTTCTAACAATTTTCCTACTTCTCTAACATAACCAATCTAGTAAAAAATTGCTGCTGTGACACACATATGAGTATGTATATACCCCACATTTCACTTTTTAATGTACGATTTAGGTATTTTCGCACAGTAGTTAAAAACTATCTATTGTTATTGCTGTCAACTACCCTGCATCACCTATATGATCCAGCACGTCTTTTCTTATAAAATACATGTTGTTTCACTAAAAACATTATTTGTTCAAATGCTGCAGACATAGCAGGATCTGTACATAATGCAATCTTCATCTATAGAAAAAAAGCACGAAAAACTGCAATGATTTTACCAGTAGTACAATCGTTTTGCCAGTTTTATGTTTTCCAGTTATCAATTTGTTTGGTTTATTAGCGAATAATATTATGTTGGTAGCATCATACGTTGCTCTTATGAAAGTTTGACTTGATTTGAGCTCTTTAAACTCGTCTTGCCTTCTTTGTAGAAGAACCTTTTTAATTACAAGATAAAAACAAATTCTATCTATTTGAATTTGTATCTAAATTACAATTGACAAGCGTTGTTAAACTCTTGGGAAGGCTTAAATCATATTATAAACAAGGGTGGCGTTTTCTAGTATCTAGCATGAATTCTCATTTAGAAACGTTCTCGACTTCCTATTTGTTTGGAAAGAATTTCAAATGTATTCTTCTAACTTCCTACTACAATATATGGTGCTGTTCGAAAACGATACAGGTATACTTTTTTGGCTTACTCCTAACGAAACTTAATGACTTTATGAGGACAATATAGTGCAAATAAATAAACCTATAACTATTGGAACGTTCGTAATCATGATAAATAAAACGGGTTCTAACTTAACATTCAGGGGTGGCCGTGGCTCAATTGAAAGTGGACTGGCTTCCAAATCGGGAGGTTCCGGTGTTCGAATACCAGCCTCGCCTTGAAGACATTCGTTTTTGTTTTTTTTTCATTTTAAAAAAAAATCAAGTAAGATAAGTAGTTGACTAGAAATCAACAACAAGCCAACTTCCACTAATAATTAAGTTTCCCCATTTCATGTTGGATGCCATCAATGGAGCGAAATACTCCACTCCACTGAGCATCTTTCTCTCTCTCTCTATTAAATTTTCTGAAAAACTCAACACGTGGTCTGGCATTTTAAAAGTAGTAATACTGCTAAATCACTCATTAGTTCTTAAAAAAAATGTTATATAAATACACAGCAAATACGATCGGTACTTATTGAAATGAAAAACAAAACTCTATATTTTGGTGTTTCAGATTCGACGAATTGTGGAGCGAACGATCAGAGAAAAGTTAAGCCAGCGAAAGAATTTTCACTACCACAAATGAAAAATAAATATAAAACTGCAAGTCAAAGTTTCAGATTCACGTTACAAATTTATTTGACCTTACTTCTGCGAGTACAATTCACGAGTGTCTAGGCTAAAATGATTTTGCCACCATCTAACCCACCCATGCACACGCACTATGTATTGTGCGTGGTAATTACAACAACAATATTATGATGAGGTAATGGATGGTGCAATCTATGGTTCGATCTGCATTCTGTTGCACTGTTGTTGTAGAGCCAACCAAACAAAAAATTAATAATTACATACAGTTTGATATGCAAGAAATACAGTTTGTTAGAGAAAAGATAACAATAATAAATAATAACTTGATTTTGAACAAATAATACATAAAGAATATAACAATATAATAATATAACAAAAAATGTACGGTTGATTAAGTCTTGAACATTGGTAACTTCGACTCGACCAACCATATTATAATAGTATGTCCTGAGTTAACATTCAGTTAAGGAATGTATATTTTCCAATTCCTTAAAGGAATCTACCGTAACCCCTCACACCAAAGTGGTACCATTATGTGGATCTAAAGATTACGTACATATATCGTATTTAAATATGTAGACCAGAAATGATTGTCCAAGCGGTGCTTCAAAAAATTCACTTAACGCCACCAATAAAGACTGACAGGCTCGACTCAATAAATGACTCCTTCAAGGCGTATTCAAGATCATTATTAAGAAAGGCAAATGAACTCAAACATAATAATAAATTTAAGTTTGTTTGGGTCAGAAATGGTACTGTACTCATTAGGAAAACGGAAGGCGAAAAAGCTATTATTATTCGTAATCTTGAGGACTTCTTCCAGTTTCATACTTAAAAGATTTTTTTTTTTTTTGCGTTTGTATAATTTCTCATCATATCAAATAATTAAATGAACTTAATTGCCTCTGTATAGAACATCCAAACAATAATAGTACAGACTTTTCAATAATTCATCAGAATATTCGTAACCTTAGAACTAAATTTGATACACTTTTTATTCATCTTGCATCTCTTGAACATTTACCTGATCTAATATTTCTTTCTAAAATTTGGATTTTTGAAGAAGAAATCTCAGATTAGGCAATTCCAAATTTCACTTTTTTTGCAAATTGTAATAACTCGTATTCAGCTGGAGGAGTTGCAGTATTTCATAGAAATAACTTAAATGACTGTGAGAGTAAATTATGGAAAAGAAAAAGTGCCGATGTACTGAGTTTATTTTGTGAAATCTCTGGTGTACATTACTGCTACTGTTGTGTTTATAGACTTCATAAATATTCAGTAGGTATCTTCTTAGATGAATTCTCGAGTTTCTTAGAGATACAAACTTGTAAGAATGTTGTACTGTTGAGAGATTTTAATATAAATATTCTGTCTGATTTAATAGACGTTGATAATTATTTATCACTTATGGCGTCAAGTGGTTTTGATCAGTAGGTTCTGATGAACCTACACGTCTTGATTCTTGTCTAGACCATATATTTCTAAGGCTTCACAGATGCAATTTTATTGGTTTTCAAGTCATGACTTATGACCTGAGTATAACAGATCATTATTTAACTTGTATTCAGTTCAATCATAAGGAATGCAGTCTATAAACTCCTCTTATCAAACTTCTGAAAGAATTGATTTCAATGCTCTCTCCATTTTATGCTTTTGATAATTTTCTTAAAATATTACAGTTTCATCTGTCATGCTGCACTAATCGTGTGAATAAAAAATGTTATAAAAACACTACGATAAAGTGTGCAAGAAATTGAAAAACAAAATACCCATCTGCAGAGATTCTTATTTTACAAGTAAACTATCCAAAAATATCGGAAATACAAAAAAAGAAATGGGCAGTAGTAAATGAGATACTGAACAGATCGACGAAGAATGATGAGTTTATTTTAAAACATAATAATGTTAATGTATCGGACCCTTTCCAAGTTACCAACTTATTCAATGATTTTTTTACAAATTTGTGTTCCTCGCATGAATTCTTAAATGTAAGTGTCCCTACTTCTCATTGTGAACATCCTTTTAATTCAGAGAGTGTGGAATCGGTGCTAAGATTCAAAAAATAATTATGTCGCTTAAATCATCAAATTCTTCCTCTTTTGATTCAGTTTTCAGCTCTGTTCTTAAGCAGATTTCATTTTTTGTTTCAGACGTCCTGAGTGCTACATTTTTACTCGGACCATAGATAATTATCGACCTATATCTCTATTATCTGTATTTTCAAAAATTGTGTGAAATCGAGAATTATTTCGTTTTTAAATAAGACGATTTTTTTCAACAATTGTCAATTTGGCTTTACATTAGTATTAATTTGTGCTAAAGATGTGCAGCTCTATTTGTAAATATAACTGAGGCATTTGACACAGTGGACCACTCTTTATTATTAAATAAACTGTATAATGTGGGCTTTAGAGGCTATATTTCTAGCTGGTTTGCTTCTTACCTAGCACATCAAAAGCAAATTTTAAAAATCAAAGAGTCTTTTAGCTCGCCAAAATTTATAAATACAGGTGTTCCACAAGGATCAGTTTTGGGTCCTATTTTGTTTTTAATATATGTTAACTCTGTTTAGTCAACCTTTCAAAGGAAAAATTTCTGCGTTTGCTGATGATACTGCTATTTTCTACTCTCATAGCAATAATTTTAATATTTTTATGGATGTAAATCTCTTGATCTTGAATAACTACGATTATGGTTCAATCATCATAAACTTGTAATTAGCATGAAAACTATGTTTATTTAATAGCATGGACTCTCAAGATTATCCTACCATTGCCCAAATTGTACACTTTTTCTTTAATCTGTTGTCCGCAGAATTCGATTAGTTTTGATCACAACACTAATTGTTAGATATTTGGGTATTACTTTACACCATAAACTTAGTTGGAAGGATAATGCTAATTACTAATTACTAATTAAAACAGTATAAGTATAACAGTAAGACCTGCGTTTCTTAAACTTCCTACGGATTACTGGCCACAAGAAGAACGCTCCGAGGTCTTCACTGCAAAGAACTTTAAAACGCACTTCGTTAACCTCCACATCCACAGCCGGGAAGACATTTTTCGTTGCAAGGATATTTCAAGCTGGAATCGTTTGCTGAGAAGTACTGCTTTCGTCCTTCAGTTTATTGCTAACGCAAGAAATCACCAACATTAGAAAGGCCGAAAAGGTATCAAGATCCTATCACAAACTGAACTTCAGATGACCGAAAACCTATTAGTCCGGGAAACACAAGCGAGTGCCTACCAGAAAGTGATCGCTAATATATCAACCAAGCAAGCAGTTTAAAAATGTAGTCCCGTGTTTAACTTATGCCCATTTTTGGACAGCAACTGTTTGAGCCGAGTCAACGGAAGAATTAAACACTGCAAAGGAGTAAATGACTGCGTAAAGCGCTCAATAATCCTTCCGCGAACTCATCAAGTAACGCATCTAATCGTTATGAAATACCACTGTCGATACAAATACAAAAATCATGAAACAGTAAACAATGAGTTACAAAAATAATACCACTGAGATCTGCACTTAGTGATGTCAGGCGTACCTGCCAGCGCGCAACTGGCTCAGTACCAATCATGGCTCAGCTCTCACTCGCAAGGCTAGTTTGTTGGAGTGGACTACTTTGGAACGATGAATGTAGCGGTCCTGCGTATAACGAATAAAAGGTGGAGTGTTCTCTTGACTTACCTTACTACAAGAGAAGTTCACATTGACATCGCGCACAGCTTAACATCAGACTCCTGCATTCTAGCTATTCCTTACTTTGTCTTGAGTTAAGAGAATCTTTACGACATGTCAATAAAAGTAAACTTATGGAAGCGTTCACTTCAACTATCCAAAATCCCACCGGATCACCGCATATGGAAGGCAGTTGGGAGAGGCTAGTACGCTCGATAAAAACCGTGCTCAGTGACATAATGCCTAGTCGAAACCCTTCGGATGAGCTACTCAAAAAAATGTTGGCGGAAGCGGAGAAAATTGTCAATTAACGCCCGTTGACGTATAGTTATACCCATCGACCATGAAAACGATGAAGCTCTCACTCCCAATCACTTCCTCTTAGATTCATCGAATTAAGAACAACCACCTGCAGTTCTTAACGATGAAATAAAGGTGACATAGTTTTCAACAGTTGTCAGAAACTGTTGGCTAAAGGGTAAAGGTAACAGTATAGCTTTTAACACGAGTAACGAATTACACAGCTGCCTTCACAAAAAATGTAGGCCGACATGTCACCTTTCAAACACGTGTTCATTTGACACAATCAGATAAGTGTTTCCAGATAAATGGACACCAACACCATCTAGGGACAAAAACCGCAGAGACTTTTTTTATGACCCTTTTTATAATATTTCGAAAAAAAGTTGGTAGGTGATAATGTGAAAACTATGCAATGTAAGATTGAATGATAAGAAAAAAGCAAAATCATTATACTACCTTATATATGCCCCCATTGTTCCGATTTGAATTCTGTTTTTTTTTTTTTTTTTTTGTTAAGTTGGTACATCTGTTGTTGACATTCTCCCTAAATCTTAGCATCATAGCTTGACATTTGCAAAAGTTACGTAGCAAAGAGTACATCTATCTCCGTGTGTGTTGACGATTTTTTACAATTTAAGAAATGGATTTAAATTTGCAACAACGAACTTGTATTAAATTTTGCGTAAAAAACGGATTTAATGGTGAGCGAACGTTGAAAATGTTTTAAAAGTGTTTGGTCAACGATTCTCTTTTTTTTATAATACCGCGCGCACACCAAGGGGATATGAATACCCTTTTACTGGCTTTTTCTCCAGGGCGCGGGCGGGTGGTGTAGTCGTTTGAAACGCAGGTGTGTTTGGTTTTGATATTTTTCCCAGAGGTGGTTGTCAAACTGGACGGGACGAGCCAGTACGTCCTCAACCAGTGGGTCTTAGTACGTGCTAGTTGTTAGTTCGTTACATTAAGCCCAGCCAGCAACCACTCCAACATCAGTGTTATGCCTTCATGTCAGAGTTGACGCCGACGGGATTTTCACATAACTACATGCAAATTCTATGAAAAGACTTTTTTTAGAGAATTGCCTTGCACGGGATTCGAACCCTCTCTAAAGAAAACGATCGTTTAACAGTGGCACGAGCGGTCCAAAAGTGGTCGTGAATCAGTCGAAGATGATGAACGCAGTGGCAGACCATTGACATCGAAAACCGACGAAAACAATGATAAAGTAAAAGAAATATTGGTCAATAACCGCAAATTAACCATCAGAGATTATTATTATTATCAAGGGAACGATACAAATTAATTTGTAGGGTCCGGGACTTAACGTCGGGGTACTATGCCCATGTGGCGCGTTTTTTCAACAGCACGCGGAGTACCCATGTGGTCCCCCCACCTACGTACTTACCGCGCCCAACACTTCTTGATTTCGGTGATCTAGTGGGAACAACCATCAGAGCTATAGCGGAGTACTTGAACATTGCCTAGAGATCCGTCCAAGACATTTTAGTTAATGATTTGGGTTTCCGTCGTGTAGCAGCAAAGTTGGTGCCAAAAGACCTCAATTTCATGCAAAGAAGAGGACATGTTAACGTCGCAAAAGAGATGATTTGCGAGGCTGAATCCGATCCCACATTCACCAAAAGGATCATTACTGGAGACGAGTCGTGGGTCTATGAATACGACACGCAATCCAGACATCAGGCAAGTGATGTCGTTTTCCGTCAAAAAACAAGGCAATGCTCACGGTTTTCATTGATTACAACGGTGTAGTTCATCATGAATTTTTTCCAAAAGAATTGCGTGAAGCAATTCGCAGAAAGATATCAGAATTGTGGGCAGAAAACTCGTGGACTTTGCACCATGATAACGCACCGTCGCACAGTGCCATCATTATTCGTAATTTTTTGACGAAAATTGCAACAAATACCGACCAACAGCCACCGAATTCACCTGTGACTTCTTTTTGTTCAATCGAGTTAAAAAAAAAACCACTACAGGGAACGCGTTTCAGCAGCCGAGAGGAAATAATGCAAAAATTGCAGGGAGCACTGATGAATATACCGAAAACCGAATATAAAAAATGTTTCGAAGATTGGATCAAGCGCTGGCATTACCTTGAAGGGGACAGTATAGGTTTAGATGAATAAACTTGTATTTTTAATTTTTTGAATAAATTCTGAAATTTGTTTGATCAAGGTAGTATTTCACTGTATTTGTTCCGTGCATTGCATGTGTTTTTATACATATATAATTATATCAGCTAGTATTTTTCCTCAGTTTTCAGAACATCGAATTCTTTTTTAAGACTTACTGCAGACATGTCATTTATAAATCTATGAATCTATATAAGAAAATTCTGGAATAGATCTGTATTTCTTTTTATTGTGGGTAGCATGACTTTGCATTCCATTCACTATATTTGATTGTCTCACTATCTCTCCAATGTCTGCTTTCACCTTTTCCTGAATAACAAAAGCTAGCTGCGAATGAAAACTTATTTTTCAAGTTAACCGGCACATTGTATTTAAAAGTATCTACCCTAAAAAGATCCAATGCCGGACTAATGTTAAAAGTGTTCATTTCTAATTGCATGCAAACATTTGTGCTCATCTTGCTATGATTCGCTCTAACACTCGTCTGCAGCTATAACAATAATTGTTATAACCACCACACTTTTCGATTAAAAATAAAAAAAAAATATTTATTTCGCTTTATCATACAATTTTATTTTACTTAATCTTAAATTTTTTAATGTAAGTTATGGACAAAAATATTTTGCAAGTGTTCTATTGCACTGGTCTTAACCATCTGCTGCTTGTACTAAATCCTGAGCAGACAAGAAATAACATTAAAAATGGTTTTGCTTAAGGATTCTTTTCCAACATTTACTAAAATAAATTGAAAAATATTATTTGTTTTTATATGCGGGTGAAAGGTTTAGGGTAAAGAGTACAGTGTAATGTTTAAATTATACATTTATCAAATCTGATTGCAGCTGATCTATTGTATCAGCCACGTTTTTTCAAAAGTGGCTTGCGTATATTCTTAAAAACAGCTTTTGAAGTCATATAGCGGCAGGCGAAAGTCATTCTGAAGGAGTCAAAGGATCGATCCGTTTATTTAGTATAATTCGATCAAGCGAAGAAATATTTTCTTTTAGCACTTTTTTGACTGTAAAGAGACTTTGCAGAATCTTAGCGTTGAATCCAGCAAATCAACGTTACCCATATAAAGGGTGATTCCTCGTGAGGTTTGATTTATAATGTAAAATACAATTCATGGCATTTACTTTTTGAAAATGGTATCATGTAAATGTTGGTTTTAACGAGTCTGTTGCTTCCTACACGGAAAGAGCAAATGCATTGTGTGACGAGCTTAATAATGCAAACGCAAATACTGAAGATGCCTCTGCTAATAAAGCAATTCGTTCTCTTAACAGTGCTATGGTGTTGAATAGTTTTTGCAACGGACTTCGGTCGCAGCTAAAATTCCTCGTCAAAAGTGCGAGATGTGAAGAGCTTGACAAATCCGTTGATATTGCGATGGAAGAGGAAAAACTACTCTCATCCACGAACCAGTACCCAAATAATTCCAACAGGTACTGTCAAAACTGCAAAACGAAAACGCACAACACCGGCGAATGTCGTAGTTCTAGAAACGTACGAGGTTATCCTAGCAACAACAACGAAGGCAGGTTTACCAAATTTACAAACTACAGATCAGCTTCCGATAACAACCAGTCAACCACAAATCTTTTTCAGAAAGAACTAATATTAACACAGTAAGTTATGAAATTACGTGTAGGTACTGTAAAAAGTCAGGACACTCTATAGAGGAGTGCCGCAAAAGGGCGTACAATAATAACAGGAATCCAGGTAATAGTCCTAATTCTAATCAGGGAAACTACTAGCGACCTGGCCCGTCCGGCATGCGGAATCAGGTGAAAGACATAAATCCTCGTGCTTAAACATCGTTGAACCCCTAAATCCAAATTCTCTGAATCTCACGAAAAAATCGAAACCTAAATTCTCAAAAGTTAAACCGAGACGAAGTAACTCAAGATTCAAGGAAGGAACTCAAGGAAAATACATGTGCAAAATGTAACCAATTAAGAAATCGAGAAATAAATCCTATAAATCAAAATCGAGACGATGGTGCTCAAAAGACCAAATCAAAAATTCAAAATCAAGATAATGTATAGGTAAAGTTTAAACAAAGTCTGGAGACAAGTAAGTTAAACATAAATTCAAACAAGAAGAAACTCGAAAATGAGTACAAATACTTCATTAAATCAAAATTATCGCCAAAACCGAAACCTTAAACAAATAAATAACTTACAAGATTTTCTAAATAAATCATAAAGCTCTGATCTAAACCATTCTTCTAACTCTAATTCTTACAACCCCAAAAATATGCAAGCTCAGCACGCAAAATCAAAACGCTTTGCTCTTATAGGTTGCCTAAATAATGCCTCCAGCTTCAAAAGCGAAAATAAAATAATGTCCAAAGATACTATCTCCAAATGTAATATTATGCTTTTAGATACTGGCGCAAGCCTGAGCTTGATAAAAATAAGCAAATTAAATAAAGAGCTTTGGGTACACATTTATAATACCACGAAAAAGGCATAGGTAACACTCCTACATCCACATTAGGTGCACTTCTTCTAAATATAGAAATAACACCAGGAATAAATTTAAAACACCTACTTCACGTAGTGCCAGAAAATTTTCCTATAACACAAGATGGAATTTTGGGTGAAGACCTATTCCGAAATTTCAGTGCCATACTCAATTATAAAGACAACACCCTAACATACCACCATAAAGATAAAAGATACACAACCGACTTCATAAACAAACGAAAATCCATTACAATACCTGCTAGATCTGGAAAAATTAGTAAATATGGACCAATCCACGAACCCTCAAATCAAATATACTTATCCCAGGAAATAGCTCCACAAGTTTATTCGGCATCAATGATAACGACACCTAAAGATGGCTATGTATTCATATCAGTTGTGAACGCCAACAACGAAAACGTTAATATAGAAAACTTGAGCCTGAAGCCTGAAAAAATGGATCACTACGCAGTATATAACCTAAACTCTAGATATACCAATCAAATACTTGAAGAAAGATTAGGAAAACTAGAAACAGAATTGAAACTTGAATAACACATTCCATTAAGACAACTGAAAACACAGTCCCTACAAATATACGCCCATATCGCCTAGCAGAGATCCACAAGCAAGAAATAAAAACACAGGTCGATCAAATGCTAGAAGACGAAGTTATTAGACCAAGCACTAGTCCATGAAATGCTCCACCTACATTCCAGAGACTTATGAACGTCGTACTCTCTGGATTACAGGGGATAATGTGTTTGGTTTACCTCGAACACATAGTGATCTACGGAAAAAATTTGCAAGACCATAACAAGAAGTTAATTGAAGTTCTCAAGGCCTTAGACAAATATAATCTAAAAATCAAATTATCTAAATGCAAATTCCTTCAAACAGAAGTTATGTATTTAGGACACGTTATTACAGCAGACGGTGTAAAACCAGATCCTGATAAGATCGCAGCGATCAACAATATCGAAACCCCAAAAACCTAAAAGCAAATAAAGTCTTTCCTAGGCTTGTCCGGTTATTACCGAAAATTTATAAAAAAAATAGCTCCCAAATAGCTAATCCACTTAATAAACTGTTACGCAAAGACGTCCCCTTTAAATGGGATGGTTTTTGCGACGAGTATTTTAAGAAACTAAAGAAATCCATAGTCGAACCACCTATTCTCATTTACCCAAACTTTACAAATACTCTTTACATTACTTCCGACGCAAGCAATGAAGCCATAGGCGCGGTACTGTCCCAAAGAGACTCAAATGGCAGTGATTTACCAATAGCTTTTGCAACTAGAATATTAAACAAGGCCGAAAAAAACTATTCTACTATCGAGAAAGAAGCGCTTGCGGTAGTCTGGGCAGTCACACACTTTCGACCATATGTGTTCGGGTGTCACTTTGAAGTCATTACTGACCATAAGCCATTAGTGTGGGTGTTCAACCTGAAGGACCCTACTTCGAAAATAATGCACTGGCGCATAAAAGTTGAGGAGTACGACTTCACGGTTTCGCATAAAGCGGGACTAACGCAGACGCACTGTCACGGCTAAACATGGCTGAAGTCAAAGTAATAACCCGTAGTCATAACAGAGTCTCACCTAATGAACAACACGAAGTAAGCCAAAACGTCATTGAAGTTTCAGACCCAGATAAAATGAAACAAATAATGTACGAATTCCACGACACACCACTGGGAGGTCATCAAGGAATTTAACGTACCCTGAAGCGTATTCGAAAATCATATAAATGGAAAAACATGTATGATGATGTAAAAATTTACATAATGTCCTGCGAAATGTGCCAAAAGAATAAAAAGTACACATGTAACAAGATCCCTATGGTTATTACTACAACAGCAAAAACCCCATTTGAAAGGGTTGCCCTCGAGAAAGTGGGACCACTCCCGATTACCGAAAGCTATAACAAATATATTCTCACTTTGCAGGACGACCTTACTAAATTCGTTCAAGCAGTCGCAATACCAAACCAAGAAGCCCAAACGATAGGCGAAGCATTAGTAAAGAAAATTATTTGTACTTAAGGTATTCCCCACAAAATTCTCACCGAGCAAGGCACACATTTTACTAGTGAACTATTCAATTTGAATAGTGCTATTTGAATAGCAAAGATTCAAACTAGTCGAATGTTGCTCTGGAAAGGTCGCATAGAACTTTAGGTGATTACCTAAGAAACTATGCTAGCAAAGACCAGTCAAATTGGGACAACTACCTCGAGTACGCAACATTTTGCTACAACACAAAACCACATTCAAGCACCAAATACAGTCGATTCGAAGTCCTTTTCAGTTTTGAAGCACCCGTTCCCTCCATCTTAAACAGAAAGGTACAGCCAACATACACTTACGACGACTATATCACGGATATGAAGTCAAAAATGCAAATTGGTTATGAACTTGTTCGTAACAACCAACTAAAAGTAAAGGAGAAGTCTAGAATATACTACGACCAAAACTCCACGAAAACTACATATAACGTTGGCGACGAAGTGCTATTAGAAATCAAGAACCGGTCGAACAAAAACCTAACGCCAACTTTTGAAGAACCATACAAGGTAACTGAAATATTATCTCCAGAAAATTCCAAGTTAAAAATAGGCAGGAAAGAAAAAGTTGTACACAATAACCTAATTAAGTACTTTAACCAAAGTAACACAACGCACACAACAAACTAAATAAAACGTACACACATTCAGACACAGTCCAATAAACATTGCTCACAAAAACCTAGTCGTATATGCAAAAGTATAAATTTCTTACGTTTAAATTTTTTTTAGTTACATTATCCTTGCAAGCGGTCTAAATATGGCTATGACACAGTCAGTACAACAGATATTGTTAAATAACACAGGCACATATTTGGAATCAATAGGAGTACTCGACAAATCTTTCTCAAAGTGGACATTTCCATTTCAACAATTCCCTCACCAACACTAATACTAAAACCTTAGAGAATAATATAAATACTCTTTCAGAAATCTGTGAAACTACTATAAAGGAATATCCGTTAGATCACTACAGAATGACTCTACAAATATTAAGAAATTCTTTCAAAGAAATACAACACAATAAGAAGTTACTAGACGGCATATTACAAAAAAAAAAAATAAATACTTAGTAAACGAAGCCTAACAAATGAAGGACTTTTTAACGGGATTGGTTATATCCAGAAATTCCTATTCGGAACGATGAACTCCAGAGACGCAGCAAACGCATTACAATCCCTCTTAGAAAACGAAAATAGTCTTTATCATATAACCGAAGAACAGCTCACAGTAATAAGTATTCGACGCACTCAATAACACGACACGTAAAATAAATAACAACTTAACGCAATAACGGAAGAAATAAAGAAAAATATAGAGTTTTCCAATATTGACTTGACAACTTTGAATTTAATTTGTGAACGCACTGTCACTGTCAATTTATTCAGTAAACTCAACATTCATCACGGTAATGTACACTAACGAGCAACGTCTGAAAATTATACAAATTTTCTACAGATATTCGGACTCGCAAAATCATCTTCAGTGACGAAGCTCATATTTAGCTCAATGGATTCGTCAGTAAGCAAAATATGCGTTATTGGTCGGGTGAAAACCCACATGTGCTTCATGAATCACCACTTCATCCACAAAAAATAACTGTTTGATGCGTTTTGCATGCCGGCGGCGTTATTAGGTCATATTTTTTCGTCGACGATAACGATCGTCACGTTACTGTGAATGGTCAGCGTTATCGCGCCATGATCACCGATTATTTTTGGCCCAAATTGGAAGATATGGACTTGGACGACATGTGGTTTCAACAGGATGGTGCCACAAGCCACACAAGTATGGTGGGCGTGTTATCTATAGACATGGGCCAGTCGATTGGCCGCCTCGTTCGTGCGATTTAACACCGCTTGACTATTTTCTGTGGGGGTACGTTAAGTCATTGGCTTATGCCAACACGCCGACGATATTGGAAGAGCTCAGAGCCAACATTGAATGCGAAATAGCGGCTGTTTCGGCCGAAATGTGTGGCCGAGTCGTTGAAAATTGGGTCTAACGAATCGACCGCTGCAAACGTGCCCGCGGTAGCCATATGAACGAAGTCGAGATCCAATCATAAATCTTTTGAATGTATGACCAATAATAAAGTTATTGAAATATCTCAATTTTTTTGCCTTTTATTTAAAAAAAAAAAGTTGTCAAGTCGTTATTAGAAAACTCTATACAAACAAACTAGTTAATCTGACGAAATTTGAAAAAGTGTTACACGACTTTGACGAAATGACAAATTTAGCGACAATGTGCTCGTCCCAAATTCTAGAAAAACAATCCGAACTATTAGGAAGCAAAATGAAGGAAACTTGACAGCAGATTTTTTAATTTAGAAATATTTACTTCGTCATTAAATCACATACAAGCTGAACTGCCGCATAACATACGATTCCCTTATAAAGTCTCTAAAATGAATCTACCCATAATCAATTTACTAGCAACTACTAAGCCTGTGTATGTAAATGATAACTTTATGATCCAAGTAAGTATAACAATGGTGAATGAAGGGTATAACCTGTTTAAAGCAACACCACTTCCCGTCAAATATAAAGAGAACATCTATCGATACGTCTCCACCAGTAATGACCTTATTGCAGTCAATGAAAATTACAGACGATATATTTTTCTTAGCTCCAACGATTTGGTAAAATGTACAATGGGTGAACCAGAACACTTCGTATGCGAACAAAATTTCGTCATACATAACCACAACACAAATAATTGTATTATATAATTAATTTCGGGAAACCCAAACCCAAAAATTTGCGAATACAAGATTTTCAAACTTGAACATGCGATTTGGTTTACTCTAAGAAACAAAAACACATGGCTTTATTTTATGCCAAAACCCAAAAACGTACGAATTCTATGTGGCTATCAGATAGCGGATTATTTAAAATTAATCCATATTGCAAAGCAGTAACTGACGAAGTTTACTTGCAGGCGTCAAATGACGTCTATAAAAGGTTCCAATCCTTTATTACTTCGAAGACATGACACTTACTGAAACACTAGAAATCCCAACCAATTTAACCCAAATTTCACCCCACACGATACATGTAGAAAAACTGGACTTAGACAAGTATAGTATTAATGTAAAAGATTTAATAATCAAAAACAAAATTTTATTGTCTGTAAGTCATAAACATGTGTATTTTTCCATAATTTTTTTCTTTTGCACCTTTATAGCTGTAGCTCTATATAATAAACAAACATATAAAAGTTAAATGTAAATTAAATAAAGAAAAGTCAACAGAAAATGTAATAACCAATGTAAACCAAATTTAGCAAAATATTGTATTATAGATATAACAGATTATATACATATATGTAATGTACCTATAAAAAAAAAAACTTTATATCTTTATAAAGCAGTCAAAAAATAAAATAAATAATAGCAAGTACTGAATTCTTTACTCATCATCCTCATGCACCCCTAAAGCCGAAAGATCGCACTCGTTACCTCGTACGCCTTTCGTATTTTAAGGGGGGAGGAGTGTTGTGCCCAAAACCTAGAGACCACACAATTCCCACGAATTGCGTGAAAGACACATGACATAGTTCGATTATGACCAAATGTTCAACACGTGCAACCAACTATTAGTCACAATCATAGGAAAGGCAAGCGAACTATGTCAACCAAAGCAGCAACACAATACGATGTGGGATCGTATTGCAAATACTGACCCATTGAAGGACAACTATGTCAAGTGCTTCATAGACTGCATATATTGTGTTGAACAATAAAACTGTGTCAGGGTATGAAAATAGAAAACGATCTAGGCAAGAGGATAGGTAGCTTAGAAGATGAGGAGTAGAATTTGAGGGACTCGATTCACAACGCTTAAACTAAGTGGTTGTTTCATTAGAAGAAAATCGCGAATCTAACAATCTCATCTCTTCCTTTCTATTTGGTGGTCGGAACTCTAATACAGTCCTAACTTTCTCTGGGTCCGCGTTAATGCCTGTTATAGTCAATATATGCCCCCAAAAAATTAGCTGTTTTGCCCTCCAACTACATTGTACAAGTACCTTTTTTAACTCATTGTCATGTTCTTCTTTCGTCCGTCCAAACACAATAACATCATCCAAGAAGTTCACTGTGCTAGTGCAAGCAGCTAGCATGATTTCCATAGTACGTTCAAATATTTCGGGTGCTGAGTTCACTCCAAACAACAAACGTTTATAGCGAAAATGTCCCCTGTGTGCTATAAGCTTCGTTGTATAACGTCTCTCCTCTTCCAGATCTAACTGATAATATGCGTTCTTTAAATCTAGTCTGGAAAAGTACGCAGACCCTTTTAAATTAATCACAAGCGACTCAAATGTCGGAAGAGGAAAGTTCTCCCTGAGTATAGCGGTATTTGCAAACCGCATATCTATGCACAGGTGGATATCCCCAGTTTCTTTGAATACGATCACGATTGGCGAACTCCAAGAACTGGGCCCAACAGCTGGTTAATGATATCTTGTTCACTAGCCTCTCTTAGCTTCTCATCACATCTCTCCTCAAGCGCTGATGGAATCCGACGTAGCGGTTGCTGTATTAGTTTAATGCACTTATTTATAGCCAATTCTATTTCTATACCTTTAATTTTTGGAAATGCTTGATTACAAGAAATGTTAAAACGATCTCAGCTTTCCCATCGACATTTGTAGGCGCCTCAAACACTAGTAAGGTCTCTAACAATTCCTTTACAGCGTAAGCGCGAAACTGGTCTCTCGTTTCTTTCCGCACGTTCACAAGATCGAGGAACTCCTATGTAATTGTTCCCAATCACTTTCCCCCAGCAAGTTAAACCGTGAGCCAGAGTCGATGACCATTGATATCTTCGAGCCGCCGGCGAAACAGTCTATGCTCCCGTTCGAGGTTGAGTTAAACTCGTCTTTCACTTGAAAACAATCATACTCTCTCGATTCAGCCCTATTCCCTTGACAGTCATCAAATTCTTCCTCTATTTGGCGAATATTTGATGGTCCAAGCTTACGCCGTTTACCATCCGTGTCATAGCCTCTAACATTTTTGCGTTTACCCCTTCCTGTCTTGCATTTTAGGGCAAAATGACCAAGATACCCACATTTCCACACTCCCGAAGTGTAACGACTTACTTTTGTTTTTGGCTGCGTCTATGATTTCTTCCGATTCCAAATATAATGAGAATGAACGGAGCCATTTCTGCCATTCGCATCGAATGACTACTCTATCAATAGTCTCACACAGAAATGGTCTTATTCCGGTGTCATTGACCTGGAACTTATTGTTTTTTTCAGTTTTACAATTGAATGTAATAAGCTTACCTCCATATCTTCACCACATTTGAATGTGCAGTCTATACATTTATGTATGTATATCTCTCTCTCTCTCTCTCTCTTTGTCTCTCTCTGTTTCTCATAATTTAATGTCGGTCAATTCACCTGTTCAAGTATGAACTTGTTTACAATTGAATATAATCATTTAATCATTTATCTACACCACGTTATGTGTGTACGAGTACTTACTGTCTTTTTTTTTTCTCCTTTTTTTTTGTTTATCCCCGTCGCCAAATGTACTACCCTTCTAAGCACAAGCTCACACGCGAATCAAATAAATGACAACCAAGAATACCTTGTATACTGAGGTTATTAAATTATGTTTCTCGTCCGCTTACGATGCCGGTCACTGATCGACTGACGATGCCTTCTGTTGTTCTGGTGCAGTTCGCCACAGTTACAATTGACGGTAACATTCTGATTTGCCTCATTTTTGAAGAAAAATGTACCAATGATTCCACCAGCCCATAAACCATACCATACCGTTGTTTTTAATGGATGTAATGGTACCCCTTGGTACACTTCGGGTTGCTCATCAAGCCACATACGGCAATTTTGTCTATTAACGAATCCATTGAGCCTGAAAATATGACGCAAATTCAAGTTGCCTGGCTTCAATTCTTGCACAAGCTGGATTTCGTACGCTTTAGGCCGAGATTCTCACGTAAAATACACCAAGTTGTCGAATACGCCAAGCAAAGTTGCTGAGAATGACGACGAATCGATTCGTCACGGTCTTCGCGTACACTCTCAGCTACAGCTGCTAACCGGTGAAGTATCATCCGCTAATGTAAACTGGGACTCAAATTTGGCAATGGTATTGGCAATAGTGGTTTCTGTAGGTAGATTATGCGCACCATAAGTTCCTCGAATCACACGAAAAACATTATTGCCTGTTGGGGTGTTACGGTTATCCTTGTGGTTGCAGTATTGGTCTTTTGTCTTGGTATTGGTGTTGATTACGATTAGTGTGGCCAAAAAAACCAAAAAAAAATTTGTAGTTAAATCATTGGTGTAGCTTCTTTTCTGTTTTGATAAGTTGAATTTGTCTGGTGTTATTTATGTGGATTCTTTCATTAATTCCAGAGAAAGAATTTCTCCTATTCCTCATGAAATCATGAAATGTTGACTGGATAAATAGTGGAAGAGCTTTGATACTTGTCACTTCTTCGGATATGAACTTCTGGTTGTTGATAGCTATTATTGAAGCGTTGTAAAGTTGTACTAGATTGGTTCCGTTTAATATCATATCAGTGTTGTTGATCTTAATCTGTCCTTGGTAGTTATTTAGTAAAATTACTCTGTTTGCTAATTCTTCTATTGTTGGTATGTGGTGACTATTTGCATGCCAACTTTTGTTTTTTTTTAGTTATTTTGGGATACATTGATATTTACTTATATCTTGCAAATTTTCTTATTTACAAAAAAATATATTGTATATTTTATGACACAAAAAAAAAATCATATTTCTTAATTATGTTTTCATATATAATTTGATTAGTTACTTCATTTCTTTTTAATGGCTTTTTTAGTTTTTAGTTTCTTCAGTTTTAAGTACGCTTATAATATAAACTAGTGAGGTTACGTTTAAAACGATTTTTACCTCTGAAAAATTAAGTGCTTGTTCTGTATTGACATATGGAATATAATTTCCATCTGTATTAACTTAATTCTACTTTAGACAAGATATTTCAGCTTACTATATTACATTTGCTAATCCTATCGTGTAAATTGTATTAGTTATTTCTTCTTTTACTAATCTTATTTTTTATTGGATGCTTAACGCTATTTCATTTTCAAATTTTTTATCATTTTATCAAATTTTTATTTATTATTTTTTATCAGGTTCAAAATTTTATTCGTTACATTTGTAATTTTGTTAATTCTTTTGTTGTATGATTTATTTATAACAACTTGGTTGTTGCTATTCTCTATTCTCTATTCATTTCACCTTCTATTTATAGCGATCGGGATTTCCAGCGGTCCATTTAATTGCAAAGCCAATGAAGTTTAAAAACCTTGCTCTATGCGTTTTAATGTTATCTATTTTTGACAACTCGTATTAAAGGAGTGGGAGATGCGGATTGGTTGGGAAATATTGAGTTAGTAGGGATTGTGTTTCGATGACAAAATTTTCGTAGGTATTTCACGTATGTCTATTACGTGAATCAAGCTTAAAGTTCCAATTTGTATTCTCGCTTTCCTAGTATTAAGGCTTTAATTTTTAAATTGGAGTCGGTAATTTTAACATCTTCCGCCGTGATCGTGGAAGTGTGGTTTTCTTAAACTGTTTCTTTTCGATACCTCGCAGTGGGTTTGGATCCTAGGTGCTTGTTATCTCTTACAAGTACATAAACCATTTGTTCTACCTCGTAATCTTTGAGTGGTTTACGGTTATGATTATGGAAGTTAACATCTTTATTTTGCTTATTGAAAAGTCAGTCTATATTATCTAGTCCAGATTGTTCAAATTGGTCTGGATTTGTAGAGACGTAGAAGCCACATCGCATAATCGCTGATAAGGTTAAATGGAATCGTTCGATTTCACTCTTGTAGGAAGGGGTTTTATATATTGATATATTAAGCTGGTCTTCCATAATAAAGGTAATGGAAGCTGAGTAAAGGGATTTTTCGTTGTCTAATACAAGGAATTTTGGGATACCGAAAAAAAAAAAACAGAAGTTCTCTTAATGATTTACTTATATCTTCTATAGATTTAGACTTTTGCAATTTAACATGAAGGAATTGAGTATGTTTGTATATGGATGTGAGGATCAAGTGCATTTCGGTTGAATAAATGTCTATATGTGATGTTTGAGTGGTGGCGGTAAAAGCACAACACCAAATTTTTCAAAATCGTCATCACCCTTTTGGCGGGCAATGACAAACCTCCGAAAGTCAAATACTGCGTATGAAAAATCTTCTCAGAAGAGCCGTTCAGAACTGGCAATAAACAATAGGCCCTGCTCAGGAGTATAAAAATTCACAAAGTGAGAAACACAAATGAGTGCGAGAAGCTAGGCCTTGGCCCACACCGGGCTGTCGCGCCACCTATTTATTTTTTTTTTTTTTTATGTAATGTGTGACCGGGATATTCTGAAATAGGAATGGGTGCCTTTCATATTTATTGCACTGTCTGTAAAAACAATAGTTTAATTTTAGAGTTTATCTTTAAAAATAATATTTCTGAAGAATTTGAAGTCTGTTTTCTTCTGCGTTTCTATGGGCTCTTTTGTGATAATCTACAGGGTGACTGATTCGAACTGCAACTTTTTATAATGCTATAATTTTTTTTTATTTTTGATAAATTTTATTGTGCCAAAGCAAAAAATGTTGGAAAATACATGAATTTTCAAATTGTATCAGTAGTATTCAATATGTCCACCTTTGGCGAGAATAATGGCCTTGAGACGGCCGAAGAAAGCATCGCACGCTGCACACAAGTGGCTCTGCGGTATTTTCCGGCGAAGTGCTTGTTTGAGGTGGTCCAACCTTTGGTATTTTTTAGTGCCAACATTCGACTTCAAATCAATCCATCGTGTCGAAGAAAGTGTGGAACATTGTTTTTAACCAATCTTGGTTGACGCGCGCTTTGTGAGACGGTGTCAAGACGAGTCTTGTTAAAATGTCCACGGTCTCCGACTGAAATAATTGTTTGCCATAGGCTTCAGTACTGCCTCTTAGACAGTTTCACGGTATACGATTGCATTAATTTTGACACCACGGTCCAAAAATACGAGCGAGAGCGACCATCGGCGGTTATGGCCGCCCAAGCCATCACCATCGGTGCTGACCTCTCTGGCAAGTGAACTCGGTCATTTTGTTTGTTGACATATTGCTCGATAACAAATGGCGACTCATCGGAAAAAAACCAAATTCGGCAACTCACCACTTTCGTGCAAGTGTAGCAACTCCTTCGCATTTTTGACTCTAACTTTTTTCTGTTGCGGTGTAAGATCGTGTGCTTTTTGGAACTTCAATGGCTTGAGCCCAAGCTCATTTTTCAGTATGTGTTGCATCCGTTCCAACGATATGTTGAGCTTACGAGCCATTTTTCTTCCACCTTGACGCGGATTTCGCTCAATTCAAGCCTTCACTTTCCGAACCATTTCTGCCGATTTTGCTGTTTTTTTATGACCACCTCCATAGTGTTTTGCAACGCTGCCAGTGTCACGGTAACGAACTATGGTTCGAGACACAAACGATTTATTCACGTTGAGGTGCTGGAGGGCTCTAACGAAAGCTACTTGTGATTTTCCAGCCAAATATAAAGCAATCACATTATCACGTTTGAATTCCATCGCTGATAAAGAATTTTAACACAACTGAGACGCAAATCGTCTGAAAGGCTTGGAAACAATAAAATTATCTGTCATGTGTCAGAATTTGAGCTCACAGTAATGAAAATTATAGCAGTCTGGAATTTGTTGCAGTTCAATTCAGTCAGGGTGTATTATAATATTTTTTTGGTCAGATTCTTTTGGTATGTCCTCAATTTCGTTTTGAGTGAACCGTATCTTATAACTACAAAAATAGAGAGGGTATATTTGTTGAATTATTCTCATGAGGTCTTCTCTAGTTTTTAAACCGTTAATTACATTGATTAAAAAAAAAAAAATGCCAACTATATTTTCCATCTCCCTATTTTTGAGTTGTTCTTCTTATTACTTATGGCACAGGTTAGGTGTTGATGGTCTGTATAAATTGTAACTCTTTGAGCCAAATAATTAGTTTCTCAACCAATTGAATGCCTATGTTATGGCAGCTTCTTCGGTGCTGCTAAGCGTACCGCATCTATTGCGTATTGTGGGGCTTCAGACGTAAGTCGTTTCCTAAATTGCGATAAGCAAGTTTGACTACCTTTGCTTTTAAAGGATTTTTTTATATTTTCGAAAGCTTTAATTGGATAGGTACTTTTTACATTTGTTTCTCGAAATGCGCCCTTCTTCTCCTCTTAAAATGCAAATTAGGGGGTTGGCTATTTCAATGAAATAAGAAATGAAGCGTTTGTAGTATCGTGCAAATCCAAGAAATGATCCTAAGTCAAGACGTTGTTCATCATTACGTGAATGTGATGGGTTCATGGTAGCTGCGGTACGTGATGATCCGTGGGAACGAATAAATAGGTATAGCGAATTAGAATGAAATGTTTTGTTAACTCTTCCCGTCTTAAACGCAAATGCCCTCGTTTGCTGCCAAATTTAGAAAAATGGTATTTGGCTAATGCATGACGTAGATGCGTGTTGGTTTGATAGCAACTGTTTCCATTGCTATGGTGTCTATGTGAAGCAGATTTCCTTTTTCTGCTGGTTTAAAACTGTAAGCGCAGGACTTTATTTCAGTAGTTGGCACGCTAATATTATAACGAATTCCTGTATTATTCTGAGCTGTTTTTACTTCAACGAATTATCGCTTCTTTTCTTCTTTTAATATAGTTCCTATTACCTAAATCTCTAAATTTGACAAATGTAAGTGTTTACTATATTTACCTTCGCCCGATGCATAGCATACCCTATATAAACAATTTCTTTTAATGATTCTATTTTGTATTTAACATTAAATATAAATTCATGTTTTTAATTCTTCATTATCTTTTAAGTGTTTGCTTATTCCATTAGTTAAGTTTGTTACTTCGTTAATTTTATCAATTATTAATGTATTAATTACCGCTTGTCTATTATTATTGCTTAATGCACTATTAATTCTTTCATTTATAATTTTGAAATCGTGCTGGTCTGGATTGCCTGCAGTTCTTTTCCAAGCACTACCAATGAAATCTAAAGATCTTTTATTTTTAGTTTTTGCATATGGTAGGAGTCTGCTTAGATTGGTTCTACTTTGGGAAATTTCAATCTATATGAAGGGAAAAATTGGATAATTGCTGTTAATGTTCTCCCTAATCGCTGTCTCTATTCGGTCAGTCGTGTCTTCGTATTTGCCTAAGTTGATGACCTGAATAATTTTGAAGGTTCCTGTTTGCAATCGTGCTGTTACTGTATTTACTGTTACTAATCTCGAGTTCGTGTAGTTTAGTATTTGGACGTCCGCCGTATAAGCTCCAAAAAATAAAAGAATCGCAAATCCTTTAGTGTTTAAGGCTGCGGAAATTGGAAATGCCCTTAACTTTCTCTGAATTGTTTTTTATATCATTGGATGAAATAATGAATCGCACCTTCGTGTTTGCAGCTTCCAGAGTTTTGAAAACTTTTTCGATGTTTTCTTGATGCGTATGGTCGTCGTTGCTGAAAATGATGATATCGTCTATGCACATATAGTAGGAATTTTTTCTTACCTTAGGCATCAAGTGTTTTTGGAACCATCCAAACCGGTGAATTATATAGTGATGTTGAAGGTTAGTCATGAAGTCATTAAGCAATTAAGCAAGGTCTCCACCTTGTCCTTAAGGGACATTGGGTATGGATAGTATTTCGAATATTCAGGGAAGTCTATTGTTGTCCGAATTTCATCTTTAACAACCGTTGTATAGGTGAGTTTTTCGTCGGGTTGGTCAAACAGTCTCTAGGGTATTGCTGTACGATTGTTGTTGTTAGGGTTTTTTGTCAGTCTGTCATATGTTCTTTTCTTATATTGATGTTATTGTATTTACTAATTGCGTGGTTAATTGCTTAATACGAATTTTTATAGTGTATTTAATAAGCATTAGGTCATGCCAGATAAATCCTTTAGACTGCCATTTCTGAGAATTCCGTAAATTGACTTTAAATAAGGTAAAAGGAAAAACTTAATTTGCACATATTCGGCTATTAAATTGGCAAAAAATTATTCTTCGGTTGGAATGGGTTTCTTCACAAGGGAAGGCTGGATGTAATTTTTATTAGATCCAGTATCAATAGGTATTTTTAAAGTTTCACCGCTTTTCACTTCACACTCAAAATATGGATATCTGTAAATTCAGGTATATGTTTTGGCTGTTGTTCCGGGCTTACCTGGTTACTGATTCAGGGCTTGGTCTATTTGTTGCGTTGGAGTTTATTAGATATATTTTGATCCAAATTTAAACAACACGTTTGGAATTTGGATTGCGGGTGAGTTTTATTAAAAATAAAAACCCATTCAGTGGGAGCAGAAACTTTGTTTGGTTAAATTGGACAAAAGTAATCGGTATTTACAGTATGTGTGTAAAGAAAGGAAATGAGAAAATTATAGTGAGGCTTAGAACAAAAAATACTTAAAAATAAAACTTGGACATCGTTGTTTCCTTGCTCTTTTTTTTTTGTTGATGACAAACATGATGATCAGGATAAGTACGCCAAACAGTGACAGGTAGATAATGGAATATTGGTACACATCGTGATGAGTGATAGGTTTCGATAGTACTTATTTAGGTCTTAAGTCTGCAATTTCCTTTGGGAATGATACCTTGGTCTCAGATGTTTCATGAGATATTTCTGGTATAGAGTTCCTCAAAAGCTGGGTTAAATTTAAGGCTGGCACAAAGGATGAAGTAGAATTCTTTAAGTAAAAATTATGGACAATAATCGTCATTGCCGGTTGCTTAATGACGCAATTCGAAGCTAATTTTAGTAATCCAACATTAAGTTTGGTATTCGAAATATTAGGACCACAGACCATTAAAGGCATTTCTTCTACTTTAAACCCAAAAATCCAGTGGTTTGGGCTATCTAATTGAATCCACATTTTCCCTGGTCTTGATGTTTTAAGCAGGCATCGCGCTGATAATTGCTTCTCGTGGTTAGGTAGATAAATCTCACACTGATGTTCCGTCGAGTTAGTGTTGAAGATAGGATGTCGTTGTTTACGCAGGTATTTATCATCGTCGGCTTGCAAGCCTTCCTTATACTCATTGTGGGGTAATGGTCTCGATACGGGTTTATGGTCAGAAATGCTGTTGATGGCTGAATGAATATGAAGGAATCAGTATGTTGGACCAGAAGTAAAATAAGCTTGAAGATCTGAAACACTTGACTACCTAATAGTGGTAGCTTAAGTATATTGTTTAAGTTAAGGTAGATTGTACTCATCATATACCGGCAGAGTTAAGGTGGGTTGTATGTGCTTATGTATGTTGTCAATTTCTTTCAGTAGTTGGCTTGGTGATAGAAGTAGGGAGCTGATTCTTCCTTGATGAGTATTAGTTATGGTCTCAAGTATAGCTTGTTGAGTCCGCTGGAATCTGCCCATTATTTGAGATATATATATTGCAATGTAGTTAAACGTTTCTGCTTCGATTGTTGCATAGTAAAGCTCGTTAACGGACTGATAGATATTTGTTAACCGATTATTTACCAAAACGAATTGCTCCTTAATTAAGGACATTGATTTGTTAAGAACGTTAACGGTTGATTCTACTATCGATGTTTGGTTTTGTTTAGTTGAAGTAGATATTTTTCGTTTCTGTTGACTTATTTAATTGTGTTTCCGATTTATTGTCCGTAGTCTTGGTCGAGAATACCAAAAAGTTTGTTTGCAATTGTCCCAATGATATCAAAAGTAGATCTCTTTCTTTGTATCGCGATTCCATTTCTATGGTTTAAAATTGTCTGTTTCCAAGAGTTGGTGCTCTAGTTGCTTCACTACTGCTGGACAGAAGTGGTTTAGGTTCTGTCTTAACGTCTCACACTTTTTTCTTAGCCCGTGAATACCTTTCTTTAATCCTTGATACTCATTCAAGTAGGTTGACATGTTGAAGTATACAAAAGGATTCCATTTGTCCGTAATTAAATTAACTTGACCCAAATCTTCAAAGTACATCTCCGGATTATTTGTGAATTTATCAACTTCTACCAAACTTTGAGTCACTCCTTGCCCGAATGCTGTGCTAATGGTTATTAAACCGATCATAAGAGAGGAGATAGGGTTAATTTTTATTTTTCGCTTCGGTTGTGATGAGTTGAAGGGCTTCCTCTTTGCTGACTTGGTAATTTTAATGGTTCCGCAAGTGTTAGAGTCTGCTGTGCTTCAGATGGTAGTGAGCATATCTTGAAGATAGATCGCCTAATCATTCCATTGGATGCCTTTATGTCAACTACCCTAGTCAGCTTATCCACTTGTCCTGTCCTGTTATTGTTTGCAATAGCTATCACCTTAAATCAATACTAGAGATCCTGGCTTAACATCTTTTTGTAAGTGTTCCTTGCTCCATCTGCGCCAGAATTCTCAATGTATGGATGTTATATAATTCCATCTTGATGCAATTGACAGGTTTGTTCGCTTCGAAATCGTTCGGGTTTGATGAAATCGGTGTTAATGGTCGCAAATTTAGTACATCTTCAATTTGAGCCAATGCCGTGGAAAGTTCTTCATGAGTTTAAGCTTTTCACACCCCAAAATGGGGTGATTATGGAAAATTTTAGTTTCCATTAATACCCTTTTCTGTACAGTGAGCGGACATAATATTGTGACATTCTTCTTCATTTATTTTCGCATGCAGTTCATCGAGTTCGTTCCGAGCTCCCATGAATTTTGTAGTGTTGTCCGAAAAAATTTTGGAGGATAATTCACGGCGAGCCACAAAACCTTTTTAAGGCACTAATAAATGCCTGGGTTATCAAAACTGAAAGTAAGCCCCAGATGCGCAGCCTTCGTTGCAAAGCATACGAAAACCGATAAATAGGCCATTGTTGGCTGTTTTGCTCTGATCTTATAGAGGTTATACATTGAACCTACCACCTACATGTACAACATCTCTATTGTCGATAAATGGAGACAATGGACTTAATCCGCTTTTGTCAGGGACTTGTCCAAATTTTTTGAGTGCCTTAATATTGTCTGAGAATGTGGTTTCTTGAATGTATTTGGCTATGGCTATATTAGATGTCCTTAATCTGTCCTTTATCTGAAAGGGCTTTGTTCTTTTTAGATGGCCGATGAAATGTACGATGCATGCTGTTATTCGCCTTAGATTGACGAACGAGCTTGATGATTAATCTTTTCAAGGTTTCAAGTGGGTCTTCTTGCTTGTTGCTTGCTGGCTAAGACTGTTTTATATTTTTACCTCTGGAAGATGTTCGCTTTTCGTTAGTGATGATTGCACTGGCTATGTTGATTGAGATCGGTAAAGGAATGTAGGTCCCTTGAACCAAGGAAGGGTCTTGAGAAATTAGTCGGGAAATACTCCCCGAGATAATAAATCTACTGGATTTATTTCCATAATGTACTTCTATTGCCTCTTCTTGGTTTCTTCGTTTATGAACGAGATACGGTTGGCGACAAAGGCTTGTAATGGTGATTGGGTGCTTATCCAAGCTAAGACGATTTGAGAGTCAGTCCAGATCGTTGTTTCGTGGATTTGAAGTGGTAGACTCGTTTTTACCACATTGGCTAGTTCTACCATTAATTTTGCAGCACAAAGTTCTACTAATCGTGGGATCGTCAGTTGTTTTATTGCTGCAACTCTACATTTTGAACAGACCAGTTTCACTTTAATTTCCCCATTCTGGTTTGCTGATCTCATGTATATAGCCACTCTATACGTCCGTTGTGAGGCATCCAAAAAACAATGAAGCTGGATATCGGTTGCGGGTGTTAGTAATACATGCCTAGGTATTTTCAGGCTGTTTATTTGGTGTGTATTTCCATTGGAACTACAGCGTCCCAATCCAGTTTCGATCGCCACAATTCTTGTAAAAATATTTTTTCCAGGATGATTACAAATGACTCACAAATCCTAAATGGTCGAAGATGTGAGCAATATCTGCAAGAATTGTATGTTTAGTGACCTTTACGGCACCTTTCCATTTAGTTTTGATAATGAATTGATCCGATGTTGGAAGCCAGGTTAGTCCAAGAGTCTTAACTGACACTTCGGAGTGATCGTATAGTATCGTTTCCACTACATAGTCTTCTTTAGCTATTCCTTTTAGTAATGCTGGTGTATTTGCGCACCATTTTCGCAATGGGAATTGCACCTGTTTGAGCAAATTAATTAATTCTGTCTTCATTTGGCATGCTTCTTGTAAATCGTCGCTCCCAGTTAAAACGTCATCCATGTATACCGCGTCTGATAATGGTAGCTCCTAACGAATATTGACTTGTTGTAGTTAGAGCCAAATCTTCAAGACACTTGATTGCTAAATTCGTTACCTATTTTATACCATAAGTTACTGTGTTTAAATGATATACTTTTGGGGGACTCCCCCCAAAAGATGAGTTGGAATTTCTTGCTGTCATTGTCGAAAAGTATTTGGCGATACATTTAAGAAATATCGGCGGTAAATACCATACGTAAGCAGGAATTAATCTAAAGTCTCTTCTACTGCCACAGTTTAGTAGAGGAAAAATTATTTGTACTTCAAATTAAATTTTATTTAAAATTAAAAGACTATCAAATTGACTTCACGTTATAAGTTTATTGTCTTACTATACTCATAAGTTAGTTATAAATTCTACCCTAGCTTTTAATTGCTACTGTAAAATTAACGTAGCATCATGATTATACATAAGTAGGTCAATGACCACATGAACTTGACTTGGAATTTCTTAAACTACATTAATGCAATAACATTTTTTACTTTTACGGAATGTGTGTGTGTAGGCTTACATGTATTGTGTATCATAATGTCCCCTATTAGCCATGTGTGTAGCCTTTCTCCTTGCCTTTAAATCAGCCATGATCAATTTGTTGAAAGTGTGAAAACTGCTGACCTCATTTGGATTTTAACACCTATGTCAGAGGGAGGCGATGCTTAGAGGGATGTTGACATTTCGAGTTCGTGTTCTCCAGTGGTGGTTGGTGGCTCAAAATTGTTTTTTAAAAAAATATAAAACAGCTGAACGCTCTTCTAAGTTTTCATCGGTGGAGGTAAGTAAATGCTCCATTCAGCTGACTGAGGCCTTTTGTTGCATTATCAACTTCTGAATGGTGTTCCCGCTTTCGATATTAGTACTGGTGTAAGCGGACTTCTCAAGATCGGTTTGTGCTTGCAGTATAGCTGCCTTGTACTCAGTGTACATATTCTTAACTTGTTTGTAGTACTTCCTAGCTCCCTGGCTGCTCTGTACAGTATGCTTGTAAATGGATGTCCCTACTTAAGAATTCACTCCATTCGAAGTCAAGCCGCTCCAGTCGGGACTACAAGTATGATTTAATCTGCCTGTCTGGTCCGTACTTCTTAAAGTTGGAGAATAACTTTGTTATTTTCTCGGCTGCAACTGCCTGTTCCGTGATGAGGGCTTCCATTGTTTTTTTGTTTTTTTTTTTCTTCAGCAGGATCACATCGGGGTCACCAAAATGTTAGATCTTTTTTCATCTCAATTTAAACAACACGTTTGGAATTTGGACTGCGAGTGAGTTTTATCAAAAATTTGTAGTTCCTTAAATACTACTTAACAAACAAAAATGTAATACTATAGGCGTATTCTGTTACGTCTGGTCATTGCGGCCTAATCTGGTATTTAATATTGCAGGTCCGAACCAAACCCATACGTCGGCAGAATATTCGGTGTGAACAGAAACTTTGTTTGGTAAAATTGATTATCTAGCAGAATAGAGTGTGGAAACGTATGATATGAACAAAAGTCATCGGTATTTACAGTATGTGTGTAAAGAAAGGAAATGGGAAAATTATAGTGAGCTTAGAAGAAAAATACTTAAAAATAAAACTAAGGTTAAACAGAGGGTATTGAGTTGGGTTTTGGGCAATTTGCTGCGACTTCGGGTATTGAGTTAAAGTTGCTCTTGAATAAATTCCGAATTAAGGATTTGACTCTATTGTTCAATGTGGTAGTTTCTTTGCACCTTATTGGAGTGAGGCATATTCGCAACCCTTTTAAGCACAGGAGGCCAATTCGTTTGTTGTACTTGCGGCCTATTTACTTTATTAACCGCGTTAATTCTTATTGTTGATGTCTCCATTGGTTCACCTCTTGGCTGCCGTCTTGGTGGTGGTTGCTTTGTTCCTAATAGTATAGGAAGATGACCTTTTAAGCCCCTGATAAATGCGCCTTGTCCCTATATGTTTCTATAAGAAGTGAAAGGGATTCGTTCCCGATATCCATGCATGATATTTTATTCAAAATTAATTAAAGATGAGAACATACAACTTGATGAAACTCTTGGACGGAAGAGTTATCCTAAACAAGCGACGACATTTGGTACTCTCTCGCTTGTCTGCATAATGTAGGGTTAAACCGCATGAAATGCTATCCCAGCTTAGAGGGGTATTGTATAATTCAAAAACGAGGTCAGCATTCTCAACGATTTTTTTCTGTATCACGCTTAGTATACCAAAATACATGGGTGAGCCTTTTAATGGTTCGTATATCTGAAAAATACGATCCACACTTTTCTTACAGGATCTTAATTATCCTGATTGACCGGGTGAGTCTCGTAAGCTACGAACTATGTCAGAGATTTTATCTAGATCGCCTTGATTTCCCCTAGGTTGATTATTTGGTCGATACCACTGAACTAATCGGAATTCAGGCTTATAATGCCGTTTACAATCTTCTTCCCTTAGGTGTGTAAGACATTAGTAACAATAGATGATATAAGAGAATACAGTTGTATATGTTTATTTTTTTTATTTGATTCCGCATGAAAGAAAGATTACTTATAATGTTAGATTATTTATTATTTATTATTTATTATTTATTTATTCTTAAATTTCTATTTTCAAGATTTCTTAACTATTTTTACTTTTTTCTTTTAAAACTACGTCATTTTTGTTATAATACTTAATATATTAAATTTTTTTTTATTTGTTCTCTTTTAATTTAAAATATAAGAATTTAATTAGTTTTTCAAAATTGTATAGCTATTATTTTTCTTAATTTCTAAAAATTCAATATAAAACTTTTACTTAATTTATACCTTATTCAACTAGACGTACAATGATAGCAGGAGCATACCCACGCTGGCGAACCGGATTGCTCCCTTTTGTCCAAAGTTTTTTCTTTTATGTATAACGGTGATTTGGAATCCAGCGTTGCGCACCAAATGCATGGTCTGTTGGGGATTTTTTAGGACCTTCACAGCGGCAAAAATACTCCTGTTTTTAGTCCTGAGTTGTTCCAGGATCGGGCCAGTGTTCGTGAATTTGACATTAGTTTCTTAGAGCTGCTGTTCTTTGATTTTTTTTTTAAGGTCACTATTGGCAATCTTACGCGTAAGAGCACTAGTTTACATCTGCGATTTGAGCTGCTTAAAGTCACAAAGCAGTTATAACGCGCACACATGAGTTACTTTAGGTCTTTTTATGTAACGCGATTTTTACTATCTGAATAGGTGAAGCAAATTAAAATAAAAAGTTTTGTTAACTTACATATTATCATTGGTTCCTGAAGAACTGGTTTTTTATTTAATGTGAATCTGTGTTTGGTTTAGATGGACGTTGAGGTGGCGGTGCAGGAAATAACTCCACCGGAATTTACTCTATCTGGGAGCTTATTCCACAGATAAGAAGAAATAACTCCTCTTTTATAAAATGGGATTATTTCCCAATAGAAGTGAGAATAAATTTAACACGAAATTCGGAGGAAAAATACTCGTCATTTCTGTTTTACTTTCTCAACAGCACGATAGGAGAAGAGCATTCGGATCTACTTGGTCTAAATTTTCTGCTCTAATAAAATACCTAATATGATTTGTAGCTGTTCCTTCTCATAATAGTATAACCTACATGGAGTACAATGGAAGGACTTTTCACTATTTAACATTAACTTCATCATATCATTTCGGGCACCTCAGGACGACTGCGGTTCAAATAACATTCATTTAACAATACAGTAATAACTCGATTTACGACGCTTCGATTAACGTCATTTCGACTTACGACGGCAAAAGTATTCAGGAAGCTATCTCCATTTACGACGTTTTTGCTTCAAACTTAAGTCAATATTTAATTTTTCATATTTGGAAAAAAAAAATCCAGAAAATTAATATTTTTGAAATATGTTTTCTAGTAGGCCATCCAAATTATGTACATATGGAAGTATGTATGTATTTGTATGTCATTAGTTATTCATTTTACTATTGCCAATTTTCATACTACGCTGTTCTCCAATTAAGTTACGAAAGTAAAAAACTAATGTGATTAAAACCTTTGAAAAGTTCAAATACTGGAACATATTTATTTTTATTATTTAATTGTGACCAGTTTTGGTAGGTTCAAATATTCATACTATATGAACACGTGTTATAATGTAATATGCACTTATCTTCTTGTAACTTGTGAGCTACCTAAAGTTTTCAAGAAAAAACCTAGGAAAGTTTTAGAAATAAACTCTAAACTGGATATTCTACAACGCTTGGAAAAAGGTGAGAAGGCAATTCATATTGCACGGTCTATGGGACTTTCTCAATCAACTATCCGTACTATGAAGGCTTATGGAGATAACCTCAGACACTATTATAACCAAACGCAGACCTCTTGTTATGGAGAAAATGAAAAAAACTTTCATTTACCTGGTTACAAGACTTGAACCATAGGAGAATTTCGGTGACTACTGCTACAATTCAGGCAAAAGCCTTGAGCTTGTTCAGCAAAGTAAAAAACGAAAAAAATGATATTGATTTTAGTGCAAGCCCCGGATGGTTCGACAATTTTTAAGAAAGATACCAGCTTCACAATGTCAAATAGAGTGGAGAAGACGCAAGTGCCGATACTGAGGCAGCAGCAAGTTTCCCAAACAAACTTAAGTAAATTATTGAAATATTAATGGAAATATTAAAGAGGTTATATCCCAAGCCAAGTCTTTAACGTTGATGAAACGGGGTTGTATTGGTTTTATTCAGTCGTTAAAGACTACTTTTTAGGAAAACAATGTACCATATAAAATTCTTTTGATACTTGACAATGCCCCTGGCCATCCTAACAGTTTGGATTTGGCGTAAATACGACATCTATAAAGCAATAACAAATATACAATAAGATACGCTTGGAATGATGTTACAGCATCAAATATGAGTAAGGCCTGAATGCATCCAAGATCATGACGTGGATGTTCAGTTTAACGAAGAAGTCAGGTAGTTGCAGAAGTTCTTAGTCTTGCAAGAGAAATCGGGTTTTCAGAGATTATTGAAGATAATGAGGAACTTCTTTAAATCTTACAACATGTTTTCCTAAACAATCTCCAATTCTAATAGCACTTCGACATATTGGGTATATAATTATTTTCGTGCGGTTTTTTTTCAAAATTTGAACGTTTAATTAAGAAAAACATGTACTATTCAAAGTATTGCCCATCTGAAGCTATGAATTTTTTCCATCTTTCTGGCAATTTGTGGATCCCATCCCAAAAGAACTGCGCCGGCTTGGCAGCCAAGAATGAATCAAGCCAATTTTTGATATTCTGCTCTGATGTGAACCGTATTTCAGTGAGGGCGTTCTGCATCGATCGGAACAAATGGTAGTCAGAAGGGGCAAGGTCTGTGCTATAAGGCGGGTGGGATAAGACTTCCCATCCACTGTTTTCCAAATAGTTCTTAACCGGAATGTCATGTCATGATGGAAAACTATTGCCTCGTGTCTGGTCGCATATTCCGGACGTTTTTCGGCTACTGCTCTCTTCAAATGGATTAATTGTGTTCGTTAGTGTTGTCCATTGATGGTTTCACCCGGTTTTAGCAGCTCATAATACAGCACACCCATCTGATCCAACCAAATACAGAGCATTACATTCGCGCCATGGATATTCGGCTTTGCCGTCAATTTGGCTGGTTGGCCGGGTTTCACATATGATTTTTTGCGCTTGAGGTTGTCGTAATGGATCCATTTTTCATCACCAGTAACAATCCGATGCAAAAATGACTTCCTTTTGTGGCGTTCCAGCAGCATTTCGGACATGCAAAACCGCGTTTCGACGTCTCTCAGCTTGAGTTCATGTGGAACCCAATTTCCTTGCTTTTGAATATATCCAGCAGCTTTTAAGCGTTTTAAAATGGCTACTTGAGTGACACCCAAAGATTTTACGAGCTCTTCTTGTGCTTGGCAACAATCTTCACAGAGTAATGCTTCCAGTTCTTCATCTTCAAACTTTTTTAGCTGCCCAGGACGTTCATCGTCTTCCAAGCCAAAATCCCTACTTTTAAATCGTGCAAACCACTTTTAGCACGTTCGCTCAGCTAGCGTATGTTCACCATAATCTTCTATTAAAATACGATGACTTTCAGCAGCAGTTTTCTTCATATTAAAGTAATAATACAAGCTACGCCATCCCTTGGTAAACCGCACATTAAGTTATAGACCCAATACAAAAACCTTTATAAAACAAAGAAGCTGGAGGCCATACAGACAACTGTAACTAGTTTTTTTTAAGCTAACCACATCTCGTGCTGCTACTGCTGAAGGAAGCCAGCGACATTCGGTAACAATGCTACTTTCATCAAGTGAAAAAATAAAAAAATGTAACCTTTTAAATCATTTGAACAGTTTATTTAATTTTCCAATATTCATATGTACCTACAAAACAGTTAAGTTTATAATTATATATAAAAGCACTGAAATAAATGAAAAGTGACCTAAAATCTCTAAAATCTTTAATGTCTAAATTTTCCAATTTCAGTTCTTCGCTTTAAGTCATTCCGATTTACGTCGGTTCTGTCAGAACCAATTAGTAACTTAAATCGAGGTATTCCTGTACAATAAAATTATCCCTATCCTTAAAATCTATATCCTTGTTCATTATATTTTGATCTTTTCTTTCATCTAGCTCTATTTTCATTAGATTTAAACATTATTTTTTATATTCATTTATTTCTGACATTTCGTTTTCTTCATCTGAGATCATTTTACAATCTTTTTGTTAGTTTCCTTCTTTTTTTTCCATTTCTTTCTATATATTAAATTTTATTATACACTCATTTTGCCCTTTTACTTTGTATTTTCATTTTCTAAATTTACTTTCTTTTCCTTAAGCAAAATAACACTCTCTATTATTCCACAAACAACTTTTATTTAAACCAAAAAATTACATCTATTAGAGTACTTTTTAATTGAAACAGGTGACACAAATTTCTGACGTACAAAACTTGTTCCGGCCTTGGCTTGTTACATTCTTTGGCCATATGCCCAATGATGTTGCAATTGCAGCACCTTATATCTCGTGGCAGTTCTGCATCGGTTGCCGTTCCTTGACGCGGATTGAGGTATGTCGCAGCCTTTTGTTTGGGTAAACTTATGTTACTAAAACCTTCCAGTAGTTCTTTTTTAAATCGTTGCATTCTTGCCTGCGCACGTAAATATTGGTCCGGTATACCGTCGATAAAACAATCAAGGAGTTCGTCTTCCTATAGAAAGTTTCGCTGGACAACCACCTTCTTCCTTCAACAGCTCTCTTAAGAGCTAGACGACCAATATGATCTCCAAATATCGATCTCATATCTGACATTAGCTCATCAGTTGCGATTGTCATGATATTTGGGGTGGAATCAGTTCAGTGATTTTCCTTTTAAGCGACAGGAAATTAACGCTCTCACATCTTTTTCGGCTAAGTCATACGCAGATTTTATATTTTTTTGTAGCGCCTCCCAGTGAGAAAAACAATCTTCGCCCGAAAATTCGGCTAAAAACTCTTTCAAATTTTTGAAGTTTTCCTTCACTCCGCTCCTGTAACTAATATCATTTTTCCCTTTTTGACACTCTTTCTTTCAAAAGCTCATTTTCTCTTTGCAAAAGGTTTTTTTGCACGTTTATGTATTACTTCCAATTCCATCTTCATTAAATTTAACTCTTTTTCCCTTTCGGTTTTACTTCTTTCTTTTTCAACTCTTTTTTCTACTACGCTCATTGTCGTCGGAAGACTCATCCTCATACCACGGCTTTTCTGTCGCGTCGTCAAATATATCTGAATATTCACGTCTTTTGTTTTCGGGGATGGAAACCAACCGCAACATCAACTCTGCTTTTGTGCCAGTTGTCTTCATCCCTTGTCTACCCAGCCAAGATTACAACTTCGAGGCGGTGTATTTCTGTAATTTGGCGATGTCAGCCATTGTCGCATATATCGTAATGTAATAATATAATTCCAATAATATCGATTATCTTTTTCTGTCTTTCTTGTCTTTAAACTTTTGTCTACCAGAGCTGCCAAGATATTAATAATAATAATAATAATTATTATTATTATTTTTTTTTTTTTTTCAAAAACTTTGGCAAAAACAGATAAGAGAGAGATAGGCTAGTAGTTGTTGAGACTTGTGGTTTCACCTTTTTTGTGCAGCAGAATAACAATAGCCAGTTTAAATGCATCTGAAAGTACTCCTTTCTGGATGCTTAGGTTAAATATGTACGTTTGGACATCAGAAACATTTAACGAAATATGCTTTAAAATTTTGCCGAAAATCATGTCATTGAATATGGAACTCGAAGTTTTAAGTGACATGATAATAATATGAATTTCCAATGTAAATCATTAATCATATCCCCAGAACATTTAAATTATTTACTTGGAGAAGTATAATTAATATTGGCATTTATATTTAAAAAATAATTTATAAACAGATTTACAACAGATGTGGGATTATTAATTAAGGATGAACTATTCATTATAGAAATATCAGTCTCAGGTTTTTTCTACTAACGATCGGATTTACTACGTCCAATTCCTTTTTAGAATGCCCTGAGCTTTTCAGAAGCATTTTCCCGTAATATTTTTCTTTGCATCGCGGAATCTCAGTTCTTTACGCATTACAGATGTTGTTATATAAGTCCACACTTTTAAGTGTACATTTTTTTTAATAAATTTTTATTAAATTATGTATAGGTACACCGACTATTATTGAAATTATGATAAGTAATCTTAATACCATATACATACGTCTGATTTATAAACAACGGCATTTGTCCAATGCAATCTTATAAATATATGATCTAGGCATGATGTTTCTCTAGTGGGTTTGTTTATCAAAGAGCTAAAGCTAAAGCTACTTGGTCTAAATTTTCTGCTCTAATAAAATACCTAATATGATTTGTAGCTGTTCCTTCTCATAATAGTATAACCTACATGGAGTACAATGGAAGGACTTTTCACTATTTAACATTAACTTCATCATATCATTTCGGGCACCTCAGGACGACTGCGGTTCAAATAACATTCATTTAACAATACAGTAATACCTCGATTTACGACGCTTCGATTAACGTCATTTCGACTTACGACGGCAAAAGTATTCAGGAAGCTATCTCCATTTACGACGTTTTTGCTTCAAACTTAAGTCAATATTTAATTTTTCATATTTGGAAAAAAAAAATCCAGAAAATTAATATTTTTGAAATATGTTTTCTAGTAGGCCATCCAAATTATGTACATATGGAAGTATGTATGTATTTGTATGTCATTAGTTATTCATTTTACTATTGCCAATTTTCATACTACGCTGTTCTCCAATTAAGTTACGAAAGTAAAAAACTAATGTGATTAAAACCTTTGAAAAGTTCAAATACTGGAACATATTTATTTTTATTATTTAATTGTGACCAGTTTTGGTAGGTTCAAATATTCATACTATATGAACACGTGTTACAATGTAATATGCACTTATCTTCTTGTAACTTGTGAGCTACCTAAAGTTTTCAAGAAAAAACCTAGGAAAGTTTTAGAAATAAACTCTAAACTGGATATTCTACAACGCTTGGAAAAAGGTGAGAAGGCAATTCATATTGCACGGTCTATGGGACTTTCTCAATCAACTATCCGTACTATGAAGGCTTATGGAGATAACCTCAGACACTATTATAACCAAACGCAGACCTCTTGTTATGGAGAAAATGAAAAAAACTTTCATTTACCTGGTTACAAGACTTGAACCATAGGAGAATTTCGGTGACTACTGCTACAATTCAGGCAAAAGCCTTGAGCTTGTTCAGCAAAGTAAAAAACGAAAAAAATGATATTGATTTTAGTGCAAGCCCCGGATGGTTCGACAATTTTTAAGAAAGATACCAGCTTCACAATGTCAAATAGAGTAGAGAAGACGCAAGTGCCGATACTGAGGCAGCAGCAAGTTTCCCAAACAAACTTAAGTAAATTATTGAAATATTAATGGAAATATTAAAGAGGTTATATCCCAAGCCAAGTCTTTAACGTTGATGAAACGGGGTTGTATTGGTTTTATTCAGTCGTTAAAGACTACTTTTTAGGAAAACAATGTACCATATAAAATTCTTTTGATACTTGACAATGCCCCTGGCCATCCTAACAGTTTGGATTTGGCGTAAATACGACATCTATAAAGCAATAACAAATATACAATAAGATACGCTTGGAATGATGTTACAGCATCAAATATGAGTAAGGCCTGAATGCATCCAAGATCATGACGTGGATGTTCAGTTTAACGAAGAAGTCGGGTAGTTGCAGAAGTTCTTAGTCTTGCAAGAGAAATCGGGTTTTCAGAGATTATTGAAGATAATGAGGAACTTCTTTAAATCTTACAACATGTTTTCCTAAACAATCTCCAATTCTAATAGCACTTCGACATATTGGGTATATAATTATTTTCGTGCGGTTTTTTTTCAAAATTTGAACGTTTAATTAAGAAAAACATGTACTATTCAAAGTATTGCCCATCTGAAGCTATGAATTTTTTCCATCTTTCTGGCAATTTGTGGATCCCATCCCAAAAGAACTGCGCCGGCTTGGCAGCCAAGAATGAATCAAGCCAATTTTTGATATTCTGCTCTGATGTGAACCGTATTTCAGTGAGGGCGTTCTGCATCGATCGGAACAAATGGTAGTCAGAAGGGGCAAGGTCTGTGCTATAAGGCGGGTGGGATAAGACTTCCCATCCACTGTTTTCCAAATAGTTCTTAACCGGAATGTCATGTCATGATGGAAAACTATTGCCTCGTGTCTGGTCGCATATTCCGGACGTTTTTCGGCTACTGCTCTCTTCAAATGGATTAATTGTGTTCGTTAGTGTTGTCCATTGATGGTTTCACCCGGTTTTAGCAGCTCATAATACAGCACACCCATCTGATCCAACCAAATACAGAGCATTTGCCGTCAATTTGGCTGGTTGGCCGGGTTTCAAATATGATTTTTTGCGCTTGAGGTTGTCGTAATGGATCCATTTTTCATCACCAGTAACAATCCGATGCAAAAATGACTTCCTTTTGTGGCGTTCCAGCAGCATTTCGGACATGCAAAACCGCGTTTCGACGTCTCTCAGCTTGAGTTCATGTGGAACCCAATTTCCTTGCTTTTGAATATATCCAGCAGCTTTTAAGCGTTTTAAAATGGCTACTTGAGTGACACCCAAAGATTTTACGAGCTCTTCTTGTGCTTGGCAACAATCTTCACAGAGTAATGCTTCCAGTTCTTCATCTTCAAACTTTTTTAGCTGCCCAGGACGTTCATCGTCTTCCAAGCCAAAATCCCTACTTTTAAATCGTGCAAACCACTTTTAGCACGTTCGCTCAGCTAGCGTATGTTCACCATAATCTTCTATTAAAATACGATGACTTTCAGCAGCAGTTTTCTTCATATTAAAGTAATAATACAAGCTACGCCATCCCTTGGTAAACCGCACATTAAGTTATAGACCCAATACAAAAACCTTTATAAAACAAAGAAGCTGGAGGCCATACAGACAACTGTAACTAGTTTTTTTTAAGCTAACCACATCTCGTGCTGCTACTGCTGAAGGAAGCCAGCGACATTCGGTAACAATGCTACTTTCATCAAGTGAAAAAATAAAAAAATGTAACCTTTTAAATCATTTGAACAGTTTATTTAATTTTCCAATATTCATATGTACCTACAAAACAGTTAAGTTTATAATTATATATAAAAGCACTGAAATAAATGAAAAGTGACCTAAAATCTCTAAAATCTTTAATGTCTAAATTTTCCAATTTCAGTGCTTCGCTTTAAGTCATTCCGATTTACGTCGGTTCTGTCAGAACCAATTAGTAACTTAAATCGAGGTATTCCTGTACAATAAAATTATCCCTATCCTTAAAATCTATATCCTTGTTCATTATATTTTGATCTTTTCTTTCATCTAGCTCTATTTTCATTAGATTTAAACATTATTTTTTATATTCATTTATTTCTGACATTTCGTTTTCTTCATCTGAGATCATTTTACAATCTTTTTGTTAGTTTCCTTCTTTTTTTTCCATTTCTTTCTATATATTAAATTTTATTATACACTCATTTTGCCCTTTTACTTTGTATTTTCATTTTCTAAATTTACTTTCTTTTCCTTAAGCAAAATAACACTCTCTATTATTCCACAAACAACTTTTATTTAAACCAAAAAATTACATCTATTAGAGTACTTTTTAATTGAAACAGGTGACACAAATTTCTGACGTACAAAACTTGTTCCGGCCTTGGCTTGTTACATTCTTTGGCCATATGCCCAATGATGTTGCAATTGCAGCACCTTATATCTCGTGGCAGTTCTGCATCGGTTGCCGTTCCTTGACGCGGATTGAGGTATGTCGCAGCCTTTTGTTTGGGTAAACTTATGTTACTAAAACCTTCCAGTAGTTCTTTTTTAAATCGTTGCATTCTTGCCTGCGCACGTAAATATTAGTCCGGTATACCGTCGATAAAACAATCAAGGAGTTCGTCTTCCTATAGAAAGTTTCGCTGGACAACCACCTTCTTCCTTCAACAGCTCTCTTAAGAGCTAGACGACCAATATGATCTCCAAATATCGATCTCATATCTGAAATTAGCTCATCAGTTGCGATTGTCATGATATTTGGGGTGGAATCAGTTCAGTGATTTTCCTTTTAAGCGACAGGAAATTAACACTCTCACATCTTTTTCGGCTAAGTCATACGCAGATTTTATATTTTTTTGTAGCGCCTCCCAGTGAGAAAAACAATCTTCGCCCGAAAATTCGGCTAAAAACTCTTTCAAATTTTTGAAGTTTTCCTTCACTCCGCTCCTGTAACTAATATCATTTTTCCCTTTTTGACACTCTTTCTTTCAAAAGCTCATTTTCTCTTTGCAAAAGGTTTTTTTGCACGTTTATGTATTACTTCCAATTCCATCTTCATTAAATTTAACTCTTTTTCCCTTTCGGTTTTACTTCTTTCTTTTTCAACTCTTTTTTCTACTACGCTCATTGTCGTCGGAAGACTCATCCTCATATCACGGCTTTTCTGTCGCGTCGTCAAATATATCTGAATATTCACGTCTTTTGTTTTCGGGGATGGAAACCAACCGCAACATCAACTCTGCTTTTGTGCCAGTTGTCTTCATCCCTTGTCTACCCAGCCAAGATTACAACTTCGAGGCGGTGTATTTCTGTAATTTGGCGATGTCAGCCATTGTCGCATATATCGTAATGTAATAATATAATTCCAATAATATCGATTATCTTTTTCTGTCTTTCTTGTCTTTAAACTTTTGTCTACCAGAGCTGCCAAGATATTAATAATAATAATAATAATTATTATTATTATTATTTTTTTTTTCAAAAACTTTGGCAAAAACAGATAAGAGAGAGATAGGCTAGTAGTTGTTGAGACTTGTGGTTTCACCTTTTTTGTGCAGCAGAATAACAATAGCCAGTTTAAATGCATCTGAAAGTACTCCTTTCTGGATGCTTAGGTTAAATATGTACGTTTGGACATCAGAAACATTTAACGAAATATGCTTTAAAATTTTGCCGAAAATCATGTCATTGAATATGGAACTCGAAGTCTTAAGTGACATGATAATAATATGAATTTCCAATGTAAATCATTAATCATATCCCCAGAACATTTAAATTATTTACTTGGAGAAGTATAATTAATATTGGCATTTATATTTAAAAAATAATTTATAAACAGATTTACAACAGATGTGGGATTATTAATTAAGGATGAACTATTCATTATAGAAATATCAGTCTCAGGTTTTTTCTACTAACGATCGGATTTACTACGTCCAATTCCTTTTTAGAATGCCCTGAGCTTTTCAGAAGCATTTTCCCGTAATATTTTTCTTTGCATCGCGGAATCTCAGTTCTTTACGCATTACAGATGTTGTTATATAAGTCCACACTTTTAAGTGTACATTTTTTTTAATAAATTTTTATTAAATTATGTATAGGTACACTGACTATTATTGAAATTATGATAAGTAATCTTAATACCATATACATACGTCTGATTTATAAACAACGGCATTTGTCCAATGCAATCTTATAAATATATGATCTAGGCATGATGTTTCTCTAGTGGGTTTGTTTATCAAAGAGCTAAAGCCAAAAGACGATAAAACCGCCAAGAAATTATCAGTATCAGAAGTATTAGATAAAATATCAACTTAAAGTCGCCTATAAGAATTTGGTTCTTGCATTTCGAGGAATCCAAGAACTCAGAAAATTCTACTAAAAAACCATTTACAGCGAACGAGTAAATGCAATAAACGCTAGATAGTTTAAAAATATATAAAAGACTGCCACTCTACCATCTGAATAAGAGTCATTGCAAGAAGCCTCAAATGAAAAGTAAGGGATATGAAAGCCCGAAGTTTCACATTCATAAATCCAAATTTTGGACACAAATATGAAATCTGATAATTGGTCAAGAGAAGCAAGATAGGCAAGAAATACATAAAAAAAATTTACGAAGACTACGTATGTTTTGGTGAACTCCTGAAAAACCTGAATAATCTACCATGTATGGATGACTGATGCAAAAACAAATCATTGTATTATTTTGTATATAAGAAAAGCTAATACTGTTTGTCTTATTAATATTATTCATGACAAACAATTATTAAGAAATAGTAAAACCATTTTTTATTTATTACTTAGTTTAATTGCGCTGTCGCCTTCTCTTCTTCTGATGAAAACATATGAATCCCTTACTCATACATATTTACATTTTTTTTTTTTTTTTTGTGATTTAAGCTGCTTGGCTTTCTTCAAAAGAGATCTTGTGTATGCAGTAAGGCAGTCGTTAATGAATATGCGAGAATTGTTATAGTCTGCAAATAGTTTGAGTTCTTTTTCTCACAAATTGTTTATTAACTACTTCATACGCAAGAGAGAAGTATACTTTACAACCACTTTGGATAAAGGGCCAGGGACATTATTGGAATAATGTCTCATATTCTTTACAACACAAGTCTCACTGCTGAACATAATGAATTCGCAGTCGTAAGGATTGCCAAATAATTCGCCCACAATAAGTTCGCTATGTTATGTCAAATTTTAAACAGCTGCTTTAATTTAAACTGTGCTTTTTCTTTTGCTGGAAAATTGTGAATTTGTTTGAGAGTGGTAAAAAAAAATAGCAAACATACTTCTTGGCACATAAATTATTAAAAATAAAAAAAAAACGCCTTTGCTGGGTCCGTCCTTTATTCCAAAATACAATGATCCTTTATTCAAAAAATAGAATGATTTATTGAAACAACATTTAATTTTTTAAAACAAAGTGATGTTGATTTGTTTTCTAAAGCGACTTTATGACGAAAGTCCAATACGAGTTGTTTTTATTAAAACCGTTTTTGTGGAAAACGTCAATAAGAAGAGCAATTAGTCCCAAATGGCGGTTGGTAGTGGTACTTACATAAACTATTTCATTAGAAAGTAATTTGTTAGAACATAATTGTTACTTCTTCAAGGTGTATCTCCACATTATTTGGCTTTGTTCCAGTACGAAAAATAAATGTTGAAGTATAGAAAGCCCTTTGACTGGAAAACCATCAGCAGGCAGTTTAATAATAAAAGGAACATGCCGAATATCGTGGACACGGGGTTAAAGTACATCTACTACAAGGGGTACTTCAGCTTTGTTTTGATAACTATTTGTGAGGCCAAGTATACCTTTACATCTGCCGATGTTGGGGCTTTTGGCAGCCAAAGTGGTGCAGGAATTTTTCGTCACTCTGTCATTGAGAAGCAAATTTATGATAACATCATTAGTCTACTGCCAGAAGAGAAGTTGCCGAATTCGCAAATAGTACTTTTAGCCACAAAATGCGGACAAAGTTGTGCTTGCCTGTACAATTTTAAATAATGTAATTACTTGTATACAACTGCAACTCCTACTGCCCAGACAACTACAGTGATTTTTGTTCTGCTAATGGAAAATGCATCTTTGGTACTTGGCGTCAGGAGACCAATAAATGTTTCCCTTTTCGCAGATGTGGAACAAACAACAGACCAGTATGAGGAAAACTTTAACAAACTGTTTTCTCAACGGAAGCAAAATAGCTTTCCAACCATCAGAATAATACGCAAAATTTAATTTCTTTTTCTTCATTTTTTATTCTTTTCTCCTTTTTTAATTTTAATTATTAAAATTAAATTAAATTAAAAACAAAAAAACTTTGTTAAAATAAATTCAATAACAAATAAAAAAATAGTGAAAAACAAAAAAACTTGAACTCAATAAAAATAACAAATAAAATAAAAAAATTCAGAAACAAACAAATTTTTAACTCATATAAAATCTATTTATAATAAACAAAAATAGATAAAAAGACAAAAAACAAAATAAGGAACATTTAAATAATAAACTAAACTCATTCTTCATTCATCGCGATACACACTAATACATATAAAATGAAGAACATTTAATTAACCTGCTTTTTTAATTCCTCTAATTGCACCTCATTCGCATAGCGCAGAATTTCGAGCTTAGCCATATTTCTAGTTTTTATTGGAAAAATTGTACGAAAAATTTGTTTAAAAATCACCAGGAATATCAAATTAAATCAATTACATGGAGCTCCGAGAATATGCGATAATTTTTGCCACTCCTGTGCCTTCTTTTTATATTGAGTATGGCAAAAATTCCACAGAATCTCCCTCTCCTTATTTAGCTCAATTAAATGTTCCTCCATTTTATCTGTTTTTATAAAGAATTAATATTGCTAAAATATAAAAAAAAGCACAAAAAACCACTTTTGTCCATATACTTATGCGTTGGCATAAAACAAATCAGGTATAGTCCGTACCAACTGAGTTTGCCAACGGTCGATTGTGCAGAGAGAGGATTTAAGAGAACAAAAATTGTACGAAAGAGTAAATGTTTTTGCCTGAAATTTACAATGCCTAACACAACTTTACATAGCTTAGAACTAAAAGGCTGTTACACAAAATTTCAATGCATTTCATATGTAATGCTGCATGTTATTTAGATTGGCAAAAAATTCAGGACATATGTATATAGTATTTGTTGAATTTGTATACATAAGTTCGATCATAATTGATTAGGTTCTCAACGTTTTTTATGGTTTTACAATTTGTGGTTTAGGTTCCTGTTTATGTGGCGTGTTTCCATTTATTTTATGATGTTTGCTTCTACCTGTGGGACTTTAGTTCATAGGTTTTAGTTTTGTTTTAGGTTTTCGTTGGCTGCATTTCATCGCAACTAATTTTCTAATAAAACAATTCGGATACAAGCTTATACAAATACAGGAAATTGTCATGGATTCATCGCGAAAAGGAAAGCCAATAGGAAGTCAGGCCCGTAAGATCGCTGTTAACATGTATAACAAAAAATTAGAAGAAGCTTATGATGAATAATCTCATAACGTACGCAAACTCGCAGACTAAGTAGTTCACTGGAATTTCGGCGCGATCAATACGAACGATTATCAAGGAATACAAGGAGAAAGGTGTTATTAAATCACCACATAAAAAAAAACCACACACAAAATGGATAACTGCATTAGACGACATTGACATCACAGCTATTCGCGAATTAACACTTTGATCAAAATGTTCTCGGTGGCGTCACCGTGTGGCGCTCCCATTGTTCCGATTTGAGTTCTTTTTCTGTTAAGTTGGTACATCTGTTGTTGATATTCTCTATAAATCTTAGCGTCATAGCTTGACATTTGCAAAAAGAGCACATCTAACTTTGTGCGTGTTGGCGAATGAATTTAAATTTGCAACAACGATATTGTATTAAATTTTGCGTAAAAAACGGATTTAATGGTGAGCAAACGTTGGAAATGTTGGAAAAGTGTTTGGTCAACGATTCTCTTTTTTTAATATATATATAATACCGCGCGCGCACCAAGGGGATATGAATACCCTTTTACTGGCTTTTTCTCCAGGACGCGGACGGGTGGTGTAGTAGTTTGAAACTCAAGTGTGTTTGGTTTTGATATTTTTCCCAGAGGTGGTTGTCAAACTGGACGGGACGAGCCAGTACATCCTCAACCAGTGGGTCTTAGTACGTGCTAGTTGTTAATTCGTTACAATAAGCCCAGCCAGCAACCACTCCAACATCAGTGTTATGCCTTCATGTGAGAGTTGACACCGACGGGATTTTCATATAACTACATACAAATTCTATGAAAAGACTTTTTCAGAAAATTGCCTTGCACGGGATTCGAACCCTCTCTAAAGAAAACGATCGTTTACCAGTGGCACGAGCAGTTCAAAAGTGGTCGTGAGTCAATCGAAGCTAATGAACGCAGTTTCAGACCATCGACATCGAAAACCGACGAAAACATTGATGAAGTAAAACAAATGTTGGTCAATAACCGCAAATTAACCATCAGAGAGATAGCGGAGGACTTGAACATTGCCTATGGATCAGTCAAAAACATTTTGGTTAATAATTTGTGTTTCCGTCGTGTAGCAGCAAAGTTAGTACCAAAAGACCTCAATTTCATGCAAAAAAGAAACCGTGTTAACATCGTAAAAGAGATGATTTGCGAGGCTGAATCCGATCCCACATTCATCAAACGGACCATTACTGGAGACGAGACGTGGGCTTATGAGTACCACATTGTTTTCAGTCAAAAAAGAAAGCAATGCTCACGGTTTTCATGGACTACAACGGTTTAGTGCATCATGAATTTTTGCCAGATGGCCAGATAGTAAACAAAGAGTATTATTTGGGCGTTATGAGACGTTTGCGTGAAGCGATTCGCCGAAAGAGACCAGAATTGTGTTCAGAAAACTCGTGGATTTTGCACCATGAAAACGCACCGTCGCACAGTGCCATCATTATTCATAATTCGTAAATACCATCCAACAGCCACCGAATTCGCCTGTGACTTTTTTCTGTTCAATCGAGTAAAAAAAAAACACTACGGGGAACGCGTTTCAACAGCCGAGAGAAAGTAATAGAAAAATCTCAGGAAGCACTGATGGACATACGGAAAACCGAATATAAAAAATGTTTCGAGGATTGGATCAAGCGCTGCCATAAGTGTGTTGCAGTCGAAGGGAATTATTTTAAAGGGGACAATATAGATTTAGATAAATAAACCCGTAATTTTAATTTTCTTTTTGATCAGTACTGATGGTAAAGGCGCCAATTTCAATCAGTCAGATGTTTATAATGGCGTATGCAGGTGGCGAGAAAGGTCTTGCTTTTATTTAAATCTGAAACTAAAACAAGAGATTATCACGATGAGGTGAATTTTGAAAATTTCTCCAAATGAATGACAGATCAAGTTTTGAATAACATAGAACCTTTAGTTATTGTAATGGACAACGCATCATATCACAACAAATTAGAAGACCAGCAAATCAGTTCTGTGTCCGGAAAATTTGAGATATAACAATGGCTTGTCCACTACAATATACCACATAGTTCACAGATGTTCAAACTCGAACTTTATGAGCTTATAAAGGAACATCGAACTATAAACCATCCAAAACATAAGATTGACGCCATAATTATGAATTCATAATTCATAAGTGCTGCGATTGCCACCCTTTCATCCAGATTTCAACCCTATTGAAAATATTTGGGCAATTATCAAGGCAAAAGTGGGAAATCGAAACACAACATTTAAATTATCGGATGTTCAGAAACTATCTGAAGAAGAATTTTCAATAATAACGGTTGAAGATTAGAGCAAAGTTTGTGCAAAAGTTATAAGGAAAGAGGAGGAATACTTTTATCATGAGCTGATGTGGGACACAATAACGGATGCACTAGTTATCAATCCAGGAGATGATTCTTCAACCGAAACTGACAGTTCTTCAAATTGAATTCAATATATAACAACAGGTACAGTTTATTAAATAAATATTAATTTTTACCTACAATTGGTATCTAAATATGTATGTATGTTTTTATTTCTTTACTTCAAACCAAAACTAACCATAAATCTGTTTGATATTTGCATTTCATCATCAGTTTTATCTCACTATAATTCATAGCAAAACCAAACAAGTAAGAAAGTGCAACATTTTGTCTGTGACAAGAAATCATGCCTTCAGTTACTAAGTAGGGTATAAAAACCGTTTTCGTTCACAAAAAAAAAACGTGTCAGCCAAATGAAATCTGATAAACAAAAAGGATCTATAGGGTTTTCTAATAACGATTTGACAACTTTTTTTTTAACAAAAGGCAAACCATTTGAAATACTTCAAAAAATTTATTATTGGCTTGAAGTACAATCAAAACATTTATGAATGGAACTCGACTTCGTTCGTTGGACCCAATTTTCAACGACTCGGCCACTCATTTCGACCGAAACGGCTGCTCTTCAATAAATCGATTGTAGCGTGTGCTTTGTGGCTTGTGGCACCATCCTGTTGAAACCACATGTCGTCCAAGTCCATATCTTTCAATTCGGGCCAAAAATAATCGGTGATCATGGCGCGATAGCGCTGACCATTCACAGTAACGTGACGATCGTTATCGTCGACGAAAAAATATGGCCCAATAACGCCGCCGGCATGCAAATCGCACCAAGCAGTTATTTTTTGTGGATGAAGTGGTGATTCATGAGGCACATGTGGGTTTTCACCCGACCAATAACGCATATTTTGCTTATTGCCGAACCCATTGAGCCAAAAATGAGCTTCGTCACTGAAGATGATTTTGCGATGAAATTTGTCATCTTGGCGCATCTTCGCCAGAACCCAATCCTAAAACGTAGCTCGTTAGTGTAATTTACCATGATAAAAATTTTGAGTTTACTGAATAAATTGACAGTGACAGTTTGATGATTAGTGAAAGAGTGCGTTCACAAATTAAATTCAAAGTTGTCAAGTCCCTATTGGAAAACCCTATAAATTTCCTCTCCCACCAAGGTTATAATAGTTTTTTTGAAAGACTGGATATACACAATGATTATACCTCAGGTAGAAAATGGCCGTCCCATCAGTGCGCTCTCAACATGAGTTTTATAGAGTTAATATAAAAAAAACTACCCTCAGTCAGATCGCAACTCCGATCTCAAAAAATGTTGTGATGCAGATGTTTTTTGTGTATAGCTCCACTAATTTTCATGTCTCTTAGGACATATTTCCCAGTTTAAGAGAGGATAAAAGAAAAAAAAAAAGATAAAAAAAAAACTCAGTTAGTACGGACTCACATTTCAACTGCATTTTGGTTTTCTCTGACTCCAGGAAGTTGATTTTGGATTCCAAAATGTTCACCGTGATCGTAAGAGCGGCATTTCTTTCTTCGAGAGATTTGATTTTTTCAAAAGCATCTGAATTTACATATTTGCTCTAATTTCAGAATCTTTTGAAACAGCATAGCAAGTGTTATATTTCATTTTTCTAACTTTGCACATTTTTTATGTACGTAATTCTTGCAACTATTACATTGAATTTTAAGTTCCTTTAGAGTATCGACTTTTAGACTGCACAGAACACACTTCATTGTATTTTTCATTCACTCAAGTAACTAGGACAAACGAGCCCAAATTTTAAGACAAACCACTAGATTTAGCTTAGAGGTGAATGTATGTAACGTATATGGAAGTGAAGCAAATGCCATTTTCGGATATCCGAGCAATTAAGAAGTAAAGTGCTAGAATGAGAGCAATTTACAAGTATTTTGCTAAAGGGAAACTTCAGAATATTGCAAATCGGCGAAAAAAAACTCATTGGCTGTAATTCTATAATCAACTTAAAACTAAGTTCCACTGTTCTTTGAGAACATTTTAATGTGCTTCTATACCCGTCCCCTAGTGCGTTTAACTTTCACTATGCTACGCCCGGTTATTAAAATTATATCTTGGACATAGATGTGTCGTTTGAAAAAATAATCGGAGCGCTAAATATTTTAAAAGATTACCATCTGTAGGATCTGACAGAATACCTTTCTAGTTTTATTAATACGGTAATTAATTACACAAGAAGCTGCCGACCATGTTAAATAAGATGTTTTATAGTGAAGTAAATCCTAACCGTTTTAAGGAAACGATCATTTATAGAAAAGAATACTCAGCGAATCCGAAATATTATAGAGAAATTTTTACATACTTATAAATTATTTACAGCAAATCTACAGTGTTGAATAGTAGAATAGATAAATAAAATAACCTACTTAAAAAATACCAAGAGGGTTCAGGTCAGACTATTCGACTATCTATCACGTCTTTGTTTTGAAGAGCATTGTGGAATCCTTTATTTTATTGAAAGAAACTTTATGGGTTATATTTGTTAGATTTGTCAGCATGGTTATGGACGGGGTCGGCTGTTATAAAGGTATGTTCTCTGAGTCCAAGCTTTTTTGCACTTTATATTGAAGACATAGTTGAAATTCTGCCAGATGATATACTGCTGCTAGCGCACACACCAAAATCGCTGCAACTAATGATAAATAGATCTATGCTGCGCAGGTTTGGTAGTTAGGAAGTACGAAAATGTGGATGGCCGTGACTCAAGTGGTAGTGTATTGGCTTCTAAATCTGACGGTTTGGGGTTAAATTTTTTTTTTACAGCCAACTAAATTCGCGTAAGATGGGTTCAATTACACTAATAATTTAGCCTCCCGATTAAATGTTGGATGCTACCCACCAATTTTTCCTAAAAACCTAACACGTGCTCAGGTATTTTAAGTATATATTACCCATTTGGGTGTAAATTTCTTTAAAAGAAAAAGTGCTATTTTTGGAAAACATGTTCTTTACAAAAACCATTAAACTGCATGTAGAGTTAGGTCTTAAAGATGCCAGATAGCCGATGGTGGAGTGGCTAGAACTTAGTAGTACATGCGGAATAGTGCTAAACCTTTATGATAACAGGTGTTGGAAACTGCAAATTTACCAATGCTCTCAAAGAAAGCTAAGATTCTAACAGTAGGCATCATATCGTCTTCGAATAATCAATGACAACTTTTAATTAAATTAACTTAGCTGATTTATGTGTTTATATAATTGTTGGTAATCTAGCAGATGTAAAGCCAAGCTAATTGATTTTTTGTAAAATCTATGTTAAAATATGAATTATTGTATATTAAGTAAATTCTATCTAATTTAATCTACAAAAATCTATTTTTAGATTTAAGCTAAGTTTATGCTTTGATCATGATAGCCAAAATTCAACTAACTGATCATCGATCGATGCATGAAAAATTACGCCAAAAGGCTTTTTTACAACGGTTAGTAAGTATTTTCTATTGTTGTTACGAATACATAGTATGTGGCTTGGCCTAAGTGTGAATACATATTTACGATAATGTTCGATGCTGCGACTGCTTGCTTATTGATTTATAAGGAATCCTTGTCAAGTTCGGTTTTTACTTACATATATTCCTGTTGAACATTCAGGAAGCTACGTGTCGATTTGTGTATGTTTATGTTTCATCAGAAAATTTTACTTTCGCTCATAAGATAATAGGATATGTCCCTAAGTATAAATTTGGAAATATTTACTGTTATGTGTGAATAGCTATAATAATACCCCAGTCACGTTATTATATACGACTATTGAGATGTAAATTTCTTACATGAAGTGCGGCCTGAAAACAATTAATGTCTGTATGGTATAGCGCATATGAATATATGGATGTACACTTTAAAATGACAGTTACAGCAAGTTTTTGTTGGTTTTGAACTGGGATTTATTTATTTTTGACAACTCGCGTTAACTTTTCTATTAATCTAGCCTACCTATTTCTATTATTCTTGTTATTAAAGAGTCGAACCTACTACCGATGATAGAGGGAATAGTAGACAATCAACAATTATTTGCGTTTCTTTTTTATCTTATTGTTATGCGATTCTCTTTATTTTGTTGCGAGGATGACTACTTTTCGTATCATTATCAAAAAATGTTAGTGGTGTTTCCCTGTTTTCCTTTAATCTATCTATGATGGTTTTATTGCATCGTTCTGATTTTTTTTTCATTTCTTTCATTTCATAAAGCCTTGTTGCAGCTTATGATATAATCATGATATGACTCACAGTTTATGGTTTATATAAATTTGTTAGCCTGTACAGTGACTCAATAAGTGTTAGATCGGTAACTAAATGAATATTTTTTTTTTGTAAGTTGTAAGGGATTCGTTAAGTATATCTTTCTTTATCGTATATTATCCTATAAATCTCCATAAGTGTGAGTGGAATGTAGAGTTCTGAGGTATTGTAATATGTTAAAAGGTTTAATGCTGTTCTCGGAATAGACTTGACTTAAGCACGGATGATATGCGAAAAATTCTTTAATAGCCTGAATTACATTGAATGACAATATAAATATGTACATATATGCTGACGAAAATTTAGAGAACCCATCAATTATTGTCAAAATCTGATGGTTGTGAATTGTATATATCAACCATGTGGGATATTTAAATTTAAGTTAGGTGTTTCTGTAAGCTAGTATTTAACTTTTGGATGATGTCTTTCATATTTAAATAATTTACATTTTTCACAGTTATTCATAATTTTCGTAATCTTTATTTAAGGGAAGTAGTAATTTCTGCGCAGATGTTTTAGTGTTTGTGATGAGTTTTTATACGGTTTATATTCATAATTATATCTTAATCATCACTATTAATTAAATTGGTTAACTTATCTATGCAACAAATACTAGTATGTTTAAAAAGTTTAGCATTAAAAACCATTTTGTATATTTAGCTTGAAACACAATACTTTAGATGTAGCGTCATCAGTATATATAGTGGTTCGATTTTTTGGCGTCAAGTAGTTCTTAAGTATTGATGTAATTGTGTGCTCACAATGAAGGTTTGGTTATCTTAAGGATGTCCGTCGCTGAGTCTGAAATACAATTTAACAAAGGGTTTATTATATAATTCGTCCTTGTTAAAACAAGTTGATTATTGAATTTGTTCAAGAGACGCTCCGATATGGGAAGTCCTTCGCCTAGATTTTCCTAAGCGGAATGGACAGTGGATATGTTTAAACTTGCTTCGAAATCATCTATATTATTTTGTAATTCGTGATTATTTGATTCGTTATTGCTTACCTCTACTATACTCAAAGCGTCGGCGTTAGTATTTGCCTTACCTTTTTTAAAAAAAAAAAAAAATCGTATTAGAACTCTTCAAGCTTAAGCCATCATCTTTTCAGCTTTAAGTTAGCATCCATGTTGGTGGTTTGTGGTCAGTAACTATACACAATTTACGTCATTAAAATTAGGTGGACAATAATTGGTATCTTTGAAAATTCAGGAGATAGGATACTGCCTTATCCGGTCCAATAAGACATTGGACAAGTTGCTTGCATCTGTGGACAAATAAAATTACATCGAAAAGTCTATGTGATTTTTTTTTTTTCTTTTCTTTAGGCATTCAATTAAGGGCTTAGTTATCTTTGCAAAGCTCTAAATGAACTTTCTTGTTTTTAAATGCGAGGAATAAGATATCGCTTTAATAAGTCAATTTTTTCAGAATTTGGCTTTACTTCTTTTGGTTTTACAATGGAAGGAAACTTCTTTGTACAAAAATTTTTAGTATGCTCCTGAAGGGACGCGGAGAACACAATTAAGTCTTTCATGTAGATAAGATGTATGAGTATTTTCCTGCAGACCTTTCAAAATATTATCCACAATTCTTTAGGACGTATACGGAGCATTTTTAGTGCAAACGGCATGCGAGTAAATTCGTAGTGGTAATTTTTCCTTGTTAATGCGGTTATATTGATGGAATCTAGAAGCCAGATCTAAAGTGGTAAACTACGTACATCTTCTTAGCTTATCCAAAATACAGAGTGGGAGTATCCCAACTCTCCCGTCCCCCGTCATATTACTGTTGCTTTCACTTGTCACTGCTGTTGATGTATTTAACATATGGCACTGCAATGGCTGAGTGCATGTAACAACTAATGGGTAGAGGGTTGCAGGTGTATATTCTCTTGGTGTACTGTTTCCCTTTGTTTGATTCGGTAAACTAACGGCAGAATTTTCAAATTGCAGCCTTGCTTAGTATCGTGTTTTCTCTCACAAGGAGTCAAAATGACTTTTTACAACGGTATATTCTATTGTTACTGTACGCCACGTACATTGTGAACGCATACGCGGTGTAAATAACGTGTGCTTTTCATAGGCTTGTTAATGCATGGTCTTCAGGTCTTTTCAAAAAAAATTTTTTCTTGGAAAAACATGCAATATTAAATGCAATTCCATATCTGTTTTCGTATGCGGTAGAAAATTAACATGCGCCATCTATTGTAGTAGCTTGTTTTTGTTTTTCAAGTATGAAGTGTAATGTATTAGACAATTGAATAAAAGGTCTAATATTGCATTTATTTAATGTGTCTGTTTAAATTCAAGTGCGTCACGGAATAATACATACATAATTAAGTTAATAAACTTAAATTTTTTAAATTTTTTGCAATATTTCTTTATATATATAAAATATTATTGCATACTATAATGTCTTTATATACTTTTTTTCTAGGGAAGTTATACACGTGCCTTTTATGGCAAAATTTGTGGTTTATGCAAAGAGAGTTGAAACCAATGAAGCCAAACTTCGTGTTTTTTGTATAACTGATGATAAAGAGAATAAGACATTGGAAAATCAAGAACAGTTTACAGAAGTTGCAAAAAGTAGAGATGTTGAAGTACTGGAAGGCAAACATCAGTATATAGAAATGGCTGGAAATTTAGTCCCCGTAAAAAAGACTGGAGAACAATTACAACTGGTTTTTAAAGCTTTTCGAGAAAATCGATTGCCATTTATAGTCAGAGTGAAGGACCAACATGCCGATATCGTTGGTCGTACATTATTTATGAAAGAGCCAAAAATTGCAAAGGGAGAACCTCCGCAACATCCAATATGTATATTGAATATTATACTTCCGGAAATTATTGCTTTGGATCAGTCTCTGTTTAATTATGCTAAGGAGACGCAAGATTATAGCAATAAATACAATAGTATTCAATACATTGGGGACATAAGAGTTGCAGACATTTCAAATCTCTTAGGAAAAGACTTCAAAAATTTGGCAACAGAGATTGGTATAACGCAATCAGAAATTAATACAATAGAAAAAAGATTTCCCAAAAGTATTGCACGACAAGCGCAAGATATGTTTCGTATATTTCAAGAAAAAGGGCAGTGTAATATTAATATCTTGGAACGGGCTCTGAAAGCTATTGGAAGAGAAGACATTCTTCAAAAGTGTAAAATTACTCAGAATCAAATCGATGATTCCTTACCGGAAAACAATGCAGCGTATAGTGAATATGAAAGAAGTAAGTTTTTTAATTTTGTTTTTCAATTTTTCTTTTTGCCATTCTAAAATATTTGACTAACATAGTTACGAATGTACAATACATATGTACCAGGTGGGGTGAAAAGTAACCTCCTTGGGAATGAAAAAAAAAAAACAATTTAATATGCTTTTTTATTTTATTCAATATACCCTTTTAGTTTGATACACTTATTCTAGTGATTTTCCAACTTCTTGATCCCGTCCGAAAAGTAATTTTCGGGAAAGTTAGCAAAAACTCCTCCGTGGCTTCGAGTTGCGGCCACCACGAAACTCTCGAAACCAATATTTGACGGTGTTATCTGACGAAGCATTGGCCCCATGATATTAATCCAAATTTTCTTTTGGTATTCTTCGCCGTTTGGCCTCTCAAAAAATAATGATATATGAGAGAAAGAAAATCTTTTTGTCCATACTCAACATGATGCCTAACACGTCAAACTAAAAACAGTATCGCACTGAAATTCGGCATGTCTGCTTAAATATGAACGGACTTCAACACCATTATCTTTTTTGCAGTAGCAGCGCATTCTGGCGGTCAAGGAGGTTACTTTTCACTCCACCTAGTATATGAGAAGTACGGAAAATTGATCCAAATCGTCGAAATATAGTAGAACTGCAACTAATTCTGACGTGTGCATAATCTTAGGCGAACCACTTATTTTATAAACAATTGTATTACTATACAATATATTTTTCCACTTTCATAAGGTTAAAGTTCTTCTCCGTTTTATGTGTAGTGATAGTAAACGTCGCCCTTATTTACAACAAAATTTAAGCAGTGCTGGACCAAAATTCTGAATCAATCAGAGAATTTATGAAACCACTGGTATAATGCGTTCATTATCGGTTTCTAGTGCAATTTCAATAAATAAAGCTACCTTATCTGTATCATATGGTAATACAATATATTACACTATTTTATAAATGTTTCCGGGCTTACTAATTAATTTAAAACCCAGAAAAATAAAAATGAAAAACGAAAAGTTCATTTGCTACAGCTGTTATCAATAAATAAAACATGAACATGAATAAAGAAACTATTGTGTATTTGCCTTAAGATCTTACGCGTTCAGTCTAAATCTCTAAATTAATGCATTTAATTGACGCCAAGAGGACATCTCTGTAGTTTTCAAACACTGCAAGCGTCAAAAAGTGTTAGTTTTGAGCTTGAACACAACGCTATGATGATATGAATACTAAAAATAATTGATAATACACACAAAAGGAATTATATTTCAATGTATAGTAGTAATATCTTTAGACAATTTTACATATCTCAGTGATATTTCAAATGTTTTGACAAACTTATATTATCCCTATAAAAAATTAAATTTATAAAACAAAACATCAAATAAATTTATAAAGTTACTTTGAATTAAAATTACCAAAAAGATTGTCTTCCTTTGCAGAATATTTCAAATTTATATTTTTGCAGTAATCTCGTCTGAAAGTATTTTTCGCTTTCCAATTTCCTCTTAAAGGGATTTCATCAACGGGGTAGTTCTGAAGCCAACTTAATGAAGTTAATGAACTGCCGCACGAACACTACTAGGTGTAGCACTTATCCCAGCTTCTCGTAAATCAGAATGTGTCCAACCGTTCAATGTTCTTGGAACTGGTTTACTCTTGCTTTTTTCTCTTCAGATAGTCTGATTAAACGTCTCAGCCAGAATATTCGGCATATACTCTTGTTTGGATGTTCGATTAATTTCCAACTCGACTGTCTATGTCGAGTCAGTCTTCAATCCAAATGTTGAATACAATACAATCTTGCTCCCACCATCAAGAAAATTTGCATGATGTTCTTCTTGATGCTTCAAAAAGGGTCTCATTGTAATCCGTTTATGTCAGTCAGTCTACTACTAGATTTATTAATAAGAAATATACTTGGCGAATAATTTTCTTTCAAAAATAAATGAGCTAAATATTTAGCTATAATCGGATCCGCTGGACAGTTTGAAATGAAGTTCCACCTGTGGAGATGGTTGCCTTGTTGTCATATAGATCAATACCCTCCGCAGGTGCGTCTATTCCGGTACTGCAATGAGATAGGTTCGCTGTAAGTTGTTTAGATGAGCTAAAACTCTCAGCATGAGGTTTGGTTGAGGAAATATCCAGCCCAGTTGATAATTCTTGAAACAAACAAATAGTTGTCGGGAACCTCTTACCTATCAAAGAAAAGGACCCCTGTTTAAAGGTAGAAAAAGCCATTCGTGTATATGACGTCTCATTTAGAGTCTGCCTGATATATCATTGTACCTTCTCGGAGGGTAGAAGGTGGAAATGGTTATGCTGCAGTGGTCGCCAAGGTGGAGAGCCTGAAAAGTCAGATCTAATAGGACAATAGACCTAGTTCGTCCCTCCTTGCGAATGTAAGCCACAAAAGTATGGTTGTCTGTTTGAAGCAAAATGAGCTAACCCCTTAACTGATCTGATCGGACACTGAAAGCTCCATATACTGCATACATTACTTTCATATTAGAGTGCGCCTTACCTATTTCCCTGTACAATAGCCTCACTTGGCCATCTCGTCCAATTAAGAGCCCCTACTTGAGCCTGCGGCATCTGTTACTAGAAATTTATTATTGCCGGCTTGTGAATTGATGTGAACTTGTCTGTGGCTCCAAGCCATCAAGTGATCTCCTCTAAAATCATTCGAGGGATGGGGAGTGTGAGCCTTTTACGTCTGCTGAACTTCCGAATGAATATCTGAGGACAATGATAACCTAATCTTACGAGTACTCTTGGGACAACAAAACGTGCAATATTCAACTGACCCAAAACTCTGAAGTTGACGAAGACCGCAAAATTGTTTCTGACCCAAGACGTGAAGAGAAAGTTCGATCTTTTCTCTTTTTATCTGCAATGCTTACCGTGGAACTTTATACATAATTTGCGTCGATGTCAGAACAGATTTTTTGAAATTTACCATCCATCCAATGATTCTTAAGAGTTCTATGGTCTCCGCAATCTGAACTGTAAGCTTGGCGATATCTTATTATTTTTGTTATTATCAAGGGAACGATACAAATTAATTTGTAGGGTCCGGGATTTAACGCCGGGGTACTATGCCCATGTGGCATAGCAATGGATGAGATCGACGACTCTCCAGAGCAAACGGAGTGGACAACAGTGATATGGAATCTTAAGCGTTCTGCAAGTAATTTCCAATCTAATCCAGGGAAAAAATATAAACACTCAAAAGCTAACCCATCACCTGATTTAAAAGAATACGGACATTTATCCAGCAATTCCTATGCTCCTTTATTGAACCTTGAAGCTCTAACAAAATCATCTACTAACAATAGAATTAATGAAATACCTACTAACAAATCTCTTTACGTTACTTCAAACACATCACTAAATGAATGTAACCATTGTAGTCTAAAAAATGTATTATTTTGCACGCCAATTTTTATTTTTGGTGCAAATTATGAGCTTATACGTCAAGTGTTAGAGCTTGCTGCTTTAGAATGTAAGATTACTTATCTCAAATATAAATTTATTAGTTTCAGCTATAAAAAGACAAAAGTATATGTGAACAACTCAAATGTCCATAAAATAATAATTCAAAAAATACGTGGTATCGGTGTATTCTCGTTCTCTCCGAAAGATAGCAAACGCACTTTAATTTTATTGAAAGTTCTCGATGGGGACACTCCTATAGAGACAATTAAACAAGCTTTAGATGCTGTTGCCCCAAATGTTGAAATTTCTAAAATTACTCCATTTTCCACGGCTAGAACTAGGGAAAATAATGTTAAACTGAACATTTTCACTGTACAGCTAAAACCAGGTGAATCCGCAAAAGATTTAACAGGCCTTAAGTAATTTCTCTCTTAGCGTATATACTGGGAAAAAAGGCTCGGGAAGTCCGTTATAAGATTCTATCGGTGTCCAAGATTTGGGCATTCTGGGAAATGTTGCGCTTATGTAAGCAGATGCGTACTTTGTAGAGAACAGCACGATTCTGAAGTCTGTATAGCAGCTCACAAAAGCCAGAAGGAAGACAATGAAAAGATACCTCCACCTAGGTGTGTTAATTGTGACCAACCAGGCCACGCAGCCAGTTATTTGGGCTGGCCAGCGTTTTTAAAGTACAAAGATAAAAAAGACTCCTTTGCCAAAGAACCAAGATCCCCAACCAGGAAAACAAAACGTTTCACAAATACAAACATCTCCTATGCCGATATGGCCAAAACATCCCTTAATCCCTATAAAACCAGAGAAAAAAAAATATTTTAATCCGAAGATCTCCTTTTGGAGATCTTAATAATTTCTTGAATGAATCACAAACCTTTTTAGTATTTCATTCTAAGAGCTCTTAGTAGAAATTCGTAAATTTTGACCAACAATGCCTCTGATGTACTATCCAATCTTCCTATTGGAAGCATATATATTCTTTCCATTGCTGAGGCTAGATAAAGTAGAGAATTACAAAGACTTTATGATCTAATGGAAACATTCGATAGCGCTGTAATTGGTGGTGACTTTACCGCACGCCACTTAGTATGGGGCGATTCTAAGAATAACAGCAAGGGGAAGATGCTCCGCGATTGGTTTTTCGATTGTCCATTCTTAAATTTATACTTTAATATCCTCATTTATCAACAATTGCACTCTAGGATAAATTGTTTAAATAAAATCATGAAAGATAGGGTAAGGATAGAACGTAATGAACACATAAAAAAGAGACTGGAAAATATTAAACCATCTCCCCAAGCATTTAAAAAGATCGATGTATTACTGGCAGGAAGTGCTTTGGCACAGACATCCGAAAAGATGTCATAAGTAGTAACGGTATTGCTTTGGAAACTATTGACCAAAAATTAGAAGCATTTCAAAACTTCTATTCAGAGTCATATTCACTAAAAACACCTACGGTTAACTTAAGTCTTACAAATGAAGTCAGAGTTAAGATATCTGAATTTGACCAAACACAAACAGGCCAACTTTTAAGAACGTTCACCTCACTTAATAATACAACAAATTCGAATGAATCGGCGTTAACATGTCCAAGTAATGTCCAAAATTTAAAATATAGTCTAAACAACAAAAATTCGGCGGGAGTAAACGAAATATCCAACTTTGTGCTAAAAAGATGCCACTTCTCCCCTGATATAGCCTTGACATCGATATTCAACCACATCATTAATAATGGTTACTTCCCCAAGTTATGGAAAGTTGCAAAATTAATCACAATGCAGAAAAATAAAAATGCGAAGGATGTTAGGGATTTTCGTCCAATATCATTACTCCCGAATATTGGAAAACTGTTCAAAAGAGTTTTGGCAGACCATATTAAAAATATATGTGAAGACCTAAATATTATTCCTGATAACCAATTTGGATTCAAAAAAGGTCACTCCACAGAACACACCGTTTTGGTTTTACATAACAGAATAATTCAGAACTTAAGAAGGAAAAAAGTTACACTCTGCCTAGATATAGACCTCGAAAAGGCATTTGATAACGTTTGGCACGAGGGTTTATTATTCAAACTTATCTCCTTACATTTTCCAAATTGGTTAACTAGAACTATCCGAAATTTCTTAACAAAAAGATTCATTCCTGTTTATATATAATCGGAGTCTTCTGAACAAATTCCAGTTCTTTTAGGCGTAGCGCAAGGGTCGATTCTGGGCCCATTATTATTTAATATTTTTCTGCATGATTTTCCTTTCGCAAATTTAACGATGCAAGGACCTTCTGGTATACTATATGCTGATAATACCACTCTCTTGGCCAGTGACAAAAAGCCAGGTATTGCGCTTTCTAAAATAAAAGATAACATTCTATGAAAATAAGTTTTTCGCTAGCTTAACTGCAGCCTTCCACAATCCGCCGAAATGTGGAGATCTGGGAGCTATGAAGTGGAAATCGATTCCCTTTCCACTGCAAAATGAGATGATGGAGTCCCTTCCTTGAGTAGTATATACTGTGTTGGTTAATTTCTGAAGTTGATTCTTGGCTTCTACGAAATTGGTTGCATTATCACAAAACCGGTTTTAAACATGACCTCGCTGTCCCAGAAACCGGCGTAAAGCACCAATAAAGGTATCTGTTGTTAAGGGGCTTACAACTTCCAGGTGGACTGCCTTGGTAGCAAAACAACAAAATATTGCCAGGTACACGTTCTGCGGTCGATCTCTGCCTTGGCAATGTAGCCAAATTGGTCCGCAGAATTATTAAATAGCCGAGCTGGTTGTACGCTTGTGTTTGGGTAGGTTTTCAATTAAATGGGAGGCTAACTTTGATCATCCTAGTGAAGGGATGCTCGTAAGACAAAATAATGGGATGTTTTGCGTTGTATGTAAGAAACGGTGCCTTAAGCCAAAATGACAAAAAGGAGGTCAATCTCCTTATAGTGCTGTTGTTGTTGCTTTCTTCATGTTGTTGTACGCAAGAAATGTCATTTTTAAGTGATTCTGCTTGCATATGATTGACTATTTCGTGCATGGCATTTGTCAGCTTTTGACTAGAGAGAGATCCACCATCAAGTTGTTTGGTGTTTCGTTTGTGACTGGCATTAATGAACCGAATTATGTAAGCCTTTTAAATGAGTTCTTTTGCGAAATTATATCAATGAAATGGATGGTTACTACTGCAGTTTGGCCCTTTTCCTTCACTTCTGCTATTTGAGTTTGTCCAGGCTAATATTATTTCTATCGCTAGTTTGGCGGCGCACAGTTACAGTCGTAGGATAGTTGACCTTTCTGAATTCTCCTTGTCGAGTGACGCTACACGGGACCTGGCACACAATAGACGCACTATAACGATTCCCTCACTAGTTCTGTATCGAACGTACATGGCGGTTTCGTACGCCTTTTCAGTGGAATCAGCGAATTCAAGAAGTTGGATGGTCTTTACAGATTTTTTTACGACCATGTGCCTTGGAATTGAAATAAGATATAATATATTAGATCCGGAATTTCAATCATCTGCATTTAATTCATATGGTAATGCTGCGTCCTAATCCATTTTGTGTTTCCATAATTGTTAAAGAAATATTTTTGCTGCAATAAGTACATGCGCTACAATCCTAAGTGGATCAAATAATTAGGCTAGTTCTGAAGAAACTGTTTTTTTTTTATCACCCTGTCTTCATCAGTTAGGTCCACTTTGATACGAAACTCTTCCGTCTTTGTTAACCAAATTAAGTCAAGTGTCTTTATCTCTTCTTCTGCGGGTGTAAACCTTTGTGGCAGTTGTGGATGGTTGGTGCGCCACTTTCGAAGTTTAAACCCAGTTTTACTCAGAACGTCAATCATCTATCTTTGCATCTCTAATGCCGTGATTAAAATATTAGAACCTGTTATAACCTCATTTACATAAAAATTCCGCTGTGAAATTTTACTTCCGGAAGGATAGTTCGTTGTAGATGTCTGTGCTAGCCGTTGAAGGCACTTGATAGCAAAGTACAGAGTCGATGATGTGTCATATGTTATCGCATTTGATTGATATTCCTTTATGGGTGCTGATGAATCAAGTCTGCATAAAATAAGTTGATATCGTCGATCGTCTTCATGTACCAGTACCTGCTAGTACATTAGTTGAATATGGGCTATGAATACGAATCTTGGCAACCGAAAACGAAGCAGAATAGGGAACAGACTATCTAGGATAGTCGGGTCCGTACGCAATATATCATTCAGTGATAAGTTTGTTGAGGTTTTGCATAATACATCGAACACTACGCGTAACTTGGTGTTGTTGTCAGATTTTTAAATGCAATGATGAGAAAGAAAATAATGGCATTGCGAAATGGACCATTCCTCTAATTCCGCCATGTGTCCTAATTTTATAGTATTTCTAGTATGTATTTTTGTATGTTTTGGAGTGATTTTGATAGCCTAATAGGTCGACAGAAGTACATTGAAGACGGAGTTTTATTTTGCCATTTTACATCTTGTTATTAATATCTACTAATCGAATTAGAACTAACACAGTTAAAAATAAAAATTCATCTACATTTTCAACGTTGAGAAAGCTTTATTTATAGGTACTATGACCTGGTTAGCCGTCGAAACCCCACTAACACATCAATTTCAAAGAAGAATCTGGAGCAAATTCTATGTCTTTCCTCTCTGCAGTTCTTACAATGAATTCAGTAGTTTTATGTAATCAATCTTGTAAATCAACTTCTGCTATGGTTACGGTACTACGAATTATATTAGGTATTAATTCATCTCTTACTTTCATTATCTTGTAATAACTTGGAAATGTGTTAGGATGCAGCGAATTTATGACTTTTCTTAATCTATTATATTTGCGATATGATAAATCAAGATCTACATACAAGCCTAATGCGTCAAAAGGTGACAGTGAAGAAGAATCATCTTTATCATGTGTCTTGTTAGACGACCATTTAGCCGCAAATTCGAGTTTATTCGTATCCCGGGCTTGAACTAAGTCCAAAACGCGACGTTCTTTCGAAGCCAAATTAATAGCATTGATTAAGTTCTAGGTCTAGGTTCTAGGTCTTCCGCGTTTTGGTTGGATGTCTGAAGATATTCTAAATGTTTCACTATTGAGGTAGTAATCTTTAACTACCTTTTCAGTTGGTAAATTGCTACTAAGCCAATTTTTATACTTTTTATTTATTATTCCTGGTTTTCTACTACTTGATTTCTAATGCGAACTCGCTCTCATACAAAAAAACCTTGTGGTTTTTTATGCTTTCTTTAATTAGTTAAAATGTTTTGGTAAACAGCATTAATTTTTTCGTTAAGGTCTGCTGAACGCCGTATTTCGAAACATTCACTATTTTTTATTTGTCGAGTTTCTGAACCTAAAAATAAAACTCTGATTAAACTATATTTTAGATTCAATTTTCTGAGTCATATAAAATGTTCAATACTTACCAATTACTGAAATCTTGAGTAATTTAAAACGGTAATTTATAAAGAACAATATTCACTTTAGACGATTTAACAACTTCACACTGATAAATTCCAAATTCATAACGTAACTGTAGTAAAAAAGTAACTTATTATAAATTAATGCAAAAAAATTTATGACCCCCTAAATTGGTTGGAGAATTTATTCGAATTTATGTTTCCTTATAGCAAATTTGACCAAAAAAAATTTTGAAAAATTTATTAATGATAAAGACTCGCGACACTGTGCGGCGGTATGATCAGGGTGCATGTACCTTGATCGTGTAGTGGATATATTCGGCGCTTGTAATAATATATCAATATATATTTATATGATATTTAATCACCTTAACTCGTGGGGTGATAACTAAATACGACTTCTTCTCAGTGTTAAAAATCAGTGCCTGATTGATTCAAACTAAATCGTATTTATAAAAATTTATTGCTTACTTAGCATAACTTAAATTACAACTAACAATCATCATACAATTTGTTTATTTGACAACAAATCAAATTCGCATACAGTTTTGCTTATTTGACAACAATTCAAATTCAAATTATTAAAGAGAAGTGACGTGCAACAAAAAAAATTATCTAATTATTCACGATCATATGGCTCGAATTTCATCCAATCAAACCTGGTATTGTGGGTTTGAACGAATTTCGTGACGTGTTCTCTATGTTTTGTCCTCTGAAGTCGAAAATGGGACGATACCCCACTGTTGTTTTTTATTAAAAACATTTTTTTTTGCAATAAAACTTGGGTTGATATTTGGGGTCGGCTCTAAATCTAAATGATTTTTAAAATAAAACAATTGACACCTAAGTTCTTCCTACTGTCTTTGGAAAACTTCACTTAGCCCCTATGAAAGGTGCTTGTGAGTCATTTTTTGCGAGAAGAAAGGACGGAAGTCTCGCCTGCTATCTCCTGCTATCTCCCTGTTTTTCTTTGTAATTGTTTCTGTGCGCAGATATTTTATAATTATACTTGGTGTCACTCTTTTTCTTTCTATCATTATACGACCATCGTTGATTATAAAAGGGTCTTCTCTCCCTCGAAAAACAAAAAGTACTTAGCTAGGGCTGAGTATTGTTATTGAATAAAAATAAAATAAATGATACGTAGACAAATTTGCGTACTATTGTAACTCAAGTATTTCCTGAAATGCATCTGTTTAATTTACTGTAGTACTTCTGTGAAATATGAGATCGAAGTTGTAAGGATTGTGATTTTAGAATCGCCTTCAGATTCATCAACACATCTCTATTTTCTGTCTTTTCGTTTCCTGAAATCTAGTAAACGTATAACTACATAGTATTATTAGACTAGGAACGCGCAGTAACCAAACGATGTGCACAATTATATAAAGCCTTGATGAAAGTGATTTTGCGGTTTGGCAGCATATCGGGGTAGCTTTACAGAGTAACAGAGTAACAGTATATCAAAAACGCGTTTTTTTCCAAAAAGGTGATTTTAAGGGTAACCACTTGATTCAAGTAATTAATACAAAGACATAAATTTGAAAATAAACTTAAAATTGTTATTATCGATTAAAAGAACAATTCATGGCATTTACTTTTTGAAAATGATATCATGTAAATGTTGGCCACGACTACGTCTGAGGTGGTCCATTCGGAAGGTCTAATTTTGGGCGAATCGTTCGAGCAAAGCGACTGGTATCCCGCGGATAACACGAATAATACTGGCTTCCAAATCGTTAATCGTAGCTGGCTTATTCCTGATGACCTGAGATTTTACATATCCCCAGAGAAAATAGTCCAAAGGTGTGATATCGCACGATCTAGGCGGCCAATTTACCGTAGGAAAATGTGATATTAAGTGCTCACCAAAATTATTTCTCAATAAGTCCATTGTTTCACACGCTGTATGGCTCGTAGCGCCGTCTTGCTGAAATCAGAGCTCACCGAGACCATGTGCTTAAATTTCAGGAAGCACATAACATTATATATTAGTTGGTTAACATTGCGCGATAGCGGTTACCATTGACGGCAACATTCTGATTTGCTTCATTTTTGAAGAAGTGTGGACCAATGTTTCCACCAGCCCATAAGCCACATCATACCGTTGTTTTAAATGGATGTAATGGCAGCTCTTGGTACTCTTTGGGTTGCTCGTCAGCCCAAATACTAGATGGGGTGAAAAGTAACCTCCTTGGGAATGAAAAAAAAAAAAATTTTTTTTAAATTTTTTCTTATTTTATTCAACATAGTCCATGGCGCGATAGCGGTTACTATTGACGGCAATATTCTGATTTGCTTCATTTTTGAAGAAATATGGACCAATGATTCCACCAGCCCATAAACCACATCATACCGCTGTTTTAAATGAATGTAATGGTAGCTCTTGGTCATTCGTCACTTTCTGCTACGGCTGCTATAGTCTCTTTACTAAGTGCTGGATGTGGTGGTCTAAGTCTTTTCACGACGACTTGCCAAATGATACTGAATAAAAATAACAAAGCAGTTTAATAGGAGTCACACGTGATCTATCAAAAAAGCCTTTTGAAAATGAAACATCATGATGAATCACCCTATATATAACAGCTTTATTACTGGGCCTAGCATACTGCTTTGTGGTACACCGGATTTGATTTCTCTTAATGCTGAGTACTCGATTCCTTATTTAATTGTGAAGAATGTGTGTATCAGACTCTAGAATTTTCGAATGCTGTCTAATCAGATGGTTTTGTAATTTACGGATCCATTCTATGTGGCATAACTTATTGATGCCACATTTGTAATTTACGGATCCATTCTATGTGGCATAACTTATTGAAAGCTTATGTTATTTCAAAGAATGTTTCAGAGCACACCTTTTTCTCCCTAATTGCTTTTTCCTAAGCCAAATTGATGGTTTGAGACAAGCAATTTTTTCTTTAATTATTTTTATAGTCTTTTCAATGGTATATTTTCCAACAATCGATATTAGGCAGGGGTTTGGAAACATTATTACCTCCGAGACTTTTCACGTGCTTGGGATATACTTTCACTTTAACGCAGCGTTTATAATATGCGGTAGTATTTTAAACCTTTTCTTGAAAATTGTTGCAGTTGCGAGGACGAAAAAATACATTTTTCTATGAATTTTTTCTGAAAAGGTATTTGCTTACAAAAAACAAAAGGTATATGTACATTTAGTGACAACATCTATCTAATGATTCCTTAGAATATCGATCTGGTGTGCAGACGATTTCCAGAGGTCCTTCAAAAAAAGGTGATCACGATATCTCCGGTTTAGTTAATCTGAAATAAAAAAAACCCGAAAGATTCTTCTAGTGAATAGATAAGACTATTGATCGAAGGAATAATCGAAACTTTGGTTTTTTATAAAATGGCGGGTTCGTTAATAAAATATCGAATTTTCGACAAAAATTGAACCTTAAAATTGTTAAAAAAAAAAAAATAATTATCCAAAATCTTATTCCTTTGATCAATATCTGAGTTATGTATCTAAGAAAGTTGTATTAAAATTTAAGACCGATCAGTTGAGTTGTTTTTTATAAATCTTGATCACCGACCTCAAAAATATAGTTTTCAGAGAAACGCGTTTAATGTTTCGAAAGAAGTTTACACTTCACTTACTTACCGGATCGATTTTTGAAAGATCTAACTGCGTATAACCCCTTAAGTCAAACCATTGGGCTTTTTTATATTTAACTTAAATTAACAATAAAATATACAATAAATGAAAAATTTGAACAATTGCAAATATTGTGGAACTTATTAAAACATTTTACTTCAATAGGTAGCTAGCTGTTCATAACTATGAATACCATATTTGGGGAAAAAATTGCATAATTATATCGTACATACACCCTGGGCGATGTTATTTTAACTTTTGAAGCGGGCTGCTCGCCATTCGAATTTCGTGACTGGGGCCTAAAAATTGTTTCACGCAATTTCTTCACACAATTATTCGTACAAGTATACTAGAATAACTAAGGAATAGTCAATATATGTTTGACTCTACATATCGAAAGATGCTAACATCATCTGTTTTACTTATGTAATACGTTTTAACATATGCCATATCATAAGCATTGAGTTAACAAAAAAAATATTCATGATATACTTAATTTAGTTATCAGTACCGTTAGTTAGCGTACCGTCTATTTTAATTTCAATTTTCGAGTAATACCTATCGTTTTAGTAAACTGCTTAAAATTTGGTAATTAAGGACGATTAGCAAACCATAAACTTGCAAATATTATATTCGAAAAACTACCAAGTCTTAAATATACATACTTATATATTATATTTCTTCAATTATTTGTATGAAATCAGACTTTGTAAATATCAAATTTTGAAATACGAAATTATAGGTGCAACTATACAAAGTTTACATGAGCGTGAAGAAACAAAATATTCAGGGGAAGAGAAAGAAATTGGAGAATCTGAATCGGACGATGAAAACCAAAAACGGACTGTTGCAGAACGTCGCGAAAAAATCGTCAAGCGACTTTCTATTGAAAGGCAAATACCTGCATCTACTCAGAAAAAAGAAATCGCTCAAGAAATAACTGAAATAAAGAGAAAAAGTTTGATTGAGGATAAGAAAGCTATGCATGAAGAGGAGATTATGCTTCAAATGCCAACTGATAACATAATCAAATCAATGGTTCCCGAGCATATGCTTAAATTAAAGCTAAGCAAATTGGATACCACTGAGGTTTCAAAAATAGATTTTGATAATGAGCTAATATTAAAATTTAAGACAACGAAAGATAGAAACGGTACAGGTGAACAAAATTACGACAGCAATGAAACTATTGATAACGAAAATAGATTTTCCACAAATCCATTAATTCAAAAATCAGATTCGCATCCTATTGATGACTATTCAGAAGAAAAAAATGGCGTTCAGTTAGAAGAACTTGAAAAAAGTAAAAAAGAAATCTGTGACTTTGAAATGAGAACTGTCGAGCAAGCAGAAATGTCAAAGAAAACAGTCTCCAGTCAATTATATATTTCCAAATATGACAGCGATAGAGATTTTGATAAACTGCTGGCGGAAAACCTTCAAACATCTGCTGCGAAAGTAATACTTAAAAAGTATGATATAGAAAGTTCAATGTCGTATGAGAAAACAAAAGGTAAATATAAAAACATTTATGATTTATCTTAAATTTTAAAGTATTTTGTTGCATTTAGATAACATTTTTAAGTTTATGATCAACAAAAGTTGATCCATAAAAAGATGGACACACTGAACAGAATTTAGAACAATTATTTATAAGGGGGGCCATGATAATGTTTTTAAGTTCTTTTCAACACCACCACATTATATACAATAGAATACTTCCGCTTATACTAGCACAAATTTTGGTTAAAGAAATAATATTAAAAAGAATCCTTTTCGATTTCGATTGCTTATTCATTATATTCATAGGGTTCACTTCACCGCTAACAAGACCAATGGCACTTTTTGAAGGCGAATAACTACGAACAGTGGTAGTTTATTTAAAGGCTTTTTCTCCGAGATACAGAGGTCTTAAGCAAAGCTTTACGCTGCTCTGTTTTGACTTCTATAGGAAATAACAAGTTATGTGTGTATGTTAACAAATGGGGCATCGTTACACTCATAATTACCAGTACTTCAATCGTTGTAAGTGTTGCCCCAAAATTAATGTGTCAAAAGTTAAAGAAGATCAGAAGTAATTTTTGTTTTAAAAAGTTGAAAATTTTGATTTTTTCATCATTTTTTTTTTTCGGAAAAATAAGACATTATTTATGAGGCCAAGAATTTGCTGATGTTTTTGCATTTGTATGATAACATAAGTTTTTTGTTTGCTCTCTTGTCTCAACCTCGTTTGGAACTTGATTGAGCCTCTATTGCTTTTTGGGGCGAATATTCCGACAAAATTCAATGAAAATTGCTCAGACCGATGTTGTTTACTATCGGTTTCAAAATTTGCAGATCACGTTTTATTATACCCCCCTTAACAAACCCTTATGTTTAAGCGTTATTTTCGTGCGAGAAAGTACAGCGGAGTCTTCAAGCCACACTAGCCATCCCAAAGTTTTTTTTATTGGTTAACGACTTTTTTCAATTATTAAAGGCGACTGACACGTCGTTGCCTATAATAGCGCTATGACCAGGAAAGATTAAGATTAGAAAATCTTATATAAAATTTAAAAGCATTGTACTTTGTACACTAAAGGTTTAACTTGGAATGCTCCGATTATAATTACATATCCCTTATGTTTGATATATACGTCTCTCGTAAGGTCGTAACGGACTTGCCAGCATCGTCTCGGAAGAAGTATACTTCCTGCACCAACAACACCAAACAGGCAGTTCATTCGTATGTAGTGGATGCTGTTAAAACACCTCCGACTATACATTTCTTTTATGTATTAATAAAGCAATTAAGCACAAAAAAAGATTTTTAGGACTGTCATCCATTTTAAGTATAGCAGGGCCCAAACAGTGAAAGCTCAAGGTGCCCGGTGGTCGTTTGGCCTTAGCATTTGGGTTCATAACATTTCTTTGCATCTCGCTGTCTCATTTGCACTTCAACATTATGGAGTGAATAAAAAGTCGATTCATGATTCGATTTACTAAACGCTCAAATGTTCGCTTATTGTGGCTGGCCGAAAATTAGAGTTGAATCAAGTAACGTGGTTATTTGCCTAAATATGATATTAGTGAGTTCAAAGAATTCCTAAAAGAAAGTGGGACATATCTAATGGAACTTGTTCACTAAGATGTTAACTAAATTAGGTATAATACTGGGCGTTTTGTAAATACCATCGTTTTAACAAACTTGACATATTAAATGAATAAAAAATCACAAATTCATTAAAAGTTAAATAACTTACAAGTACAATACAATATATTTGTCACTTATGTCCACCACTTGAGGTCTTTCGCATTGATTTCAAACTATTCTCTGTTAGAAGTAAACACTGCATTAAAGAATACTTACAATGCAGTAGTAGATATAAAATATAATAAAAACAATGCAATAATTTTAATTTTAAAGTTCCCCATGTGCCACAAAATTAAGATCAAATAATATATTTTTATTTGAATATCTATTTGTATGTATTCTCGCTTAGTTTATTTTTTTAATTAAAATTTAATGTTTTTAGCGAAGTTTGGTGGACAAAAGAATTTACCTTTTACTTTTTTTGATATCTATTACTGATTATAGAAAAGCTATAAGTTTAGACTTAGTTTTAGAGAATGACGTAAAAGCAATTACGAACTGTTATTTATATACTCGTAATACGGATTAATTATTATTTTAAAACAATTTATTTAAATTACCAACGCAAACAAAAAACAAAAACACAGAAGTTAAATTGTTCTCCGAGATTGAACTATTCTAAAATTGTGGTAATTGTCAATAACACATAAATTTAATTTTTAACTCAGTGGTAGAACATAGGGAAATTTAAAATTTAGTTATACCAGAGCCCGATCTAGTTTTTTGGTAGGTACATATAATACCGACATTTATTGGTACTTGCTACAAGCAGCTCGTTCACTAGTTCACTAAAAAATTTAAAAAGTGAAATTTAGTAAAAGAAAAAAAAAAATAATCCAGTTATATTAGTTTGTTGTTTTTTGAAGTCTTGTAAAATTAATATGTACACTTAACTGCTTAACCCAATAGCATTGTTGCTTTCGAAAATATAGGCATATATGTTATTGTTTTTTTTTAATGACTGACGATCGGTTTTAAAAGAGTATTATAATTACAAGTATTAAATTCCTGACTTTTGAAATACAATAAAAATGTAGTCTTCATGTTCGTGATTGTATGTACATACTCGTACTCATATATATTTATAGCTTAAAGTGATTCACTTAAATATTTTAAACCTTTTTAACATCTAATGGATCTAAAATTAATCAGCTTCCTTAATATTCAATTCTTATATTAATTACTTTTTTTTTCTTTTGTAATTTCATTGTGTAAAGACAACTTCGGAACAATTGAAGAAGATAAAGATGAAACTTGCAGTACTACTTCGGATCAAAAACAACCTCACATTGATGTAAAAAGTATGTAAAGTATGACATCACTATGCTTTTAGGGCTTCTTTGTATTAAATATTATCTGTTTTGTCAATTAACTACTGCAACATATGCTACGTATTTTACACAAACGCTTAATATGCAGTATAAATAAAGCTTCTAGTCATTTATAGAAAAAAAAAAACTTAGAACGGAAAAGTTGTCATCACTTAGCCAATATCATTATCTTTATATGTACATATGTATGTATGCCGTAGTGTATATTCTGAGCTTTTTTATGTCCCACTCGAGCTATGTTGGCACTTATTTGGTTTCTGTGTACATAAGTATGAATGCAAACATCAGCTTAGGATACATTTAAGGTGACAATTACACTAATCTAATTATTTCGTCGATTCATTTTCTTTGTTATACATTCATAAGACGCAAAGTTTAAAAAATATTCTTTATTTTATATTCTGATGTAGCTATCTGACTGTAAACACCAAAAAGACATAAAACAGTGAACTACATTTATATCTCCATATATATGCATACGAGTATATACTTCAAAGAAGTATTGTCTCCAAAGTAATTTATTTGCGAGAAGTTAATATAATTAAATAAAAGTTTTTTAAAAGTTAAAAGGGAACTCTTTCTAGAAACAACCAAACCAAAACTGTATGGTAAGCTTTTCAGAAATAAATTAAATTATAATATGATGTGTAACACAAAATAACACGCAAACCGATTTTCCTAGTGATATATGTACACATAACTGTGATAAATTGAATTTTTTATTGAACATAGTGTAATAACGCTGCAATAATATGAATCCGTTTTTTTTTTTTTTTTTTTTTTTTTTGATTTAATGATATTCTGTTCCAAATGAATTCGTACGTATATTTTTTGTTCAAAATACGCATACTTATACCCGTTGTGAAAAGACTTCACATCAGGTTTTTTAAGTTTGATACGTGTATAGATGTGTAGCTGGAAAATGTAAGACTAAACTCTGTGGCCTATATTCATACATATCACCTTTCTTTTTCCTTACATTTTTTATTTTTTTTTTTTTTTTTTTTAAATTTATTCGATATAATTTATATAAATATACAAGTGAACTTCAATTTTTCAGACAACACAACTGGTATGAAAAACGGTTTAAAATAATGATATATTATATTATGATTCGATTACGACATACGTGTTTTTTTTTTTTAAATGTATGTTGACTTTTGAAAATTTTCGGCCAACGTACATTCGATTATCGATTTGTTTTTCTGTGTTGGCACACTTGTCCCGATGCTCTCAGTTTCAAGTATGTAGTATATGTTACTTAATTTGTTTTTAAAAGATAGAAAGGTAAGAAGTGTTTTGGTGTGCGATTTTTAATTACATATTGTAAAAAATGTTGACAGTGGCATACTGTGAATCAGCTTTAAGTTAAAAAAATGTTTAAAAGTGGTAAAAGCTCTTCCAAACGGCCGAAAAGTTGCCAATGACAAACCTCGTTCTGGACGTCCCAGCACATCAACAAAATATGATAACGTCGAAGCTGTAAAGAAAATTTTTTTTTGAAAATCGTCGAATTAACGTAAGAGAAGTTGCTGAGGATGTTGGCATATCAATCGGCTCGTTTCATGCAATTTTTTTGTTTGTTTTGAGCATGAGACGTGTGTCAGCGAAACTTCTTAATTTTGATCAGAAGAATCGTCGCATGAGCATTGCTCAGGAGCTCTTGAATAATGGGTATATGGTTATGACGTCAAAACCAAGGCCCAATCGTTACAAAGCTATTACCCAGGAGATCCCAGACCGTCAAAGTTTTGATCATTGTTTCCTTTCGATTACCGTGGCGTACTGCATCAGGAGTTTTTATATTTTACATCATCAATAAAGAGTATTTCCTTAAAGTTATGCGTCGTTTGCGAGAAGTAATACGAAAAAAACGTCAGGGTTTTTGCATCACTATAATGCACCTGCTCATTCATCGTTGCTTGTGAGATGTTAGACATTTTCCTGTTCCAAAAACTGAAGAGACTTATGAAAGAACGGAGATTTTGAAGAGCTCAAGGCTATACCACAAAGTGCTTATTAGAAGAGCTTCGAGGATTGGAAAAAGTGTTGATACAAGTGTATTATTTATATCTGAGGGGGATAAATTTGAAGAGGACAATATTAATATTGATGAATAAATAAATACTTTTTTTATAAAAGTATAAAGTTACCTTACTTATCTATTTAAACACACCTCGTAAATCCAATCTTCCTTCCCACCTAATAATCTTAGGTTTCTTTGTTTTTCATTATCGAAGTGAATCCATGAAAAAGTTATGCGTAAGTCTGAATATACAGCTACACAACCATACCGATTGTCTTGATCATCAAACTTATTTTTCCTATTTTTGGGATGTCTCCCAATGTGATGTCGTCCAGTTTTTAATATTTTATTTATTTTATTATTTTACTTATGCAACTAGTTCCCAATCTTATATTTGTTTATACAACAAATAAAAATATATTGGTAAGCTGATTCCAGATTACTGGAATATAAATAATATTTTTGACACAGTAAGAATACACTTTAAAGTCTGTGAGAGATAAACAATTGGTATGGATTTAAAAACAAGATAGATTTATAATATAATAACATGTTAACAAATTAAGAAATGCTTGCAATGGAGTGAAGAGAATTACAAAGGAAATTTAAGTTCGAATAGTCAGTAATATTAATATCTAGATTTCGTTATTCATACTCGCATATTCCAAATTGTATATTTAAACTTTTTGTGAATTGATTTTGCTTGAAAGAAGGGGATAGGTAAGCTTAATTCTAGTTGTTTTGATTTTTGAGGGAGCGCTGTAATTCACTTCTGAATCGACTCGTGCCTTTCAACTCTCCAAAGAAACGCGGCAGTAAGTTTCACAGAGGGATGGCAGCAATGGAAACTTGTCTTTCAGACGTTAGACAGGAGAATTGCGAGATAATTAAAGATGCAGATCTGTTGGATGCAGAAAACTCGATTCTATAGATACGAGAGTACGAAATTTGACGTAGTTCTGAAAAGACATACCCAATAGGTTGTTAACCAAATGTGAAACATAGTCAAACCTTCTGAGGCCATAGACATACCGGATAGTGGTATTAAATGCAACCTGAAGCTTTCTTTTACTGTAAGCATTACAGTCACCAAACATTTCGCAACTATAAATAAGTACAGTGATTACCAATATTTTAGCGAGAGTTAATCTTGTCTTCGATATGTCCTATCCACTATCGCATTTATATGGTTGTTACAAGTGAGCGTCCTACTGAATATAATGCATAGATTTTCAGAAGATTCAACGAATTCAATTTCTGAACTGTTTAACGTGATTGCTTTAGAGTAGGATAACTCGGGCTTCTTTTTTAAAATAATTAGGCATTTACATTTGCTAAGATTAATTGCCAGGCCATTTTCCAACGACCAGTTCGAGATCCTTTGAAGACCTTCATTCATATCGTTAGCACAGTCTTCAACAAGACTAAGGGCACAAATATTATAAATTTGAATATCGTCTGCGTAAAAGAGGTCTTAAAATAGAACTTGGGGAACGCCTCGCGCCAAAGAAAGAAGCTCTGATAGGACAGGACAAATGCAGGCATCTTTTATCCTTTGGTCGCTATCAATCCGGGTGCTCCCTGACACTCGTCTCCATGAACAAATTTTCATAGCATATAGCATATACAAAGTGGAGCAAAATTTATCATCCAATTTTGTTTTTGACTTACTTTGTTACTAAATAAAAAAAAAATGATTTTGACTTTCTGTTAAGTGGAAAAGATACCCGTCTGGTGATGCCCAATTGCGTGGCCCGTCGTCTGGTTAATGTTGCTTCCTTCTCAGCGACATCGTTGAAATAGTTGTGTTGTTACTGACTTCCCCCACCAGTGGTAAGGCGTCAGAACATTCTCAACTATACCGAAGGATAATCATCACCAGCGTTAAAAGCTTTTTTCGCTCAATTAAGTAAATAATCCTCATTGTTCAGCTAAACAAGTGTACAGGTAGCAAGCACCTACGCGAAACTCCTTGTTTAATATTAAGTGATGTGTTCGATAGAGCCAAGCTGTTAAGAATAAAACAAAAAGTTTTCTAACCATAATACCACAATTACTCTCCACGAGTAATTTTTCATATTATCCTATCCATCACTTTTCATATAAACACTGAAAGTATTGGTATACAATAAAATCCTGGGCGGTCATTTAATAACTTATTATTTCATTCGTTCAAATGTCGATATATATAGGGTTTTCCAATAGGGACTTGACAACTTTGAATTTAATTTGTGAACGCACCCTTTCACTAATCATCAAACTGTCACTGTCAATTTATTCAGTAAACTCAACATGTTCATGATAGAGTACACTAACGAGCAACGTCTGCAAATTATAAAAATTTTTTTACAGATATTCGGAGTCGGTGACTGCAACTTTAAGAGCGTTAACTCCAATTTTCGGTCGTAATTTTCACCCTAGTAGACAGGCAATAACAAGTTTAGTGCAAAAATTTGAATCTACATATTCGTTGTGTGATGTTGCCAACGGGTTGGTCGAAGCGTCGAAAATATCGCTTCCGTTCAGACGTCCGTAGCAAACGATCCAAATCAGTCAATTCCACGGCGTTCTCAAGAATTGGGCATCGCTCAGACCACATTATGGCGTATTTTGCGTAAGGATCTTGGTTTACACCCATACAAGATCAAGTTGACTCAAGAATTGAAGCTGATGGACCATCTGAAGCGACGCACGTTCTCCGACTGGGTTCTGGAGAAGATGCGCCAAGATGATAAATTTCATCTCAAAATCATCTTCAGCAAAATCATCATAAGCAAAATATGCGTTATTGGTCGGTTGAAAACCCACATCTGCTTCATAAATCACCACTTCATCCACAAAAAATAACTGTTTTGTGCGGTTTGCATGCCGGCGGCGTTATTGGGCCATATTTTTTCGTCGACGATAACGATCATCACGTTACTGTGAATGGCCAGCGTTATCGCACCGATTATTTTTGGCCCAAATTGGAAGATACGGACTTGGTTTGTAGTTTTAACAGGATGGTGCCACAAGCCACACAGCACACGCTGCAATCGATTTATTGAAGAGTAAGTATGGTGAGCGTGTTATCTCAAGACATGGGTCAGTCGATTGGCCGCCTCGTTCGTGCGATTTAACGCCGCTTGACTATTTTCTGTGGGGATACGTTAAGTCATTGGCTTATGCCAACACGCCGACGACGTTGGAAGAGCTCAGAGCTAACATTGAACGCAATATAGCGGGCGTTTCGGAAGAGAAGTGTGGGCGAGTCGTTGAAAATTGGGTCCAACGAATCGACCGCTGCAAACGTGCCCGCGGTGGCCATATGAACGAAGTCGAGTTCCATTCATAAATGTTTTGATTTTACTTCAAGCCAATAGTAAAGTTTTTGAAATATTTCAAATGGTTTGCCTTTAATTTAAAAAAAAATTGTCAAGTCGTTATTAGAAAACACTATGTTATCACGTTAGATGCATTAAAGAAATTGAGGAAATTGTAAGAGAGAAAGGAAAAAAAGAGAACATAAGGAGCATAAGGAGCAACGATATTTTTATTAATTATTTTTAATAATTAATGATTATTTATCAATTTTATTGTTTCATCCATACGGCACTCAGCCATCACAACAAAAACATAAATGTCATACCAAAGGTGACAACTGAGCATGCCATATGCTTGCAACAAGGTGGCGTAAAATTAATCACCCTATCGGAAGATGGTATAATTTTTGCATTCGCGATCGTAACCGTCTCAATAAAAAAAGACCGATATGTACACAACTCTCTTTCTTACTATATGTATAATATATATTTCACAAATTTCTTTTCTTAGTCTAATACAAAAGATCTTAAAAACTAACTTATCTAATATACCTAAACTCCAAAAAAAAAAAACAAAAAAAAAAAACAATAACGCAATTCCGCATAATAAAAAGAAGAAAAAAAATGATTGTTAGAGTCGGGATTAGAAACCGCGCATACGATCTCTAACACTTTGCTGCGGTCCTTGCCACGCCGAAACCTATCCTTAAAAGCTTGTGTGCTTCGACACAGTCTGATCCATTAAACTATTTCATAGCTACTAATTACTTTTCTATTCACTTATTTCTAATTTCTAATTTATATTCCTTAGGTATGCTTTTTCGTTTTTTTTTTCTTACACAACGGCGGTCCTAGACCCAACAAAGAAAACACAAAAATTTTGGAAAAAAAAAAAATTATTTATTTTTCAACATAATCGCTTTTCAGCTCTATACACATTTCCCAGCGATGATTAAAAAGTTCGATACCATTTTTATAATAAGAACTGTCTTGCTCCTCAAAAAAGGCATTAACTGCCGACATCACTTCTTTATCGTTGGAAAATTTTTGACCACTGAGCCATTTTTTTCAAGTTTGGGAACAGAAAATAATCCGAGAAACAGAAAAAAATTCTGCTCTGAAACTTCGCCCAGCACTCAACTGAAACATCTTCACGACACAGCGTTCTCGTGTCCAATTTTTCAAATAATATGCGATGTACCGCACTTTTTGAAATGCCTAGAATGTCTGCTAGCTCGCGCACTTTCGGTCGACGATCATCCAGTACCGCTTTGTGGATTTTCTTCACCATTTGTGGAGTCGTCACCTTATTTGGTCGACCACTGCGGTTACTGTTGTAAACGAAGGAGCAGACTCACCCAGAGTGGAATCCAGTTCAGCATTTACATGGGCTGGGGCCTTTCAAATAAAAGTATTCTTTCACATAACAATGACCAATTTTCTCCATTCTCACAAATTTACTGACAACGTTCAATTTTGATGGCTGCCAAACAAATAATAAACAACGTTTTCAAACTTGAAACATATGCTTTATAGACCGCATATTTTCCAATACAGTGATATTTTTAAACACCTACCGCCATGGCTTGGACAGACCGGGTACTTCTGGGAAAGCCCTCGTATAGTCGTTCTAGTATGTTTTCCTTTTGCCTTTTGATCGACTCCTCCGTTCCGGTGTAACTCCTTTTATGTTATGTGTGCGTTGCCCTGTTCTCTTCCTTCGCCCCTTTACTTTTCTTTTATTTTTAAATTTGTTATTTAAATGGACGTCTACTCGCTACACTGGTCCTAATTCAACAAAAAACCTAAGTACTCTTCAATTGTCTATTCGCTCTCCTAGCTTCCAACTGGCCTACTTATCTGATTCGCTCTTTCCCGATTCACAGTAGTTTATAAATAAAAATAAATAAAAAATAAAATAGATAAATAAATAAATAAAAAAAATCAACTTTAAATTTGGTCCTCGTTGAGATTCATGCGTTAACAACATATGCAAGAAGGAGATACAAAAAGAATAAAGCCTACTTTTGGGTGAAAAACCTTTAAAAAAACAACCGTAACAACTCCCCCTTTCTATCAAAAAGGTTTTCGCGTAAAAGGACTTTACTTACAGAAGGTCAGTTGGTTCGTTTAATGTCTTGAGGGCCTTAGCACGCCATATCCCCTCTCTTTTCCCACTAAGATCTCTCAACACATATGTCCAAGGCGATACTGTTTTTAACACCTACATATTTTGCTGCAAGTTTGGCTGTAAAGTACTGAGCCGCATCAGACAGCACAAAATTCTTTCTCAACACCTTGTTCCTTGAATGAAATTGATTATCCCTTCGTCTCAGGTTGTACTGTCAGGCGGTCTGTTGGCAACAAGTAAATATCCTATTTCTAACATCACTGGTCACGTCATTCAGGTTCTTAGCCCAGGCTTGAATATCCCCTGATATATTGGCAGTATATCCAGTATCCGGAATAAGCGGCTTATCACCCTTTACTTGCATTTCGCTAACAAGAGTACGAAATATGGAGTGGTCTTAAGTACTTCATGTGTAGAACTTCGTATCGCGCAGGCAACTTTCTGGAGCAGTATGTCCCAGTATGTCCCAGAATGATTATCTACTATGTAAGCACGGAGCTTCGTCTTCAAGGTCTGATTGTAACGCTCAGCTGGATTTGCCTGAGAGTGGTAAAAGGCTGCGAAATCTAAGTTGATGCAAACTCAGACAGTTCCCGACTTTAAATTATGCGCCGTTATCACAAAGGATCCATCTAGGTAACGGCTTTTGCCGTGGTTGTAATCACCGGATAAAAGTGCGGATACTTTAAAAAACGGTCCACCACGGTTAACATATACCGATACCCCCTTGTCGAACGTGGTAGCGGGCCAACAAAATCGACACACAGCATCTCCCATGGCTTAGTGACTCCTCTTCTAGTTGCCATAAGACCCGTTGCTTTCTGGAGACTTGGTTTGGAGACCCTACACACTTTACACCGTCACACGTAACCTGAAATAATATTCCTCATCTTCGATCAATAGTACTTGGACGTAACCCTATCGAGAGTTTTTTGAATACCACCTACTCTTCTTTGGAATAACCATTTTTAAAAAGTCTTCGAGCGTTACAAGAGGTGGATATTTTGTCGGAACATGTCAGTATAAAACTTCATCCTTGACTTTCCATTGACGATACTTTTCCTGATTCTTGAAGACCAGCCCTTTCATCCTATTATACCAAGTATCTTGGCTCTCTACCAAATCATCTACTTCCCCTTGCGCCCTTGATAAGGCGTATGGTACCAAGTGTTCCTTCCCTTTTTTGTGAACAAAAGGAAAACAATACTGCTGCAATTTGACTACCCACCGAGCCAACCTTATAGCCAACCTTAGCCATAGGAACGAATGGTGATCTGTTACAACCGTAAACCGATGATCTTCTCAATCGCCCAAAGAACTGCAAAGCTCTCTCGCTCCGTCGTAGAAAGGTTGCGTTCCGTCCTCGACAAAGTCCTGCTTAGGTAACTGATCATCTTCCTCCCATCCCTTGGGTGTGTCTGAGTTAGCGCAGCACCAATGGCAATTTTATTTACTAGCATATACATTGAGCCAGAAATGAGCTTCAGCACTGCACAAAATTTCACAAAAAACACCAGATTTTCATTGAGTTTTTCTAGAGCCCATTCACTGAAAATATGACGCAAATTCAAGTCGCCTTGCTTCAATTCTTGAACAAGTTGAATTTTGCAGGCTTTTAGGCCGAGATCCTCTTGCAACATACGACAAGTTGTCGAATACACCAAGCAAAGCTGCTGAAAACGACGATGAATCGATTCGTCACGGTCTTCGCGTACACTCTCAGCTACAGCTGCTTTAGTTTCTTTACTACGTGCTGGATGTGGTCTAACCGGTCGAGTATCATCCACTAATGTAAACTGAGACTCAAGTTTGCGAATGGTATTGACAATAGTGGTTTCAGTAGGTTGATTATGCGCACCGTAAGTTCCTCGAATAGCATGAAAAACATTTCTCACAGATAGGCCGATTCATCGTAAGGTTTGATTTTCAATATACTGTTTTTGATAGATCTCACTTGGATCCTATCAAACTACTTCAACGCTTTTATTCAGTATCGTTTGGCAAATCATCGCGGAAATACTCACATCACAACAGCGTCTCCAAATTGTTCAGCTGTATTACGAAAATCAGCGTTCTGTGAGAAATGTTTTTCTTGCGATTCGTGGAACTATTTTCTCTGGGGATATGTAAAATCTCAGGTCTTCAGGAATAAGCCATTGACGAATGAAGCTTTGGAAGCCAACATTACTCGTGTTATCCGCGAGATACCAGTCGGTATGCTCGAACGAGTCGCCCAAAATTAGATCTTCCGAATGGACCACCTCCAACGTAGTCGTGGTCAATATTTACATGATATCATTTTCAAAGAGTAAATGCCATGAGTACTTCTTTTAACCGATAGTAAAATTTTAAGTTCACTTTCAAATTTATGTGTTTATTTTAAATTATAAATCAAACCTTACGATGAATCAACCTATATATGCTTTTTGTTTTTTTGTTTTTTTTTTTTTTCCTCTAATATACTCTTTCCAGTATTTTTTCCTTTTGCCTTTTGATCGACTACTCCGGTGCAGTGTGGCTCATTTTATCTTATGTGTGCGTTGGCCTGTTCTCTTCCTTCGCCCTTTTCCTTCTCTTTAACAAGGATATACTTTTCACTTTTATCTTTGTCTTTTTTTTTTTCTAATTTGTTATTTAAATGGATGTCTACTCGCTACACTGATCCTAATTCAACAAAAAACCTAACTACTCTTCAATTGTCTATTCGCCCTCATAACTTGCATCTGGCCTACTTATCTGATTCGCTCTTTCCCGAATCACAGTAGTTTACCTCGCGCCATAGCGCCGCTACTCACGTGATTTGAGAAAGACGTATTAAAAAAAAAAAAAATAATAATAATAATAATAATAAATAAATAAATAAATAAAAATTGACTTAAAATTGGTCCTCGTTGAGATTCGAACCTACACACTTCGCGTTAACAACATATGCTAAAAGGAGATACAAAAAGAATAAAGCCTACTTTTGGGTGAAAAACTTTAAAAAAAAAACAACCGTAACAACTCCCCCTTTCTTTCAAAAAGGTTTTCGCATAAAAGGACTTTACTTACAGAAGGTCAGTTGGTTCGTTTAATGTCTTGAGGGCCTTAGTATGCCATATCCCCTCTTTTTTCTCTACTAAGATCTCTCAACACATATGTCCAAGGCGATACTGTTTTTAACACCTCAAATGGCCCTACATATTTTGCTGCAAGTTTGGCGGTAAAGCACTGAGCCGCATCAGACAGCACAAAATTCTTTCTAAACACCTTGTCCCTTTAATGAAACTGAGTATCCCTTCGTTTCAGGTTGTACTGTCAGGCGGACTGTTGGGAACAAGTGAGTATCCTATTCCTAACTTCACTGATCACGTCATTCAGGTTCTTAGCCCAGGTTTGAATATCCCCTGATGTATCGGCAGTATATCCGGTTTCCGGAATAAGCGGCTTATCACCCTTTACTTGCATTTCTCTAGCAAAGAGTGCGAAATATGGAGTAGTCTTAAGTACTTCATGCGTAGAAGTTCGTATCGCGCAGGCAACTTTCGGGAGCAGTATGTCCCACGTGCGGTGATTATCGGCTATGTAGGCACGGAGAATCGTCTTCAAGGTCTGATTGTAACGCTCAGCTGGATTTGACTGAGAGTGGTAAAAGGGTGTGAAATCTAGCGTTACACCATAAGTTGATGCAAACTCAGACAGTTCCCGACTTTTAAATTATGCGCCGTTATCACAAACGATCCATCTAGGGACGCCAGATATCAAGAAAACCTGCTCCTCTGGAATCATTTTAACGGCTGTTGCCGTGGCTGTTCTCACCTTATAAAACAACGGAAACTCTGAGAAACAGTCCACCATGGGTAAGATATACCGGTACTTCCTCGTCGAACGTAGTAGCGGGCCAACAAAATCGACACACAGCATCTCGCATGGCTTAGTGACTCCTCTTCTAGTTGCCATAAGACCCGTTGCTTTCTGGAGACTTGGTTTGGAGACCCGACACACCTGAAATCATATTCCTCATCTTGGATCAATAGTACTTAGACGTAACCCTATCGAGAGTTTTTTGAATACCACCTTCTCTCCTTTGGAATGGCTTTTTTCTAGAAGTCTTCGGACGTTACAAGCGGTGGACAATTTGTCGGCACATGTTGGTATAAAACTCCATCCTTGACTTTCCATTGACGATACTTTTCTTGATTTTTGAAGACCACCCCTTTCATCCTATTATACCAAGTATCTTGGCTCTATACCAAAGCATCTTCTTCCCCTTGTGCTCTTGATAAGGCGTATGGTACCAAGTGTTCCTTCCCTTTTCTGTGAACAAAAGGAAAACAATACTGCTGCAATTTGACTACCCACCGAGCCAACCTTATAGCCAACCTTAGCTATAGGAACGAATGGTGATCTGTTACAACCGTAAACCGCTGCCTTCTAAATACGGACGGATCTTCTCAATCGCCCAAAGAACTGCAAAGCACTCTCGCTCCGTCATAGAAAGGTTGCGTTCCGTCCTCGACAAAGTCCTGCTTGGGTAACTGATCATCTTCTTCCTATCCCTTGGGTGTGTCTAAATTATCACAGCGCCAATACCGAAGCCAGATGCATCTGAGTGAACCGTAAAGGATACCGTTGTTTTTCATGGATGTAATGGTAGCTCTTTGTACTCTTCGGGTTGCTCATCAGCCCAAAAATGTGTCAATTTTGTTTATTAACATATACATTGAGCTAGAAATGAGATTCATCACTGCACAAAATTTCACGATAAAACACCGGATTTTCATTGAGTTTTTCCAGAGCCAATTTCAATTCTTGCAAAAGTTGAATTTTGTACGCTTCTAGGCCGAAATCCTCACGTAAAATACGCCAAGATGTTGAATACGAAAAGCCAAGCTGCTGAAAACGACGACGAATCGATTCGTCACGTTCTTCGCGTACACTTTTAGCTACAGCTGCTATAGTCTCTTCACTACGTGCTGGACGTGGTCTAACCAATAGTGGTTTCAGTAGGTTGATTATGCGCACCGTAAGTTCCTCGAATAGCACGAAAAACATTGCTCACAGATAGGGCGATTCATCGTAAGGTTTGATTTTCAATATACTTTTTTTGATAGATTTTACTTGACTCCTCTCAAACTACTTCATTGTTTTTATTCAGTATCGTTTGTCAAGTCATCGTGGAAAGACTCACACCACAACAGCGTCTCCAAATTGTTCAGCTGTATTACGAAAATCAGCGTTCTGTGAGAAATGTTTTTCTTGCGATTCGTGGAGCTATTTTCTCTGGGGATATGTAAAGTCTCAGGTCTTCAGGAATAAGCCATTGACGAATGACCACACGATGAATCACCCTATAAATGCTTTTTGTTTTTTCCTCTTATATACTAGTATTTTTTCCTTTTGCCTTTTGATTGACTCCTCTGGTGCGGTGTAGCTCCTTTTATCTTATGTGTGCGTTGACCTGTTTTCTTCCTTCGTCCCTTTCCTTTTCTTTAACAAGGATATACTTTTGACTTTTATCTTTGTTTTATTTTTTTAATTTGTTATTTAAATGGACGTCTACTCGTTAAGCTGGTCCTAGCTCAACAAAAATCCTATTTACTCTTCAATTGTCTATTTGCCCTCCTAACTTCCAACTGGCCTACTTATCCGATTCGCTCTTTCCCGATTCACTTCGCGCTATAGTGCCGCTACTCACGGGCTTTGAGAAATAAATATTACAAAAAAAAAATGAAGTTAAAAATTGGTCTCCGTTGACCCTCGAACCTGATATGATACAAAAGAATAAACCCTACTCTTGGGCGAAAAAGTTTAAAAAAAAACAAATATTTTGGTTCTATTGGGTCTTAGCGGTTTGATAAGAGATGGCGTAACTTGTATTATTCCATTGTTATTATTCCATTGGAACATGCCTTGGAAAGCTACTGTCATTGTACGTTATTTCAGTATATGTCATTCATTTGAAGCATAAACAACAATAATTTTTTTTCACTCAAATATGTCGAACTTGGTGCCTGAAAAAGTGTTTTTGGGGGGAGATCTTCTTCATTACTTTAATATGAAGAAAACTGCTGCAGAAAGTCATCGTATTTTGGTGGAAGTTTATGGTGAACATGCGCTAGCTGAGCGAACGTGCCGAAAGTGGTTTGCACGATTTAAAAGTGGTGATTTTGGCTTGGAAGACGATGAACGTCCTGGGCAGCCAAAAAAGTTTGAAGATGAAGAACTGGAAGCATAACTCTATAAAGATTGTTGCCAAACACAAGAAGAGCTCGCAGAATCTTTGGGTGTCACTCAAGGAGCCATTTCAAAACGTTTAAAAGCAGCTGGATATATTCAAAAGCAAGGAATTTGGGTTCCACATGAACTCAAGCTGAGAGACGTTGAAAGGCGATTTTGTATGTCCAAAATGCTGCTGGAACGCCACAAAAGGAAGTCATTTTTGCATCGGATTGTTACTGGTGATGAAAAACGGATCCATTACGACAACCCCAAGCGCAAAAATTCATATGTGAAACCCGGCCAACCAGCCAAATCAACGGCAAAGCCGAATATCCATGTCGCGAAGGTAATGCTCTGTATTTGGTGGGATCAGATGGGTGTGCTGTATTATGAGCAGCTAAAACCGGGTGAAACCATCAATGGACAACGCTACCGAACACAATTAATCCATTTGAGGAGAGCAGTAGCCGAAAAACGCACGGAATATGAGACCAGACACGAGGCAATAATTTTCCATCATGAAAACGCTCGGCCCCACGTTGCTTTTCCGGTTAAAAACTTTTTGGAAAACAGTGGATGGGAAGTCTTACCCCACCCGCCTTATAGCCCAGACCTTGCCCCTTTTGACTACCATTTGTTCCGGTCGATGCAGAACGCCCTCACTGAAATACGGTTCATATTAGAGCAGAATACCAAAAATTGGACTGATTCATTCTTGGTTGCCAAGCCGGCGCAGTTCTTTTGGGATGGGATCCACAAATTGCCAGAAAGGTGGGAAAAAGTCATAGCTTCAGATGGGCAATACTTTGAATAATACTATTGCACATGTTTTTCTTAAATTAACCTTAAAATTTTGAAGAAAAAAAAACCGCACGAATTAAAATATATACCCAATATATCTAACGCAAACGTCTTTCATCCGACTCACGCATTCATTGTGCATATGTGTAAAATTCGGACCAGAAGCTTGTCAAATTATAAAAAACACGACAGCTTTCCATGTACTGGCGATCATGTTTTCGCAGTCAAAGCTATTATCATATATACCAGGCTGAGTTTCGAATTGATTGACGTGGACTTGGTTCATATTCTGAGCAGACATATCTGTGGTGATAAATGCTGCTATTAAGCATATCCAAAAAAGAAGATTGTTTGTTGTTATTGTATGTTATGTCTACCAGAGCGCCTCACTTGGTCTTGAGTATCTATATTTATTTGATTGCAATTTGAGTTTGAACGGTTTTATTCTCTTCAGCTGTGTTGACTTCATTATTGTTTAGCAATCAGTCTTCTGTAGCGTGCGCCATTAAGAACTGTTGTAGCTCGAACCCTATCATCTTTTCCTGGATGTACCTCCGTCACTCTTCTTAGTAGCCATTGTGTAGGTGGGAGTTGGTTATCTTTAATGACAACTATGTCACCGACACTTATGTTTGCTTAAGTGATAGATAGATAGTCATTCGACCAGGCTTTCCAGAAGTCGGGAGTCATTTTTTGGACCAACATCCATCGGAGGCCGTAACTATGTGTTTGGTCAATTACTGGTTCAGGTAAGGTGTTGAGCGCAGATTAAAAAGAGACCTGGAGTGAGTATCAGCTTATATTCAATATGGTTGCTTACAACGGTAAGGGGTCGAGAGTTATGGCATGCTTTTATTTGGGTAAGTAGCGTTGAAAGTCCCTCAAACGTAACCATTGTTTCACCAATTATTCGTTTGATATGGTATTTCACCGACTTAACACCTGCTTTCCATAGTCCGCCAAAGTGTGGGGCAACAGGCGGAATAAAATGTCATATGGCATGCTTTTATTTGGGTAAGTAGCGTTGAAAGTCACTCAAACGTAACCATTGTTTCACCAATTATTCGTTTGATATGGTATTTCACCGACTTAACACCTGCTTTCCATAGTCCGCCAAAGTGTGGGGCAACAGGCGGAATAAAATGTCATTTGATGCCATCAACTGCCAACTTTTCAATGATTTTATCTCTTCACTGTGCTGTAGTGAACCTTCCGACGGCAGCCAAAAAGGCTTCTGATGTCAGGTCGCTTAATAGTTCTATTCACAGTTCTATTCTTAGTAGCTAAGCACATAAAAACAGCTATATAGTATATCCCTTTGTAGTGCAATTACCTCTTCCTTTGGGCAAAAGAATTTTTAGTGGGCCAGCATAGTCTACACCAGAATAAGTAAAGGGTCTCGAAGGTGTTACTTTTGATGTTGGTAACATTCACATTGTTTGAGATTTATTTATTGCTCTAAAGCGAGATTTTCAGACGAAGTAATGTTCTCCAGTGCTTTGTTGTAATTTTTTCTTGAATTTGCGATAACCCATTAGTTACAAATGTCTTTAACGTAGAAGGACATCGTTTAATCCAGGCTAGGGTAATCTTCGAATCTATCCAGGCAAAAACATCTCACAATTGTGTCCGAAATACTTCTTGCGTTTACCAGATCAACCTTGATAGTAAATTAGCTCCACACAATTCTAGTTCTGGAAATGTACTCGTAATTTTTGTTTAAATAGGTGCGACCTTTGTCTTTGCCATTAATTATTTTATTCGCTATGAACCATCTTGAAGAGATATTCTGGAGTACACTACTGAAGCATAAGCGGATTCTGAAGCGTCACAAAGGCAACTTTATTTTTCTTTTTAGTTCCCATCCATCTTGAAATTTTTATGTCTTCAATAATGTTCAAATTATTTCTGAGACTATTTCAGGATTGTTGTAGCTTTGAAGTTAAAGGTTCATCCCTCGATAAGTTGATCTTCCACATTTCTTGCATGAATAGTTTTTCCCTAATAGTGACAGGTGCCAACCATTCCAACGGGTCGTTCAATTAAGCTATTTCTGAAAGAATGGCACGCTTTTTTAAGGTTTGTTGATTTGGTTTTTTTTTGCCTTTATCTAAAACCTAGTGCCTTGATTGTGTTTTCTTTATTAATTTCAATAATTTCTCGGTACCCCTGATCATCAATTTCTCTGTCTTGTAACTTACTTCAAAAGTTGAATGAGCTGTGCCTTTGCTTCTTTGCATTCGCTCAATGTGCTTCTCCAAGACATCAGATCATCTACATAAAAGTAATTGTTGAGGATGTCGAATGCAATTGGATACCTTTGTTGCTCATCAATGGCCAATCGTTGAAGTGTTTTGGCGGCTAGGTCGGTGCTGATGCTGTTCCGTATGTCACAGTGGTGATTCTGTATTCCTTTATCTGTTCCCTTTCTGAGTTTCGCCAAAAAATTCGTTGATAATCTTGATGGTAGTTGTTGACCTTTATCTGGCGTTACATTTTCTTTATATGCGCTGTAAAAACGTACTTATGACTTCTCCATCGCAAGAAGATTGTTGTTAAATCCTCTTGCAGCTTGGGCCCCACCAGCATGAGTTGGTTTAAGCTCACGCCTGTTGTAGTTTTAGCCTATGCATCAATCACAACCCGAAGCTTTGTCGTTGTGCTATCAGGTTTATGAACTGCGTGGTGCGTGTGATGCATGTAGTAGACATAATTTATGGTATTGTTGGCTTGAGGCGTTTCGACGATATGTCCAAGATCTAAAAACTCATTCATAAACTTTGTGTATTCTTGTTTTAATTTCCAATCTTTACTAAACTGCTGTTCCAGGTGACGTTGCCCGGCTATTGCCTTATTTTTAGAATCTTCTAGTTTATGGTTTTTCATCAATTTTATGTTGAATGATATATTCACTACGTATCTACCATTATCATCTCTGTAGTGTGTTTCACTACATTTCTGGTCTTTCTCTTTTAGATAGTTGCGGCCTTAAAATTCTTCCAGTTTCTAGAATTTTTGAATCTGTTTTTCTAAGGAAGTTTGTACCACCATCTCAGTAACCCTGACACCATAATCTTTCTGGGGAGATGTTCGACCTGCTATGAGCCACCCTATATGAGAATTTTATGCTATTGGAAAACGCTTTGTGCCCTTTCGCACTCCTTTATAACGATGTTTGTATAGTATCTCAGTGCTGAGGCAGGCACTCTGTTTGTCATTGCGTAAATAATTCACACATAGTTTTGCTGATTTCAGCTTTTCATAACGCTTTCATGGGGTCGAAGTCAAAAATTTATTTCAGACGTAAACAACATGTTCAGCTTTGCAGAATGCGCATTCAGTTGCAGTTCAAAAATGGCAGTTGTGCGCATTAAGTTTCGATTCCTCCCTTGGTGTCTTCTTTGATGACAACAATTATTCAAACGCTCGGTATCTTGATTGGGCATCTTGTTTGGGTTTTCAATGATTTGCTCGAACAAGTTCCTGCTTTCTGGATCTAATATTTTCAATATAAGATGATCAATTATTGGTCTATATGAGGAGGTGCCGAGGCGCATGGCTTTCAGAGCCGCAATCCCTTAATCCCTTCTTTATGGTAATGATTTTTCTTTCATTGCCTTATCGTGCCTTTAAGGTTTGCTAGGCATTTTGGTGATTATCACTTGATATTATGAAATGTTGTATTAATTGAAGAGCTTCGCCTTTTAAGTGAGTTTTAAGATACTCCATTTCTTCTGTTACGCCCAGAGTATCTTTGTTAAAAGTAAAGATGTCGCAAAACGATTGCCATTCTAAATGAATACCCTTAAATATTGGTATTTTCAATCGGGGCTGGCGGATTTCTAGAGTGGAAGAGGAGTTTGTTTCTGATGATATTAATGCCATTTGTAAAAGGAAGCTGTTTATAGTACATTATTTTCAACTTCCATGTAACGATTTTCCTGCGGTGCAGGGAAATGACTTCACGGGCAATAACTTCACGTGCAATAACTTCACGGGCAATAACTTCACGGGCAATAACTTCACGGGCAATAACTTCACGGGCTATAACTTCACGGGCAATAACTTCACGGGCAATAACTTCACGGGCAATAACTTCACGGGCAATAACTTCACGGGCAATAACTTCACGGGCAATAACTTCACGGGCAATAACTTCACGGGCAATAACTTCACGGGCAATAACTTCACGGGCAATAACTTCACCTCGAATAGGAAATAACTTCACCTAGAAAAAGTGGAGAATTACCCACCATAGGTAAGCAATATCCTCACTTTTTGTTGAAAATAATTTCTCTTAAGATTTATTAAGAGAACAATGATTCTCTCATAGTTTTTTTGATTTTCTTTCTATTTAACCAATTTATGAAGTAACGAAACAGTCGTCTCTAGCTGTGAAATGCCAATTGTTTAAAGTTTAATTATTTTTGAATTTGTTAGTTGATAGAAATTAAAGGATTACTGTTAACTTGAATAGGAATCTAAACTGATGAGTTGGTCTATAAGCATTTGCGTGCTCCCTCCCTTTTTAGTAAATTGACTGTTTTTGAAAGGTGCTGTTTTACTTATACAAGATATCAAGCTGTTCAGGTTGGCCAAATTGGTTTTACTGATTACATTTAAAAATATGCAAACTGAAGGTTTCTGGATCAATTGTGATGATAAGTAATGCTTAAGAATAGGCCTAGGTTAAAAATTTTATAACTTCCATCCCGTTCTCATATAGATATTTAATTAACTATGACACCATACCTAAGTCTAAGTATGTAAGATATATTCAAAAATGTATATTATTTTGCTTCCATTCCATTCTTTGCTGGTTCACTTCTGTAGATGAAGACTTTACATATCCCCAGAGAAAATAGTCCAAAGGTGTGATATCGCACCGCAGCAAAACGTGAAATTAAGTGCTCACCAAAATGATTTCCCAACAAGTCCATTGTTTCACGCGCTGTTTGGCTCGTAGCGCGGTCTTGTTGAAACCAGAGCTCACCGAGACAATTTGGTGCTTGAATTTCAGGAAGCACATAGTCCGTTAACATGACGCGATAACGGTTACATTGACGGTAACATTCTAATTTGCCTTATTTTTGAAGAAATATGGACTAACGATTCCACCAGCCCATAAACCACACCATACTGTTTTTTTTTAATGGATGTAATAAAAGCTTTTAGTACTTTTCGGGTTGCTCATCAGCCCAAATACGGCAATTTTGTTTATTAACGTATCCACTGAGCCAGAAATGGGCTTCATCACTGAACAAAATTTCATGATAAAACATTGGATTTTCATTGAGTTTTTCCAGAACCCATTCACTGAAAATATGACACAAATTCAAGTCGCCCGGCTTCAGTTCTTGCACAGTCATGAATAGAACGTTCATCTCAAAATGATGTAAAAATTTTCGACGACACGTACAGGAATACATGTAAAGTTTTTATGTTCATGCTCATGGCTAAGGCGTTGAAAGCAAGTTATTTCCACCCTATCGTATCATTTTTACTGGGTTGTATAACCTTCTGTAAAGAAAAAACTTGACCAATAATAAAAAGACAAACGAATAATTCAATGGGCGATTTATTTTACGAAAAGGTGTGAATTGTTTATAAATACACGTTTTGGTTAAAATTTAAACATGACTGACTACTCATCAAGCGAAATTTTTGATTAACAGTAATTTAGTGAATATTTTAAGAGAGAAAACAAAGAGAGAGTTCAAGTTACTGTATATTATCGAAATGTTAATGAAATATTCAATTAAGAACAGTAAGAATGATTTTTTCAACATCCTGAGGCTCGAGGATGATTCTCAAGCTCCAATGGGTATAGGAGTTGGCAAGGCGCACTTCACAGGCTTGAACCTTACCATCTCGGCCTACGAATGTCTAATTCACCATCACCATCTTTCAATGTACGTGTGGCTTACGATTGTTATGCAGAAGAACCACATATCCTGCCTTAAGCTGCGTTGATGTCTTTGGTTGGGAAAAGTGAAAAGATCTGAGTTGCTGCAGGTGTTCAATTCGCCACCTTTTCGTCAATGTAGTGATGTATTTCATATGATGATGCCACAGTTCCCTCAGATTCGGCTTTGGTTTACAAGTTGGCAACACATTTACAGGAATTTCGCTGGTGTAAGTGGCGTAAACTCCAATGGATCCTCGGAAATGTATATTAGGTGCCTTTCGTTCATCAAAGCCTCAGCCTGGGTCAACAATGTACCTTGTTGTTCAAAATTAAGCTTCGACTTACCAATGAGCACCTTGAGGCTATTTTTGATAGTCCCTATCAACCGCTCCCAAGTGCTTACCCACCAGGGGGCTTTCTCGACAATAAAGTTCCACTTCACCCTCTTCTTCGTCATAAAGCCTGGCAGCTCTTCCGCCTCGAAAATACGTTTTACGTCTCAAGATTATGGGTGCTGGAGATCGTAATTTTTCCTAAGAGGCCTTCTATTCGGAGAAGCCTATTACTGTCCAGGAATGGGCCAAACTTTCAGATAATATTACCTTAGCCAGTAAAGCTCGCCATCTTCCAACTCTCCGTATGTCACGAACTTCTCAAAGAGTTGTTTCTTTATGCAGTGCTAAACAAACCGCAAAACCAAGCTAGTAACCCTCTTGATGGGAATTTTGAGCGCGGGTTTGAGATATGCACATAATCTGGGGGCGTTCAACGCCGCTATGAAGTCCCGCTTATCTTGATAGGTGATACTCGATTTTTGGAGCCATAAAAGGGAAACTGTTACATCTGTTCCGAATCAATAGCACGCAAATATGCAACTGCACCGCAGGCTTTCAGGCTGGCATCCTCAAAAGTGTGACACTGGACTTCGTTTTTTGGTCTAAGTGATTATGCTGACCTGGGTATGGTCATCTTCTTTAGTTTCAATACATTTCTGATGCAGTTTTTCCCCTCGCACTTTATATCGCCTGCCAAACTATTGTCCCATTCCAGTTTTTACTTTCACGTTGCTTGGAATAGTATTTTAAGTTTGATAACCGTTAGAGCAATTATTCCCAAGTGATCGTAATTACGAGCTAGTGTTGACACAGATAACTCATCGCTAAAGACCATCCATACAAGTTCCAAACACCAGACATAGTCCTGTGCCAAGGCTTTCATCCATACTACTCCTTAATGACCGGTGTGAAGCTCTTCGAGGATTGTTTTTTGCACAGATTTTGGTATCATGACACTTATTCCATTGAAAATGCAACTATTTTCCAGCGAAAATTGTCCTTCAAGTTGTCCATTCGGTAGTTTTGTGCCTTGTTGCAGAGTATTAAAATATTGTTTACATTCAGGATCTTTTAATATCTCTCTTTGGATTTCTTTTGTGTTACCGGAATGGTTTCCATTTGATTAAGCTGGGTGGTTGTAGTTTCATATTTTAATAATTCATCACGTGGCTTGTCGGTGGGAAATCTTGATAAGAAATCTGCTTTGCAATGATCTTTGGTGTTTCGATACTTAATATCGTAATTAAATCTTGATAAAAAGTTTGCGTAGTGAAGCAATCTTACGGCTATCATTGATGGTAAGTAATTGCTCGGGTGGAAGATTCTGGTTAATGGTTTATGGTCAGTGATTAAAGTTATCTTACGACGATAAGAATACTGGAAAAACTTTTTCAACCCCCAAACTATTGCAGTAGCTTCTTTGTCGATTTGTGAGTAATTTTTTTCTGATTTAGTTAGGGACCTCGACGCAAAAGCTATTGGTCTTTCATTGTTGTTTTCATCTATGTGAGAGATTACCGCTCCCAATCCACTTGGAGATGCGTCTCTAGCTAAAATCATTGGTAGCTTGTTGTCGAAGGGAATTAATACTTTTGCGCTCGTAATTTAATTTTTAACTCTTGAAAAATATCTTCACATTCATTCGACCAGTAATATTTGACATCTTTTTTTAATAGATTATAAATTGGCACTAAGCGAATTGCTAAATTTGGTAAAACTTTTTATAATAATTTACTAATCCTAAGAACGTTCTTGCTTCTGACACGTTTATTGGTCTAGGACAATCTTGGATGCTTTTAATCTTATCACTCATTGGTTTAATACCAAGTCTATCGATGTGATGACCTAAATACGTAATGTGCCCGAGTAAAAGTTGGCATTTACTCTTATTAAATTTAAACCGTATAACCGTAGTCTTTGCAGAACTTTCCTAAACCGAGCGAGTAATTCCTCGTAAGTACTTTCTTACAGTTTGATATCATCAAAAAAGCATGACACCCTCTCGATGTCTTGTAGTATAGAGTCCATAAGTCAACCGCTTGACTTTTTAAGTACATTTGTGTGTACTTTTTGCTTGAAGAATCGACGTATTGTCATCAACTTCCATGTGTAAGTATGCTTGATGTAAATCCAGCGTCATGAAGTATTTGCCCCGCTCGTTCTTGCGAAAATGTCGTCAACAGTAGGTATAGGGTAGCTATCATCCTATTACCTTGTAGTCGGCGCATAAACGAATGTCGCCATTTTTTTAAACAACAGGAACGATTGGTGTTCCCCATTAAGAAAATTCCACCTTTTCGATTGTTCCGTTGCTCTCTAAGCGTTTTAATTCATTTTCGATTCTATCTTTTAGGGCATATGTCTTATAAACTTCGGTGTTACATTTTCTTTTAGTTCCAGTTTCTACAAAAATTTCTTTAAATTCATTTATAATCTTTTCTATTTCACTTTTGCAACTATTTCGTTTATGTTATCTTCGAGTAATTATACATCTGAAATTTTCAAATCAAGCTTTCGAAACCATTCTCTACCTAGAATAGTGTCCACATTTGCATTGATAACGTACAAGTCGGACTGCATCCTTGCATTATTGTGTATCACGTTGACCTTGGCTTTAACGACAGGATATATTATTTCGCCCGTGTTGTTCTCATTTGTAAAGATGTCGGTTGAAGAGGAACACCAGGGAGTAATCTTTATTTTGTTTGCAATGACATTGTTGTTACTGCCGCCCCCTTATTCACTTCCATTGTGCATTGTGCATCTTCAATGTTTAACTTGATCATAAATTTTTCGTTTTGTAGATTGTTCATTCAGATAGTACAACTGAATTGTATTAATGTTTTCGAAAGCATCTGAATCGGTTTTATCATCACTGTAATTGGTAATTTCGATTGCACGATTTGTGACATTTCAGATTTTTGCTTGGACATGAATTTGCTCTATGACTTGTTTAACCGCATTTAAAGCATTTACCTTTCAATCTCTCAAATTTAGAATGTGATTTACTTTTATATTTACTGTAATTTATTTTTTTAAATGAATACGTTGTTATTGAATGTTTGTAATAATTTTTCATTTGATTTACTTGGTACTGATTGCTAATCTCGTTACTTTCAAATTTGGAAGTCCGATTGACAATGCGAGAGTTGAACCGCGTCGTCAAACGTTTTGCTCGCATCCTGCTGCAAAAGGTGCAACTTCCCCAACTGCACGTTTTTTCCAGCATGTGTATGTAATGTGATTTAAATTCCTGGGTTTTATACCACAGACTTGTCGCCAGTTGTTGTATATTTTGATAAATCCGATGTAAATGTGTAATGTGAACGATAAGAAATTAGACGTTTTCAATAATAAAATTCATTTATTATGTTATATTATTTACTATACAAAGATACGAGATATACGAAAAATGGTTACAGTAGGTAGGCATACAAAAAAAAAAAAAAAAAAAAAAAAAAAAATTGAATTAATGAAATTTGACATATATGTGAATTCAGTTAAGCCACTTATTGTTTTAAGGTTTAAAGTTTACTGATAAGTAATCATATACAATAACTAGCGGATCTTAACATACATAAGATCTTTAAGTACTTTTGCTACTACACGAGTGCGAAAGTGTTATTTGTTTTCCATAATTTGAGTTTGTTAGTTTTTGTATCAGAATCCTTTTAAACTTTATAAAACACAACTATATTTTAATTTTTTTCTTTAAATTGTTTTTAATTCCCACCAATTTTAAGAATTATTCTCGAGAATGATTTTGTTGGTGTGTATTATGAGGCTCAAGCATATAATTTCATCTGAAGCCGGCGAATGCTGTCAATTAAAAAAAAGCCTAACTTACTTAATTAATCAATGGTTTTGTCAGCCCTTAGACCAATCTGGCGTGATTTCTATTTTGTCTTCGCTTGGTTTTGCTTACTTAACAAAATTCCCTGTTTTTCTTTTTATTATCAACTAAACTTCGGTCATCGCCGCTTTCATTTTCAATTAAATCTACTCACAATTCAAATCTTCTAAAATGAAATTATAACCATAAGCAATTATGTTAATCCACACTTAAATACTATATGCCAAGTATACTTGAGTCCCTTAGTTCTCCCAGATCAGATCTTTATATTTATTTCATGAACCATCCTTAGGTCCTGCTCTCTCCGCTATTATCAAAGCAATGTTTGCTATAGACTTTTTATCCAGAATGGGTGAAATGAAGAACAACATCGCTGAATATATCTCGTTTTTCTTTTCAGTTTCTGGTAACATCAGGATAGCATAGGGTAATATTGAAAATATACCACTGCAAAACCAGCCCCAATCAAACGCCGCTATAATACATCCAGTACGGATATATGTAAGTTGGTACTACCTACTGATATGCTTGAAGCTGCATTATTACAACTTAATTTCATTCTCCTCCACCTCAGCTTACCCAAGAATCCGAAGCTATTTTACCTGTGTTCTAGTACAGCATTGGTAACATAAGCCATAACTACAACGAAGCAAACTTAGTTAAAAAATTTAAGAAAACTGAACATAAGTCTAGTTTTAAGCTTAAAAATAGTAAGAAACACAATCCTACTTTTTATTCGGTCCCAAACATTTTCTTCTTTTCCCAAGCAATGAGTTTAACCACTCTTAAATTTAAAATTCTCAAGAACAAAAGACACTCACACGCTTAGTTAAACCCACCACATAAAAATGTGTCCTGCAGAGTAAATAACGACTCCGCCTATGATAAGATGGTTTCTAAGATCCCTGTTTACGCAAATTTCGTTCACTTCTACATTCTGAACACTTCTAAAGCCCATAACCCCAACTGAATCTCATCTCTTTGCAGCCTCTCATTGATTCTATGATTTCCCTAATCGCAAAATGCACCAAACAGCTAGCTAATTCAAGCTATGATAGAGGCTATTCCCCTCTTACGAATACTAACAACTGCTTTCCCAATTTCGATCTTACAACTGGAGCTAAATATTTAATTTTTACTAGCCCATAAATCTTAATTTTCGCTTCTAACTCGCCTTCTCGGTTTCACGAACCTCTGCCCTTATTTTTGATCCCCTTTCGCCAAAACGTCTCTAGGCGAAGGGAAAAAAGATATAAAAAGAAAATACGTCTCTTCCTCGTATATCTTTTACGATAAATCCGACCTTGTTTGTTTTGAGGGAAAAATCAAACCAAGTGTCCTGGTCTCCATTCAACAGGAATGTCTTCATACTGACATAACTAGTTTCAGGAAACTTTACCACAAGGTCCTAATTCCCGTAATGATAAAGCAGCGGAACAAAGCATTACTATGCAAACAATATACAGAGAGTTAATAAATTTGAAACAAAGAATTGACTTATTTGAGGTGAAGCTGAATTCAATGCTTAAAGAGAAAACGCTCTTCTTAATAAAAGAATTGAATCTTTGGAGGTGAAGCTGAATTTGATGGAGCTGAAAGAAAAAAGAGCGCAGTAGAATTGGAATACAATATGTAAACAATAATGTAAAAAAAAAGTTCAAACATTTTTAAGAACTGTTGGCGATCAGATCAATGACAACGAAATTGACTCCTGTTATGTTAAGAGAGTCAAAATCAACAACAAATCTAAAATCTCTTCAGGAATATTTAATTCTCAATGCGACAACAACATTACCGGCGATGACTCCAGCTCCAGTCGCAGTAATGGGAATAACTTGATAACATATATACCAAATTAATGATTGCCTCACTAATTTTTCAAGGACTCTTTTAAAATAGGCAAATGAACTAAAAAGAGTAATATTTGTAAATATGTTTGGGTAAGAGATTCACAAATATTCATTAGAAGGAAATAAAAAGGCCTTAAACCACACCATACCGTTGTTTTTAATGGATGCAATGGTAGCTCTTGGCACTATTCGGGCTGCTCATCAGCCCAAATATGGCAAGTTCACCACTAAACAAAATTTAACAATAAAACACCGGATTTTCATTGAGTTTTTCCAGAGCTCACTCACTGAAAATATGACGCAAATTCAAGTCGGCTGGCTTCAGTTTTTGCACACAAAATACGCCAAGTTGTCTCATACGCCAAGCAAAGCTGCTGAGAACGAAGACGAATCTATTCGTCATGGTCTTGGCGTACACTCTCAGCTACAGCTGCTATAGTCTCTTCACTACGTGCTGGATGTGTTCTAACCGGTCGAGTATCATCCACTAATGTAAACTGTGACTCTAATTTGCAAATGGTATCGGCAATAGTGGTTTAGTGGTAGGTTGATTATGCGCACCGAAAGTTCGTCGAATCGCACGAAAAACATTTCGCACAGAAGGCTGATTTTCGTAATACAGCTGAATAATTTGAAGACGCTGTTGGAGTATGAGTCCTTCCACGATGACTTGCCAAACGATACTGAACAAAAATGATAAAGCAGTTTGATAGGAGTCACTCTGTTATATCATTAAAACACATCGCAAAAATTCAAATTTGGTCAATCGTTATGTAAAATTCAGTCGTGTAATAAATAAAGAAGTTAAACGTTGTAGGAATAACTATTTCTGTAATAAATTTATGTCAAATGTGGGTAACATTAGGAAGGAATAGCAGGTTGTAACTGAAATTTTGAATAAAAATAAACCGTAATAATAATATTACGATAAGCATTAACAATTCTGCTGTCTTTGAACCTGTTCGAGTTGCATATCTGTTTAATGATTCCTTTTGTAATGTAGGTTTATCAAATAGCTACTCAGATATTCTTTATTCTTTAAATAAACCACATCAGCCACTTAGCTTCCACTTTGAAGAATTTTCACTGATTGAAATACATTAAATTATTAAGTCACTTAGAACATCAAACTCTTCAACTCTTTTTATTAAAAAAATATATCTTTTCAAATTTGCGATGTCTTGTGCTTCATTTTTGTGGTATTTTCTCTAACTCGTTAAAAGTAGCTGTAGTGTTTCCACTCCACTGACAATTATCGCCCTATCTCGATTCTGCCAGTTTGTTCTAAAGTTTTTGAAAGAGGAATAAAATCCTTCTTAGATAAAATTAACTTTTTTAATAAGTCTCAATTCGGGTTTAGGAGTGGTTGTTCGACTGAAACTGCCTTACTAAAATTAACAGTGGAGCTACAAAGTTGTTTTAATATTTCACAAATTACTTCTGTTTTATGAATTCATAGCTTACTGCTGAGTAAACTATATAGTACATATAGTTTCAGAGGCTTCATTTATGACTGGTTTGCTTCTTGTTTGAGGAATCGTTATCAAGTGGTGAAGATAGAAAATGTCATTAGTTCTAAAAGGCTTATTAACACTGGTGTCCCTCAGGCTCTCGTACTAGGCCCAATACTATTTTTGATCTACGTAAACTCGCTTTTTTTACAACCATTTTTGGGTAAAGTCACTGCTTTTGCCGATGATACAGCACCTACTTATTCATCAATGAGCTACTTGGAGTTGGTTAGTGATATAAATTTCGACTTAGATTTACTTCGAAGATGGTTTTATCATCATAAACTTACTATTAGCAACAAAACAAAGTTTATGTTATTTAGTATTAAGGGCGAAAAGTTTGCCGACTTGCCTTTACACTATCATGCTCCAAAATGCTTGCGTTTAAGTCTATCTCAATCTCAAGAGTTGAGATATTGATATAAATATCAAATGTTGTGATGATTGCTTTAAAATTGAGTGTGTAGACATTTTCAATTACTAAGGTGTAGAATAGTTTTATAAACTTAACGGGAAAGAACATATTTTCTATATTAAAAATTATTTAAATAAAGTTGTCAAACAACTGTACCACCTAAGCCTTTATTGCAACTTAAGTGTTTTAAAATAAGTTAACAATAGTTAAGTAAATCAAAATAGCAATACGTATACTATTTCCTGCTGGGGTGATATCAATTTCAACACTATAAAACCTGTTTTAATTAAACAAAAACACGCCGTAAAAATCTTATCGAAGACTAATCGTAGAACACCAAGTTTCGATTTGTTTAAGCAGCTAGGATTTCTTCCCTTAAGGCATTTATATTGTTAAAAAGTGCTACAAATATTTTTCAAAAATTCGGGTTTTTACGATATACGAATGGATAATAATGGGAATGGGATAGAAATGGATAATAATTACAATTCGAATTAATACCAGTAACTATATATCTGTACCAACTTTTAATAAAACCCTTTATTCTTTATGCTGGTACACACCAGAGATCAAAAAACATTCTAAACAATAGGTTTTACCCGGTAAACGTGCTCCAAAGAAGGCGAAGACCGTACCTTCGGCCGGAAAGGTGATGGTCATCGTTTTTTAGGAAGCGCGAGGTGTGATTCATGGCATATGATAGTTTCCCCCATCTACTATTTACCTTTTCAGAACGGATGCAATATCTTTGGACGCAAGGGTAACATCAGTGGCTGTACACATGTTTCTGATACTAAAATATGTGGGCGAACCGTCGTCACTCAGAGTTATAAAACTGCGATCATAAGCAGATTCTTCAAAAGTGGTTCCCAAGAATTCGTTGTATAGGAGCCCAACAGAGTGTTTGTGGCATTTAAATCTGCAATATAATGTGATGGCTGTTATTAATTGAAGGAATGTCGTTGAGGATTTCTATAAGTGGCCATGGCTCAAGTGGTAGTGTATTTGCTTCCGAATTATTTCATTTCAATTTCATTAAAACACTGACGTACGAAAAAATACTACTCGTATTCCATTTCATTTGCTTGTTATTGGACTTAAGTGACAGAGTACCAGTAAAATTAATAATTAATTTCTTTAAGTTTGAGCAATTCATATATTGGCTTTCTTAATTATAAATCTAAAATTAAAATAAACTATGCACAACACTGCATACATACCATATGTATGATAAGCATTTAAGTGACATTGGCGCGGCTAACCAGTGGAATGTTTTCCACTAATACTCACGAAATACAACACACATTGCATAAAAAGTGATGAAATACCCATGCGGAATTTCCCGTATTAGTGACATGGCAAAAGCAGTAGACCTGTAGACCAAAAACTGCAGGCCACCCGCCGGAATAAGCAGATTATGTGCAAGCTCACATTTCTCTTTTGCGCCGGTTTTCGACAAAGGCTCCCTTTTTTTAATCAAGATACCCGAGGTAAATGCCTCACAGAAACAACCCTCTCTTTCGCTTAAGATTCACTGACTGACTAACGGTTAACTCAAGAGCAAGGCTTGGCTGTATCTCATATGCTCAAGAAATTTCTACTTTGTTGTCGAAAGTTGGCGAAGGAGCTCAGGCGGAGTAAAGTGATCAAGTAAAACTGTCCGAAACCCTTGGCAAAGAAGGTTTAGAGGAACTTATTCGCTTGGTGTACAGAGATATTGCACAGATATAACACATATAAGCTTTCCTAGATGTTTGAACGTACTATTCAATTCAATTTCAATTTTAATTATAATTTTGTAACAACTATATCTTTATTTACAACAAAATATTAAAATTACAACCTATTTAATTAAAGGCAAATAAAAATTTTGAACTAACTTGTAACGACTTAGTATCACTGAAAAATTTAGCTCTAAACCATTCTAAACAAAAGCTCTGCTGTCCGAAAAACGGTAATAAACGTTTTAAAGTGCTACGGTCAGTGGTATAAAAGACACCACTTTATCGATGAACAAGCACTCAGGTTTGGTATTTCACTAAAGTTGCGAAGTTCTACGAGCGTCCAACAGCGGAAAAATACCAATTGGGCCTACTACCTGCATTGTTTTGTTTGGTGTCTCGCCTCACGAAGGTTATACTAACCGTCTGTGGAAAGACAACACACCCAACTGATCTACATTAATTTTCGGTTTTGCCAGATCGATTGATTAAATTTTTTTATCTATCCTAATAAAGTACCATTGAAGGTATAAATCCGATTTTTTTTTTTATTTGGAGAAGAGTCTCCAGTTTTGCTTTCCACTGAATTCGAATAATGTTTTGCTCTTTCGCCTATTCAGCGTGTACTGTATTCCCAGGAGAGCATACGCGCGGTAGACGGAAAAGCAAAGTGACAACTATGACTAGCTCGAACACAACGAGAATTGACGCCCAACAAGCGGGCCATTCTCTGAAGAATACGTCTGACAGTTCACGTCTACCAGTCGAAGCTGAAATAAACGACTTACGCAGGAGTAAGCTTATAGCCAATAAAACGCTCCTCCCAAATACGAGCATAACTCAGTTCACAGGTGAGCAGTTTCAACAGTTCACGCTGGCAATGTTAAACCAAGCCACAGTTGAAGGCAGTTTTAGCACTTTTCTTGGAGCAAGATTCTGTAAATTGGTTGGCAAGGGGTGCAGTCAGAAGCGAAAAACTGCGTTCGGCACATGCCCCTGCTAAACCCGCATACCGCATTTTATGGAGAAAAACAAAAAATACAGGAGTCAACGGTTGATTTCAGAGCCATCAAGAGAGCTCTGATAGCGAACTTTGATAACACGATCTCATCAGAAGCTATGATGCTTGACATGGTGTTCCGTTTGCTGTATATTGGAATTCGTGATGGTGTTCCGAGAGAAAGTTTTGCCTAGAAGCAGCCAAAAATTGAAGCACCAGAAAAGAAAATATGCAATTTCTGCAAACATCCTGGACATACAACTGCCAATCGCTAAAAAAAGAAAAAAATTGAAAAACAACTACGTTGTAAGTACAACCGCAAATCCATTGCAACAAATGAAAAGGTACTGGTTTTTTGAGATCCAATTGCCAAAATGCAAGGATTTACTGATTCCTTCAGCTGCATAAGTACGACACTGTTTACTGATCTTTCAACAATTCCAATTGGTGAATCAGGAATAGCATACATAGTTACTGCTGCCCGTACCAGTGTTGCAGGCAGAGAGTAGTTTTTTCACCTCTTGCGCAATGGTACAACATTTGATACAAAGTTTGATTTCTACGATACGTCGCACACTACCATCGCTAAGAAGTCGACTACTGAGCGACTAGTAACAGAGGTTGAAGCCATATTTCCTGGACAAAAACACTTTAAAGTCATTTATCCATTGACAGAATCATCGGAGCAGACAAAAAACAAAAAACGAAGATTCCAGCTGAAGGCAAACGCAGCTTTGGCAGTAAAAATTTCGCCACCTGTAGGCGAAATCTATGCTTTATAGATTGGTTCAAACCAATAACGAAATTAATCTCGCCACTTGCGTAAACACCGGATCATATATCCGATGTCGCACAACCAACAAGCGTAAAACTGTAAACACCGCTAAAGACGATGTCAACATCGTACTCACCACACTCTGTATAACACATTTTCCATGGATCGTTGAAAAGTAACGACGTGACCCCAGAGCGTAGACATAATACTCTGTTCCCAGCCATTTTCCACCGAAATTCTTATGATCGACGTTAAACTTCGTGGAAACGAAACAACAAAGTTAAGTCCATTGGAAAAGAATCATTTGCATACACTTCTGTCTTAATAAGCGGATATGTTTAACGCCATAACAAAACCGGCTCCATATGCTGTGCATAAAATAAATATAGGAAACCATTAACCCGTAGCCGCTACTCCGTACAGACTTTCACCAGCCAGAAGAGATCAACTAAAAGAGAGCTTGTCAAAATGATGGAAAACGACATAATCGAGGAGTGTTAATAGCCTTGAGCTGCGCCAGTTGTTCTAGTACCAAAAAAAGACGGCGGCATAAGAGTCTGCATTGACTATAGGCAGTTGAACAACATCACGACACGGGACAGACATCTGTTGCCGAGTATCGATGACCTTCTTCATTACACAAAAAGAAACACCATTTAAAAACTCTGTAGCTTAATTTCCAGTCCTCCATGTTGCCATACAGATTACCCTGAAGCTAACTGTAAGATCTGCAATTGTCAGGTAGACATGCCAATAAGAAAACCGAAAGAGATTCGAAAGGATCAGTTAAAAACGACCAACTAAAAACTATAATCGCATCTTTTGAAAGAAATGACGAAAACTTAACTTGATGGACGTCTCGTAGTTATCTTCTAAATGATGGAATACTGTATATGTACTCACTAGAATCCGATTCTGAAACTCCACAGTTGGTAATATCTGTTGAGGAATGAAAATTTATTCTCATCAACTACCATGACGCTGAAACTGCAGGCCATTATGGTATTGATCGCACTATATCTAGAATCGTATCCAAATACTACTGGCTAGGGATGAGAAATGATATTACGAAGAATATAAGTAATTGGCTTACATGTCAATGATATAATCCCAGTAACATGAAACTAGTCGGGTTCTCCAAATAGTATCTAGCAACCAGTCGTTCGAGATACTGTCAGTGGATCTATTTAGACCATTGCCTACTACGGAAGATTGGTTTCAATAAATTCTCATAGCAGAAGATGTAGTCAGAAGATAGATATAAATATTGCCACTCAAAGATGCCACAGCAGAAAACTACGCATTAGCTTTACTTAATGAAATATTTCTTTTGTATGGGAATCCACGACTCCTACTAACCGACAATGGCCCACAATTCATATCGGCCATGATGCAACAACTAACCGATATTCCTTGAATTCAAAAACACTCTAATTCCTGTCTATCATCCAAAATTCAATCCGGTGGAACGAAAGAACCGTGATAGGAAGACACAACTTGTCATTTTGGTGAAAACAAACCATACCACATGGGCGTAAAACTGCCCTCTATAAGGTTTGCCATGAACACCGCAAAATATCAGAGCACTGGTTATACCGCAGCTTACCTAAAATTCGGATTAATATATATATATATGTGTGTTTACAAGCATAGACATAACATTTTTATTCAAGGAATTGTTTTGAGGAGCAACCAAGGATGACTCTCTATCCTTGCAATAATTTACGTCAGAGTAATTAATTATAGGCATAAATAAAGTTTTACTAAGCCTGAGTTTTAAACCTGTTGGAGTGAAGCTAGATGAAACTCAAAGATAATGCGTTCCAACAAAGTTAACATGGTCTACGGCTTAAAGTGAGCTATTTCCTTCGAACACAAGATTAGTAATAACCGCCACAAAATTAATTTTCCTGTCCTTCAGGGAAACTGGTGGTATGAAATATCTGTGTTAATTATGGTTTTAGCTATTCCATTTAATTGGATTAAGATTGAATGAAATGAACAATGAACAGGCAGGTATTGTTTGTTTTGCAACATTTAACATTTCTGCCATTTGTTTCTGACTCAAAGTGTCATCTTCATCCAATATTGTTTGCAATTCGGCGTCTTCAAACTTTTTCGGTGGTCTTCCACGTTCTTCATTTCTCACCTCAAAATCGTTTTCTCTAAACCGTTGACACTATCTTTTGCATGTTGCTTCTGATAGAGCATGATTACCATATGCCTCGATAAGCATTCGATACAACACTGAAAACAAAAAACTAATGCTTTTCGTAAGTCATAGTCTTCTCTTACAAAATTCGACGTTTTTAACACGATGAAAAAATATAATGTTATTTGCTCAATGACTTGATGTACAATATACTAAATACTCGTATGTTTGGCAGGTGTCATAGCAACCAAACAAAAAAAAAAAATTAAGACCCGTTCATCATAAATGTTCTCTATCGAGACATTTGTATCTTGACGCTCACTTCATTCCGTTACACCCGGTACAATCTATAGCCCCACGCTAGCCGTAAAATCTAAAAAATCTTTGTATTTAGTTTTATTGTAGGTTCGTTTTGCTGCTTACAATAATGTTTCGGTGTAATACGAGAACATATTTATTTATTTCAATACAGTAAATTAAAAAAAAAAAAATAGTTTTTGTCCTAAAAAATATTGGTAATTTATAGATATTTTTCTTTAAATGTAAAGAAAATATAATACAAACAGTCATTACTTATTTAAATTCAACTTTCATACTTCTAGTGAATAAGCGTTATTTTAAGAATTCTTATCCCAATTTGCACACTTTAGAGAACTACATATTTCACAAACTACATATTTTACCAATAACGTCACCTAAATGCAATCCTTCACGCATTCTTCAAAATGATAATCAACATTTTCTTAAACCGCTGGGCACGTTGTGTCCGTAATTGCAGCCATTTCGTGTGCAGTATTTTCTTTGAATTGAACCTAAAAAGACTTCAGATTGCCTCGAGCAATCTAACAATTTTTATTCTTTGCTTCATTGTGTTGTGTGAAGGCAAATTACCACAATTGCACTCTCAATATTTGTCTGGCATTAATTGAGTGAAGATCGGTGGATAACAACATGTTTGAAAACGAAAAGAAAATATGGAAACAGATAGTTAAATTCTATGGAGTTATGATTCCTTGACTCTCATACACATTTGTGTTACACAATTGTTTCCTTTTCAAAAATAAAATTTTCATCTATTGTAATAGTTATTTTTTTTTTATTTTAACGCTCGATGTCGCTAATGCTACTACAATTCTAAATTTTTGTTTCTTCGATAACAGCGATATGACAAACTGCTAGTATAAAATCCTATGTTAGAATTTGTGAGAATGTTATTAAAAATTTACTCGCACCGATCACTACGTGTGTGTAATATAATATAATATAATAGATTAAGTTCTTGTGTAAAATGTGTGGGAAATTGACATTGTTGGCAATTCACACGTATTCATAGATAGGGTTAAACGGATTGGGGCAATTATTAGAAAGCGGTTTTCGAAACTGCAAAAATCTGGAAAGCTTTCCATTTTCTGATTCAAAGTTATTCGTGATCATGCATAGATTTTATAATTTTTCTTTTCCTAGCCAAGGAGAAAAAAGTTAAAATCTATCCTGGACCTCGAGGTTGCCGGTATCTTGGCCTTAAAAGACTTGTGAACAATGATATCTAAAATGTTGTCATTGTACTTATCACTAATCTAAAAATTCTATTGTTCGCTTTTGTTTTGAATTCATGCGATTTCGCATTGAACAGCATTCGAAGAGTTATGTGTTTTGGAAACAAGCTTTGGTACTGGTCGCCATTGCATATCGATCTTATAGATATAAGTGACGATGAAAAAAATCATTTATACTCCAATGAATAGTTTCCTTTCAGAGCTGAACATCGATCGCCGTTGTCCTCAATACTTTTTATACAATAACCTTAGGGTTCTCCATACCTGAATCTACATATATGCGGTATCATGTCAACTTCGTCCAAGCCGTAGTAAACTTAAAATTTTCACATTTTGGCGTGATGACTCCTTCTAAATGCATTTTAAGGTATGGGTTTGTGGGTTCAGAAAAACAAATATTATAATGCTGATTTTTGGGCTAAGTCCGACTGATTCGTAACCCGTTGTTTTCTAGCGCCTTTATCCAATTACTAAGAGCTCCCTGGAAGACTGTCACATTATTGCTTATATGTTACACAGTAGATGTACCATCGGCAATATCTCAAATTTGCATATCTTATGAATTTTAACTGGTTTGCCCTTGCTTTTTCTGTTATCGTTTCTCTAGCTATTCTTCTTTGCCTCTTTTTAGCAATGTTTATTTTCTAACTCAAGACGCGCTTAATCGGTATTGTTATTTTTTTTTGCGCTTAGTCGCTTAAAAGGCTTGCGTTTTATTATCTGCCCCTATTTTCGTCTCTTCGCCATACCATCGTATTTCTTTATAAAAGGTGACCTGAGAAGAGCGATAGGTAAAAAAATTTAAATAAATCAACAAGGGTGTGAGATAAATCTAAAATTGATTCTGGATTCATTTTCATCCCATTATGTGTGGAATAGCACATCATTCATTCGTCTTAACCACAGTGTTAAGAGCGGTTGGTCCAATTTTTGATGACTCGGTCCAATATGTGCGGCGTTATTTCGGAAATAGCTTGTCGAATATTGACCTAGAGCTCGTCCAAGGTAGTTAGCTTGTTAGCGTAGGACTTGATGTAGCTCTAGAGCAAAAAATCGAGTGATGTCAAATCGCATAATCGCGGAGGCCAATCGATGAACGCTCGCCGTGACATGATCCAGTCGCCAAATTTCTCCTTCACAACTTTGGGCGTTGTGTCGCTTGTATGACATGTAGCGCCGTCTTATTGGAACCACAGCTCGGATTCGATGTTGTCGAGCTTCGACCATAGAAAGTTGGTTAACACCGCTCTTTACCTGAGACCATAACGATAACGATAACCGATAACGGTGTCTCCTTCTTCATTTTGAAGGAAATAAGGTCCGATGATGCCGCCATGCCATAAACCGCACTAAACAGTCAATCTTTGGGGATGTATTGGTGTTTGGCCGAACACTTGTGGATTGTGTTCGCTCGAATAATAACAATTTTGTTTATTGCCATAGTTGCTGAGACAAAAAATGCGCCTAACTTGAGAAGCTGATTTTTTGGCCAAAATCTAGATCTTCAGCCAACTAACGCGTTGTCTACTATCGACGGCTTCAATTCTTGCGTAAGCACAATCTTATATGGATGTAGGCTCAAATCCAATCGCTAAATAAACCGGATTGACTCTTTACTGATGCTTAATCCAGCTGATCATCGCCGAATCGAAATTTCTGTTTCTTTTTCAATACTGGTCGCTAAGGCGGCATTTGGCACCAATTTCTGTCTGGTTTATGGCTTAAGATCCAAAAGAATATACTCGGGCTCAAATTTTTCTACGCTGCGACGAATTGCATACCCAATGACGACCGACCTCACGACGAACTTCACTTTGAGTATTTACGTACTGAGCAGGAATTTCGATAATATTTGATAAACGTGAAACGATGCATGATGAAATGGCAAACCTGACTGAATATTTTGACAGCTGGATGTCATTGATAACTTTGACAGTTACTGAAACATAACAATTGGGAAAACTTTCATTGCTATCTGGTCACCCGTAATATGTATGTGGAACTGGCCTTTTGAAATATGAAGCAGAATTTTTGCAATACTCTTACTGTCAGCAATGGTCAGTGGTGAATTTTCAAGTGGTTACCTAATGTCGTTTTAAAATGTGTACCGAGCTTTACGTATTTCCAGCATAGAATTCAATCTTTCTGAGTTTGATGTCCGCTGCTGCAATATGTAGTCAAGTGGTGTTCTTGGTCAAATAATATCGTACTCGTTTTAGTATCACTTGCACGCGTTCTGTAAATCTTCTTCCGCTGAGTTTCTTGTTTTGAAATTTTTTCCTTCATGGCAGTCTTCATGTTTACACGATTTCCGAATAAACTGAATCTCCTTTTTTGATTTGCGATTTATAAGCTTATCAAGGTCGCGAAAAAATAGTTTTTCCTGATTGTAAACTGCCATGGAAAAGAAGTGCCCGCCGGATTAATGTCCATAAATGCACCTACACTGCCACATACTATTCCTTTTTCACGCGCTGTATATCTGTATATAGAGAAACTGGTACTTAACGCACATATAATTTCCCCCCATTTAATTGACCTTTTTTGCCAAGCTTTTGAGAATCAACTGCGTTAACAATTGTATTCAATGCTATTAACTTTATAAGCTTTTTTGTAGCTTTTAAGTATCAACACTTTCTTGATATATTAAACTCATATCAGACTCAAAACATTTAAGTAGATTTTTTTTTTGAATTTTTGCTGTTTTTTTTAATAATGTTACCAGTATTTCTTCCTATTGAAAAACGTTAATTATTGGGCGTGGCGTTACCTTAAGCCTTTTTGTCTTTTCCCCTTTCGGTTCTAGGTACAATTTATTGACAACTCAGGACAAGGCTAGCCAAGACTCAACTATCTGATACTAACTCTGTTGGTTTCGTTTTTGGCAATCGCAATGCTTTTCACCTAATTCGAACTTTTGTTTATTTTTTACTTTACACCTAGCTGCCTATTATAAACTTATATTCTCTAAAAAGTGATACCTGTATACGTAAGTTTCAAGGCTACGTCACAATTTAGCTCGGAAAGAGGTATTTGAGTAAATTAAAAAAATCTCAATAATTTGGAACCACTTAGGTAAAATTTATTATTCTAAATCTAAATCGTGCTTTCAAACATTAATTATATTTTTTGACTAGTAGCATAACCATAATCCTTAATTAAAATACACAAAATTCTTGTATTTACGTAATCGAATTTCTTATATTAATAAAGGATATTTTCTTTCCCATTTTTCTGCATCAAGATATTATTTGTCGAATTCCCAAAATTTTTCCATATACCATATAAGTACCATATATATACGATAAAATCCAAATGCAATGTCGATATTCCAATCTGTTATTGTAATATGTATACAAAAGCTTATGAAACAATGTGCTTTCGACAAATATAAAATTTGCTGGTATCTGTTACACTGCATGTAAAAATTCTATACATATGTTTAGCCACTTTTTTTTGTTTGAATTTATTACGAAGGTAGGCTAAATTACTAAACAGACATGTATACATACGAGTATTTAGTTATATTCCTTAATCTAATCTCATAGCACTAAGAAAATAAGACGATATTTCATCTATACATGCATATGTATGTATTTATATAAGGTTTGGCTAACGTAAAAAGTCCATGCTCAAAAACTGTTCATATGTATATGTTTCATGTCACAAAAATCTATTGCTTTAATTTTGCCTTTTAAAAATATGTGCTGAAATATAGAAATGTTATACTTGAAAAAAAAAATATTTGTTCAATAATGCCAAATTTCTAATTTGTAAAAAATTTTACACAAATGCAACATATTTTTAAGTAATATTGTTTGCTAATTAAATATTATCATTGCTCCAGTTTTTCTTTAAAATCATTGCATGCACATTGAATAACTACACCATATAAAAAAAAAAATAATCCTACATCTCTTTTTGCTGCAATATATGGATATTTAATTGTAGCTGTCATCACTGTATGCGAAGGAAGTACTTATAACCCACAGTCTGCTAGAAATTCTAGCCAACCATCAACATTTTGGGGTCAGAAAAAAGAAGTTGAAGTCATAGAAAAGGAAGCAACTCATACATTCAACAATACAGGGGATCAAGAACACCAGTATCAAAAACAAAAAAGTTTAAATGTCAAAAGTATTGTAGATCAAATTGAATGCAAGCAACCCAATATAATAGTTGATTCTCTTATACTAAAACATCAGGAAAAAAATCCAAATACTGAAATTTTCATAAGCGGAGAATACAAGCTGTCAAAGAATATACTATTTCCAACAAATGAGAGTAGACGAAAAGACGTAGAGATTTTAGCTGATACAATAAACCACATTAAATGCAATAAAAGTAACAATTCGATATTAGTGCCTTCTACAAACTTACAGAGTGTGATAGAAAATTTCCAAGAAAATGGATCTAATAAATCACAATTTAAAACATTTCCTTGTAGACCAGATTTATTTAATAACACATTTCCAACCATAACAATAAAAGAAATCCGAAAATCGACGTTAAATCCAACTGATGAGGCTTCCAATAAAATTCTGAAGGACTCGACTCGAATAAAAAGTAATGAACTGTTAAATCCCGGATTACATTGTAAAAACGAAGAATTTACTTTTATTCCAATAACGAGATTTCCATTAAAATCGGAAAAATCCCTGCCAGTCTATAAGAACACAAAAACTAATATGCCATTTGACTTTCAGTTTTCAAACGAAATAGTTAATTTCATTGAAGAGAAGGGAATGCAAATATTAAATTTGGAAATGCACAATAATCAGGCTTTACTTTACTCTACTAGACCTATAAAAAAGACCGAACATAAATTTAGAAAGGACGTGACAGATTTTTCTACAAGTTGTTTAATAAAAAGGAATACAAGTAAAGCTCTGAACGAAAATAGCAAAGCTTCTGAAAAAATATTCGAAAAAATAGATAACATGGCTCGTGAAGCTATACCTTTTTCTACGAAATACAAACATAAATACAGGGATTCAGATTTGGAGTGCATTGAAAGCCAAATTATGACATCAGCTGAAGAGACCATGATTAAACCTTCAAAAATAAATGTATTAATTATAGGTGAAGATCAGCAAATTAATCTGGAAGCTATTGGGGAAGATATTTGTGAAATTAAATGCGTAAAGAAAACTATTCCAATCAACACACTTGGTAAAAATTTTTTATCTCAATCATTAAATACTAGGTTGCAAAATAAATTTTCAAATAATATACATGTAGTAACACTACCATATAGAAAACTTAAGACATTTTTAAGAAAAATTATTCCACAAGATTTAAAAATATCAAACACCCTATTTGAAGGTGAACAACTAACCCAATTAAAAACCACAATCGAAAACACTACTAACTTAAGTTTATTAAAGCAAACCTTTTTTTATCAAAAAAAAAAAGGAAATGAAACTACAGAAGTATGTAAAACTTTACCGATGTACTTGTTTAGCAAGCATTTTTTATTTTTTAACAAATCCTTAAAAACTTCCACGCAGCTGACCAAAAGTTTTTATTTTCCAAACGAAATAGCTGCCTTCAAAGAAAAAAGTGGAAAACAGTTAGATCCTATGAATTTTAAAGAACATATGTTATCCATAAATAAAAACCCTTCGAATGAAAATATAAATATTTCAAATACGACCATTCAATTTAATCAAATATTATTTAACGGTAGTTTAGGTGATTCAGAAAGAGTGTTTAATTCAAAGGTTTTAAAAAAAAAAGTTAATGCTGAAAACTATAATTGTGTTTCAAAATATAATTCACGAAGTCAAATTATTAGTGACTTCTTCACTTCTTCATCGTTTAATGAAAGGCAACCTCAACGAAAACAAATTGAACGTTATGATTCACTAACTTTGTATTTAAATAAGCAATCAAAAAAAGTTAATAAAACAACGCAAATAAGTCTTGCACAGCCAAAGAGCGATTCTATTGTTAAAGAAAATATACAACCCTTATTGACATTCAACAAAGGTGTTGTAATCTCTTCAAAGGGTTCTGTAGGGTACTCGTATTTAATACAAAAAAACAACTCAGAACTAGTATTCAGAGAGCAAGCATTTGACAAGAGAAATTATCAATTTTTAATCCCTAATATTTATAAAAAAAAAATGTTCCAAAACTTTAAGGCCCCCCAAAAGACTACTTCTGAAAACAAATTATCAACACTGAAAACAGTTTCACGTAAAACGTCATCTTTTGTTAACTTAAACAGTTTTAAAAACGAGAAATGGGAAACTTGTGTCCACAGACATCCAGAAGATTCCACTTCATCAGAAATTGAAAACGGAAAATTTAATTCTTTAAATTCCAAAAAACTCAAATTCGAAAAAATACATGACAACATTTGGAAAGAATGCCAATTTGGTCGTACTCACCTGGACCGAAATTCAAGAAATGCAAAACAGATAACATCAGATATAAGTAAAGGCTGTACAAATGTTAAAGAAAATAAAAATAGTATTTCACAAGAAAAATCATCATGTCTCACTAACGTAATATCAATACATTATCCAAGGCCACTTAATAAATTAAGTTCTTCAAATTTGGGAAATAACACATATTTTACCCAATCTCTTTCAAAATTAAAAAGTACATTTCCTTTAGCAGAAAAACGTAAAGTCGAATCAAATGCGTGGGTAACATCTAATGAGGACTGCGGTCATGTGTTCCATCAAGATTTACTGAAGGTGCTCAATCCCGTTTTTCAAATTAAGGAATTAAATTTCATTCGTAAAAAGGAGCTTAATAATCTGGAATGCAAACATTTTGTGACGAATTCTAGAAATTATATTTTAAGACCTGAAGGTAATTTTAGAGACTCTTTAGTGGTAGACGTTAAAAATAAAAATAGTGCACTATTACATACATAACATACAATATTATAACCGAATTTAATGGAACAATAGCAAACAGATGTTACTTTTCGAAAATCCCTAGAAACATCACCTGACTAGGTTACTCTTTTACTTAACGTTTGTATACCATATGTTCATATTAATATTTCTAATTGAATAAATTCTTACATCATATCTGAATTTTAATTGTGACGATAGTGGCCATAGCTTATTTGTATACCTTATCACCAGGGTTTCCACATGTTACCTTTCTTTCGACCTCTTTTTCGAAGAAGTTCTACTCCTATTTATATTGCAAATACGCGTAATTCGTATTAGGTGACTCCTTATCGCACCCGCTGACATTCGGAACATTTTCACTTCCCTTGCTGTTATTTTGGCTTTATATTTCTCATATATTGTCCAATACTGTAATAACAAAAGGTTTAAATGTTAAGCTTAATCTCGATTTTCTTGTCACAAAAGATTGGGGAATTTGCGCGGTATTTAAGCCACGATATTCTAACTCTATGTTTATATGACCTTCTTTATCTTTTACTAACAGTTGAAGTGTGTAACGAGTATACCAGGTGTACCGGTATGAAAATAAAATACTAATTTTTAATGGGAAAGTAAAAAGCATTTAATTCAAAGTACTGGACATTGCTAGCTACACATTTTTCCCATATTTCAGGCAATTTTTGGATTCCACACCAATAAAACTGTGAGTCATTTGAAGCAAACCAAAAATTCATCCAATTTTCGACTTCCTCGTTGGATTCGAAGCGATGCTCAGCTAATGCGTGTCCCATGGATAAAAACGAATGGTAGACGGAAGGAGTTAATCTGGTGAATACTGCGGGTAGGGTAACAACTCCCAGCCATGTGCTTTGGTTGTATCCTGAATCAGTTTTGTTTTGTGTGCAGGTGCCATGTCTTCTGACCCATTCTGGTCGTTTTTTGATCAATGCATAGTTCAAATGGTTTAACGGTTGCATCAGGCCTTAGGAGCTCATGGTACACCACGCCTTTCTGGTCCCACCAGACACACAGCATTGTATTCTTGCCGAATCGACCTGGTTTTGCAGTCGAAGTTGATGGTTGGCCCGGATTAATCCAGAATTTTTTCCGTGTAGGATTCTGAAAATAAATCCATTTTTCATCGCCAGTAACAATTCGATGCAAAACTGATTTTTTATAGTGTCTTTGAAGCAAAATTTCACAAGTGGTTTTTCGGTCCTCCATCTGTCTTTCATTCAATTCATGTGGCACCCATTTTCCAGACTTTTGGATCTTTCCCATAGCTTTTAATAGTTTTACAACATTAAAAAAAAAGTGTCATCTTCATCCATTGTTTGCAATTCGGCGTCTTCAAACTTTTTTGGTTAAAATCGTTATCTCTGAACCGTTGAAACAATCTTTTGCATGCTCACCATATGCCTCAACAAGCATTCGATGCGACTCTGCTGCACTTTTTTTCAAATGAAAACAAAAAATTAATGCTTTTCGGATGTCATAATTTTCTGGTACATAATTCGACATTTTTAACACGATGAAAAAATATGATGTTGTTTGCTCAATGACTTGAGATATACTAAATATGTTAGAAAGGTGTCATAGCAACCAAACAAAAAAAAAAAATTAAGGCCCGTTTACAATAAATGTTGCCTATCGAGACATTTGCATCTTGACGCTCATACCGGTACACTTAGTAGTCACATCTAATTTTGCATTCAATTTTGGATCTTGAAATCAATCTACAATCCGCAATATAATACTTTAGATCACTCTCAGCAAACGTGATAAACTGTCTGATTCGCTCAGCCTGGGTTCGTCCTTTAGCGGTTTCGTAATGTGCCATTTCAATTTAACAATGAGATTGAATTAAAATAAATACCATTAAAAGACAGTCTCCAAGCTGATAGCCAAAAAGCGGAAGCCCGGATTGACTCGCGGAAAGAGAACAATCGAATCTGAAGACTATCAACTACAAGCACTAATATCAAGGTCCTTTCACATAAAACTACATATAATATTCAAAGTCATCCGATATTAGCTGGTGCAAGTATTTTTGTTTGCTTCATGAGGCTTAATTGTTTCTTTAGCACAAAAAAACCATATATCTGTTAAAAAGATACATTTTTTCTTGAACTTATGTGATACTGTTAACAAATGTTAGCTGCACCAACACAAAAGGTAACGAAAGTATCGATAAAAAAATCAGATAAATTATGTAGAAAGGGTAATTTTATTTTAAAAAATTATTGGTGCAATCAATTTAAAAAAATTCAAATCTAATTTATAAATATATTAGACAATGCTTAGAAAACAGGCTATGTTGGCAGACGAAAGTGCAGGCTGATTGCTTACAGTCATGAGATGGGGGTCTGAGTCTTTAATTCTTATATATATTCTTATATATATTTCTCTAACTTTACTGCACTGCTTGCGGAAAGAACAATCAATGATGGACCACTTCCTTAGTGCGGTCAAAGGTTTATTTATTTATTTATTATTATGTACTTCTAACACAGTAAGAATACACTTTTAAGTCTATGAGAAATAAACAATTGGTATTGGTCAATAAGAATTAATTTTAAGTAATTAAGATAAATCTACATTTGATAAAATTGAATTGTAATTATTTAATATATACTAATTATATTAATATTTACATTTTATAATTTCTGTATATGTATAATATATGTACATCATTTATTTAAGATTTTTACTTAAACATATGTAGTTCGTAAGTTGTATTTATTTGTAGACGATACGGGGAATTTAAAAATCTATTGTAGTTGATTTGATTTGAAAAGAGAAGCTGTAACTCGCCGGTAAATCGACGTGCGTCATTCAGTTCTCTCAGATTACTTGGATGTGAATTCCAAAGGCGAATAGCAGCAATGAAAGATTGTTTTTCGGATGTTAGGCAAGAGAAATGCGAAAGAATCAAACTGGCAGATCAGTTGGAAGCTGAAAACTGGATTTTTTTTTTATAAAGGTACGATTATGTCGATTTCTTTGTTTTATAATGCTAAACAGAAACTTGACGTAGTTCTGAAACGATATCCCTCACAAGTTTTTTGCAAAGTGTGATATATTGTCGAACCTTCTGAGACTGTAGTCATAACGGAGAATGCTGTTACATACTATATGAAGCTTCACTTGGCTCTCAGCATCACAGTTATAGAATATTTCACATCCATAAATTAACACTGGAATAACCAGAGATTTAACAAGAACTATCATAACTTTGTCCTCAGCGGTGTCAACTTTTGTGCAGTCCCAAAGTTTGAAGAACACCATATGTCTTAACCACAATCGCATTTATATGGTTATTCTATCCATGGCTTCTTTTTTGAAATAACTAAGCATTTACATTTGTTTGGATTAAGTGCCAGTCTAATTTCCAAGTACCAGTTCGAAATCCTGTGAAGATCTACATTTAAATCATTTTCACAGTTTTAAATAAGTCCAAGAGTACAAATTTTATAAATTTGAATATCATCGGTGTAGAAGTGCTTTGATGGATTTAAAATAATAATTTCTATAACATTGATGTAGAGTGAGAATAAGAGAGGTCCCGAAATCGATCTTTGGAGAACACCTTGCACTAAAGGCAGAAATTCTGACAGAGCACCGCCTGTTTTCTTTCTCTGAGATACGACGAAAATAGCTTTACAGCAAAGTGAGACATATGAAAACAATGACGTGATTTATCCATAAGACTGGGGTAATCGACCATATCGGAATTTTTAGAGAAATATAGAAGGATCAAGAAGGTAACATCCAATTTCTCTCTTATATCTTCTACCACGCTTATCAGAGCTCAACAGAGCTATGTTTTGCACGAAATCCAGATTGAACTGGAACTATAAGATTTTTATGTGTGAGATACTCATTTATTTTCTTATGCATAATTCGTTCACACACTTTGGAAAGAAAAGGTGAGATTGATATGGGTTTGAATTCATCACCTGACGATTTTCCACTGGTGGCGAAAGATTCCGGTCATAAAAATGGTATTCATCACGTGCGTAATACTATACTATATATGGCAGCAGTAACGGCAATATCGCTTTTATGAAAACAGGATGCGTCGCATCGTAGAGCGACATTTATTTTTATAGGTTAAGCCCAATCTCAAATAAATTGCTGTCTCACCACCAGTTCGTCCACTTCTATTAGCACGCAAAGTGCTAACCACTCAAAGCTTTGACATGCATCATGTACGCTTTATATTGAACTTACGATAACTTGCGTCAAAAGCACGAACTTGTAAGTTGCAATCCGGAATGTCGCTTCGGCGTTGAGCTGACAGATAATATATGAATCAGGAGAAATAACTTCATAAACAATGTATTTTAATACATAAATTAAAGAAAAAACAATAAATACAAAGTTCAAATTACTACTTTGTGCAAGAAAGCCATAATAAAGTAATCGGAAAAGGATTTTACTCATTTGGAGTTAAAACATTACACTATAACCTTTCTTGATGATACAAATCGAACAAATCAGCATATCGTGTAGTGTTGGTTGATAGCCGATAGCTGTTAAATGCGCGACGAAGTAGAAAGTAGCTCTACTAGGGCTTTGATGTTGAGCTTACGATATTTACAACCAAAAGTGTCAAAAACGCCTGAGGTTACATTTCGGATTGCTCCATAAGAGCCCATTGTTTCTACTCAATATGTCAAAGCGCGACCGCGTGAACGCGAAATTGTGAATTGGCTTTTATAGGCAAATACACCAAGTGGGAAATTTAGTGTTTTCCCACTTTCTGTAACTGTAAGCTACAACTGTCGAAAAAAAAAATTAAACTTCGCTGGTTGAATACTTAATTGATCAAATCTTACAGGTGATTTAAATTTTATGCGAAGAAAAAAGCTATCATTCTGTGTAATAAAATTTAAAAGGAAAGGTGTGTAAGCTCCAGTGTGTCTTTAAAACAAATAGCTATTATATAAAAGAAAAAACAAAATGTACGTTTTTGATTTAGAGTCGGACAATAACAATGATTTTCAAAGTAGAATTAAAATTTACAAAGGGAGGATAAATTTTGAAATTAAAGACCACTGGTTTGTGAAAAAATTTCGTGTATAAAAATTCGTTATTGAATATCTTGTTGGACGACTTTCGGATAAGTTACGGTCACCAACTAATAAAAGCAAAGCGGTGAGTGTTAAAGAAAAAAATTTATTTGCACTGGTTTGGTTCGGGATCCCAGTACCATACTATAGGTGATATGCATGGTGTCAGCAAAACGACAGTATGCCGATGCATTCATGACGTTCCTTCTGCAGTCAATAAAGTAGAATTTCAAAGCAAGTGCGCTGGCCACAAGACGTGAGATCTGTGAATTAAATTTTTTTTTGAAAAAGTGGTATGCCAGTGATTTGTTCCGCTATTGATGGCATTCTTATCAATATAGATGCTCCGACGTATAATGAACCAGCTTTCGTCGATCGGCATGGTAAAAATTCACTTAATTGTATGACAGTTTGTGGTCCTAACCTACGATTTTATTACGTCAGTGCTTACTGGTCAGGGAGTGTTCATGATGCAAGAGTACCACGTAATAGCACATTATATCATAAAGTGGAAGACGAGTGGCGGCCTTTTCCAAACGCCGTTATCTTAGAAGACAGCGCATATCCTTTGAAAATGTGTCTTATGGCGTCTTCAATTTCAAGTTTTGGCAGCGCATCTATAGTTTGGTACAACAGGGCGCAAAAACAAACACGACGTTTTGTAGAGTGTGCATTTTGAGTTTTAAAAGAAAAATTTCCTTGTTTGAATCATCTACGAGTTGATCCGGTTTTTGCTGCAAACATATTTAAGTGTTGTGTTACTTTATGCAATATTTCTCGTTATCATATTAATGAAGTTAATATTTCCGAAGATCTCGCTACCGAGAATCCTCAAAGGGAAGAGAATTCCGTATCTGAAAATATTTTTCCAGCACCATCCAGAGAAACTCAACGAAGACAACAACAACTTTTGAATTTTTTCAACCAAGGATAACAATATTTTCATATTTGTTTGTAGATTACCATTACTTCACATATATATACATATATATGTATATATAAAATAAAACAAAATTTACAATAAAGTCTTAATATCTATTGTACTTATACCAATAATCTTTTTGGCATTATTTTCGCCATTGGCTTCGCCTTCATAACTTTGACGTTTATCATTGCCGTTATTTGCACTATTCTCCCTAACGCTGCTTTCTATTATGCCATCACTTAAACTCTTAGTGAAGTTTGAAGGAGGATAACCTAGTTGCTTCTCTAATACCGCAATCTCTAGTCTCGTTTTATACAATAATTCGTTAATTGAATGTGCTCAATCATTAGTTTTCTTTTTTTTAGAGAAAGAGGAGATTCTCTGTCGATTGCTCGTTTTCTGCCTAATAATTACAAATTAAGTTGTGTACTGTTTTGTAATATAATAACTACTCGTTAGTCTCCGTATTGTGGGTGGATTGGAAACAGAGCTGTTAGAAGCAGACGCTGACAGAATAGCAGCAGAACTCTTGGGAAAATCTAAAAACACATAATAGTAAGCAATCATGGCTTAACAGTTTTACGATCCGTCAGCGGTACTCAGAGACTCCTGGCGACGTCTGGAACCATGTTGTCACAAACAGTCAGATTGCACTCCCTTCCGCCAGTAGAACCTGTTTTCTTAGAGTTATCTAACTTTGCTTACAAAGTGTATCTTTGATTTCGAAGCTTTAAAAATTGATTGCAGCAAAACTTACTACAGCACGAGCAAAACACGTCTCGTATCTTTTTATTTTGAGGAACATGACTAAAATTTTTACTTAGCGCAAATATCTCCTTCCATTTTTCACTTTTATGTTGCTTCGTTAACACATCGGAAAACAACATTTTTTTTTTTGTTTTCCCGTATTTTCGTCAAAACTGCAATTCTTTTGTCTACACTTTCGTTGCTCATTGCGGTAGTGCTACCTACTTATTTCTTCATGAACACTTATAAACTGTACGTCAACCAGTAGAGGGAGACTTCTACTTCCAACAACTGTACGGTTTTTTTCTTTATTACAGCAATAATCTACACTTGTCAATCAAACATAAATATAAAATTATCTGTTGGCTTGTAGAGTTGTAGTTTTGTGTTATAGGCCACTGACCTGACAACTCGCGGCTATGGCAATCATCATTCTGTCATTCCCCACCAGTATTCCTTTAGCATTTGCACTTTCCTACACGGAACGTCGTATGAAAACAGAAAACAGCTGTTGGCCGCGCTTTAGCTGCACAGCTCTATGATAAAGGGAGCGATTTTTATTGGTAATTCTCCCGTACATATAAATGTTTTTGTTGTGCTGTGACGCTCACGCCTTGGAGACACAGCTGTCTTTCGTTTTTGCAAAAGAGAGCAACTGCTGCCAATACGGTGTTTCTTTCATGGGGAGAGCTGAATTTGACTATGATCGGTGTGTTTGTTTTGTCTGTGATGGACCGCCCGTTGTTTCGTCGTTGTCGCTGACAACAAACAATTGTTTTCAGCGTTGACAGCATACAATCTATGTTATGGCAAAAGTGATGAAAGATTGTTTTCAAGTTTTCGTTGGGGAACTGCGGTATTCCAATAATGATGGCGTCGGATGCAATTTCTCGTCGCTCGAGATCATCACATAGTTTTTCGAGATCGTAGCTAGTTCACCTTCGAGTGTCTGCAATTCAGTCAAGTGCGTTTTCATCTCCTTTTCTTGCTGCTGTACATTTTGAAGGGACTTTTCTACCTCTTTAATTTCCAGCTCAACTTTTTCTTGGTTTTCTATTGGTTTGTTATTGTTGAGACTTATGAGCGTATATGCGATTTACTTATAGCTCTTTGTTACATCCGCTGACATTCGAAATATATCAATATTTAATGACTAAAAAAATATTACGGTTATTTGGATGTTTGAACTCAATGGCTAATTCGCTCCATGGGTGGCACCCAACATTTAATAGGGATACTAAACTATTAGTATAAATTGAGTTGATGTTGTGTTTAGGCAACCATTCATCTCACGAGATTTGCCTGAAAAAAAATTCTTTTGGTCAAGGCGGTTATTATACCCCGAACCGTGCGATTTGGAAGCCAATACACTACCACTTGAGCCACGGCCACCCACAGATTTGAAATTAATCGCAATACTAATGACTGCTACTAAAATACTTGAAACATTTGTTGCACTAAGAAAACACCCATTATAAACATCCTGTTGAAGGTTTTAATTTAAAGGGTATTTGTTCGCACAGTTTCCACATGCAAAAAGAACTCCATTAGTAAAACGCTTACAGACAGTTGTCTGTTTGACAGTTTATTTCTTATTCGGTTATGTTGTCAAAACTATCGATTTTCTTAATAATGTACCTTTAAAAAATGTTGTTTGTCTTTGGTTTTAGACTACTTGCATAACTCGACAATCCAAGTATCCTAATAAAAAGAAAGTGGCTCTGATCAATCAACCAAACAAAGCTTGTAAAAGTAAACAAAGCTTGTTTACTCTAGGGTAGTCCATTAAAAAAAAAAGATATTTTCCAAAAGTAAGGTGACTTTTACGTTGTTCGCGGACAACGTACGAGTTCATTCGATTATTGATTTTTTTTTTTTTGCTATATTAGTACACATGTTCCGAACACATGTTCACAGTTTCAGGTATATAACATACTTAGCTTGTTTTTGACAGATAGAAAGGTTAGACGTATTTTGTTGTGCTCGACGATTTTCAATTAATATAAGAAATGGAGTAAAGAATTTGCATAAAATTATGTATAAAAAATGGAGTCAAGTGCTATCAGTAGTATACAGTGAGTCTGCTTAAAAAAAAAAAACAGTTTACAAGTGGTACAAGCTCTTCCAAGATGGCCGAGAAGATGTCAATAAGAATCTCGCTCTGAACGACCAAGCCAAATGATGATAACGTCGAAGCTGTGAAGAAATTTGTTTTGCAAAATCGTCGAATTTCCATAAGACAAGTTGCGGAGGATGTTGGCATATTGGTCGGCTCGTGTCATGCAATTTTGGTCATGAGACGTGTGTCAGCGAAGTTTGTTCCTAAACTTCTTAATTTTGATCAGAAGAACCATCGCATTAGCTTCGCTCAGGAGCTCTTGAATGACGTCAATGGTGATCCTAAATTGCTCAAAAGCAACCATATTTACCGCAAGGCTCTTTTTTCTGTTCCCAAAACTGAAGACACTTTTGAAAGGACGGGGATTTGTAATGATTAAACAAAATAAAAAGGTCATCTCTAGAAGAGCTTTAGTGTATTATGCCTAAGTGTATTGCATCTAACGGATATTGCTTTGAAGGGTACAACACTTATATTGATACGTTAATACTCGTACATATTATTTTATAAAAAAATATTAACTCACCTTACTTTCTGAACACAATTCGAACACTGTTAACATTTCGCAAGGTATATTTATGTCTTAAGATAGCGTTGATAATGCCAGGGGTTTATATACTTTTCTCTAGTAAGTAGGAGCTTTGATGCTGGTTCTGTTAGAGACTATTAGATCTGTTCAAGTTAGCTCACCTATTACAGGAACTTAAAAGTTAACTCGCATATTTTGACATACGGATGCAATATAGGGTTTGAGTTAAAACCAAAAAAAATTCTTGTCTTTTTGTAGAAAATGTAAGTATCAGAATTCCAGTTGACATGTTTTTCAAGACAAATGAGCAACCTAATATGTTTCTTATAGAGTAGTTTTTCCAGTTGTAAACATCGCCCCGATCACTTATTTAATGATGAATGAGTTGATTGTGCTCACCTATATCCAATTTCTAAGTATATTCTCAGCTTATGCTGCAAAAAGTTTTGAAATATTTTTACCTTACAGTAAGTAAGGTAAGTGTAAGTGTTTTACATTGGAAAACATTTCCTCTGCAAAATCTCTTAAAATTTACCCCGTTCAAGACTTTAAAAACTTAATCTATAGTAAGGTATGGGTATTGAATAAGACGTATTGTAGGTTAGTCAAAAAACCAAAACCCATATTATGCAGAAAAATGAAACACCAAAAAAAAAACAAATTAACAGTTTTGAGTACTTTTAAAATCCCGCAAGCTATAGCAGCAGGATGCTGGTAGGATTAATGTATGAGATCCCTCCTGATGACTGACATTGTGGCACCACTTTATCCCTACGCTGACTTATTCTACCTGTAGACTTTCATTGCATCATGGAATACTTTGAATGGTACATTTGTAACCATTTTTTCACAATGAAATTGCATTTTCATCAAAAAAAAAAAAACAGCGATAACTTAGAATTTTTTGTTACAATGGATTCATCATCTATAAATAGTGTGACCATTTTCGTTTTTTTTTTTTTTTTTTTTTTTTCTTACAAGTTTACAATTATGTTTATAAGAACAATGTTTACTTAACTCCAGTTCTTCGTATTGATAAGTAATGCTATTAACTTTGAATACAACTTCTTCTGGTGGATAATATATTTCTTTATAATTTAAATGTAACATTAATAAAATCATTCTTAATGGTGTGATTACAATTACAATACAAGGAGTACAATTTCCCTTGAAATTTTAGCGGTAAATTTTAAAATATTTTCTTTAAATTTAGTAATATATACTTTTATACACTTCATTTTACTTAAATCTATGCTAGGTATGAGTTTTTTTTTTTTCATCCTAAAGTATAGGTATATTTGAATGTAAGTTTCCATACCTGACTGACGCTAAGTTGTCCTGTACGAGCACATAGATTTTATCTTTTATTAATTGCACATTGAAAAGTTTGTCAACAATAAATTAAGGTCTATCAATACAATTCTTCTCTTCTATTATTCTCTTTTGGTGCTTAAATGATTTAATTGTTATTAATTGAAATTTTCCATTAGTAATCACATTATGATTATTTATTTCTACATATCTAAGATAATATTCAATACTTATTCTGTTGTGCCAAAGAGCCATGGATGCACTTCCTACGATATTTACTAGTCTTCTTTTATTTCTGTTGTCTGTAGGTACAATAGTTTTTACTTTATTCGTCAAGTGTACATACATATAAGTTCTTTTTTAAGTAAATCCTTGTATCACACATCAAGCTATTCTATGTTCATTGTAATTTCATTTAGTACGACTTTTATTTCTTGTAGCCTAATTAAATGTAATACTATATCCGTTTTGATCGCTATGTCTGCTTTGTTAATTTTTATTTCTACAAAACTATTTCTTGAACACTCAATAGTCCATTATTTGATATTGTTAAAAATTACAATAGTGACATCAAGAAGCCCTGAAAATGTTGGTTGTCGTTTGATATTAGTCATATAAATGTTTTCTAGTTTACTTTAAGCTAGGCTTAGGCTGTAATTTCTTATAAATCCTGTAGATCCTGTTTTTATGTAGTCTTCGCATTTTGCATTTCATTCTTCTAGATTTTTTTCCCTCAATTGTTCTTAAAATATGGCTAATCTTGTCAAAGTCTATTAAATATTATGGCAAAATTCAAATCTGGAATCGTTGATTAAAATCTTTTTAGTAGTAAACTTTTTGTTTTGCCTGCCTAATTTAAAGCTTAAGGGCTTAGTATTAAATATACCATACTATACTATACTTTGAAAACATTTTTTATCTGGATTAATCCATTGTTAATTCATTTTCCGATATTATTTTCGTAGGCCTTTCTATCTTATATTAGTAATGTGGGTTTCTAGTATTATATACTACAATATTATATATTGTAACATGGTTTCTGTCTAATAAATAACAGCTAATCCAACGTTGAGAATTTATCTATTATTGTTAAAATCCGCATTTCATAATTATGAGAGTTATTATGTGGACTATTTGTTAAACATCTGCTGCTGATTTGATGTATTGGAATTTTGCTTTAACTGCTCGTCTGTCATATATGGATTGTTGACAAACTTCCACATTGATTAATAGCGATTTAAAATATCTCTAAGAATTTTAAAAGGATATTTTATTTTCCACTTTATTGTATGTTTTTTGTATTTCGTAGTGTAAAGTTTCCTATATATTGTATCCATATTTATTTTGATACTTCAATTTCTTTTTTAATATCCTGTTCCCTACAGGAACATTCATGAATTTCATTTAAGTATCGTTTGGGAACATTTCTCTCAATTTTTTCTGCACTATGTTATATTGATGATCTGAAAGTTCTGAGTATATTGTTATGGGTACCTCATATAGCACAAATATATATGTACATATATTCATAATAACTCATTTTTAGCATAATTGTCTCGTGTTTGCATTGTTCCACTACACCCTTCTCCAACAAAAAAGAAATTTATTTATGTATGTTTTTAAAACAATTTGTAAACAAAATTAGTTCAGCCCAACCAAACAACTTTTTTTCTCTCCCTATCCCATTTTCCAAAAAAACTTAACATATGCTTAGGTATTATATATATATTCATAACATATAACTAGATTCCCATCGAGTTACCTTTTAAAATTCTACTTTTCAACAATGTATCAATAAAATAAGCAACATGAATCTTAATACGTACATATAAACACAATATTTGTGTGTTTCTAATAGTTGCACACGCAAGCGACGAATTCTAGTCATCCGCTTTCATATCGTTTTACTGCGCTACGCACACAAATACACACATCATTTCATGCCTACTCTCCAACATCATATCCTCCGAAGCCTATAAGCAACCGCAAAGCGATAGCAAAACAAAGCATAGTAACCCGAAAACTGTCGGGTTATAAAATATCTGGCTGGTAAGAACAAATTGGTTTTCTTTCCTTGTTTTCCCTTTATCGTTCACTGTGTTTGACTCGTCTCTGTTTAATACACGCTTTCTTATGCAAAAAAATAATCCGCTTTTCTTCGACTTATTTGGTGAATTTTCTATTTCTGTTTCTATTATTTTATTTTATTATATTATTTCTATTTCTATCTGTTTGTGTAGTCCGATTTTATTTCCAGTGTTACACTAAAAACTTCTTCGGAATTATTCTTTTCTTTCAATTTTCAAATATATATGCTTGCGAATTAATTTGAACTCTTAAGAATAATAAATTGCCCAAAACCAGCCGATTGCAGTTTTGATTCTAATTTGACATAAAATATTATCCGACATTTTGACATAGAATGCAGGAGAGAAATTTTGATTCTCAAATGAAAACGAGAAACAAAATGTTGATCCTGAAAAAATAAGGGGAAATGGTATTAAAGCGTAAAAGAAATCGCCAAATTAGATTGCCATTCGTAACTTAAAGTAATTTGATTGTAATAATTGTTGTGTAATAAAAATTAAATTAAAAACAGTAAAAAGTGTGAAAAGTTTAAACTGTGATATTTTAAGTTAGATTCAGCTAATTTAAAATAATTATTAGGAGAAAATGGCATTATTAACTGTATTGTAATTGTTTTTTGGTAGATTTGCTTTTGGAGAAAGAAAATGATTTTTGTAAGTTAAATTTTCTTTAAGAAAAAGTTATAGATAGGACGCTCTACTCCTTCTATGCATTTCAATGCATCCATATACCAAAAATATACTTGGATGACTGGTAGTTGTAAACTTAACAAAATGTTTTGTTTCCATTTTCTTCTTTCACGCTGATATAAACAATTTAGTTAAAAAAAATGTCAAAACGGAAAAATATAAACGTAGTTGTTTATCCTTGCACGAATTCGGCACTAATCGCATTGAAACCTCCTTCCTTTATAGCTCACAACAAAAAAGTTGATAGAAATCTTAAGTTAATGGAACGTACTTTTAGGCAAACAGGAACAAGCATTTCGGGGTCACATTGAAAAGCTAGATTCTAATAATCGTATTAATTATGTCGAAAGAATTTTATACTTATCTAAGTATGACACCTTTATATACTCCCATTTAGATCAGTCTTTAAAATGACGTTCAAAACGATTTGATACATAGTATCGCTGCAGTGATTAAAGATGAAATTAAAGAAGAAATAAGTAAAATGCATTTTCTGTCCATTATGATCGATGAAACTCCAGACGTGAGCCGTAGGGAACGACTAAGTGCCGTATTGCGTTTCTTATCGAAGGAAGGAATAGAGGAAAGGTTTCTTGGTTTTTTTGACGTGAGTGAGAGTCGAAATGCAGATGAGCTCACAAAACACATTTTTAATATATTTGATGTATACGGTTATATCAGAAACTCGCTGCATTACCATTCACGAATAATTAATATTATTTTTAACTGTAAACTAGACATTATTGAAAATTGCACTTATGCACAAATTAAAATGATGCACTTAAACGGATGTACTGTTTAATTTAGAACAAAATAAACAAACGGATGTTGAAATTGCTAAGCGAGAAATCGAGTGTTTTGAGTCTTGGATTTGTACTGAGTTTCTAAACAAATTTGATTCCATTTTTAAAAGCATAAGCGCCTTTTTGTAGAAATAAAGGACAATATTATATCCTAACTTAAGACACGATATAAATCTTTCACGGATTATTTATTTATTTATTTATTTATTTTTTTTTTTTTTTTTTTTGATTTGCTCAATAAAACAAAATACAGTCTTTTTGCAAACCCAGATGATAAGATATCTACTCTTATTATTTTTTCCTGGAATTTTCGATTATACAGCTTTAAAAAACGAACTCAAAGTTTTCTATATTATATCTTCACTTCAACAACTTGACGTTCTATCACTGTATAAACGTGAAAAATTTCCCCAAATTTTAAAATTTTTAACATTACTGATAACTGTTGTCTATAACTCTAAAAACAATACATACATATTTAAGAAATTCTCAAGGAGAAAACAGGCTCTCTGATTAGCACTTTTATCGATAGAAAAGTGACTCCTTTTAAAAATAAAAAGTAGACCTAACTTTTGTGAAAAAGTTCTTGTAGAATACGTTAAAAAAGATCGAAGAATAGACTTAGAGTACAAATAAAAAAATCAGTTTAATAAAACTTTTCACATTTTTTTCCAACTTTTACTGTTTTTAATTTAAAATCCTACTTATCATTAGTGTTTTCTATTTTCAACTATTTAAAATAATTATTTTTAGAATCTTTTTTCATATACCTTACTTGTGGAGTTTTTTAATTTAATTTTTTATTTATGTTTTTATTTATTTATTTATTTATTTAACAAAACGTCATTGTGAAATTTCTATTTTTTTTTTATTATTTACGATCCATTTTCTTTAAGGTATCGCATTTGTATAGTATCTGCCAAAAAACTTTAGGTTCATTGCAAATTTAACCTTTAATGATTTGAAGTATAAAAAATTGACTTGAATTGCTTTATTTATATGCGATACACAATATAACGTCAGAAAGCGTTTGCAGGAACATATTTTTTCCGACTTACAATTTCAAATTTCCCATGTCACGCCACTGATTCATACCCACTTGAGTGTTAAATTCTTTAAAAAAAAAGTAAAGTATATACTTTGTCTTGATTGATCAAAATTTCATATACCATAGTAATGATCCCAATTTTCCAAAAAACTAGTTCAAATGGAGATTATCGAGTGTTACCATGTGGCATGGGATCGTAACAGTGTAGTATGGTAACCATCATCTTAACTACATTAACTTTTTCTCCTACGCTCTTTAAATAGATGTTCAAAATCCTATGGTTTCCTTCTATAGATCATGTTGTGTACATTTTTCATGGTGAAACCAAAGCTTCTTCAAAATCAATTTTAATTCTGATCGAGAGAAAATCGTTACAAAAGGATATTCTTGAATGTTTAATATGAAATATGAAATATGGAAAAAAATTTTTTCAAATTTATGTGGCGCGTTTTGTCAACAGCACACGGAGAACTGAGTTCCCATGTGGTCCACCACCTACGTACTTACCGCGCCCAACACTGCTTGATTTCTGTTCCCTTTGTAAATTAAAATCAGTCTTAATTTTTTTTTCGTTTTTTTTTTTTTTTTAAATATTGGTTTTTATTTAAACATGATTTATCCTATTTCTAAGTATTTGCTTTCTTACATACATATTTCTTGTACTGACTGTTTATTTTCAATATTAATAAAATTGATAAAAAAAACTGCTTTCTGTTTGGTGGTACTGGTGGCTGCAAAATTTTTGGTGTTGGCAGAAACCATTATTCTCCTAGGGCTCTCAGCTTGCTTATCAGCTGCTTCTTAAACTTTTGATCGGTTTTCACAGGTATTATTCTATGAAGCTTTGCACATTGCTGGCGCAGATTCACCACCTCTTTTTCTTCTCTCCAAAGTTTCTACTTGCTTTTTCTCTTGTTTTTATCTATTTTTTTTTATTTTATTTATAATCTACATATTGGGTGTATAATAAGTTTTAAATCTTTTTTAGTACTTAGATACTCGTATGATCAGCAACTAAACAAACGAAATTCGAAATAAATCTTAAAGCTAATATAGATAAGTGTAGCTAACTTATAAATATAAAAAAAAAAAAGAAAAAATATTATATTAAAATGTTGAATGGGAGTTTAGGACTGGGTTGTTGATTGGGAGAAGTAAAGAATGATTGCACTTTTAAAATTTGCAGAATTTTTAATTAGTTTGATTTGCGGTGGTAGTGAATTCCAAACAAAAAAGGACCAATATTATTATTTCTTATGGAACGATTGAAAACGGGTTTGTTAAACAAATACGAAGGAGTTTTGCTATTAATAATCATGTGTAAGAAAAGAAATTTCTTGTGTTGATGTATTGTTCTAATGTGCAGCCTAGAGGTTGTTTGGTATACTTAGGTAATATGGTCATGCCTTCGAAGATCGTATACATATTTTACTGCATCATTGAATGCTACTTGTAGTTTACGTCGGGAAAGAGAATCCAAAGCACTGTAAACTACCTCAGAATAGGTAAAATTAATGTTAACACCAACTTACGTCTAGTTATTATAGGAGTACAGAAAAATCTAAGTTACTCACAATTTACCTAGGCAAGTGTAGATACGTCCAATGAGTACATTAGTATGACAATAAAATGAGAGATGACGATCAATACCGCAACCTATACTAGTGCAGCATTCGACAGCCTTTATATTTATATTGTTTATAAAAATATTAAGCAAACTGTTTAAACAAAAATTTCTCTTAGATTAGGTATTATCTGTGATTTGTTTGGATTAAGGATTAGCCACAGATCAAGAGCAAGTTCGTCTATTTTATTAAAGGGTTTGCCAAGGGTAAGTTGAACGTCATCAGACTGATAGAAGATCAATTATGAACATGCAAAATAAAATTGGTTGAAGAATTGACCCTTGAGGAAATCCTTGAAATAACGCCCTTCATAAGGAGGATCTTTGCCAAGAGATCACTTTTTGAGATCTGTCTGACAGAAGCTACCAACAAGTTTGATTGCCCGGTCATTCAAACCAAAGAAATTTTTAAGCTTCCGGTTAAGTAAGCTGTGATTCACTTTGTCAAAAGTTTTGGACAAATCTAGTAAACAAAGAAGACTAGCATAGCCCTGTCATAGTCATGTCTAATATCCTCAAGAAGGTTAACCATAGCTGCTGAGCAACTATGATTTGCTCTGAACCAGATTGTTTTATATACAATAAATTATTAAGAGCTAGATGTTTTTGAATTTGTTTTTCTAGAATTTTTTCAATGACTTTGGAGAGACAAGGCAATAAACTTATTGGTCTTAAGTCAGCGGATGAGTTTGCATCTGCTTTCTTGGCAATAGGAAGAACTCTTACGATTTTCTAACATTGGGGAAGAGTATCAGAAGCCATGAAAAAGTTGATAATGTGGGTGAGATGAGCAATAATCTGGTGTACTATATAATGAGATATATAAATGGCCACTCCGTCCTCACCAACAGAGTTAAATTTAATTCCCATAACACATTTAAAGACCTCATCTTGACTAGCTACTTCAAAGTCCTCAAGTCTATGTTCGAAATTCACTGTGTCAACGATTTGATTAGAATTAGCGTCACCTGCAGATAATTCGCTGTCGAGATCACATTTTATGTCGTTACTCTTGAAAATACCAATCTTCCTTAAGTTACTACAGATTTTTTTGGGTAGTGAGGTACTAAGCTTTGAATAATAGTAAGCCTTTTTGCAAAAACGTATTTTCGCAGTGATGCTATTACGGGCCTTATTTTCATTAGTTGGTCTTCTTTTCCATCTGCTGTGCAACTTATTGCGGTTCTTCATTGAATTGATAACAATGGAGGTAAACCAATGGATGCTTTGGTTTTGAATTGTTATCGTTTTGTTAGGAACATATTCATTAAACAATTTACATTTTTTTTTAAATATAATTTTATTCATTTCATGGCAACTAAAACTAGAATAACAATTATACAATAAATGAGGATAAGGAGTGAATAAATTTAAGGAACAATTCTATAATTTAAGAAACAATTTTTCCTAAGTTAGTGGCGAACGACACTTGACTACTATTAACATACATTTAAAAATTCTAATGTGGGGTGACAAACAGTAACTAAAAGTTGCGATATTTTCTGCTATATATAATCTCAAAAATATAATTTTAATAATAGACAAGTAAATTTTAGACAAAATTTTATTGGAGCAATAAGGTTTAATGAGATACAATTTACGAGCCACTAAATTCATATGAGTCTCTATTGTTTGGACATGATCCTTCCAGTTTAGATTAGAATCAACTAAGATTTTAAAACACCTTTTAGAACATAGGTTGTTGTAATAAAAATTGCTTATACCACAAATATGAAGCAGTAAGCTGAACCTACTACAGCCATGACCATGAAGACAAAGGTTTAAATCGGATGCGACACATCCAAACAATGGTTTTCATTTTTTTGTTTTTTTATTTGCTAATAATTAACAGATGAGCGGCAAACATAGCCTTAACTTCTCTAAGTCTTCACTAATCTTAACAACACACATTTAAATAAATTTTTAAATGCATAAGTTAATGTTATGTCATCAGCGAACGCAGTGACTAGCCCATTAAGCTTCTGGTTAAAAAAAGAATTGACATATATCAAAAACAGAAGAGGTCTAAGTACAGATCCTTGTGCTACGCCATTTTTTAAAGTATGAGGCTTACTAAAAATGCAATTTACTTTGACTTTTTGAGTTCTATCTTTTAAGTAAATTCTAATTATAAATTGCCGCTCTAAATCCAGCGTTGTACAAATTATAAAGTAATATCTGATGGTCCACCATATCAAAGGCTAAAAAAAAGCCACGGTCGTTTGATTATTATTCAAACCTTCATATAACTGACAGCACACTCTTAAAATAGCGTCCTCAGTCGATAAACCAGACGGAAAACCAAACTGAAAAGAAGCCATTACGCTCCAAAAATTTTAACACTCTGATTTAAAGGAGCTTCTCAAAAAGTTTCGTGAAGGTTGACAGAGAGAAATTGGCCTATAGTTAGTTACATTGTAGTAGAATCAAATGGAAAATGTTGACTTTCTCATTAGGATCAGCACTTTGTCTGCATTGATACCAAGGGGTTATCAATATTGTTATAGGGGTTATTATATTGTATGTTGGTTTTCCGGTCATACTGTCAATTTCACTAGGGTCAGTATATATTAACGGAGGCGGCTCACAGTCTATGGTGTGACAGAGTCGGTTGAATAATTCTTTTATGTTTTCTTCAGGGATAAATGGTATTCCAAAGAGAACCGCTTCACAGGCTCTCCTTTTTACTTAAAGTGTTGCATTGCCTTTTTAAAGCTGAGATTTCAGCGTGGTTAAATTGTGAAACATAGTTGGAATACGCTTCAAGTCGTTGAATGCGCTCCTCCAAGTTGGAGAAAGTTTTCTTCACATCGTCAAATCGTTGGCCACAATCCACAGAAGCTTCCTCAATTTTCAAGAAAAAGTCGCCATGTAGTTTTGAGATTTCTGCAGAAAAACTCTGCGCAGTAAAGTAATTTGCTTCTTCAGTTGCTCTTCCCGAACGGAAGCTGTTAGGTACATTATCACTCGATTGTTGTTTAGTTGCAGGCGAAAACTGAGTGGGTGTAGAAGGAGCTCCTTTTGTTGATGCAGCTCTTATTCGTAGGTTTGGGGCCAACATGTTTTCTCGTTTGAGTGAGTTTCAGGTTAAACAGTTTAGGGAGAAAAATAAACGGCAAAATTGGTTTTAAATTAAAATTCTTTTTAGTAACATATGTTTAAACACAACCCGAAATAAGAAGAAATTGAAGAAACTATATAGAGCAACACTTTACTTTCTGTTAGGGTGCGAAATGTACTTTATGTCACCGACTTTTCACTTAAGTTTAGCTCGCTTTAGCTGCATGAATTAAACACGTCTATTCGTGTTGCACAACCAGTTTGAAAAAAACTGCTCTTTTTCTGCCTTTTTATACTCTTCAATCGATAATGGCTTAGGCCTAGCTTTCTTTAACGTTGGTACGTATATTGGTGATTTTTGTCCTCCGCTGTTTTCTGCTTTTGGCACGTAATCGTTTTCCATGTGTTCCTCCGCGTGTTCTAGTGGTCCGTTCATACTGGCAAACAGCTCGTAAAGCTCCTGTTTTGAATACGTTGTCATCCGGTCTCGGCCCACTTTTTCGTTGTATGTATTTTTACGAAGTTGACAGGATCGCCATGTAATGTCCGTTCCTACATCAAAACTGTTGCTGTACAAAGCGCAGCACGTTTAGAGAGAGTGGTAAGGTTGCCGCAATTGGTTGAATCAAAGACCAGAGTTAAGCTAAGATAAAATTTTAGTTTAAGCAGCCGAATTATTTATACTTTAATCTTTAACTCCAAATGTTTACAAAAAATTACACATTTATTTATAGTTCTGTTTTCTTACTACTAGCTTAGTATGTACAGCAGTAACGCAAGTTAACTTATGTCACGTGAATTACTCCCGACTCTGAGTGGATGCTATATGACACTTAAAAACAGTAACTTGGGCAATTCATTTTTAGTATAATGTCTCGTGCTTGCATTGTTACACTTATCCAAAGGCCCAGCCCGAGGATCATAGGCGTAATGCCAAACTAGGCATATAAATATACAGTTATTCAAAAGAGTCGGCCAGTGGTCTGTTAAATTTGCTCTTTTAAGAAATAATATTTTTGAACAAAGGAAATTTCAAAACAACAAATTTAGGATATGCATATTTCTAGAAATTTGTAGTTTTCGACGACCTCTACCGGTTGGTTCGATAACTTCAAGTTAGTGCATGCACCATTTTTGAGAAATATAAAGTTCGTTGTAATTGGGCGATGCGTTCAAGAAATGTGCATCATTTTCGTCTTAGAAGCATTTAAAACTAGTCCTTATTGTGGCACCAATTAACGTTTGTAACTCAGTCTGCATTAACGAAATAGCCATATTCAAAGGTCTATGTCGAAAAACTATTACTGTGTCATCTGCATTTCACCTATGCAGAAATGCTATTTTTGTATAGAGAACGAATAACAATGATCACAACTTCGATCCCTGTAGAACTCCGTCTTTACCATAGTTGTCTTTATATGACTAAAATTTTTATCGATTTTCACAAAGAAGCCAGTTTCTTAGTGCACCACGAATACCAATTTTTCTAAGGATATTAAAAGCTTTTCATGATTCAACGTATCAAAAGCCATAAATAAGATCAGAACGTGATGATTGTCATTTAAGCTTTCGCAGACCTTGAAATTAATTTACTTTCTGGATGGTCTTGCAAGTCACATAAAAGCATTCTAATGTTATTTACCACTGGAGTGGTAATATCAAGATGGTTAGGAATATAATGTACCTCTTCAGCATTTGTTTCTTCAATGTAGATCGAATTGAATTGAAGTATTGAATTGAATTGAAGAAATTGATGTACTATATAATATGACATAATTTCGTTATAATTATGTGAGATTTGACTAGTTTGTTATGAAACACTATTAACAAATTCATTTGTCAAAACCTTTAAGCATTTCTTCAAGGCCAAATTATTAACAATAACTTTGCCGATGCTGGCTTTTTGTCTTCCTATTATTTCGTTAAATTTGATTTTGTAAAACCTAGATTTTTGTATTTGTAATTTTTTCTATGGCTTCAATTGATTTATTCAATCGACTATTCTTCCATCAACAGATATTTTCTTTCGTTTTGTTCTGTTTAATTTTTGTTGGCATTTTGTAAATGTGTTGTAAATATCAACAAAAGCTCTCATATATTGACTCAACATCTATTTAGAAGTGGCTCCCAATCTGTGGTAATATGGTTATACATTCGTAGACCTTTCTTTTACATATCTAAGAGATTATTTAATTCTTTTCTTATTATTATTTTGATTATTTGTGAGATCGTAGTATAAAAGTTGGAAATAATCTGACAACTTTTACATAAGTTTATAGAAGTAACTTAAGTTGATATTTATATCACCCATTATTATAATATTGTTCCTCATTCCAATATGTTCCAAGTTATTTTTAAACACTGGGTTGAATGAACAGCACTTAAACAAGGTAGTCTATAAATTCCACAAACGTATTTGTTTTCACTCGGGATTTTTATTTGTAAACTCTCATATGAAGCAGTAACCAAATCAATGGAATCAAAATCAATATTAATATTTATACACATAGTGATACTGCTAACTCTTCATAGAATTCTATTAACAAATGTTGATATCAAATCCTTCAACATTTGTTTTCCTTTTCTTTTGTTTTAATTTCAACTAACAAATAAGTATAACATTTAATATTGTAAATTAATAAAATTTAATAAAATTTTACTTATTTTACTTATTTTATATCAAGACAAAAGTTATTACAATTCTTTCTCATTGAGCGTATGTTATGATATAAGGCGTACAAATTTCTTTCCTTCAATTCATATAAATTGATGCTGCTAAATCCATGTATTACCTTACTATTTAGGTTAACATAACAACTATTGTTTCCATCTGTGTGTTTCATTATAAATGAAGCAGTTTTGCCCTTCTTATTTGTTCAGATACGTCTCAAACAGTGCTTATCATTGTCGGTTATGTACTCTCCCACACAAATTTCCATTTTTGGCTTTTGCTTTTTTTTCAGCCAGTCACGGCAGATTTTTATTTTGTTTCGTCAGCTGACCATTGGCATACACCGTGTTATCGGGCATGCATTTATTTACATCATTGTTTTTGGTGTTTTGTGATATTGTTTTCAGCCTGAATAAATGAGTCGCGCAAGTTACGTCAGCCACCTGACTCCACTATCACCGCCCAAACGAGTCACCAAATCACCAAACCATATAATTTCAAGAACGACTACATTCCGTAAAGTTGTAAAATGAATGCAAATGATATCACAAACTTGACGAATCAGCGTTTACTGCGTTTTCAACTTAATTTTAAATCCAAACACCATGGTATAATTTACATACGATTTGTTAGATGTTTAAGCTAATATTATTTAAGCAATTATTATAAGGTTGGAAATATTGTATAATTTTTTTTTAAAGAAACCTCCAACGAAACCCATACGTAACGCAGTAGGTAGACCGGTGAACGGTTTATTCGTGGTATAAATTAAATATTGTATTGTAAATTGCAGTAATATTTTGTAAACATAAAAGAAAATCTTATTCCAGATTGTTTGAGTCGGTTTTGTTTTAAGAAAGTGTACCAAGCGTGTCATCTAGCATTGAGTAAAAGAAACCAACCTGACAAGGAAGAACGGCCATGATTCAGGGAGCAGCAGCCACGTACACAATTGTTAACATTGTCTATGCATATACCACTACACCACGGCCACCCCCGTCAACGTCAGGTGTGGGGTTGCACATAATTAAATAAAATAAAATTGTGTGAAAGACCCTTTAATCGCGAACAAAAAAAAAACAGATTTGATTCCTCCCTTATGAGCAGAAGTTTAATACGCATCCAACTCATGGATGCCTTACATGCTATCGTAGCCAAGATGTCGAACCTTATGCGAGGAATACGGTTTAAACGTCGACGAAACCTTAGCAGACCCTAGCGGCTGGACGCCAGATGAGGCTCCAGCAAGAAACGAGAACTCAGCAAGAAATGAGAACTCAGCAACAAGTGAGACTTCAGCAAACGAGACTTTAGATTCACAAGTACACGAGACTGCAAGCAATGAAACTGTCGAAGAAACTTCAGTAGTTACCCTCACAAAGGAGACTGCAGTTAACTCCTTAAGTTCCGACTCCACGGTTTTCGGGTTGTCTGCAAATGCCGGAAAACCAACGCAAGATAACGTGGAGCACCCAACTTCTGACCGTGACGCCGGAGAAGAAAGAGAGCTACTGCGTTTATACAGGCGGAAATAAATCATGGAGCTCAGGAGGGAGTTAGCCGACATGGAGTGTACCAATCAACATGCAAGAAGTGTCGATTTCTCCGATATCGATATTACCATCCCTGCCTTCACCGATGATGATTCCTATGGCATTCGTTAATGGGTAGTTGACTTTGAGAACTTCGTCCATTCCCTCAAACACGATGAGCGGTGCAAATACCTTGCCGCCCGCCGATTAATGCAGGGCACCGCCATTATATTAAAGGAATTTGATAGGCAGGTAAACAAACATGCAATTTATCGTCAGTTGGGCCAACGATCCCATCGTCGAGAAGAATCCCTTCTTCATTACGTCCTATCGATGCAAGAAATAGCAGCTTATGTAGACCTTGACGAAGCAGATACCCGGGTACGAGGAAAGGAGAGTCACAAAACCAACATCAAGCCCCAAGGTCATAACTATGTCGTCGGCTAACAAGAACATATCATCAACATCGACTGGCAGTTAAGTCATCCGCTGCTTCAACTGTTTCACCAATGGACATATCGCCATAAATTGTCCAAAGGAGAAGAGACTTTCTGGAGCGTGCATCCGTTGTGCAGGTCCGGGGCATATTTATAAAAACTGTCCGAAAGTGCTGAGAATTCGACAAGTAGGGGCCATTGGGGAAGACAGCAGAACTTCAGCCAGTGAGGACTTTGGAGACCTCGTACGCAGTACCGATGGTAAGCGTTACTTTTAAGATAGAGAATTAATGAAAATTTAATAACGGTGAATCTCTTTTGGGCACCGGTAGCCCGATTAATTTTGTGTGAGCATCGCTTCTGCCTGAAGACATCTCTGTGGGAAAGTTTAAGTGCTAAGGCTACAACGAACTTGGGGGTGTTAAACTATATACATACGGTACGGTGCAATGTTATATTAAAATACCTGATTATGTCCAACAAACTTCTCTCGTTTCAAATGAGCTCACTCCAATGCCATTTTTAATTGGCCATGATTTACTTCAACTTTTTGGCATACAGCTTTAAATGAATTTATGTCTTTAGAGCACGTGTGCGACCAACTTAAACGTATTTTTCGCTCTAATAAAAAGTTATTTAATAAGCAGCTATACTTTTGTATTTGTGATCGGGTTAGTAAAAGGGCGGTAAAAGCAAGTGGTGATTTGGCAGTTACTCGTCCGAAGGGGAAACAAGTAGTTAACTTATCAGGCGCGGATCGTTTTGTTTCTCGTGGTATCTTCAGTTGTGCAGAAAGCGGGCGTAGTATTATCGGTCCAGGTGACATTAGTAGTTGTAATGAGGAAAATATATTCGCGAAACCATGTCAGAGAGAACATCCTCCACTCATGACAAAATCTAACGATTGGAGCGTATAACATAGGGTTTTCTAATAACGACTTGACAATTTTTTTTTTAAATAAAAGGCAAACCATTTGAGATATTTCAAAAACTTTATTAATGGCTTGAATTACAATCAAAACATTTATGAATGAAACTCGACTTCGTTCACATGGTAACCGAGCACGTTTGCAGCGGTCGATTTTTTGGACCCAATTTTCAACGACTCGGCCACACATTTCGGCCGAAATAGCCTCTATTTTGCGTTAAATGTTGGCTCTAAGCTTTTCCGTGCGTGTTGGCATAAACCAATGGCTTAACGTAGCCTCACGGAAAATAGTCAAGCGGCATTAAATCACACGAACGAGGCGGCCAATCGACTGGCCCATGTCTTGAGATAACACGCTCACCATACTTACTCTTCAACAAATCGATTGTAGCGTGTGCTGTGTGGCTTGTGGCACCATCCTGTTGAAACCACTTGTCGTCGAAGTCCATATCTTTTAATTCGGGCCAAAAATAATCAGTGATTATGGCGCGATAACGCTGACCATTCAGAATAACGTGACGATCGTTATCGTCGACGAAAAAATATGGCCCAATTACGCCGCCGGGTTGCAAACTGCACCAAACAGTTATTTTTTGTGGATGAAGTGGTGATTCATGAAGCGCATGTGGGTTTTCACCCGACCAATTAGCTTCGTCACTGAAGATAATTTTGCGATGAAATTTATCATCTTGGCGCATCTTCTCCAGAACCCAATCAGAGAACGTAGCTCGTTGATTACCATGATGAAAATGTTGAGTTTATAAATTGACAGTGACAGTTTGGTGATTAGTGAAAGAGTGCGTTCACAAACTAAATTCAAAGTTGTCAAGTCCCTATTGGAAAGTCCTATAGAACCTGACTCAAACAAAAGTTTCCACTTTAGCTGAAATCATAAATATTATTATCGAGAATTATATAAATTTCGACCAAAAAATGGTTACTCCCCTAGAGTTCGAAATGCGTATTCACGTAACAAAAGATACTCCTTTTTACTTTCAACCGCGTAGACTGTCTTTCATGGAAAAGCAAGAGGTGAACATATTGTTAAGGACCTCTAAGATAGTCATATTATCAAACTAAGTGAATCCCCTTACGCATCCCCAACTGTTCTCGTAAGAAAGAAATCTGGCGAACTACGCATGTGCGTGATTTATCGCTCTCTTAACAAACTTACCGTCCGAGATATTTACCCTCTTATTTTAATTGCCGACTGTATCGAGTACTTGGAGGGAAAGAAGAAATTTAGTCTCTTAGACTTAAAGAATGCCTTTTACCAAATAAATGTTTCTCAAAATTCAACTCATCTGACATCTTTTGCCACGCCAAATGGCCAGTATGAGTTCCTTGAGATTTCATTTGGCTTAAGGAACGTACCGAGTGTATTCCAAAAGATTATTGTTAGAATGTTAAGAGAGTTTATTGGGAGCAAATTATCAGTACCAAAAACTTGTCGGGGCATCTTGAGCTACTAGTTAGAGTCATAAAACGGCTCGCGACGAATGGACTAGAGCTAAGTTTACCCAAATGCAGGTTTGCATATCAGACTATAGAATATTAAGGACTTAAAGTTAACGAACACGGCGATCGGCCTAGTGACTCTCATGTGCAAGCTATCTCTCGATATCCGGTACCAAAGAAAAGCGACGAACTACGCTTTTTTTTATAATTCCGCACGCGCACCAAGGGGATATGAATACCATTTTACTTTCTTTTCACCAGGGCACGGGCGGGTGGTGTAGTAGTTTGAAACTCAGGTGTATTAGGTTTCGATATTTTTTCAAGAGGTGGTTGTCAAACTGGGGCCAGTGCATCCTCAACCTATGGGCCTTAGAACGCGCTAGTTGTTAGTTCATTATATTTAGCCCAGCCAGCAACCAATCCAATATCAGTGTTATGCCTTCATGTCAGAGTTGACGCCGACGGGTTTACATATAACTACATAGAAATTCCATGAAAAGACTTTTTCAGAGAACTGCCTCGCACGGGATTCGAACCCGTGACCCTCTGCTTGAGGAGTCTATGCATTTACCACTACACCACGGCCACCTCATTTTTGGGCCTTTGCTCCTTCTTTAGGAGGTTTATTAAGTCATTATCGTGCATAGCGAAATCATTATATGACATGTTGAAAAAAGATAAGGAAGCTTTTTTAAATTACCCCTCCGATTGCAAAGATGCCTTCCGTAACCTTAAGTAAAACTTAACCTCTCCGCCAATACTGACGATTTACAATCCTGCACGAGAAACCGAGTTGCATTGCGATGCGAGCTCCGTTGGTTATGATTCTCCTCAAACGACAAGATGATGGGAATTTTCACCCGGTAGCGTACTTTTCAAGCACTACAACTTCTCAGGACTCTAGGTATCATAGCTTTAAGCTTGAGACTCTTCCGATCATTCGGCACTTCGCCGCTTCCTAGTTTACCTGTAGGGGATTCCGTTTACCATCATCACCGACTGTAGTTCGTTAACGCTAAAATTGAATAAGAAGAGCGTAAGTCCAATGATCGCACGGTGGGCTTTAGAGCTGGAGAATTTTAATTATAAAGTGAAACATAGGAGCAGAGTGAATATGAGTCACGCTGATACCTTAAGCAGGTGCAAATTAGTGTCGACGGTCGGTTTTGAAAACCCCGGCTATCAGCTCAGCGCCGCCTAAGACTGATAGCTCTGCTTCGGTTTCAAGTGTAGTCAATGTAGGTAACGCTAAGACCTTAAGGGAATGCGTGGTAGTGTCAGTTGTGAACTCAGAGGATATTGATTTCCAGCTTACAGCTGCCCAAAACCGGGATGCAACTATTTCAGCCTTAAGGGAAAGACTAAGCTCAGCGAAGTGTGCACCGTTTACTATGCAAGATGGTATCGTTTACAGAAAAAACTGAGGTAGTGAGTTTCGCTTTTATATACCAAAAGACATGAAAAATAATCTCATAAGATCTATCCCCGAAAAGATTGGACATCTGGGTATCACTAAATGTGCTGAACAAATTCGCATGCACTATTGGTTTCCCAACATTCACAAAAAGGTTGAAAGATTTACAAAAAATTGTATCCGATGCATTATGTACTCGTCGCCAGTACATTAAAACAAGCAAACCTATTTAATATTACAAAAGAGCCATTGCCATTTCATACGATTCATCTTGTCCATCTTGGTCCACTCCCTGCCATAGAGTCAACGAGCGCCAAAGAAGTATGTGCGGCCCTCAGTAAATACTTTGAATACCTACTATAGCAGACCTTCTAGGGTAGTCAGTGAGAGAGGTACCTGCTTTACATCCCTAGAATTCAACTCCTTCTTGGTCGATCGGAATATAGATCATGTGAAGGTAGCCGTTCATTCTTCACAGGCTCACGGCTAAGTTGAAATAGTTAATCGAGTCCTTATTGCCATGCTTGGTAAGCTGTCCGAGCATTCAGACTGGGTTCGGACGTTAATGATATGGTATAGCTTAAACAACACGGTTTACAGATCCATTCGCACCACACCCAGCAAACTTCTGTTTGGGGTAAACCGAAGAGGAGTAGTAGTCGACAGGCTTACGGAGCTCCTAGAAGAGAAGGAACTAAATTTTTCAGACAGAAATTTAAGTAAGCTACGAGAAGAGGCTTCAGTATATACAGGCAATACAGAAGGTTCAAGAGCGCAATAGCAGATACTTCGAGAGCCGCAACAATCCAGCGCAGACCTACGGAATAGGAGATTATGTAGTAATTTGACACCACACCAGGATCAAAGAAGCTAATACCCAAATTTAAGGGACCGTACATTGTTTATAAAGTTTTACGCAATGATATGTATGTTATACGCGATATCGAGAATTGCAAGATTACGCAGATTCCTTACGACGGGGTTAATGAAGCGAGAAACATTCGTAGGTGGAAAGAGAATAAAGATTTAAAACAGCTTATGCAGTTATATATCTGAAGCAACACTTATCATGATAATCTTATTTTAAGTCGTTTATTATATTTACTTTTAAACTTAATTGAAAATAATCACTAAAGTAGGGCGAACAAAATTTCACGAGTTATAACACAAAATAAATATCTATTTGGTTGTCATTTCTTTTGGAACTCTGTTCGTCCTGCTCTAGGGTACTTATCAAAACTAGTTCTGTTTGTTTCCATCATTTTAATTTAAATCTAATGGTCTGATCACCTTATATATGTAATCTATTTATGTAATTTTATGTTAAAAGTTGTTAGTTCTTTGGAAGATATACATTACGTGAAGTTGCTGCTCGCTGATCACCGGATTTTCAGTTTGGCCGAGTTGTAGTAATATTTTGTAAACATAAAAGAAAATCTTATTCGTGATTGTATTCAATCGGTTTTGTTTTAAAAAGTGTACCAAGCGCGCCTAGCATTCAGTAAAAGAAACGAACCTGCCAAGGAAGATCGGCAGCCACGTACACGATTGTTAACATTCCCTATCGAGGCGGACGTGCCATAGTAAGGAAAAAGGAAAATAAAGTAAAGAAAAAAGAAAGAGTAGTTATTTTTTATTCGCGCTAAAACGAACGGTGCTAAAACAGAAATCTTAATATATCGTATCTACTATCGCATCATGTAAATCAGAACTACTTGACTAAAACTAATCTTATTCCCGATATAAAGATTTAGAAATTAATCTCCTATAGTTTCAATGTTTTTTGAGATTACGATCTTACCTGTCCAAAAGACGATTCTCTTTATCCTAAGCTCCTCTCGTATCGCTGTTTCTATTTCTTCCAAGCTTGACTACGTTTCAATAAAGATTACACTCCTCTGCTGGTCCCTGTACGTTTTGTGTTTTTACATTCTACGCAGACTATCGAATCTAATCCTCTCGATAATATCATCGTATTTGGTGATTGCAATATACCTCATCTGCACTGGACTCAATCAGATTATGAATTTTTTTTATCGCACGCCCTAACTGGCCACATAAACTCCACTGTCTCGCTATGTCCTCTCTCACTAACGACTATTGATAACTTTCACTCACCACTTCTTTTTTTTTCTTTTCCATCACTCTCCTATTCAGCTCAACCCATCTGCAGCTGCCTCTTCGTACGACTTTCATAAAGCGAATTTCATATCGTAGTAAGTTTTCTTTTGATTATGCCAATATGTCACTTAATAATGCTTTCCCTATTTTTTACAAAGAATTATTAAATTTTTTTTCTATGTTCCTTCTCCGGCAATAAAACTCCTTCTACGAGCCCCCCGTGATATAATCGTAGATTTCGCTCTTTACATAACAAGAGAAACAAATAATTGGCAGTTTTCCTTCGATCCAATCCTTTTGCTGACTATTCCAATTATCTCGGGTCATAACTTAAATTCTTTCAGCTTTATAGCGTACTCTAGTGCGCAATCAAAGCTTACAAACGATCCGAAGTTTTTCTACCAATTCTTGAACTACAAAAAAAAAAAAAATCTGACGGTTTTCCTCCATCCCTCTCATACGAAAACATATCATCAATCGATCCGCATACCATAGCCAACTTTTTTGCTATTTTTTAATGCAATTCCTTCGTACCGGGTCTCTCTTATTTCAAATTACCACCTAACTTCCCCATTTACCCCCTATTTCTTAGAGCTTTGACCAAATCTCTTCTGGTTATCGCTCTCTCAAGGTGAATTTCTAAAGAGTCAAAGTCTTCTGTGATAACAATTACAATTAATTGTCTTATATTATGTTTTAATATGTAAAATTTCATAGGAAAGGATGGGATACAGAATATGGCTTCGGGAAATGGATGATTCCAGTGTAACTTCAGTTTTTGTCTCATTAGCTTTTATTTCGATCAGATGGATGATCTTAAATGACCCGTTTTGTAGTTTCGCACGAAGTGCGTTGATCTGTATCAGTTGTGAATTGAAGTAGTCCAATATATATATGTGCATCTGCGTTACATAAAGGCAGCAGTAATCTGTTGAAAATGTTTAAGTTTTTATAAAGCTTCTATGAACAATTCTTCCGATTTGAGTTTTAATTGTTGAATTTCAGTTTTCAGCTACGATTTCCTGTTTTTATCTGGAGTAAAGTTTATTAAATGGTTTTAACTACAGAATAATTTTTTAAAGAAAAAGTAATTGTCTGCCGAAAAATATGTCAATGGGTTTTTTGTTTGTGGTCGAATGTATGGATTGATTGTATTCATAAATGCTTTCTTCTAGCAATTCAGAAGAAGAGCTATGGGCGTTATCTGTTTTCAGGCACCGCATTAATTCCGATAGTGTCGAATGGAATCTTTCGACTTGCCCATTTACAGAACTGGTGTAAGGTGGTGCTTGAAAGGCATTTATGTTGAACATGTTTTCCATCATGAAAATAATAGATCTACATAGAGCCTAAGGATTTTTCGTTATATATGACTATAGTTTGGGGGACACCAAAGGCTTACATCAGTCCTCCTAGAGGTTATTTGATATCCTTGATTTTATCTTGATTTTATTATTTTGGCTAGAGCATATTTCGAAAATTTGTCCATGGCAGTTAAAATAATTTGTTTGTCAATAAAGTAAATATCTAAGTGTATAATTTGATCAGGATATTCAGGAATGGGGGTTGGTTATAGCTCGGGTTTGTTCGAATGTCTGTCGTATTTGTGTTCTTTACAAATTCTACATAATTTGGTAATATTTCTATTTAAATTTTTATATGGGGGAAATAAAAATTATATAAGATTTGGGTTTTGTTCACGCCAGCATTGCTTGCTGTGCTCTTTAAATATTTCTGCTTCCTGTAGACTTTCGTCAGTGAGGTCAGTAACTAGTTTTCAAGCAAAACGCGTTTGATATTACCTAAAACGTGTTGGGTGTATTTCCTGTATAAGGCCTTACATTTGTTTTTAAGTTTTGATATCATAGGTAACCGATGGATTAAAATATTATTTGGATATTTATTAACTTTTCCTGAGTTTAGTCGGTCTCTCTTACAGTGTGTCTGTGATAAGTGGGGAAAACTATTTGAAATTCGTATGTTGAAGTTTCTTCTAAACGAAGGAAGATTTTATTTTTTAATGCCTTTATTGATGCTTCTACAATTTATATAAAGTCTTGACCAAAGTGAGTTGACTTCACTATTTTTGGGAGGTCTTGACAATGCAACAGCGACAACATTGGATCTTCCAGGCTTATATTTAGTTTCATAGCTATATTCTTCGTGTATCGCCTTCCAAGCTGAGAGATTCGCAATTCCTATGAACGGCGTGGAATCGACTGAGAAACATTCAACAGTGAATATGTTGACTCGAATTTATGCACTATAGCACGCACAGTCTGTCTGGTGGGATGATTACTATGACAGAAAATTGGATTAAGCGCTCTTAAAGTTTCGACTACCGACTCAGAATTTTGGCAGTAATTGTTAATAATTTTCAAACGATGCTCTTTCGTGAACTTTAAAAATTTAAATTTGTATAAAATACAAAAATGGTATGTCCCTATTGAAAAGCTTTTGATATTGATTTTTCACGTCCACTCAGCAAATCATCACTACAAAGATGTGAGCAATTGAACATGTTTATGGCCTCTGTGTTTCCACTTAGACTGAACAGTTCAAATGATGAATATTGGAGTAACCCTTCAACCCAATATGCAACAGAAACTGAACAACCTATAAAAAATACAGTCAACAATATCAAAAGTCAAATTGCTAATCTTCAACCTACTAAATATAAAATTAACGATGAAATAATGATAGTTGTCAACCATAAGTTCTTTTTAACTATGATTGAAGGAAAAGTTCTGGATGAAATAACAGATATAAAGTTAACACGGCTATGCCCCATTAACAACAGAACACAAAAAAACTTCAGTAATCAAGTTGAATCAAATGAAAACGAACATAACTACGAATACGGAAACACTCTTATTGCATTCAAGAATTAGTTGCATGGAATTTATTCTGAAACTTGCATATCGTCGCGTGCATGAAAATATCGCACAACCGATATTCAAAAATTGTTCATGAGAAGCAAAAAACTGTTTTACGAAAGGCTGCTTAGAGTGTAAACTGAAAGAAAAAACACGCCATTCATTTTTTTTTTTATTAACTAATAGTTTATTATACTTCATTTTCAAAATTATGTTACTTAAAACCAGTAATTGCAGATGTGGTGTATTGCAACTATTTTACTGTGCAAAGCACATATGCGATATTTCATTTTATGAATAAATACCTAAGATGACATCATTTAAAATACTTAAAAAAAAACTTACTTTAATAACAGAAACAAAATCAATAGTAACGCTGTTAAAAAAAAAAAACAAATAACACAGTTCAAATTCAGTTTAAGTTCTAAAAATTAAAAAAATAATGTCTTACAAAATAAAATAAGTCTTGCATTTTTCGAGAAACGTTATACGGTAAACTGTCATAAAAGGCGTGACAGTTTTTCGGTATGACGAACTTTAATTCTTGCAAATGTTTAAACTTTGTTTTTGCAATTTTTAACCATTCGGAATGCAACCGCGTATATTCAATGTCGCAAGTCAAAGATTTTGTGCCTATTTTTTGGGAGAGCTCTTTAAATTCGTTGTCCTAGTCTGTTTTGTAATATATTGTTCCAGATGGGTCGTATAAAATAACTTTAAAGCTGGTAACCGTCCATTCCCGACCAGGTTTCCAGGCCTTGTTGATTTATAAGTATACTTCAAAATTTGAGCATAATCCAGGATTTGTGAGAAATCAATACTTTCAGTATCATATTTTTGACAAAAATATCTACTTGTCTTTGAGTTTTTTTTTTTCAATGGCGCTGTGGACACTATCACATTCCATCTACGTGTGTCCTTTTGCTAAATATTTTTGTATTATTTGGATTTTGTACTTGACAGATAAGTGAAGTAAGGCAATGGATAGAGCAACGTTTCTGTTCTGGTACGTACATCCATATGAGTGCAATATGATCGGCAACAAATTTGATTTATCCACAAAGTTTTCCAAAACTTCCTTTAAATATTTAAAGACAAGTTTACGAAAGTCGATGCCGTCAAATCCGCCTTGGTCTCGTCAAACCAATAACACTTAACACTTTTTGAACATAGATTATAAATTGTGAAATTATGCACAGTCAGCTTGATCTTAAATAAGAGTGAACTAGTTTTGAGAGCTGGACATAATTCGACTGCCTGGAGGTCCATACAAAAAAGGTTGATTTTCCCTTCAAGAGCTGGTTTTTATCAGCGTCTTTTGAAGCTCCGGCTTTCTCTTTTCAAATTGATCCTTCTTATTTTCTTTCCGAAATGCTTGATAAAAATATCTTTTAGAAAGTTTGGATACATTATCTTCATTACATTTTTGTTCATACTTGTCAAAAACTTCACTTATAAAAGAAATTGGTGGCTGCAAATCATGCTTACAAGGCGTTTTTCTGCAGTGATGTGATGGATGAAACCGGAAATATTTAAAAAAAATTGGACAGAAACTCCTTTTGTTCTTTAAAGGGAAAGTACCGACAATTGGTTCTTTCGGAAAAATAAGTGGGCTCCACGATTCCGTATTCTTAATCTACCCAGCCGCGAATCGTTGCATATTTAACATCAAGGGTATTAAGGAACATATTTTTGCACACTTGCAAAATTTCATTATCATTTTTAAAATAATACTGAGCTGTCTGTATGCATATCTGTATGATATTTTCTGAATTTTCGTTTATTTGAATTTAAAACATAAATTTTGCGCTGTTTCCAGTCCATGTCTTGCCAAAATTTATCAAAAATATGTTTTCTAACTGTATAAGAAAATTTAGAACAACCTCGTGCACGCGATTTTAAGTATGCATTAGATTGACAAGTTAGACCTAGGTTTCGCTCAGATGTAACGTTGTCTTCAAATATTTTTTTGGATCCTTTTGGCTTTCGGCACTTAAGATACGACTTACTTCGTTCTCTGGATTGCTTGTCTGCTTCACTTTTTTGAACTTTGTTCCTGCCATTAGATCGGCTTTTTCTCCAAACATGTCGGTTTCTGAAATTTAATTTAAGTATAGTTTTAGACATAAAAAGAAACACATTTTCGCATCTGAATATTTTCAACATCTAAAAATGAGGCTTCCTTATCGGATGGTGATGGCAAATATTTAAAATTAATATCAGACTCCACGTCCCGAGGCTGCAGTATTTTTTGAAGATCCTCCTCAAAGTCAGGCATTTAGATGTTAATGCATTGGTATCAGGTTTGTTCAGATTGTTTTGAATAGCTGAGCAATCATGATATTCTACATCAGCTTTATTTTTGGAAAACATTTTATCGCTGAGCAGCGAAAAATAGATGTGAGCACCACAAATAAACTGTAGCATTTTAGCCGGAAATTACATTGATACCAAAAAGTATGTTTTTCATAAAATGTAACTTGTGCCGCTACCTTTTAGGAAGTTCTAAGTCAAAAACTACGATTATTTGGGATATTCGTTTGAAATTTTATTATGTTATTTCTAAAGGAATAGACAACCCATCAGTGCATTCTGCCTGACAGCGGAATTTGGGTGGTAATCGCTGTTTTACAACCATCCATCATCAATTTTTCATCAATTCACAGTTAACTTTTTACGTGGCCGAGTAGCTCACCTCACGCACAACCTTCAACCTGGAAGACAGTCGAATACTGAAGTAAGTAAGTCATCTGCTTATAAACAACATTTATGGCGTGGTTAAGATATTTTCAGTTTAATTATTTTGATTGGATTTTTCTATTGACTGCTTCTATAATTCTTGAACTTAAAATTAACAAACGTTTGCACCTCCAATTTAATGGAATTTCGATATACTTTAAATGTGAGTAAAAAAGTTTGGAAACTACATTTTGTGTATTGTGTAACTATATTAAAAGCTAACAACTAAAGCTAATACTTAGTAAAACCAAAACAAATAAGGTTCTCTTGAAGAATAGAGCTGAACTATCTACACTTATTGGATTACTCACCGACAATAATCTTCTGGGGGCGTACGCAGTAAAGCTGCCCCTTACCGACGACGACCTGTGTCATTGAGACTGACAATTATCTATCCTTAGAATTTCATGGCGCCGTATCAAATAAAGGCTTTTCTTCTGCCTCTGCCTTGTGATATGCGGGCAGCATTAGATAGCTCTTAGAATTATCTTATATAAGTTCTAACTTTTTCACTGATTTTTGTGTCTGGATCTAAAGAATTAGAGGTTTATCGCAAACAGAGGTAAACAAATGACCTCCCATGCATGTATAAACGATATTTACGTAGGTACATACATAGGTACATACTCGTAACATGTTCATAGTGTGTAAGCATGGACAGTCCACAGAGAATTAGGTGTAATTAATGCAAACACGCGTATACATCGTTTTCACTAAAATGATTGGATTTACATGTTTTTATTGCTATTGTTAGTGTTATGAAATATGAGAAACATGTGTTCATAGACTTTAAACTGCTTACGGAGTAAAATATTAGAATCAATTAGACACAAAACTCTAATTTTTAATGAAGGTTTTTCTTACACATTCATATTTAATTTTTATTTTTTAAATTCAACTAATTATGTTTGAAAGCCAGAGCATAAAATAAATTAAATGAGTGTTTTGAATAATATAATTGGTTTGTTTATATAAGTACGAATGACATTTAATTAAAATTGCTATGTGCATATGTCGGATTTTTTTTAATTCGTTTATTTTAAGAACATTTTTTTAGAGATTTATAGTGTTATTTCTTTATTTCTATGACTTGCGTGGTAGGAATTTTATTATTCATTAATTAATAAAATTTTGTTTAGAAACAAAACGATTATTTACTTTATTTACTCTTTTGAAGAAAACAACAATAATGTCTGATGCACCAACAATCTCGGTAACGAAAGACGATGAATGCTCTGAATATATTGACTACGAAATCAAGGAACAAATTTCTTTTCAAACAGACATTGACGATTTGGAAAGCAGTGGTGATGATATCAGTAATAGTTTCTTCAATAGCAACAAAAGTGAAAATAGTTTGCATTCTCCTCGTACTTTCTCAGATGATGAAGCAAATTTAAAATTGTCTCTCAACGAGTTTTTAAGTAATAATATTACCGAGAAAAAGTCTTTTAACAATGAATTAGGTAACACTTTTGAAATTGAAACCGACAAAGACCTCATGAGCTTAAAGATTGTAGAAGATTGCTCCACTGATGACGAGACCTACAGCAATATTTCTGACGATAATAATACAGAGAAACGTTCCATTGCTTTTGATTTATCAGTTATGCATTTAGAAAATGATAATACTGAAGCTCATACAGAACAATTTAAAGAATCAGATGATGAACTTTCTAAAAGTGACTTTATTGATTATTTGGATGAAACATACTCTGGATGTACTTCAGAAAATGACCTTGTTGAGCTGTCCGGATTTGAGGAAAATGTAAAGATTTTGTGCGATAGCTTTCAAGAAGGCTTTCCAGAAATTAATTTACCACCTATGGAAGTGGTTTTTTCATCGGATAAAAATAATGACAAAAATGAAGACAAGAACATTTTTAGGGATGCTTCTACAAATTTTGAGGATTCATTGACGGACATTGAGAGGCTAGAGCTATCAGCAGCTGAAAATAGTGACGATGAAAGTGCAAATTCGGCAGCTAAAGCACATATAATAGGTTCAACAAATAATTCTATTACAGATACAGAAGAAGTTAATGAAAGTGAATCATCAAGAATTTCATTTGATTTTGAAACTTTAAATGATCAGTTCCTTCCGCCAGTTCACAGAGAAATGATACTTATAAAAGAAAATAAAAATGGCGACCCAATTACTCATGTCGTAACGATGGAAAATAACTTTCAGTTTGGACTAGTTGATAATTTACATGAGGACATATTAACCGACGTTGAGGATTTATCCAGCGCAATAGAACCTAGCTGTAATTTCCCAACTGGAGAAGCGGAGGACTTTAAGTATACTCTAGACAACTTTGTTATTAACCTCTCCGAAAATGTAACAAACTTTAATAATAAGCGAATTCTCAATGAAGATTTAACAGACACAGAGGATATAGTTATTCCACATTCTATACGAAGGAAGAAAAACAAATCAAAAACATTAAACAAATCTACATCAAGGCTTAACGAACGAGTTCTGCGAAAAGAAAGTGGTAGCTTTGATACAAAAACATTTAAAATATTCTTTACTAATAGGGCTGTCCTTAAAAATACAGGGGATCCATTGGACAAGAAAACTTCACTTAAAAGCCTAGCAACAGAAAATTCTGACACTGTCGACATCCTGCAGGAAAGTTATACCACAGTTCATGAAAAATGTACTAATTTATTCAATGTAGAGAAAGAAAAAATATATATAAAGGGCTTAAAAGATTGCTTAGAAACAATGACTGATGTTGAGTACATGGAAGAAGAATTTATTAAACAAGATAGACCTTAGTTACATACGAATAATCAAACTTTTTCTTACTATTGTAAGTATGTTTTCTGTTTGTATAAAAATCAATTAGAAATGTATATATACATGAAAATATATTTAATAATATGCATATAATTTAATGCTTGATAGTGCAAATCTCAATGAAAATTATTGCTTCATACATATTCTGTATATTCGTATAAAGAATTAAATTACACGTATTATTTTTAATGTCGTAAATTGAGACCAATAGTTAAATGTGACCATGTATGAATAAAATACATATGTAAAAATATTGGTAATTGTTGACTTTATATCTGTGCTCAGGTTATGCCATAGCATCTTGATTTAAACATACGTAGTCTTGTCTGCTTTGCTAAGTTGAATATACTATCACTAGTTTCTTAGTAGATTCATAATTGCTGTGGAGCACAATGTATGCATATAGTTATATAAAATGACACGGATTTATGAGAAGGTATTCATTTCACTGTAGCTCAGTAATAAATGTATCCCTTTAAAATAAAAAGCTAAACTATTTATAAAATAAAGTAAAATATTAAGTAAAGTTTAGATAATAGTGGAAAAACGGTATAAGTTTAATCTTCCGCACGAAAGAAGTAAACTTTATTTCTTTCCGTATGTGTACAAACGAGTATAGCTCTTCTCTGCGAAAAATAGTTCTGCTTTTTTAATGTTAACCTCATCACCTCTTCAATTAACTACATGTGCCGTTTTATAGTAAATGAGAAAATTTTTGCAAAATTCAACTTTATTTATCAATATAGTTGCCTTAGAGGGCGATACACTGATTGAAACGATTTTTCAATCTTTCGATACCAGTTTTGTAGTACGATTTCGGTTTAGCCTCAAAATAGGCCTCTGTTTCGGCGATTACTTCTTCATCGGTCTTAAATCTCTTTCAGGCGAGCATTCTTTTGAGGACTATTCAGGAAATAGTCGCTGGGGTCCAAATCTGGAGAATACGGTGGGTGGGGAAGCAATTCGTGGCCGAATTCATTAAATTTTGCCATCGTTTTCATCGACTTGTGACACGGTGCATTGTCTTGATGAAACAGCACTTTCTTTTTCTTCAAATGCTTGTGTGCTTGTATGACCACTTTTAAATTTTTCAATTCACTTGCGAATGGTTCGTTCGGCTGGTGTAGAGTCCTGGTAACACTTATCAAGCCCTTTCTTTGCATCAGCTTCATTTTTTCTCATCAAAAAGCAATGATAAATCAACACACGAAATTGCTTTGAATCAATTTTTTTTACAATAACAAAAGTTGCTTAACTCACAACGCTATATCTCGAGAACTAATCGTCCGACAGCTGTATACACGTATCTTTTAAAGGTTGGTACTAACTGAAAATGGTATGGATTTAATTTAAGTGGTGCCCTCTCTGAGAGGGCATGTTCGGTATTTTATTAAATAAATTTAATAAATATTAAAGTTTTAAAGTGCCATATATGTATGTGTATACGTATGTAGGTAATACCAGGGCGGTCCGAGAAGTACCCGGCCTGACCAAGACATGGCGGTAGTTATTTGAAAATATTACTGTATTGAAAAGTACTTAGTCTATAAAGCATATGTTTCAAGTTAGAAAGCGCCACATTGTTTAGTATTTGTCTGACAGCCATCAATAGTGAACGTTGTCAGTAAATTTGTGAAAATGGAGAAAATTGGTCATCGTTATGTGATACAATACTTTTATTTGAAAGGCCTCAGCCCAACTAATATAAAAGTTGAACTGGATTCTCCTCTGGGTGAGTCTGCTATTTCGTTTACAACAGTAATATTTTGGGTTGCTGAGTTTAAACGAGGCCGTACGAGCTGCCAAGACGACCATCGCTGTGGTCGGCCAAATGAGGTGACGACTACAGAAAATCCACAAAGCGGTACTGGATGATCGTTGACTGAAAATGCGCGAGCTAGCAGACATTGTAGGCATTTCAAAAAGTGCGGTACATCGCATATTATTTTAAAATTTGGACATGAGAAAGCTGTGTACAAGATGGGTGCCGCGTTTGCTCACACTCGAGCAAACACAGTGTCGTGAAGATATTTCAATTGCATGTTTAGCGAAGTTTCACAGCTACCTCATGCACTCTATTCGCCAAATTTAGCCCCTCGGACTATTTTCTGTTCCCAAACTTGAAAAAATGGCTCAGTGGTCAAAGATTTTCCAACGATGAAGAAGTGATGTCGGCAGTTAATGGCTATTTTAAGGAGCAAGACAGTTCTTATTATAAAAAGGGTATCAAACTTTTTAAGCATCGCTGGGAAAAGTGTATAGAGCTGAAAGGCGATTATGTCGAAAAATATAAAAATAAATAAATTTTTTTTCCAAAATTTTTGTGTTTTCTTTGTTGGGTCGGTTGCTTTTGGGACCGCCATCGTACTAGTAATGCCAACATTCATACAAGAGTGACGCTTCTCTTTTTATGTGAGGTCCCGTTAAAAATTGATGTTATACTTTTAGAATACAATTTAGAAATTAATCAGGCACGTGAGTATTGTATATATAACTTAACTGTGCGGTTTTCTAAGAGATGGCGTAACTCGTATTATTCCATTGGAACATGCGTTGTAAAGCTACTGTCATTGTACATCATTTTAGTATATGTCATTCTTTTGAAGCGTAAACAACAATAATTTTTTTTCACTCTAATATGTCGAACTTTGTGAACGAAAATGTGTTTTTGCGGGGAGTTCTTCTTCATTACTTTAATATAAAGAAAACTCCTGCCGAAAGTCATCATATTTTGGTGGAAGTTTATGGTGAACATGCGCTAGCTGAGCAAACGTGCCAAAAGTGGTTTGCACGATTTAAAAGTGGTGATTTTATCTTGGAAGACGATAAACGTCCTGGGCAGCCAAAAAAGTTTGAAGATGAAGAGCTGGAAGCATTACTATATGAAGATTGTTGCCAAACACAAGAAGAGCTCGCAGAATCTTTGGGTGTCACTCAAGCAGCCATTTCAAAACGTTTAAGAGCGGCTGGATATATTCAAAAGCAAGGAAATTGGGTTCAACATGAACTCAAGCCGAGAGACGTCGAAAGGCGGTTTTGCTTGTCCGAAATGCTGCTGGAACGATACAAAAAGAAGTCATTTTTGCATCGGATTGTTACTGGTGATGAAAAATTGATCCAGTAAGATAACCCTTAGATCATATGTGAAACCCGACCAGCCAGATAAATCAACGGCAAAGCCGAATATCCATGGTGCGAAGGTAATGCTCTGTATTTGGTGTGATCAGATGGGTGTGCTGTATTATGAGCTGCTAAACCGGGTGAAACCATCAATAGACAACGCTACCGAACACAATTAGTCCATTTGAAGAGAGCAGTGACCGAAAAAGGCCCGGAATATGCGACCAGACACGAGGCAATAATTTTCCATCATGACAACGCTCAGCCCCACGTTGCTATTCCGGTTAAGAACTATTTGGAAAACAGTGGATGGGAAGTCTTACCCCACCCGCTTTATAGCCTAGACCTTGCCCCTTCTGACTACCATTTGTTCCGGTCGATGCAGAACGCCCTCATTGAAATACGGTTCACATCAGAGCAGAATATCAAAAATTGGCTTGATTCATTCTTGGCTGCCAAGCCGGCGCACTTCTTTTGGGATGCGATCCACAAATTGCCAGAAAGATGTCAGAAAGTCATAGCTTCAGATGGGGAATACTTTGCATAATACTATTGTGCATGTTTTTCTTAAATAAACGTTCAAATTTCGAAAAAAAACCGCACGAATTAAAATATATATCCAATAAATATTAATATTAAACTACGGTCTGATGAATTCTTTTCGGGTACGGTATAAACTGACGAGCAATTGAAAAAATGTTCTATGAGCATTATAGCGAGGTCATCGACATCTTTTCTGACAGACAAAAGTGGTTTCCAGTTTAAACAAGCCTTCTTCTGGGTTAACAAAGTAATATTCTTCTTTTCGTTATGTAATGGTAATTGATTTTCTTCAAGTAATAATTCATCAACTTATCGTTTGCAACTCAAAGTTCTCCAAAGTGCGGAGCAGATGTAGAATTGATATTTTAAGTTATTCCTTACACCTTAGGGTGCGTCATTCAATAAGAAATGTGATGTACACTTCTTTTCCAAACTTTTCATTCGGATAGTGCAATTAACTCCGGATGTTTAAAATCGGCTATCATGGTTAACTCTTAGAGCAGGTAAAGTCCCCACATCTTGCTGTACTGAATTGTTTTACGCCTAAAGTATTTAAGGTATTCGTGTATGATCAACTATCCACCTCGTAGAATTACCATAACTAACTGGACTTCAGCCAGGGCCGGAGTATTCGTGTTAATTCGCTCGACATGTTCTACCCATCTTATTAAAAGTAATCCGTACATGTTGGCTTTCAGTTGAATACTGACATTTTATTTCAGCTTAAAAGTTGAATACAACATACATAGTTGTCATTAGTTATATTTCATTTTGATACTGCATTTTATTATTAAAAACATAACACCCCCACTTATCAAAATAAAAGAAAAATTCAATTATCTAATATCAATGTCCTTTGTTTTTTTTAACATATAAATTATTTGAAATATGGTAACTCCTAAGATGTTCATAAATTTATACTAAAGGGTGATAAATTTAAAAAGGAACTTGCAATTTTTATTATGGGTAAAAAGAACGATTTATGGCATTTACTTTTCAAAAATGATGTTATATAAACGTTGGCCGCGACTACGTCTGAGATGGTCCATACGGAAGGTCTAATTTTGGGCTACTCGTTAGCGGTTGGTATCTCGCGGATTACACTAGTAATGTTGGCTTTCAAAGCGTCAATCGTAGCTGGCTTATTCCTGAAGACCTGAGACTTTACATATCGTAATGAGAAAATAGTCTAAAGGTGTAATATCGCACAATCTAGGCGGCCAATTTACCGTAGCAAAACGTGAAATTAAGTACTCACCAAAATGATTTCTCAACAAGTCCATTGTTTCACACACTGTATGGCTCGGAGCGCCGTCTTGTTGAAACCGGAGCTCACCAAGACCATGTGCTTCAGTTTGAGTAGGCACATAGTCCGTTAACATGGCGCGATAAGGGAAACCATTGACGGTAACATTCTTATGTGCCTCATTTTTGAAGAAATTTGGACCAATGATGCTACCAGTCCATAAACCACTCCATAACGTTGTTTTTAGTGGATGTAATGGTAGTTCTTGATACTCTTCGGGTTTCTCATTAGACCAAATACGGCAATTTTGTTTATTAACGTATCCATTGAGCCAGAAATGGGCTTCATCACTGAGCAAAATGTCACGATAAAACATCTGATTGTCATTGAGTTTTTCCAGAGCCCATTGACTGAACATATGACGGAAATTCAAGTCGCCTGGCTTCAATTCTTGCACAAGTTGAATTTTGTGCGCTTTTAGGCCGAGATCCTCACGTAAAATACGACAAGTTGTAGAATATGCCAAGCCAAGCTTCTGAGAACGACGACGAATCGATTCGTCGTGGTCTTCGCGTACACTCTTAGCTACAGCTGCTATAGTCTCTTCACTACGTGCTGGATGTGGTCTGAACGAGTATCATCCACTAATGTTAACTGGGATTCAAATTTGCGAATTGTATTGGCAAAAGTGGTTTTAGTAGGTCGATTATGCGCACCGTAAGTTCCTCGAATCGCACGAAAATCACCCCTTGAATCACGATGAATCACCCCTTACATAGTTTGTGGTAAATCCTTGGTTAAGAAGTCAGCTGGCGTTTCTTGTGTTAATGAATATTGAATTGAGTTAATTTATTTTAATAGCATTTCTTACAAAGTGATATTGAACATCAATATGCTTTTATCTGTTATGCGACATTTGATTTGTTGCCAGTTTTATTACACTTTGAGTATCGTAATATATAACGTAAAGCTTTCCTGTAATTTTATACATAAAATTTCTTAAATAAACAGCTTCCCTTGACGCTTCTGAGAGTGCCATGTATTCTGCCTTAGTGCTTGATAAAGAAACTGTCTTCTGTTTTCTGCTCTGCCATGAAACCAAAGAGCCTGACATATTAAAACAGAAACTAGAAGAAGACTTTCACTTGCTCAGTTAGAATCAACAAAATTTATTAGCTCTACATTAGATAATTTATACAATAATTCTTAGTCTTCTTTAAGTATTTCAAAACTGTTAAAGCAAAGCCATAATGAATTTAATTGTAACAATTATTAAATGGGCTTAAGTAACAGCTTCAGCTCTGTCTGGTCTTGTAAGATAGCTAAGCATATTAAACTGACTATAAGCATTAGCTGGTAACACCTCCTCTTTAAATTATTCAATGGTAAGTTTGTTTTCAATGAGGTAACTACAATCAGACATATTAGGTGCGCAACTAAGTTATTGCTTTTTTTTTTATGAAAATGTAACTTTATTGTGCAAAAATGTTTACAAATGAATTATTCAAAGTATTACCCATCGCTAGCTGCAAGTTTTTCCCATCTTTCTGGCAGCGCTCGAATACCGTAACGGGTTTGGCAACGTGAGGCCGTGCGTTGTCATACTGTAGAATCGCTTTTTCGTGTCTCTGCTCGTATTGTGAGCGGCTCAATCGCACCAATTGAAGTCGATACTGTTCCCCAGTAATGGTTTTGTTGGATTTAAGCAATAATATCGACCTGGTCTCACAAAATACACAGCACAGCCTTCGCATAATCGGCCGAGGCGACGACATTGAACCATGACCGGACATAAATGACTTTTTTCTCTTTGAGTTTCTGTAGTGAATCCGATTTTCACCACTTGTCACGACGCGATGATAAAACCCTTAGTTGTTTCTGAATCACTCAAACGCATTTTTTTTTTTTAATTTTTTATTCATTACCACTTATAAAAAGGGTTATGACAATAATACAATTATCAAAAATATAACAGTGAGTTGAATAAATCATTGACATTGGGAGCTCTGAAGTTAGCGTTGAATGATCGCCAATAAGAATTATACTCAAAGAATAACTGACGTGGGGTACCATCAGCTGATCTTATGTTACAAAAAATAAGAGCAATTGTTTATATAAGTAAAATAAACAACAAAAAATTTTAGAGGAGCAAATAAATGATTGATTGCAATAAAAAGTAAAGAAATCATTTTGAATTTTATTATTAAGTTGTTACTTCCAAAATTAACTCCAAGTTACACGGGTCCACTGCAAATAGCCAGTCCTTGACTTTCTTTAAGAATGAGTTGAAGTTGTCATTTAAACGTGCTGATTAGGGATTCTACGAGAGGAAACTATATAAAAGTTCATAAAATGTGTTTTGCGCACGCCTGGAATGTCAAATATTGCCAAATTATTCACCTGTTAGTGTGTGGTATATGCATTGAATCTTCAAGCAGAGGATCGCGGGATCGAATCCTGTGCGAAGCAATTCTCTGAAAAAGTCTTTTCATAGAATTTGTATGTAGTTATATGAAAATCCCGTCGGCGTCAACTCTGACATGAACACATAACACTGATGTTGGAGTGATTGCTGGCTGTTCTAAATGTAACGAACTAACAACTAGCACGTACTAAGACCCACTCGTTGAGGATACACTGGCTCGTCCCCAGTTTTTCAACCAAAATTATTGAAACCTAATACACCTAAGTTTCAAACTACTACACCACCCGTCCGCGCCCTGGAGAAAAGCCAGAAAAAGGGTATTCATATCCCCCTGTTGCGCACCTTAAAAATGTAAATATTCCTGATTGGAAAGATGCACAGATTGATAAAGAGGGGCCAACTTTCTGCGTAACGATTCTTACCGCACATGATTCGGATTATATGCTTTTGGGCAATTAGTAGAGACCTTGAGGTATTCATGTAGGTTCCTACCCAGTTAACAATAGCATATTGTAGTTTTAAGTGAAATAAACCGTAATAGAACATTGAAAGAAATTTTCGCAAAAAATATGGCTTTAAGAGAAACATTTTAAGTGTAATTAACATCATATATGACTTTAAATACTGGCTGTAAACTTTCCAGTTTAATTTATTGTCAATGAAAACACCAAGGTATTTAAAGTATTCAACTGTTTCGAAATTGAAACAACCAGATAAACAACCACCATTTACATTAATATTGAGTCTTCCACAGGTACGCAGAGGTAAACAAAACTTTTGGTAGGCACTTCAGTGAAAAGAGAGCTTACATCTATCCTAAATTCATTGTGTAAGACTGAAGCTCATTATTTTTGTTTTTTCGCTGATAATAAACTTTTGAATTGTAAAAAGATCCTCAGTAGTTCGAGGTCATGGTTGACTTTCGCAACGCATTCGTGAATCGAAAAATCAGTGTACGTGAAAAGAGAGTGAATGTAGATGAGAAACAATATTGAACCTAGGACAGAACCTTGTGCGACACTATTTTTAAGCTTTAGTGAAGTACTATTAAAACCATTGACTAAGACTTTTTGTTCTCTTTCTAACAAAACCTAAACCACTCGTATACCATTCTGGTATTTCAAGATCCACCATGTCGAAGGCTCTAATCATATTGACAAAAAGAGCCACAGTTGATTTACATTCATTAATGCCACTTAACAGATCACAGCAGACTTTTAAAATGGCATCTTTAATGGCTGGCATAAAACCAACTGATCGTGTGAATAAAAAAACTTTGTTTTAAGACAGAGAGTATTCGTGATATCATTGTTTCTCAGAAGTTTTTGAGAACGTTGGGAGTAGAGAAATAGGTCTGTTTTTGTGATCTCCTTTCTTCAACAGCGGAATGACTTTTGCCTTTTTTAAAGATTTGGGAAACTTACCACTGTTAGCACGAAGATTGAAAACAGGTCATCCCCAAATTCTCAAGCAATTGATTTTGGTAGAATGGCAGAAATACCGTCACTGGTGCTTAATTTCTTGTTTTTTAAATTCATAATTAATTTAAAAACTTCAAACGAAGAAAACTGGAGAAAGCAGAAACTTTTACTCTGCATTCTTTCTTGAATTAAACCCGATGAAATATTGCAGTTGCAACTGGAAAGTAGCTTAGGAAGTTTTAAAGTCTCTGAGATATTGACAAAATACTTATTAAATTTATTTATTTATTTATTTTTTTATAATACCGCGCGAGTTACACAAATGCAAGTCAGCAAACTTGCTGAAGGCACATTTATGCTGCTTCGCAACAAATAACAAAGTGTCAATTACATTCCGGTTTCAATGGTGCTGTCTGAAGGCCATCGGAAACGAAATGCGTTGATCATATCTATGTTTATGATATGACATGAAGTAATATGTTCAAATAAAGAAAATAGTCAGTCATAATCGAGACGACATCAAAAGCAGTGTAGTTTCATTTTCCATTCGTTAATAAATATAATTGGCGCAGTCGGTGTGGTTCTTCTAAATTGGAAGTTACTTAAGTCGAACCTGAAAAAGTAATCACGACGATATTCACACTAAAAGTCAGTGCTTAATACGGTGTTACTAAACGGTTATGAAAAAGTAATCACCACGGTATTCACACTAAAAATCAGTGATTAATACGGTGTTACTAAACGGTTGTGTAAAAGTGACGGTTTTGTCACTTATAATCAGTGCTTAATACGGAGTTACTAATCGGTTGTGTAAAAGTGATCGTACATAAAAGTCAACTTTTCGTTTCCATTCACAAACCACTTAAAAAAGTTACCAGTGAACTCTGTTTTTGTCTAAAATTGCGTCGAGTCGAGATAAGCGATTGTCACTGTTCATTGTTAACCAAGGGATATTTATAAATAACAACATGGAGCAAATGTTGCAAAGCATGGTGGAAGCACTTAACAACATAGCCGCTGTTCAAAAGCAACAACTTAATCAGAGGAGACCAGAACCCACAGAGAAAACTATTTCTTACATAAAGGAGTTTTCCGGCGAGAAAGACGAGCTGACCCAATTCCTTACTTATGTGGACACCCATCTATCAGCCGTTCCTGTTAACCGAAAGGCGGAGGTGTTTAGGGCGATATACAACATCAAGATCGTGGGGACAGCAAAGAGTATTTTGTAAGAGATGCCGATAACAACGTGGGAAGACACCAAGGGTCATCTAATACAGCATTTTCGCCCCATCGTGGATTTCAACGGCATATTACTTAAAATTAGTAACCTGAAGGTAAATAGTATCTTAGAACTATGTAATAAGTTAGATTTACTGTTAAAAGAAGCCCATGAGTATGCGTTATATGAAACTAATAGTACCGAGATTGTTAATTCTGTAAAGCACTTAATGGTAGCAAAAATAAAAGAATTAACAATAGGTCAGCTATCGAGAAAAATTAGAAATGAATTTGATTTGAATGCAATATTGTCCTTGCGCTCAAATATTCTAGATAGTGCCTGGAATTTAAGGAAATTTAACAAAAATAATTCAAAGTTGGCAAGCATTCGAGAAATGTCGACTCAGAGAGAGCTAGCAATGATGGTGAGTTTCAGAACAGAGAGGGTCGCAAAATAATGCTAACCGGTACCAGAACAATGAAAGGCATCAGAGTAACAATTCAGGGCATTGCAGAAATAGTAATAATAATGGATCTAGCCAGTCGAGACAGCATTCATCCCAAACATTTAATCCTTCAGGACAGGCCAGAATCCGCAACCGATGGAGGTAAATTCCGTAGGAGCTAATACTGCTAATGAGAGTGTACCTACATTTAGTGGGGAGATTCACAGTATAGAGCCGACGGATTTTCGGAATTAAGCTTCAGGAACAAAATATTTTGTAATCTTACGATAGGTAATATAAAATTATTAAGGCTTTAATAGATAGCGGTTCCACGGTTAGTATAATAAATTACTCAAGGGTTGACTGTAGCTATTTTCCTATTTTCCAGGTCCTTAACGAACCTGTTAAGATTATTATAACAGATGTTCCCAACAAATTTCGGATGAGTTCTAATAGTATTGGGTATGTAATTTAATTCGTGCGGTTTTTTTTTCAAAATTTGAACGTTTATTTAAGAAAAACATGTACAATAGTATTATTCAAAGTATTGCCCATCTGAAGCTATGACTTTTTCCCATCTTTCTGGCAATTTGTGGATTCCATCCCAAAAGAACTGCTTGCAGCCAAGAATGAATCAAGCCAATTTTTGATATTCTGCTCTGATATGAGCCGTATTTCAGTGAGGGCGTTCTGCATCGACTGGAACAAATGGTAGTCAGAAGGGGCAAGGTCTGGGCTATAAAACGGGAGGGGCAAGACTTCCCATCCACTGTTTTCCAAATAGTTCTTAACCGGAATAGCAACGTGGGGCCGAGCGTTGTCATGATGGAAAATTATTGCCTCGTGTCTGGTCGCATCTTCCGGGCATTTTTCGGCTACTGTCCATTGATGGTTTCACCCGGTCTTAGCAGCTCGTAATACAGCACACCTATCTGATCCCACCAAATACAGAGCATTACCTTCGCGCCATGGATATTCAGCTTTGCCGTTCATTTGGCTCGTTGGCCGTGTTCCACATATGATTTTTTGCGCTTGGGGTTATAGTAATGAATCCATTTTTTGTCACCAGTAACAATCCGATGTAAAAATGACTTCCTTTTGTGGCATTCCAGCAGCATTTCGGACATGTAAAACCGCCTTTCGACGTCTCTCGACTTGAGTTCATGTGGAACCCAATTATCTTGCTTTTGAATATATCCAGCTGCTCTTAAACGTTTTGAAATGGCTGCTTGAGTGACACCCAAAGATTCTTCGAGCTTTTCTTGTGTTTGGCAACAATCTTAATAGAGTTATGCTTCCAGTTCTTCATTTCCAAACTTTTTTGGCTGCCCAGGACGTTCATCGTCTTCCAAACCAAAATCACCAATTTTAAATCGTGCAAACCACTTTTGGCACGTTCGCTCAGCCAGCGCATGTTCACCAAAATACGATGAATTTCGGCAGCAGTTTTCTTCATGAAGAAGAACTCGCTGAAAAAACAGGCACAAAGTTCGACATATTTGAGTGGAAAAAAAAAATTGTTGTTCACGCTTCAAATGAATGACATATACTGAAATGACGTACAATGACAGTAGCTTTCCAACGCATGTTCCAATGGAACATAACAATGAAATAATACAAGTTACGCCATCTCTTAGCAAACTGTTATAGACCCAATAAGTTAAAATGGTATAAAATGTATGTATAAAATGTCACTTAGAGATAAAGACTATGATCTTCTTTTGTAAATGAACATTATTAGAAAAAACGTAGCTGAATTAAATATAAGCAGGAAAATAATGAATTTAGTAAACACTGCTAGTTTAATGGTTTATTCAGAAGTCTACGAGAAAATATACTGTTATGAATTAAATTACCAACAAAAGCAGGAATTAGACACTTCACATCTGAGTCAAATAGAAAGAGAAGAAATAACGAAATTATTGAAACAGTAAAAGATCAGAAACCCCTTCTAAAGCCAATGAAATTCTGCATATGGACATTTATCATTTCAATGGGCTTTTCTTCCTTCCTTTCATTGATAAGCTAACAAAGCAGGCATATGCATACAGTTTGAACAGTAAAAATTGGGTTAGTAAAGTAGACGCAATTGAGGACCATTTAGCAAAGTTCGATAAACCTAGAAAAATTATTTGCGATAATGAATTCAAATTTGAAAATATTAAAAAAATTTTTCAAAGAAAATGACATCGAAGTTCATTTTATCATACCAAATTCTCACACAGGAAACTCTGATGACGCTTCCATTCCACTTTACTAGAAATCCTACTAACAATTAAAGACCAAGAACTTACAACTGTCCGAAAAGTGCATAAATCCGTTTTAGTTCACAATAACTGCCACCATTCTACAATTGGAATGAGTCCGAATCAAGCTAGGAACGTATTAATTACTAAAATTTCAAAACAGAAAGATAAAATTTTAAATAGGCGGAATGTAACTATTGAAGATTATGAAGAAAATAGGTATGAAGGTTTTATTAGAAATTACAAACATTTAAGGCACAAGAAATAAATTAGTAAATGTTCATCCCACCACAGTTAAAATACCAAATAAACTTACAGGTACAGAATTGGCTTGTGATACTACTAACCATGTTGATAACCGTGACAGCAGCACAATCATCCCTCCTAATAACACCGATCCAGAGTGAGCAAGGTTATGTTACCCTATACCGAGGATCTGTCGAATTAATAAACAATTCCCAAACGATTATACATATAATAGATAGTAGAGTCTGCTGAAATCAATCTTCAAAAATTTAATTTAATGAAGAATAGTCCGTTGCTTAGGGAAATTTTAAATATTAAGGCAAAAGTCAAGGCGTTAACACTCCCTCATCGGAAAAAAATGGGTCTTATGAATTTCATTGGAACTGGTCAGAAATGGCTATTCGGAACAATGGATGACCAAGATAGGATAGATATTGCTGAACATCTTAAAATAGTCGAAACGAATGACAATGCTGCTATAGAAAAATTTGAACAAACAAATAGGTTTAAATCAAAAATTCTTGGATGATATAAATAACATCAAGACAGTGGTATTAGAAGATATAAGGGATATAAGGGATGCTTATAATGTCTTTATAGATAGTCAAAGAAATATTACATTGAAGTTACTACACACGGACCAGCTTTTGAAGTTAAAGATTCTCGAAGGAAAATTTAATAATATTTTAGACAATGTAGCATCTGCCAAACAGGGATTATAACAAACAAGTATTTTAACAAACGAACTATTAGACAGTGTAGAATTAGACTACTTTAAGCTAAAGCATGCCAAAATTAGAGCTATTCGATTAAACAATGCGAAACTTGTCATAGCAAGTAAGTTACCTAAAGATTACATTCAGACAACATTAAAGATGATAATTCCTATTCCTAATAAAAATTTTAAGGAAATTGACATTAAACCAATAAATTATGTTGAAATAAATGGCAACAGATGTGACTATAATCCCGATAACTTACATTTACAGAGTCTAAAGAAAATTAATAACTGTATAATTGAGCAATAGTAATAAAACCGAAATTGTGACTATCTATAAACATTTGTGTATTTGTAAGAACTTAGTTAAGGAACATATTGTTAACGAATGTGATGATAGAAATATTACTTTAAGTGGAAACTTAATGGTAAATGTTAATAATTGTTCCATTGAAGTCCTAAATACCACAATCTAATTATAATATAGAGTATATCCAAAATTTTGCATATGAATATAATCAAAATGTGACAATATATGAGAGAATGAACCTCTCGAATAAATTAAATATTTTTCAAATTCAAAATTTAAAACATTTAGAACTTCAGATCATAGGAATAACCACTATATAATAAGTTCTACTCTTTTAATAGTCATACTTGTGGTAGTAACTATAGTTGTAATAATATGTAAAAATAATAAGAAACTTAAGGTAGAAATAAAAACAACTAAAAATGGAATTCAGGAGAATTCTTTGTCAAAGGGGGGTGAAGTTACACAAATGCAAGTCAGCAAACTTGCTGACGGCACATTTATGTTACTTCGCAACGAATAACAGAAATGTCAATTACATTCCGGTGTCAATGGTGCTGTCTGAAGGCCATCGGGAATCTATGTTTATGATATGACATGAAGTAATATGTTCAAATAAAGAAAGCAGTGGAGTTTCATTTTCCATTCGTTAATAAATATAATTCGCGTGCTCCAAGGGAATATGAATACCCTTTTACTGACTTTTCTCCAGGGCACGGGCGGGTGGTTTAGTAGTTTGAAACTCAGGTGTATTAGGTTTCAATATTTTTTCCAGAGGTGATTGTCAAACTGGACGGGACGAGCCAGTGCATCCTCAACCAGTGGGTCTTAAGTACGTGCTAGTTGTTAGTTCGTTACATTTAGTCTAGTCAGCAACCACTCCAACATCAGTGTTATGCCTTCATGTCAGAGTTGACGCCGACGGGATTTTCATATAACTACATACAAATTCTAAGGAAAGACTTTTTCAGAGAATTGCCTCGCACAGGATTCGAACCCGCAACCCTCTGCTTGAGGAGTCTATGCATATACCACTACACCACGGCCACCCGTGCCACCACGGCTATATTTTAATATATTTAATATATTTTTTCCTGTTTACCAATCCTCATTTTTTCTTAGGGTGTCCCCTAAATTGGCTTAAGCGATTCGCGTAGAAGGTGTCGCGTGCTTGAGCAACCATACTTTTATGCTTTTTATACGATTAGTTAATTAGTATTTCGAGGATGTTTTCTTACCTTTTTTGCGAAATCTCTTTTACGTATAATAAGGTTTAATACAATAGATGTAATGTCATTCAAGTCTTTAAAAACAAATCGCGCTGCCATATTTTAAGAACAGAAGTTGCATTGTTATAATGTTTAATTAAAATTGAAACAAATTTATCGTAGGGCACTGAAGGATCATTTTCTAAAAAAACGGGTTCCTAGAATTCATACCTGAGCTTCTCACGTAGAAAAGAGTACCCAACTTGAGTTTTCTCCTTATAGCAGGTTTCCACAGGAGAACAATCTGCTAGAAATAAAGGACACTCAGATGGTGATCAGTTATTCTGAAATCGTATACTGCACTATTAAAAACAGCATTGTTGTTTTTGTTTAAACGTAAAAAAATGCTACTATTGGTAGAATCTGTTATGCGAGTAGGAACATTTACTATACTTTTTAAACCAAATGAAGCCATGATTAGCATATAATTTTCACAGTCCGTATCCGAATCGTTAAGCAGGTCAATATTTATATCGCCTAGGACTATTAAGTTCTTGGCTTTTATATATATTAAAACGGTATGGAACTCTTCGATAAGAGCACAGTTTCTAGAATTATTCAAACGATAAATGCAAATTATATTAGTGTAGTTTATGTTTTCAAATGTTAGGTTAATTTTTATTATATCCGCACTTGTTCACTTATTTTTAACGCAGTCATGCACAGTACCACTTTTTATACAAAGTGGCAATGCCACCGGCAGAATAGGTGTCATTGCAGTTATCAAAAGAAAAGTAACTATCTATGTTAAAGAAAAAAAAATACTTTGATACACCACTTAAAAAAATTAATAAATGCAAGTTCTCAAGGGACTAAATATGGACCAAAACATTATCAAAATTCTTTCGTAGACTCCGAGTATTTTAAACCATCACCTGGAGAATTGTAAAGTTTTATTTTCTTCAAGTAGCAATAATCAATGTCGCCTTCACTGACATCGACGCATAGCCCGTTGCGAAAGACTTTTAGAGCGGGTTCGGTGTTTGTTGTTGGTGTTGTGCTAGTATTTTCAATAGAAAAATTAAAGATTTCAATGCTGCTCCTAAGTAGTTTTTGTTCTAGGGTATGAATTTTTTCCTCGTACTGTTTGTTTGATTTCAACAATGAAATCATCATCCTTGAAGCGACGGAACCAATCACGGCATGTTGTTTCACTTAGAGCACTATCTCCGTAAACTTTTTGGAGCCCCGATGCACCTTAGCCTACGTTTTCTCCGAATGAAAGAAGAAAGCCAAGACTTCCTGAAAATGATGAATATTTGGCACAAAATCTGACATTTTTAAACAATCAAAAGTATAAGATAAGTAAAATCACTTACTATATGTGTCAAAACGGTTTTTTTTACTATATGTCTTAGCTTCGTTCACGACGTTTTTAATATTTCAAAATCGACCAGCATTAACTGCTAGAGTCATCTATTGACAATCAGCGAGAACTTAGTTAAATCTAGACAAAAAATGTTTTATGTATGTATTACTATCTATGTAATTCACATACCCAAATAGCGTCTTACGGAATTTAGATTTTTTAGTTTAAATTCAGAATTTAGTGAATTTTTTTAAGTTTTTTGTTTCCTTAGTTTTATTTGAAAAAATCAAGAAATCATTACCATACACTGTGATTAAATTGTAATTGTAATATTTTCATCGATTTTTGAAAACAAATATAGTTCGAAGTTACTCATTTTAAAATTTAATTTACATAAAAAATCTCTTGTTCTTTAATACCATACTAAGCAAGATTCTTTTAATCCTTAAATATCACGTTTAAGTTTTAAATTTTTACCTTTTGATTTGTTTACATAACCTCCAGTGTCCATTTAAACTATCAGTTTTAACATCTAAGTGAGTAATATCCATATTACATTTGACATCATAAATGTGAAGTGCTTTACTACCAACAAAAATTATCAGCTCGTATACCATGCCGCTGTGCGAATCCTTCTGCCACAAGTCTGGCGCAATACTGGACTTCGTCATCGACATAATTTTTTTTATTTACAACGACTTTATTTTATACTACTGATACACTATTCAGAATATTTAAGAGCTCTCAAGCGTCATTGTCTTCAAATGACTGGAACTCTTCTTGCATTGCATTTTTCCACTACTCTGCCACTGGTCCTTTTAACGCATCTGAGAAAACAAACTACTCTGAAACTGTTACAACGCAACATGAAGAAAAAAGATAAAGGCGCAGTTTCTGTTGGCAAAGGAAGAACATCGACAGTTGCTCAAATAGCCCGTGGTCAAGCAGCAGAAAAATCATCAGCAAACCAAATATTGTACATTGTGTGTGAGCCAACATAGCAAAAGTGTATGTATATGTTTTTGGTAATTGGTTCCTCTCACTGATCCACATAGGGAGCAGTGGTAAGCGTTGTGCATATATTGGAAAAAGTGGAAATAGAAGAACAGTGGAAGGCAATGCAGCAGTGTAGATCAGCTTTACTTTCTTTTGGAAGATCCGTAATCCTAAGATCAATCAACGCAAAACACTTATTTGGTGGAAGGTTTCAATAAAGCAATTATGAAATTTTATATTCACTCCCAACTATTCGACCACTCAAATAGTGGCAATAAAGCAAATTCCTTGAAATTTGTCAAAATAAAATATTTTCATTACATATCGTTTTGGGGGTGGTGCTTTCAGTAATGCACGGTACACTTTAATTGTTTAGATTTCTTTTACCTCGCAACAAACGATATTTTATTGAGTGTCCTTGCGGCACAGAATGATCCCTCGAGCCGGATTAGGGACTTAGATACTTATATTACGTGAATAGAAAACAAATTTAATTCTTAAAGAATTTTTGTGGCGAGTAAAATTGATATACTTTAGTGCTTGGTTAATTTGCTCTGAGTGAGTTGTGTAGCTCAAATTTTTGGCGAAATCGAGTGTCCTGGAGAAGCTGGTGCAACGAAGGGCCGTACTGTTCAACAAATTACTGGAGAAGGTTGTACACCGACAAACAACGACAAATAACGCACTAAAAAATGTGTGTGGCATTCATAACAATTAACTTACATACAATATATAATTTTTTTATTAATCACCTCTGATCTATAATTTTCTCTTGATTATCTGTATTTCTTAGATTGTCTTCTAAATACGTTCCACGTTCCATGAGTTAGTCAATAAGAAACTTTCAAATTTTATCGATGCTATCTTTAACATTTGCGTGGAATTAGACGCCAGTTATAAGACGTATACAGTTCTTGAAAATTCTAAAAAATCGTTTCACATGTGTGAAATACGGTTGAATAACTTAGTGGCGTCATATGGAGAAGCTAGGGGGATGCAAAAAAAAATTATTGTATCTCCTATTGAAGAGGGTAAAACAAAATATATGGAGGAGCTTATGTTTCACAGAATAAAAGAATTATATTATAAGTATTTCTCAAAGTTAAAAGCACGTACCGATATGCCCACTTCAGCACAATGTAGTCTGAACTGTTCAGTAACAAGAACAAAGCAACTAAGTTTTGGGTTAAAACTTCCTCCGATTAGAATACATACGTTTTCAGGTTCGTTTCAAATGTAGCCTTAATTCAAAAGCTTATTTGGAAGCTAAGTGCATAAAAACGGTTCCGCACAAACATTAAAAAACCACATTATTTAAAAGCAATTTTAGGGGAGGCAGCCAAACGCTTACTAGCGAAACACTGCAATTACCGACGTCAATTTCGAGGCAGCTTGGGCGACGATAATGGACAGATATCAAAACATGCTGTTACTGAAAGATAATCAATTTAAATTGCTATTTGTTTAACCGCTACCCTTTCAAGAATTAAAACCGCTCTTAGATGCAACAAATGAGGCAGATCAGTCATTAGAAAATCTTGGGGTTAGTGTCGAGTCATGGCAAGATGTTTTGATATTTCACACAGTAGAGAAGCTACGGCTTACAGCTCGAGGTCTTTGGGAAGCTCATATTTAATCTTATGCTCACTACCTAACATATATCGTATAAGAATTTTGATGAGATCTAGAACATTAAATGTCATTGAACAACCTTGGGGGACAGATCCCCAGCCTATATCCAAAAGAAACTCACTACATACAGTTAGCTCTCACAACTCGAAAACTTTGTAATGCGCAATGTGTCTCGGTTTGCACATAATTCGAAACTGTTTTAAATTTAAGGCATTAAATCTTGGGAAACCTCAGGATCTGCTAAGAAAGTATAAACTCTGTTGTAATTGCTTTTCAAACGCTTAGTCTGCTAAAGCTTGCATAAGCATCATCGTCATTCGCTTCTACATCTTAATGATTCAACTCAGCTCATGCATGCTTTACTATCTGGATCTTTGCTTTGAACATTCCCCCACTGAATCTCTGCTCCCCTCATTCGCTACTAGTGCATTTTTTCCACCAATATGTTACATATTCACTGTGGATCCAAATCGCATTATCTGGGTCTGCCGCAGATTACGACTATTACAATATTTTTCTTCAGATCGTAAGCGCGATAGCCCTTAAAGTTTTCTGAAAATCCTTCAATCTCTGGCTTCCAAACAGACGAATTTAATTCAGTTCTGGTTTTCTTGAATAGCAAGCTTTAAAGGGAGTTTTGCTTTCCAAACTTGAGTTAATGGATCTTTTCGAGAAAAAGCGAGATGCCTGTTATTTAATGCAAGGCTAGAAAATAAGTTTTGGGCTGAAGCGACAAATACAGCAGTATTTCTGAAGAATAGTGAAAGCATGCTGGGCCCATAACCTAGTAAAAATAATTCGTATACGTTGGTTTTTAGTTGAAGACTGACATTTTATTTCAAATTAAAGGTTTAATACACCATACATAGATGCCATTAGTTACATTGTATTTTGACACCGCATTTTATTGTTAAAAATATAACAAATCGCAAGAGCGTGATTCGAAGTTTTCTGAAAGTCGATGTCGCTGTACTACTCGTATAGATCGCTTTAAATCTTCTCCTCTAAAGTCCGTCGACGTAAACGTGATCGAATATTTTTTGAAGAATTTTTTTCTTGAAACACCTGAAGATATCTTCATCCAATATATCTTAATTAATTCTGCTGAAATATGGTATTGTTGGCACAAAATGCCAAGCTGTGACCGCCACAGCAGCCTAGGGTGACCCCTGTGTTTTGCATATGTTGACGTGAATATTTTTAGATTGGTAAGAAATATTGTATAGAGTGTCTCACCATGAGGTTTGATTTTCAATAGGTCATAATCGCTCATAATCGACCTACTGAAAACACTATTGCCATTACCATTCGCAAATTTGAGTCCCTGTTTACATTAGTGGATGATACACAACCGGTAAGACCACATCCAGCACGTAGTGAAGAGACTATAGCAGCTATTGCTGAGAGTGTACGCGAAGATCGTGACGAATGGATTCGTCGTCGTTCTCAGCAGCTTGGCTTGGCGTATTCGACAGCTTGGCATATTTTACGTGAGGATCTCGGGAACTTGTGCAAGAATTGAAGCCAGGCGACTTGAATTTGCGTCATATTTTCAGTGAATGAACTCTGAAAATCGGGTGTTTTATCGTAAAATGTTGTTCAGTGATGAAGCCCAATGGTTCAATGGATACGTAAATAAACAAAATTTCCGTATTTTTGGCTGATGAGCAACCCGAAGATCACCAAGAGCTACCACTACATCCATTAAAAACAACGGTATAGTGTGGTTAATGGGCTGGTGGAATCATTTGTGGAATTCATATTTCTTCAAAAATGAGGCAAATCAGAATGTTAGCGTCAATGGTAACCGTTATCGCGTCATGTTAACGGACTATGTGCTTCCTGAAATTCAAACACATGATCTCGGTTAGCTCTGTGCGTAAAACAATGGACTTGTTGATAAATCATTTTGCTGAGCACTTAATTTCACGGTAAATTGGGCGCCTAGATCGTGCGATATAACCCCTTTGGACTATTTGCTCTGGGGACATGTAAAGTCCCAGGTCTTCAGGAATAAGCCAACATTACTCGTGTTATCCGCGAAATACCACCTCAGACGTAGTCGTGACCAATATTTACATGATATCATTTTCACAAAGTAAATGCCATGAATTGTTCTTTTAACCGATAATAAAAATTTTATGTTCACTTTCAATTTTATTTTACATTATAAATTAGACCCTACGATGAATCACCCTATATATTAATATTTCTAAAACTAAATAAACTTCTTTTCTTAACTTAAGACATAACTTAGACTAATTACAGACTCAACAGATCCTTATTTGTTTTACAATACAATAAAATATAAAAAACATATTACTTAACAAACTAGAATTACACAAAATAGCAGAACCATAAGGTAATTGAATAAATTAAAAACTCGATACGTAATTAATTTAAGTAATCAACTTATATTTATGGTAGGTGACCGCATTATGCTCAAACAAGAATCGTCCTTCAGCATAGCATAGTGTTACAATATGAACTTTAGTAATTTTATATTGATAATATGAATTTCGCTAATCCTGTGGGAACGATTATCGATTATGCTTATTATATATACAATATATTTTTTTGTTGTTGCTCCCGTAACTAAACATATATATCCCAAATTCTGCTTGAAATCAGTATGAATTCAGAATTATTTCGATTAGACCTCTTTTCACCTATAACATAATTATAAGCTTCAGATCCTCATTATGCCGGGAACAAAATTATTTTAGATCTTTTATTGGGCCATATAAGAGCTAAAAGCTTTTCGGCGGATATAACTGATTGTAACCTTCCAGAAAGAAAACTGCTAACAAGTATTACTGCCTGCCACTGCATCTTCATTGTCAGTTTCATGCAAAGTATTTCATGGTTGACCATATCAAAGTTCTTCGAGAAATCTAACAGAGAAACGTCACTAAACCCTTATCAAAATCTTGTTTGATTTTGATTTATAATATAAGTGAGGTGAGTTATTATTAGGGGTATTTTTTTTTTTTTTTTACTTGGTATGGTTTTTCTCAAAAAAATTTGACTTAATGTCAATTATACATACAATGATATAATTTTCCGTTACCAGTACCTCTAGACAAGGTACTGATGATTTGGTGTTTTCACAAAAGTTGGAAGATGTTATGGCAATCTTGCATCAAGAAAGAAGTTATTCCATTCATCAGGATCGAAATTATTTATTTTAACAGTTTTTTCTACCAGAGCCATCGATTATACGCAAAATGCTCCGTTTCAACTCCCACTGAAAAAAAAAAATACTTATTTTGGAAGAGTTTGCTTTATTACTTACATAATCCAATAAAATTAAAAATAAAGTTATGTGTATAATAATGCAAGGCAATAGAAAAGAAAATTTATTAATGAATTCATTTCAAAATTATAAAATCAGTATAATCAACAAAAACTATATACAACAAAAATATAGAAAATATAATACAATTACTTGAAGAAGTAAAGAAGATACTTCCGGGATCTTCTAAAAAAAATCTATTTCCGAAGAACAACTTGTTTTTTGCAAAAGATTTATTCACGACCGAAGCCCTTCACAGTCAAACTAACAATGCCAAATTTCCATTACATTTCATACTTAATTTTACATTTCACATTTGCTGATTTGCAGTTCCCATGCAGAATCCAATCCTAAGTGCAACGGAAGCTCGTGTGCAACGTCGACACTTTTTTTTAGCTGGGTGAATACGTGATCGTAATAACTCCCGCCCGTCCCGCAGATCGTTTGTTGAACTTTCTTTGGTGTCGTTGACCTTCGGGTTACACCTAAGTACTTTCGTCGGTTTTCGACGAAAGGATAAGCGGAGCTCTGGGATATGGGCTCTTCCATAAATCTTCCTCAAGAACAGACAGATGATGACTTTAACTGCAGCAGCTAAAAAAATTTCTGTGAATATAGAAGAGTTAACGTTTTTACGTAAGTTATTAATCTTTTGCTTTATCCTTGACTTGAATCGTTGAATTGTCCGGTTGAATCAGGAAAGTGGAATAGACGAATTTTTATTTATTAAAGTTCCATTAGAATTTGATAAAAATATCGCAATTTGGCCTATGAGTTTAACTTTTTCGTCATTGTTCTTTCTATAATTGCAAATTGCATTGCCACCTTTTAACATAATTTTTTAATCAACCTCTCGAGGGTATTTTTCTGGCACAAAGAAGTATTTCTTATTTTATGGCATTCGTCTTAGTCCGTACGTCTCGCCATGACTAATAAGGTGCCTTGAGAATACTAAGTCAACTTGCCTATCATTTTTGATTGTCACACGTGCAGTCACTAGGCGGTAAAATTTTGGATTGATTTTAAGTATAGACAAGATATAGAGCATCAGTGTCCCATTACAGTAAACTCAAGGTTGACTAAATTCAACGGCTTTTATAAAGTTCTGATAAGGCAAAGTTTCAAGTTCGTTGATAATGGTATTAATTTCTTCTAAATCCAGAAGATTAATTTGTTAAGTAGACCGTGTTCAAGTTAACTAGTCTCTTATTTTATATAGAATTGTCATAACCGTCAATTATTTTATTAAGTTTTTCTGTAATGTCCTGAGTCATGTCAAAAAGCTTTTCATTGATGAAATACTGTCAGGAGAACCACCTATCCACTTTCAAACAGTGCCTATCCAGTTGATTGACCTTGTATTCCTATTTTTTACTTATTTTAATACACCGAGGCGTATTCTTCTTTCATCTCCTTGTCAATAATCTACTTTGTCATCAATCGTTCGATGTCCCTCAAGAGTACGTCATACTTACGTCAGGTACATACATACGTCATTCATACACTTACGTCAGGAGAACCACCTATCCACTTTCAAGTAGTGCTTATCCAGTTGATTAACCTTGTTTTCCTATTTTTTACATATTTTAATACGCCGAAGCATATTCTTCTTTCATCTCTTTGTCAACAATGTACTTTGTCATCAATCGTTCGATGTCCCTCAAGAGTACGTCATATTTCCCTAAGTCAATAATATGTATCAATTTAAAAACTTATTCGTCACACAGGCGTTTTCTTCTTTGATTATTACCATCGGAGTATCATAAGCGAATAGATGCAAAGTCTAAATGGGAGTGAAAAAAGCTACTGATCTGTAATTTAATCAATGTTTATTAATCAAGAATTTTAGTTTTTTTTTTTTTTTTAATAATATCTAAAATATACAATTAATGTAGTGAATAATAAATTTTTACATGTGTGACATGTGTGATAGTCTTATTCTTTTTTTTTTTTTTTTTTTCTTTTGTATTTGGTCTTAATTTTTCTTGGTGCCCGACGATTTAGCTCTCCATTAAGTTTTCGGGTCAGTCACTGCGGATCAGAAGGTTCGTATTAATCCGATTTAGTTGTAATGTTAATACAATATATTTCAAGTAACCTACTAGGGTACGAGGAGCAACACCACCGCAAATACAATTAAGTAATTTTTTAATTGAACCGGCCCCTTGTTTCGTGAGAGCCAACCCTCCGGCATTTCAATACAGATATTGTTCTTTTTTCTGCAAGCTTGTGCTCATTTCTTGTTTTTTTTTATATATACTTGCGTACAAAAAAGGTGAAAAGAGAGTGTGAAAGAAAATTACTTCTACATCACATTATATTTTTCTAATTTGCTTTGTGCATCTTTTTTCCACTTAATGTCCTTACAGTTACTTAGTTGTCCTTTAACCTTTCTTTTTTATATAGTGGCTTATTCTTACTTCTTATGCACTTTGCAGCAACATAAACTATATCACCTTGATTATATTTCTTCGGTACCACTTTTTTTAAAATTTTTTCTAACATTTCTAACATTTTTTCTTCCATATTTCTCTCTATTATGGCCCTAAAGGCCTTGTTAATCTTCGAACGGATGTTTAAAAGATTTATTCTTTGCGATCTATTGAAAAAGATATCGGTGGGTTTTTTCTTTATGACTAAATGGACTGTGTTGTTATATCGATCAACAGCCACATAGACGATTTACTTGACGCTCAAATCTTTATATTCTTCCCTAAGGTCTCTATAGGGTTTTCTAATAACGACTTAACAACTTTTTTTTTTAAATAAAAGGCAAACCATTTGAGATATTTCAAAAACTTTATTATTGGCTTGAAGTACAATCAAAACATTATGAATTGAACTCGACTTCGTTTATAAGGCCACCGCGGGCACGCTTGCAGCGGTCAATTCGTTGGACCCAATTTTCAACGACTCTGCCACACATTTCGGCCGAAACGGCCGCTATTTCGCGTTCAATGTTGGCTCTGAGCTCTTCTAACGTCGTCAGCGTGTTGGCATAAACCAATGACTTAACGTAGCCCCACAGAAAATAGTCAAGCGGCGTTAAATCACACGATAACACTTCTTGAGAAAACACGCTCACCATACCTACTCTTCAATAAATCGATTGTAGCGTGTGCTGTGTGGCTTGTGGCACCATCCTACTGAAACCACATGTCGTCGAAGTCCATATCTTTCAATTCGGGCCAAAAATAATCGGTGATCATGGCGCGATAATGCTGACCATTCACAGTAACGTGACGATCGTTATCGTCGACGAAAAAATATGGCCCAATAACGCCGCCGGTATGCAAACCGCACCAAACACTAATTTTTTGTGGATGAATTGGTGATTCATGAAGCACATGTCACCCGACCAATAACGCATATTTTGCTTATTGACGAACCCATTGAGCCAAAAATGAGCTTCGTCACTGAAGATGATTTTGCGACTCCGAATATTTGTAGAAAATTTTTATAATTTGCAGACGTTGCTCGTTAGTGTACTTTACTATGAAGAAAATGTTGAGTTTACTGAATAAATTGACAGTGACAGTTTGACGATTAGTGAAAGAGTGCGATCACAAATTAAATTTAAAGTTGTCAAGTCCCTATTGGAAAACCCTATATATATCTCCAGAACGGTGGAGTGAACTCGTTCTATTTGACCGTTGACCTCGTTTTTATGAGATAGAGTCAGATAGAGTTTTACGCCTAGACTTTTGATTAGATTAAGAACTATTGGACTAAGGAATCCATTTTCATTTTCTGTGACTAAGATGAGTGGAACAGTAAAGAAGTGCAAAATTTTAATAACCTTTGATCTGATATTTATCGCAGACCTATCATTTATGTGAAAAAACTTTGAGAATTTTGAAAATTTATCTACAACTGTTAAGAATCTCTCATTTTGAATCATATGAAATAATCACACGGGTATCTGAGGATGGGTGTTGCTTGTAATTCCGGATTATGCGAGTGTCTGTCGTACTTGTTACTGTTATAAATATCGCAAGAAGCTGTATACCTTTTTAACCTTGCTCTCATCTGTGGAAAATAGAATTTCTCAAGGATCTGCTCTTTGTTTTCGCTTGAAGCCCTATGAGCCCTGTGAGCCCTTCTATGTTCCTTTTCGATGATCAGGAACTTCCGTTCTGTATTGGCGACATCTTTTACCAGCCTCTGAGTAACTCTGATTTTATATTTTCCAAAATTTTCTATCTATACGTTCTGAAGCATGCAGAACGTTCTGCATTCAAAATTCTTCCGGAATTTTAATTACATTTATTACCTTTTTATTTAGGTTTTCTCTTAAGGTTTCTTTAAGTTTGGTCCGATCTAGCTGTTTTTTAGAAATGTAATGGCGGTGAAAGCCAGTATGTGGTTCCTCATAAGAGTATAAGGCGATGCCAATTTAAAAAACCAGTTGTTTCCTGAAGATATTTAACGGAGCCTCCACATTTGGTATCAAGTTCGTACTGTCCTGATCAGCACTATGCATAGTGCAGGACTTTTCGCTATCAAATGATAGTTCACACAGTCCCTCATCAGCGGTACAAGTTTGTATATTGTCCGTTGTATCAGCTACTCTCTCCTGCCATTTACCTTTCCATGCTATTAGTGTCCGAACCTGCTGTTTCGGTGCGAGAAGAAGAGAAACTTGAAAGGTGATTCACTTCTGTTCGAGGCCGCGGGAGAGCATCAACCACCAAGTTTGATTTACCGTGTGTATAAATCAACTCGTAGTTGTACTTTTCTATTCTCGACTTCCACCGCTTGAGCTTTGTATTGTAATTTCTATTACTAAGCGTGTATGTCAAGGGTTGGTGATCGGTAAATATCCTAATCTTCTTAGCGCCGTATAGACAGCTTCTAAGATTATCAAGGGCCCAGACTATGGCACGTAGTTCTTTTTCGTTGGTTGCGTAGGCTTTTTCTGTCCTGTTCAGATAGCGAGGGATAAGCGAAATCAGCCTATCCTTCCCAGGTTCACCTTGTGATAGTACGGCACCGATAGCGTAATCAGACTCATCAGTTGTCAAGTTGAATGAATGGATCTAGAAAAGCTGAAACCTCGGCTGAAGTTAAGCCAGAAGTAAGATCTAAAGTAGTGAACAATTAAGCATCGCCGATACTTGCGAGAGTACTATTAATATCTGGGATCGGGTATGTGTCAGGGATGGTCACCGAGTTGATGCGTTTGAAATCAATGACCATCTTTCTTCTCGTGGTTTTTGTCCTTTTTGGGAACCACCCAAATTGTTGAGTTTTATAGACTTTTTGAAGGTCGAATGATATTTTCCTCCAAAAGTTCATTTTTTTGTCTCTCGACCTCCTCCCGCATACAAGCTAGATAAGGATAACTTTTGCTGAATATTGGGTCATTTTTAGAAGTACTTATTTCAGCACTAACACTTGCTTTTACTTCTTCGTTGCCTACCGGGCCGAATAGGCCTTCAAATTTGGAACAGAGGGTTTCAAGTTTTGACCCTCAGAAAATTTTTTATTTAATATAATATTGCCAAATTATTTACTACATCGGAAGTTTTGTTTTTTAGGGAAACTCTTATCTTTGAATTTATTAATATCTCATTCTTTTCTCTGTCTATGATCGCCCTCAGCTCCTTGAAGTTATCATCCCTTATAATTACATCAAAAGAATTTAAGCTTGGAAGGATAAAAAATGTCATATCCAATATTTGCAAAGAATTTACCATAAATTTTTATATAATATGTACTTTATATATATTTATATATAAAGTATTCTTAACAGGTTGGAATACGGGTGCCAAATTTGGTTTAATAAAATTTTTATTTGCACCCGTATCAATAAGGAACTGTAGTGTCCTTCCGTCCCGCGTAACATACTCTATGTATAAGTATGATACATAGATTATGGTACCTGTCATAAAATTTTCCTCCACTACAGCCTCAGGGCCTTGGGATTCTGAATCCTTTGGGTGATCTGGGACCACTGTCACCATATGGTTAACCCGCTATTGTTTTCTCGGATAATTTTCAGAACTGGGTTTACGTTTAAAAGGGTTTTTGGGGTGATTCATGTAATTCACGTTTGAGGCTTGCACCGATCGCAATTCCATTTTAATGGGAGGCTTGGGTCCTGTTGGTCTTGGTGGCGGCTGATAAACTTTTCTCCTTAAACTAGGACTCCACGTCCTTCGCTGTTGTTGACTGTACACGCCTCTGCTATTTGGAAATCTATCGAATTGCTTTTGGCCATATTCGACCATTAGGGACTCTATCTGACCTCTTAACCGGTACACGGGGCACCCGCTCGAGTTTGAAATCGTAATGCGCAGGACTAGAAATCATATCCAACGCCGGTAAGTGCACCGAGTTGTTCCTAAAATTTAAATTTTGCATCTCGAGGCATGCCGAATATACCTCGGGAAGCTTCTTGGGTTTTTAAATTACGAGAAGTTTATATAGATCTCCATTCAGTCCCCTAATGAATACGTCTAAAGCCCTATCACGGTACGTCCCTACCAGAGCATCAGCGGCTTCCGAGGAATAGGTTTCGGCTCGTATTTTGTGGATAATCGGAAAAAAATCGGTGGTTTACTGCGGCATAAGAATCATCAACTCTTGAACCACCTTGTTTCAGTTGATTTAATTGGTGCTCCAAAGTTCGTATGTCCCTTTTATCTGCATAATGCAGGGAAAGCACCCTTTTGATTTCCGACCACTCACCATCGAAAACATTATAAGAAACTAATGCCGAATCAGCCTTCCCCCTAATTTGTTAGCGAATGTATTGCAATATAGCCCTGTAAATGGGCTTAGTACGGACTATTTTATAATTCTTTATGACTGCCTCAACGCTATGCACCCAGGATACATATTTCACCGGTTTGCCCGCGAATACTTGTATTTCTTTTACCAGATCGGGGAACTTTGAATTTTCCCTAGTCTCTGACTCTGTATTTGGCCCTCAGAGGGGTTCCCTGGTCAAAGAAGATCGATCAATTCTTGTCTCAATTTTTTCATTTATTTCCATTTGCCTGACTTTAATCTCTATGGTACCCAACTGTTCTACCAGCGACTCCATCGCATCCTTGCTACCATATCGCTTTATTTAAACAAGTAGTGTCTCGAGACCCCTTAATTGCTCGAGGACAGAGTTAACCGCTCCCGTCAATTGCGTAACACGAGTGATACCGAAAAACAGTGAAATTCTAATATATAACCCTCTAATTTCTTTCTCTTTTTTACTTCATAGAAAATTATGTTTTTTGTTAAAGCCCACAATTATAAATCTTTTTTTCTCTTTGCATTTGCTATAATTAATTAATAAACCAATCTACAATTTTTCTTTCTTTCTTTTGTTTTATACAGGTAGGCAAATGTAGGTATATATAAAATTTCTTACATCAATATTTTCAGCACGTTCATATCCTCTCCTGATGTTGGTTTCTTCTAGTTCTTCTCTCGTTTTCCTCTTGTTCAACTTTTTGTATTGCTAGCAAAACTTATGGTTTCTTCGCAAAAGTCACAGACACATAATCACTTCTATGTTGTCTTCTAAGTTGACTTTCTCTCTCAAAAGATACCTTGATAAACAATTTTTTATACGCACATACAAAAAATAAAATGTTTTCCAAGTTAAATTTTCCAGGGCCGGTTAAAGGCACATGTATATTGTATCGTGGGGCACTCTTTACCGCGGGGCTTTAAAAAATAATTTTTAGACATGATCACATAAACGTTTTTTGTTTTTTTATTTTTTTATTTATTATTATTATTTATTTTTTTTTTTTTTTGTCGTCATGTCGTCATTTTCCATGCAGATCATTCTGCTCGCATCGGATTTCCAGGTGGAAATCCAATTCTTAGTGCAACGGAAGCTCATGTGCAACTTCAACAACACTTTTTTTAGCTGGGTGAATGCGTGATAGTGACAACTCAGTCCTTCATAGCTAAGTAAAATATTTCTGGAAAACAAAAGTTAATAAATAAAAAAATAAAAGAAATCAATAAATATCTTAAATGCGGATTTCTTCTTAATTAAGTACAAGAAAAATAACTTTTACATTAAATAACTTTTTGGCGAAAGGCAAATTGTTATATGTTCAATTATGTTTTCTGCTGACGAAGTGTCTTACCTATTAGGCAAGTAGTTTGTACTAAAATTAAATTCATATTTGCACAAATTAACCTTTACTGTGGCAATTTTTCAAGCAATTACTATTGTTTGTACATAAATAAATTTGGTATTTAACACAAATGCATTTGGATGCATAATTGCCGCGAACAAAATCTGGTGAACGGAGTACACCGTTGAAATTCTTCTTAACAACTTGGTGTTTTCCAACCTTTCATTTTTTCATCGTCCTCGGATAAACTAAGGGGTGATTTATCGTAATTGTTCAGCTGTATTACGAAAATCAGCGTTGTGAGAGAAATGCGTTTGGTGCGATTCGAGGAACTTTGGCAAATTTGAGTCCCAGTTTACATTAGTGGATGATACTTGACCGGTTAGACCACATCCAGCACGTAATGAAGAGAATATAGCAGCTGTAGCTGAGAGTGTACGCGAAGACCATGACGAATCGATTCGTCGTCGTTTTCAGCAGCTTGGCTTAGCGTATTCGACAACATGGCGTTTCTTTTTTCTTAAGGATTTTGGCCTAAAAGCGTATAAAATTCAACTTGTGCAAGAATTGAAGCCAGGCGACTTGAATTTGCGTCATATTTTTAGGGAATGGGCTCTGGAAAAACGCAATAAAAATCCGCTGTTTTATCGAGAAATTTTGTTCAGCGATGAAGCCCATTTCTGGCTCGGCGCTACGAGCCATACAGCGCGTGAAACAATGGACTTGTTGAGAAATCATTTTGGTGAGCACTTAATTTCACGTTTTGCTACGGTAAATTGGGCGCCTAGATCGTGCGATATCACACCTTTAGACTATTTTCTCTGGGGATATTTATAGTCTCAAGTCTTCAAGAATAAGAATGCTACAATCGACGCTTTGGAATCCAACATTACTCGTGTTATCCGCGAGATACCAGTCGCTAGGCTCGAACGAGTCGCCAAAAATTGGACCTTTCCAATGGACCACCTCAGACGTAATTATGACCAGCATTTATATGATATCATTTTTGAGAAATAAATGCCATGAATTGTTTTTTTAACCATTAATAAAAAATTTTAAGTTCACTTTCAAATTAATGTATTTTAATTTACATTATAAATCAAACCTCACGATGAATCACCCTTTATTACAATTACAACAGAATAATTAATTAGAGTTATGCCAAGATGCATATAATAATCCAACAGACTCATAAGTTCCTTGGGTGAGTTTTTTTCTGTGCATAATATAATAATTGGATAAAGCTAAATCAAAAAAAAAAAAGATTAAACGCTTGTACAGTAGAACATGTATCGATCGCAGAGATCAACACAACCAATTTTTTTGGTTGTAGAGATTGTCGATTTTCGACCAACGCTGACAGATTGTTACTGGTCCGCTACCAACGTATGATGACATTATCACATATTTTTCAGTCAGCTCTTACCCATTCATCATATTTTCTCTCAAAGCAGTTCCGACTTGGTAAATTTTTGTACACAAAAGGAAGTCAATTGTTTTATGACTTGTAAAGAACCGGTCAGTATACATGAAGTGCTGTTTCGTTAGTCGTTCTATTAACTCCTTTACAACAAAAGCAACTAAGCCAATCTCTTTCATGACAGCTTCTGCAAAATAACCTTCGCGTGTAATTTGTAAATTCTTAAATCAAGGACAACTCCATTACGAAGTTCTTTAGGCCAACAGGTTTGGTTTTGGTTGGAACGTATCCACAAAATATAAACAGTTCCTCAAAAAGGAAAATCTATGGTATTTCTTGTCATCCATTTTGAAATTAATTTCAATTCTACATTTTTCGACAAATACATCTTCCATTAAGGATACTTATAAGGCATGCACGCCATTCAAATATTCAACATTCAATATTCAATACGCTGTTCGTCGAGTGATGCGGTCTTTTCAACTCTTCATCTGATTCCTCACTTTCGTTATCAAATGATAACGTTAATATCATTGCAAGTGATATTGAAAGCAGTTTGTAGTATTCTTTTGTTCACCCACAGATTCATCATCGTTACTTTGATTCAGAAAAGCTGTAATGTCCTCGTCTAACATCTTTGATTTAAGATCTTTTACAAAATAAGAAAGTACTGCCTTAGCTTTCAGTTAAAACATTTATTTGTGTTAAAGTTCGACATTGGACGACAGAACAAAAAAGTTCACCTAACGAATAAACGCTCACAATTCACACAGAACAAACTAAAAATTTTCCCCGTTAAAGTAGACCACAGATTTCATGCATGTGCGTGGATCTGTATGTGTTTGAGGCAATGTTTGAAGTCCATGGAGCTGGATTCAAAGTAATTGAAAAATTTCAATTGTGGAATTGTGCGCGAACAAGTATGACTGAATTTTGACTGAATTTACAGTTTTCCGCTCCCAGCCTGTATTGTGAGAAAGTAAAAATGACATTTATAATAATAAAGCGTGAAGTATTTTAATCGAAAAGTATAGAGAAATAGACGAAAATGTGACCACTGATGTTATTTAAAAATGTTAACGGTTTGCGAAGTTCGTACAGGCGAGAACTAGTAAAAATTAAAAAAAAAAAAAACGAAAAGGCTGAATCCGGTACCGATGATGTGTACGTTCCGCAATTGCGGTACTTCGAATTACTCGATTTTTTGAGAGACCAGGAGACGCAAACAGAAGATTTAAACACCCTAGATGATTCCATGGATTTTGAACGAGTAAATGCTTCCGTATGTGCCTTTATGTTTTGGCGCCAAACGGACAGCTATATGATAGTCTGAATCAAAAAATGAATGGAAGGAAACGATAGTTAAGTTTGTGAAAGAATTCAATTCATCTTGAGCGTCAAGATACAAATGTCTAGATAGGGAACTTTTATTTTGACCGGGACTTAATTTTTTTTTGTTTGGTTGCTATGCACCTATCAAACATATTTAGTATACATCAAGTCATTGAGGGAACAACATAATATTTTTTCATCGTGTTAAAAATGTCGAATTTTGTACCAGAAAATGATAACTTGATGATGGTTTCAACGGTTCAGAGATAACGATTTTGATGTGAGAAATGAAGAACGTGGAAGACCACCAAAAAAGTTTGAAGTTTGAAACAATATTGGATGAAGATGACACTTTGAACGTTTAAAAACTATGGGAAAGATCCAATAGTCTGGAAAACGGGTGCTACATGAATTGAATGAAAGACAGATGCAAATTATTGGCTAGCAATGGCCAATAATTTGAATACAATGTTTTTTACTTTCAAATTAAAAATTAGTGTTTCATTTGTATATTTGTTGTTAGTTCTACAATGTATGGAAATACTATTTTGAAATTTGTAGGCATTTATGAAAACCTTTTGCCAAGGCACTGCACCGACGGAGTTGAAATAGTTACGGAATTTGTCCTTAGTATTTTTTGCATTATTTGACGCATTTCCACTTTAAATGGGCTCCGAGTCGGTCATGGCAATATCATCATCTTCAATACATCTTTGTAAATAGTTTGATGGATTTTTCTGCTTTAAGAAATTGTGTAGGTAGCAGAAAGCAAGAGTTATAGTAGAATTTTTTTTTTGGATACAAATTGATATTTGTGAAAAGAACTGTAAATCGATTTGCCAAAATAAAATTTGCATTTTCTAAAACGTGTATAGCTTTTGGCAACCGATAATTAAATATTTGGTCCTCATTTGTCAATTTGTTGCGGCGGCTCTAAGGTTTCACTAAATTTTCAAGTGAGAGAAATGCATCGTCTCCCACAAATACAAATCCTAACAAATCTTCAGTGAATTGAAATTTTTCTGGACTTGGCATATTTAATACTCCTGCATCATACTGTTGTTTGAACTTACACTGCCAAAAAAAACCTGCATCCGAAGCTCTACCAATTGTCCCAACTTTCAAAACCATAAACTCTAGTTTGCATTTACTATGACCATCATGACAATACTAAAACTTTTTTTATAATTAAAGTAAAAAGAGTCGGATTTTGGTGGGCTTTTAATTATTAATATTCTATTTTCTTTCAAATACGCCTGCAGTTTCTTTCCATTATTTTGCAGTTTTAGGGATTTTGGAGCAGTTTATTCTAAATCTTTAAGTAAAATCACGTGTGAAGATGTGCGTGTGTGTGTTTTTTTGTAGCCACTCTTCATCCATACACGTTGTTTTCTCTTTTTGCTCTCTTTTTTTTGTACAAATATCAACCACCATCAAAGCTATTACATCTGCGCCTTCACTATACATGTTACTTCCTCAAAGAACAAATACGAAATGAAGTTTATGGATTTGTGTGAAGTGTATGGCAAAACGTAATGCATATTCGACAAGCAGCAGGCCAAGCCAACGTTCCCAATTTATTGTAAAGGGTTTTCCAATAGGGACTTGACAACTTTGAATTTAATTTGTCAACGCACTCTTTCACTAATCATCAAACTGTCAATTTATTCAGTAAACTCAACATTTTCGCCATGATAAAGTACACTAACGAGCAACGTCTGCAAATTATTTCTACAGATATTCGGAGTTAGTGACTGCAACTTTAAGAGAGTTAACTCCAATTTTCGGTCGTAATTCTCGCCCTAGTAGACAGGCAATAACAAGTTAAGTGCAAAAATTTGAGTCTACATATTTGTTGTGTGATGTTGCCGTGTCAGTGAGAGAACGGGTTGGTCGAAGTGTTGAAAATATCGCTGCCGTTCAGACGTCCGTAGCAAACGATCTAAATCTGTCAATTTCACGGCGTTCTCAAGAATTGGGCATCGTTCAGACCACATTATGGCGTATTTTGCGTAAGGATCTAGGTTTACACCCATACAAGATCAAGCTGACTCAAGAATGAAGTCGATGGACCATTTGAAGCGACGTACGTTCTCCGGTTGGGTTCTGGAGAAGATACGCCAAGATGATGAATTTCATCGCAATATCATCTTCAGTGACGAAACTCATTTTTGCCTCAATGGGTTCCTCAATAAGCAAAATGTGCGTTATTGGTCGGGTGAAAACCCACATGTGCTTCATGATTCACCACTTCACCCACAAAAAATAACTGTTTGGTGCGGTTTGTATGCCGGCGGCGTTATTGGACCATATTTTTTCGTCGACGATAACGATCGTCACGTTACTGTGAATGGTTAGCCTTATCGCGCCATGATCACCGATTATTTTTGGCCCGAACTGAAAGATATGGACTTGGACGATATATGGTTTCAACAGGATGGTGCCACAAGCCACAGATAACACGCTACAATCGATTTATTGAAGAGTAAGTATGGTGAGCGTGTTATCTCAAGACATGGGCCAGTCGATTGGCCGCCTCGTTCGTGCGATTTAACGCCGCTTGACTGTTTTCTGTGAGGCTACGTTAATTCATTGGTTTATGCCAACACGCCGACTACGTTGGTAGAGCTCAGAGCCAACACTGGACGCGAAATAGCGGCCGTTTCGGTCGAAATGTGTGGCCGCGTCGTTTAAAATTGGGTCCAACGAATCGACCGCTGCAAACGTGCTCGCTGTGGCTATATGAACGAAGTCGAGTTCCATTCGTAAATGTTTTGATTGTACTTCAAGCCAATAATAAAGTTTTTGAAACATCTCAAATGGTTTGCCTTTTATTTAAAAAAAAGTTTTCAAGTCGTTATTGTAAGACCCGATATAACGTAAAATAGAAGTAAAAGGTAAAAGGTGTTTTTTTTTTTAAAGTGAAAAGTAGTCGTCAGACCTAAAACAAATTCTATCAATTTAGGGGCTCAACCGGGATGTCAATAGATATGTTAATAGGCTGTAGTAGAACAAGAGGAAAAAGCACAGTGAGAAATAAAAACCAAAGAAAAAATAGTATGTACTCGTAGATACTTCCACTTAGAGGAGCAGAAAAGTTTATGTAATTCAAGGAAAAAAAAAATAATAATAAAATATAATTGTGTATCGCAATAATTAGTGAGAAAATTATTAAAAGGTAGCAACGACGCGGTGCAAAATATATATGTAAACAAAAAAAAAAAAATAACGAAAATATCGTATAGTTTATTGTCCCAACGTTGAAAATTAGCGTCGTGTCTAAACGAGTGTGTGATGCAGATGTAGATAACATTTACCGCAGCAGACAACTGTGACTGGAGTTGATTGGGAAGACAACGGAACCGAAGGACAAGATGCAGAAGCAGAAAAGAATCACGCCATTGTTGGCAAATTGTATTATTTTCTTTAAATATTTTTTATTTTTCGCTGGAAGGAAAAATCATCGAAAGGCATTGCAGAGCTAGTACGCATGGGATGCTTATCCAATAGTGAGAGACTTTAACCCGATCTACAAAACCTCCTGGGGGGAAGTTATTTTCGGCATCTCAAATGGGTTTGCACCTAGCCGTTCGCCTAATCCGCAATTCTTTTTATCCGCCTAAATTTCCTGATTACATTGCCAATATATAATAGTTTTGTTATTTATAAGTAAACGTGGCTTAGGATCTTAATCCTGAGCCTTTGAGCAACTTTCATAACTTCATCGGCAACCATTCGAAAATTTAGATCTATATGTAGATTCAGCTTTGCGTATGCACCAAGATGCATTGACTATGTTCCTTTGATCTTTGTAGCGTATCCTATGTATTCAATATTTACTCGTACAAATATTTGCCAAATTGTGAGTCATGAAGATTGCCCTTTTTTGGGCTGAACGCTTTCGAAATGAACCTCCATATAATAATATTCTTTACGAAAATGACTTTTACTTCCGATATCAAAAGGAATCCGCTGCACCAAAATCTCTGTAAATTGAACTGTAGCCATAATTACCCAGTGAATGGGCGCTACGCGAATGGTATATAATGCCAAGTTAGACAACAAGCATTCCTTGTTGCAGGTTTGTAATCTTTGGTGGTGGAGTGAAACCGACGGTTTGAATTTGTTGAAATAGCAAAACATACATAAGTATTTACAATATACCAATGACAACACTTATTTAGCATATAACATCTTAGAAACCTAACTTAAAATAATCGAGAAACACTAAAACTATATGTATTTCCTAAATATATATAAGCTAAAACCGATTTAATAAAAACAAATTAGTACACTTGTTACTTAACTGCCATAAACGCTTATTTAAAAGACTAGCTGATTCCCGATAGGTTATGGGACCAGAGTGTTGTTAAAACGGTTTTTATGTGAAAATATTTTCCGCGAAATAAAAATTCCCGCCGAAATGGCGGGTGCTATGTACAATAAAAAAATTGGACGAACCAACTACGTTTACTGGTAGGTGCAAATGAAAAGTATTTTGGTACACCAGGAGCTCTATTCATGTGTGTCGCGCGAATTGAAATGCCCAAGTGAAAGCAAAAGTGAGGAATTCAAAAAAGCTGGAATTTAAATGCACTAGTGACAATAATGTTGTCTGTAAAAACTTCTGAAATTGGACATATAAAGAGATGCGAAACTGCATTAAGGGCATGGGAAACATTGTAGAATATGCATCAACTAACTAATTCATTTAGAGAGGTAACTCTATTTAAAAAAATTATTATACATGAGGATGAGCGAAAGTGAGGGTATGCAGCTATACATAACAAACTTTATATGTATAGTCGAACAACTAGGAGAAATTCGCATCAAGTTGTAAGTCATCATGCTCTTAGCTAAAATCATATGAAAATTTGGTAGTGGCTCTAGAATCGTTTGATGTGTTACACAATTTTAATGCTTTTAAAATTAAACTAGCCGAAGAGTGTGATAAAAGAAATAACGAGGAACTAAAAGAAAATGAAAGTATCGTACAGGCGTTTTTTAGTAGGTCATCGAGAAATGACCCACATAAAGGCAACGGAAACAATATCGGAACGAAGCAGAAACAAAAACAAAGGAACGTTAAGTGTTATAATTGTGGAAAAAAGTCCCATATTGCGGCAGAATGTAGGCACAAAACAATTGATCAAAACACCAAATGTGATGATACAAAATCTTTTTTCACTCTGTTTAGCGCAAATCAAAAGGGATATTCGATCAAGAATCTTGGTGCTTAGATAGTGGTCCTACAACCCACATGTGTGTTAGTAATTTTGAGTCATAATAAGATACGATCACACTTTCGGGACGGAAATCAATTGATGCTCTAGGCCATGGTGAAGTAAAAACTTCGACGAAAACTTTGATAATAAAACTACAAAATGTTCTTTATGTTCCCCAATTGCAATGCAATTTTATTTCCATTAGTAAAGCTGTAAGGGTTGGTTGCACAGTAACATTTAAAAATATAGTAATTATGCATATTTAAATGATAAAAATGATAAAAGACTATTGAGTGCCAATTGAAAAACAAAAGGACATATTATGTTTTATCATAATTGCAAAAGAAGAATTTGTACAGTGCCACAAAAGATTTGGACATTTGAATGTATCTAGTAAAAAGTTACTTAAAGAAAAAAAAATAGTGCGTGGCTTGAAATTTGGTCCAACAAAAGAAGACATAAACTGTACAATTTGTTTGAAAAGCAAGTACTGTGTCAAGCTATTTACTTCGTCTGACAGTAGAAGCAAAGTCATTTTGCAAAAAATACACAGTGATGTTTTTGGTCCTATAAATGTTAGTTCGTTTATCGATTCGCGTTATTGTGTTACCATGGTAGACGATAAATCGCGATACGTTCGCGTGTACTTTATTAAACACAAATCAGAAATCTTTAAAGTATTTAAAAACTATAAAAAAAATGGTTAAACTACAAATGGGTAAATTTATAAAAACGCTACGTAGTGATAACGGAAAAAAATATTTGAACAATGAATTTAATTTATATCACACCTCAGCAAAACGGAGTGGCTGAAAAGATAAACCGTACGCTTGTGGTTCGCAGCATGATCAATAACGCAAATCTAAAGGATACATACATACCTACGTAACCGTTCTCCTACGAAGTCTGTGACTCATGCTACACCATATGAAATATGGTTTGGTCGCAAGCCTACAGATGATAAAACACATCATAAGAAGTTTCGTACTAAAGGTAAGGAATGCATTTTGATTCTGATACAGCAAGATCATATCGATTGTTTAAAATATCGAGCAATATAATTATAGTCAGCCGTAACGTATACTTTGTTGGGTTTGCAGAAGAAACATTTACTGTTTATTTACTCAACATGCCAAAGGATAACCATCGCATCAAGCAGCGATGGCGACAACCATATCAGCAGCAAAGAGGCCAGCGATGCCGAGAGTAGCCGAGACAAGGACATCGATGGTGGCAGTGAAGAAAAGGATAATAACATAACAACAATTGATGCTAGGAATGAACAACCCAGACCTGTTAGACTTCTACGAGTTGTCGAAAGATGTTAGCAGAGGCCGAATAATCAATCCAACGTGCTAAATTTACTGACTTGCGATGATGTTAAGGTTACAACATTAGTTGAAGAAGCTTTAACAAATAAACAAGCAACTAAATGGCGGAAAGCTATGGCAGAAGAATGTGGCGCGTTAATGCACAATGAAACTTGGGAATGGGTCGAGTAACATCCTAATCACAAGGCAACTGGATGCAGATGGGTATTTACACTTAAGCGTAATACAAATGGAGCGATAAACGCTTCCAAGCGCGGCTTATTGCAAAAATCTGTAGGGAGAAATATGGCGTGAACAACGAGGAAACATTCGCACCGGTAGTGAGATATGCGACTTTACGTATTGTATTGGCAATCGCAATAACTACGAGTTATAACTAGATGTGTACCAACTTGATGTTTCTACCGCATACTTTAATGGTGAGCTTTAAGTAATCTGGCCGAATGTGGAATTTAAAGCTGGATCAGAAGTTGCGGGAAATTGGTTTTTCTGCATATCCAAGTGAACCCTGTGTTTATATAAATCACGAACGAGATCAAATAAATATTATAACAATATGTGTTAATAATCATATGATATGATCAGACAAAGGTGAGTTAGAAGCCACTAAACGCAAAATTTCTGATGCAAAACTCTAGAAACCGTGAAAGGATATGTCGACGCAGACTGGGGCGATGACACCACTGATCGAAAATCGTATACTGGTTTTGAATATTTGAAATGAATATTTTTTTACGTCGAAAATCAATTAGAATTCATGGCGATGACTTCAGCGCTAATAATTTAGTGAAAAATCCTATATATCATGGTAGAAGTAAACATATAGTGTTTTCTAATAACGACTTGATAACATTTTTTTTTAAATAAAGGGCAAACCATTTGAGATATGTCAAAAACTTTATTATTGGATTGAAGCACAATCAAAACATTTATGAATGGAACTTGACTTCGTTCATATGGCCACCGCGGGCACGTTTGCAGCGGTCGAATCATTGGACCGGATTTGGCCACACATTTCGGCCGAAACGGCCGCTATTTCGCGTTCAATGTTGGCTCTGAGCTCTACCAACGTCGTCGTTGTTGGCATAAACCAAAGACTTAATAGCCCCACAGAAAATAGTCCAGCGGCGTTAAGTCGCACGAACGAGGCGGCCAATCGACTGGCCCATGTCTTGAGATAACACGCTCACCATACTTACTTTTCAATAAATTGATTGTAGCGTGTGCTGTGTGGCTTGTGGCACCATCCTGTTGAAACCACATGTCGTCTTAGTCCGTATCTTTCAATTTTGGCCAAAAATAATCGGTGATCATGGCGCGATAACGCTGACCATTCACAGTAACGTGATGATCGTTATCGTCGACGAAAAAATATGGCCCAATAACGCCGCCGGCATGCAAACCGCACAAAACAGTTAGTTTTTGTGGATGGAGTGGTGATTTATGAAGCACATGTGGGTTTTCACACGAACAATAACGCATATTTTGCTTATTGACGAACCCATTGAGCCAAAAATAAGCTTCGTCGCTGAAGATGATTTTGCGATGAAATTAATTATCTTGGCGCATCTTCTCTAGAACCCAATTGGAGAACGTACGTCGCTTCAAATGGTCCACCAACTTCAATTCTTGAGTCAGCTTGATACGCCATAATGTGGTCTGAATGATGCCCAATTCATGAGAACGCCGTGGAATTGACTGATTTGGATCGTTTGCTACGGACGTCTGAACGGCAGCCATATTTTCAACACTTCGACCAACCCGTTGTCTCACTGACACGGCAACATCACACAACGAATATGTAGACTCAAATTTTTTACTAGGGCGAGAATTACGACCGAAAATTGGAGTTAACGCTCTTAAAGTTGCAGTCACCGACTCCGAATATCTGTAGAAAATTCTTCTAATTTGCAGACATTGGTTAGTGTACTTTACTATGATGAAAATGTTGATGTGTGACAGTGACAGTTTGATGATTAGTGAAAGAGTGCGTTCGCAAATTAAATTCAAAGTTGTCAAGTCCCTATTGGAAAACCCATTATACTCGTAGATATTCGGTTTTATTTTGTACACGAAATTCATAATAAAAATTTAATAGAACTAAAGTATTGCCCAACATATGAACAGCTTGCAGATGTTCTTACCAAAAATTTGTGTAAATCTAAACATCAAAATTGTGTAAAATGTTTGTAAATCGAATTATAAATTTTGAAACTACACTAGAGTGTAGAAATAGCAAAACATACATAAGTACTTATACCAATGGCAACACTTATTTAGCACGTAACATTTTAGAAACTTACTAAAAATAATAGACATACACCAATACGTACATATAAATATGTATTTCCTAAACTATATGTAAGCTAAAACCGATTTAATAAAAACACATTACACTAGCTGCTGAACTTATAATAAACGTTTATTTAAAAGACTAGCTGATTTCCAATAGAATTAGACCGCTAGGGCATTAGATTCGATGACAATTGTTAATGGCATGTCTATCGAAGATTTTCTGTTCAGAGTTGAAACCATAAAGAAGAACTATCGCTGTTCATGGACAGAAGTCATAAGCAAGGTTCAGCTCAAGAATGGTTCTGATTTTGTAATTTTAAAAAGAATCATGGATCGTCCGACCTTGTACAACCGCTTTACCTTCTAGTAGATTTCTGGTCCAAATTTAAGATCATTGAGGAATCACGAAATTTCTTGCGATCATAAAAAATCTAAACCTCCAATGCACCACCTTACCCCAGAACAGGAAGAATAACTCAATGTTGTAATTTCTCGTTTTATTTCCTTCGCCAATCTTGGACTTCAATTGAAAAATACAATTGATACTAATGACGCTAAGCCGATAAAGCAACGTCATTACCCTATGTCACCAGTTATACAGCAACAGATCTATGTAGAGCTGGATCGCATGCTCTCTTTGGGTTTAATTGAGGAAAGTCACAGTGCTTGGAGTTCACCTATAGTCCTTTTCGAAAAACCTGGTAAGAATCCACTATGCCTAGACTATCGCAAAGTGTAACAAAGAGAAATGCGTACTCATTACCTCATATAGAGGGTCTGCTTAGTAGATTTGGAAACACACATTACATCAACAGTGTCGATTTCAAATACGCATTTTTTCAGATTCACCTAGAGAAGCAGTCGAAGGAGAAAATCGCCTTCACTATGCCAGGTCAACCACTGCATCAATTCACTGTCATGATTAATGGATAAAGTGATTCTCAGCAGACTAAGGAAAAACGTGTTTGTCTACATTGACGATCTGTTGATAATTTCCTCAAATTTTGATAAACATATTTTTACGCTGAAGCAGCTTGAAGAGCGTCTTAAGATTGCGAGCTTAACCATCAACGTTCAAAAGTCTTCCTTTTGTTTTAAAGAACTTCGTCATTAAGGATATGTAATTGGGCAAGGTCAGATTAAGCCAAACTGAGATAAAGTTTTCGCCGATCGAGATTTTCCTCTCCGAAAAAGCCAAAAATAGGTGGGAAGTTTCTTAGGCTTATGTGGGTGGCACTGTCGTTTCCTTAGAAACTTTTCCTCAATAGCGAGTCCCCTTACTGATTCTTTAAATGATGGTGGAGTTTTATTTTATTTATTTAATTTTATTAAAAAATGAGCACAGAAAAGGTTCTCAGAACGTAGTTCCTGATGCTTTGTAGAGAGTGTAACACATGGGCTGAAAAGTCCGTGATGTTCTATAATAAAACACATATACACTGATATACACAGATACACTGATTGAAACGATTTTGATACCAGTTTTGTAGAACGACTTCGGTTAAGTCTCAAAATAGGCCTCTGTTACGGCGATTACTTCTTCATCGGTCTTAAATCTCCTTCCGGCGAGCATTCTTTTGAGATCTGCAAACAGGAAATAGTTGCTGGGGGACAAATCTGTAGAATACGGTGGGTGGGGAAGCAATTCGTAGCCGAATTCATTCAATTTTGCCATCGTTTTCATCGACTTGTGACACGGTGCATTGTCTTGATGAAACAGCACTTTCTTTTTCTTCAAATGCGGCCGTTTTTCTGCGATTTAGTGCTTCAAACGCTCCAAAAACGCAATGTAATAGTCGCTGTTAATAGTCTACCCCTTTTTGAGATAGTCGATGAAAATTATTCCATGTTTATCCCAAAATACGGATGCCATAACCTTGCCAGCCGACTGTTGAGTTTTTGGTCCTTTTGGACAAGGTTCGTCGCCTGCTCGCCACTCAGCTGACTGCCGAATTGACTCTGGTGTGAAGTTATGGAGCCAAGTTTCATCAGTTATCACATACCGACGCAAAAATTCGGCTTTATTGCGGTTGAACAGGCTTAAACACTCCTCTGAATCATCAACACGTTGTTGTTGTTGTCGACTGTGAGCAAACGCGGCACCCACTTTGAACAGAGCTTTCGCATGTCCAAATATTCGTGTATGATATATCCAACACGCTCTTTTGATATCTTCAGAGACTCAGCTATCTCGATCAACTTCACTTTACGGTCATTCGTAATCATTTTGTGGACTTTTTTGATGTTTTCATCTGAAACAGCCTCTTTTGGACGTCCACTGCGTATGATGCTCGCTTGTATGACCACTTTTAAATTTTTCAATCCACTTGCGTTCGGCTGGTATAGAGTGCTGGTAACACTTATCAAGCCATTTCTTTGCATCGGCTGCATTTATTCCCATCAAAAAGCAATGATAAATCAACACATGAAATTGCTTTGAATCCATTTTTTTAAAATAACAAAAGTTGTTTCACTCACAACGCTATATCTCGAGAACTAATCGTCCGAAAGCTGTATACACGTATCTTTTGAAGGTTGGTACTAACTGCAAATGGTATGGATTTAATGCAAGTGGTGCCCTCTCTTAGAAACGGGCTTTTCAGCCCATGTATTATTTTGAATACCTATCTGCTTACAGACTCAAGTTCACCTAAGTTTCAGACTCCAGGAATATCTAGTACTCATTTCAACCATTATAACAAATCGAACTAATCTACAATATCTCAAAATCGAAAATAGACTAATTTTTAAGAGCGATTTTCGAAGTGATAGCCTCGACTCGAAATATTATTGGAAACAATAGATACTGTCTACATTGACCCAACCTATCATCGAAATTATTTCACCAAATTGTTCTCACGGAGGAATTCGTAAAACAGTTGGTAGGATAAAAGAAACATTTTACTGGCCAAATAGGACATTGCAAATTCAATAGTTCATACAAAATTGTCACCTAACATTTAACTTAGACCTCCGATGGGGGACAACATATTATGGAGATACCTTTTCAAAACATTTATATCGATTTAAGGGGTCTTTATATCTGCACCAGAAAAGTCTATTTATATACATGTACATTCATATAGCATTGTACCACATGTTCAAATATGTTTTTCTGAAGGCAATGCTAAAAGCGACTGCGAAGTTAATAATTGACTTTCTCGAAAAAGAAATATATTCCAAATATGAAGTGCCTGAATTCATTTGTAGTGATAACGGCAAACAATTTGTTTCAAATGAATTTAATAATTTTTTAAGTAAATGTAGCACAACTCATATACATAATGCTGTTTATTCTCCCTAAGCGAAAGCTTCTGAGTAAGTTAACCGATCAGAACTATCTGCTATGAAGTCTTATATAAAAAACGACCAAAAAGATCGGGACTTTTACTTACTGAAAATATGTATAGGAAGCTTTATGTACTTTCACACCAGTCAACAGGCATGTCACCATATTTCATAATTTTTGGAAGACACAAAATATCGCACGCAAGTACGAGTATGTACAGATTAATGAAAACTCTGAAAACATTAGGTGATGTTGAAGTCGAATGTTTACCCACTACTTCTACCCTACAATTATTGGAGGGTAAAACAAAGACGAACTGGCAAATTGCGTATAACAAAAATACCATATAACCTTAGAATCTCCATAAAAATATTCAAACCCGGTGAAAAAGTCTTTCGTAGGAATTTTTTTGCAAGCAATGCTTTTAAAAAAGTTAACGCTAAGCTTTGCAAAAAATTTCTTAAGTGTCGAATTACCCAACGAATAGGTACATCCTTATATGAAATCGAAGATTAACAAGACAAACCAATTGGTACATATTATGTTAAAGATCGTAAACAATGATTGAGAATATCAATTTTTAATTGAGAAGAGGATCATGGGTCGACGATCCAAAGCTAGAGAAAAGCAAAAACAAACGCAAAAGAACAGCGATATGTTTTTCATGTCTTTCCTCAGCACAAGTGATGATGAAATTCGTGATTTTGTAGCGTTTCCCATGTATTCAATATTTACAAATATCTGCAAAATTGTGAGTTATGATGTTGGGCTAAACGCTTTTGAAATAAATGAAAATAAAAAAAAAAAATCTCATAAAATTCTTTACGGAAATGTTGTTCACTTCCGATATCACAAGGAAACCGCTTTACCAAAGTCTTTGTAGATTGAACTGTAGACATAATTACCCAGAAAATAGGCGCTACGCGCTGAGGTATACAGGGTTAGTTGCTTCAGACAAAAGTCACAAGGTTTTGAGGGGGACATAAGATGGTGAGCACGAGTTTTGATTTTTTAATGGGAACCCCTATATTTTGACAGATTCGTAATCTGCGTGAAAAATTACAGTTCTTTTACATGAAACACTTTTTCCAAAAATACGTTGTTTTCCCGTCAGAGCGCGCCATAAAACTTAAGACATCAAAATTACTCGAAAAGTACGAAATATCGCGAAAAATGTTTTAGTCAAAAGTCACCACGTTCTGAAGGGCATATAAGATTGTGACCACGGGAAATAAACTTCGAAATGGGTAGAATTCAATGATTTAACAGTGGGAGGCAACTGGACCCACTCTAAATAATCACCCCGAAGGAAACAAAATACTGCTACGCCCACGTCGTTGTTTCTGTGTTATGATAAACGCAGTATGTAAAAACAAATGACAAGCCTACAAGCAATACGACTGAGCAATGAAAATCAGGAATTATCATTTGAAAAATCAAAAATGATCTTCATTTGGCCTTGAAAATGGGTTTCAAGGTCAAACTCATGGTCACCATCTTACGTCCCCTTCAGAACCTTTTCGAGTAATTTTTTGATGTCTTAAATTTTATGGCGTCCTCTGACAGGAAAACAACGCATTTTTGAAAAAAGTGTTTCATGTAAAATAATTTTAATTTTTTAGGCACATTGCGAATCAGTCAAAAAAAAATAGAGAGAGACTTTCGTGTAACCTCGAAAATGGGTCTCAATGTCAAACTCGTTCTCACCATCTTATGTCCCCTTCAGAACTTTGTGACTTTTGTCTGAAACATTTTTCGCGATATCGCGTATTTTTCGAGTAATTTGGATGTCTCATGTTGGCCAACAGCCTTTACTTTCCGGTTTGTAATCGTTGGTGGTGTAGGGATTTTGGGCAAAAGTTTCGTGTCCCTTTACAAAGTCTAAAGGAAGTAAAAAAATAAAAACAGAAACAAAAGAAAATAAATAACAAAAATAATCATCTCTACTACAGATGAAAAAAACCGTCCTCCTGAAAATATATCGCTCTTGGTCCCGATGTCTTTTGTCCTAGATCATTTTTGATGATTACTTGATCTTTGAGTTTTTCTTTTTGACTTTTTGTGCCTCTTCACTTGAGCTTTTTTTGTGGTTTGTTTTTTTTTTTTTTTTTTTTTTTTTGTAGTTATTTGTACAAGCAGAACTTTACTAACACACTATATAGTCTTAAGATACTTATCAAATTAAAAGGTGTTGACATCTGAATTTTAATGTTAGTTACATTTCCATTAATGCAATTTATACAAAAAATTGTAAAGAAATTTTTTCACTTTCCATTCTCATTAATTTCCTTAAGAACATAAGTACATGCTTAAGGTTTTTCAGTAAATAAGAAAATAGATTTAGAAAAAAGTAAATATAATTATTTTAAACCTTATTTTATTGGAAAAAATTGTCAAAACATGTATAACCTAACGGCTTCTTTCACTTCATCAAAACTGAACTGTTTCTTAAAATACAAAACTAATATAACTCTTTCTTACAGTTATTACCACTAATGATGAAACCTGGCCATATCATACTAAGGACATAAACACACCAAGCAGCACTCAAAACATCAAAAGTAAGTTTGATTTTTTTGATCATGTTAAAATATTACATAATAGACCGGGTCCACCTCGAATAATCGAAAATCTGAATTTTGTTGAAAGCAAAAATGAGCACATGTGCATAAGAAATATTCTACTAAAACCCACCAGTGCCACCACCCACGGCATCCAATAACAGATTGCGCTAATTAAAGAAATAATTAAAAATAAGAAAAAGGTTTTGTTAGTCAAGTTCTTTATTCCACTCAAAACTTCAACTGACTTTACTTGACTCTCTTACAAAAATAACACTTGATATAGTATGTACATAAAAGGAAGAGAAAGCAACAACAAAGATATATTAGAGGACGATTAACAGTTAACAGCTCAATAAGCATAGCAACAAGAATATATGAAAAGGATTTTACAATGAAAACAATGATAGGTACATAATATAAAGTCATAAGCATGTTGTTTTCTCTCTTCGTTTCTCTCTTGTATTAGGCTGTGATGATAACGATGATGATTTTCTCCTTCTTTGGTATTTAATCAAGTGGATCCCGATGTTGTTAACATCAGGTTGTGTTGTTCTTGTGTTGATAGGAAGTTGCGTTCGCTTATGTTGCTTCTCTTCTGTTGCTAGACGCTATACATAATGAGTTCTGTATTACATACATAACTCGCGCCGTGGACTTTTATTAAAAGATTCTATTTCCATTTCGCGTTTCAGTTAAAGACTGCATGATTAATTGTTGTTAGTTTTTAAAGGCTTTTACATAATTATTTTATTGACTCATTACATCTACGATTATATGGTGTAAGGATGAAATTTGATTGGTTGAATTAAATATGAAATATCGATTATTTACAAATTCATGTATATGGATATGTATAGCGGACCTATGACGTGTGCAGACGTGATATCAGTGCACTAGCATAGGTCCCCTTTTGCGTACAGTTTTGTGCAAAAACAACAGAACGCAAAAAAAGAAAAAAAAAGCAGCACGCTCCGTCAAAGAAAATAAAAATTGGTGAAAAGAAAAAAAAACAATAGTAATACTCAGTGCAGTGGTGTGGTTCAATGAATCGGAAAAGAAAAACAAATATAAATCATACTGCGGGCATCCTACAACTTAATCCCTTGCACTCAGCCACTGCCGTTACTATTGATACTCTCATACAGCTAAATCAATGACTGAGTGCATGTAACAACTGTTGGATAGCGGGTTGCGAGTGGGAATTTTATTGGTGCATGGCTTCCTATTGTTGTAAGGGTATAACACCTACAACAAAGTCATGGAGTAAACCGACGTCAGAATTTTCAATAGGCAACCGTCGGTGTTTGAGTCTTTTGTGTTTGTTATTTTGTAATTTAGAGTGGACAAAGCGAATACCATATACGCGGACTAAAAAGTAATCACTTTTCTGAGTACGTTCACGTCTGTAAATCCAGATCAGTTTTGGCACTTAGTGAAACACAGGTACGTACTAGGTGGAGTGAGAAGTAACCTCCTTGACCGCCAGAATGCGCTGCTACTGCATTTTATGGTGCCTTGAAGTCCGTTAATATTTAGACAGACATGCCAAATTTCAGTGCGATATTGTCTTTAGTTTTGTTTTCACAGCTGATTGTTGTTGACATGTTTGGCATCATGTTGAGTATGGACAAAAACGATTTTCGTTCTCTCATAAAACATTATTTTTTGAGAGGCAAAACGGCGAAGGAAGCAAAAGAAAAGTTGGGTAGATATTATGGGGCTAATGCTCCGTCAGATAACACCGTCAAATATTAGTTTCGAGAGTTTCGTGGTGGCCGCAACTCTACTAGCGATCAAGTCCGCAACGGCAGGCCCTCCGATGCGGTTACAGAGACAATGTCAAAAAAATACATGAAATGGGGTTGGCTGACCGGAAAGTGAAGGTGCGCGAGCTAGCAGATACCACAAAGATTAGTACTGAGCGCAAACGCTATATTCTGGGAAATATTCTGCATATGAAAAAGTTATCCTGCCGCTAGGTGCCGCTCATACTCACTCTTAACCAAAAACACGAACGCGAGAGCACTTCGAAAGAATGTATGGACTTCCTGATGCGGAATCGGGCGGACTTTTGGCGTCGATTGACTGTTGAACACCAGATAATAGACTGAGTGCCAAGCAATGTACTGAAGCCGGCACGAGTGCTCCGAAGCGGCCGAGGGAGGCTCGATGAGTCGGAAAGGTTATGGCGTCGATTTTCTGGGATTGTCATGGCATACTCTTCGTGGACTACGTCGAAAAAAAAACCATCAACAGCGAGTATTACTGTGCATTATTGGAGCGAAATCGCTCAAAACGGCCTCACATGAAGCAAAAAAAAAAAATTTGTTTTTGCAAGACAATGCACTGGCGCACAAGAGCGATTCAAAAGATGGCTCATCAATAAAAAAATCAGCTCACGCGAGGAAATTATCGACACCACGGAGGAGTATTTTGCAGACCTTCCGGAAAATTACTTTTCGGACAGGATTAAGAAGTTGGAAAATCGCTGGAATAAGCGTATCGAACTAAAAGGGGACTATATTGAATAAAATAAAAAAACTTTGAAAAAAATTTTTTTTTCATTCCCAAGGAGGGTACTTTTCACCCCACCTAGTAGATTCTAGTGTTCCCCTATCGGATCACTTATATCAGAAACTAACTTTTTTTTTATTTATCTTTTTTTTTAATGTATTCTTTATTTCTATTTTGTAACATGACTTATATGTACATACATTTTTATTCAAAACTTAACTTAAAACAATAAAAGAGAATAAGTTAGAGACATTTTTATTTTATGAAAGAGAAAATAGAGCCAATTCACATTTAATACAAATATTAAAAACAAATTGAATATTAATTAAAGGAAAAGGTAAAGAAAGTAGTCCAGAAAAATTAATCATTAATCAAAAATATATAAACAGTTGAACAGTAATTTAAGGCAAGAGTAAGAAAATAATTCAGAAATTAATCATTCATAGCAAAATTCATGACGAAAAAGAAAAAAAAGAAAAACAAAGGTAACTATACAATATAGTTATAACAAAACCTCAATATTATTGTGTTCGACACCGAGAAGCCAACATTTTATCGTTTTCAAAAAAGAGGATAGGGTTGTTACGATTCGTATGTCAATAGGGAGTTTGTTAAATAACTTGCATGATACAATGGAGTGAGAATTTCTAAAGCTTGTATTACGAAAGTCAGGGATTGGAACAAATGATTGCGAATTGCTTCGTAAGATATATGCGTCAGAGATTGGACTTTGCAGGTATCCACATCTCATAAAGAAAATTGTAAGTACCTTGTAATAGAAAAGATGTCGCACTGGGAGAATTCTCGTACGCCTAAATAACTACATGGAATGAGCTAGACGAGAAGAGTTAAAGACTTTTCTTATTGCATATTTCTGCAGCACAATTAGCTGCTGAAGTTTACTTAGGTAAGCGCTCCCCAACAACTTATTCCATACTGTAGTTTAGAATGGAAAATCCCGTAGTTGATTGTTTTTGGACTATTATTGGAGCAAAACATTCTTAGTCGATAAAAACAACGAATGGTGGAAGAAATATAACGCCTCACACTTAAAATATGCTCAGACCAACTCATATTTCGATCAAATATTACACCCACATATTTAAAATAATGAACATTTTCGATTTTAAAGCTATTGGTGTTACAAGCGACGCTCGTATCAAAAGAATCGCTAGAATAAAGAGTATCACACGCATAACTGATTAGGTTATATCTTCCGCAATTTGATGTATGGAATGTAACATAAACATCCGGGGTCATTTCCGTGCTTAGGCTATAAAACATAAGTTTAGTTTTGTTACTTTGTGTCCAGCGAACCAAATTCTTAATAAGTGGACGTCATGATTGATATCAGCTACTAAGTTCAAAGGACTAACTGCTCTACGAGTATATGCTATAGCTAAGTCGTCTGTAAAGGCAGTAACTTTTCCAGCAAAGGTTTGTTCAAAAATAGAATTGATGTAAATCAAAACAGAACTGAACCAAGCACAGAATCTTGGGGAACGCCGAGTTTAATAGTTTTGGGATTACTGAAACTGGTTCCTATTTTGACTAATTGTTTTCTGTCCTTCAGATAAGAAGGAACCAAGCACAGATCCTTGCGGAACGCCGAGTTTAATAGTTTTGGGATTACTGAAACTGGTTCCTATTTTGACTAATTGTTTTCTGTCCTTCAGATAAGAAGCGAACCAATCATAGATACTACCACGGAAACCCACATTGTATAGTTTGTGCAAAAGAATGTTGTGATCAACCATATCGAAGGCCTTGTTTATATCTACAAAAAAACCACTGCAAACTATTTTATAGTCTAAACCTTTGTGTATAAAGGAGAAAACTTCTATGAGAGCATCCTCAGTAAAGAGGCCTGATCTGAATCCAAACTGGTTCGAACTAAAAAAGTTTTTATGTTTGCTATATTTCAAAATCCTACACTTAACTATTTTTTCAAATATTTTTGAAATAGGAGGTAACTGTGGTATAAAAGTGGTATAACATTGGCACATTTTAATTCTTCAGAGAAATTTCCAGACTCCAACTGTAAGAGCAGCTGTCAGTGCTAGGAAAATCTTTTTCGGAGACTAACCCGACATAAGAAAACCGAAGAAATTTCAAATGAGCTAGGAATGTCTGCAACGTCTTTCTCAAGCGTATGCAATTTCAATATGACCAAAAACTAACACTGCATTTTTTATTTTTTTTTTTATTTTTTTTATTTTTTATCCCGCGCGCGCACCAAGGCGATATGAATACCCTTTTACTGGTTTTTCTCCAGGGCGCGGGCGGGTGGTGTAGTAGTTTGAAGCTCAGGTGTATTAGGTTTCGATATTTTTCCCAGAGGTGGTTGTCAAGCTGGACGGACGAGCAAGTGCATCCTCAATCAGTGGGTCTCAGTACGTGGTAGTTATTAGTTCGTTACATTTAGCCCAGCCAGCAACCACTCCAACATCAGTGTTATGCCTTCATGTCAGAGTTGCCGCAGACGAGATTATCATATAACTACATGCAAATTCTACTCCTACATGCTTGAGGAGTGTATGCATATACCATATACCTTGATTGAAGATGGATGTATCCCAGCCATGCAGCTTGGAAAAACAGCCACTGCAGAATAAGGGCCATTTGGTTACATCCACAAGCGAAAGAGCGACTCAACAATTAAATGTCGGAACACATATGGAAACTTTTTGAGATGAAATTGTCTATCAGAAACAAATAAAACATATTAATTTAAGAATACTAGAATATAATATAACAGGGCTTAATAATAAATTTATTTTAATGGATTTTTTTATTTATGTTAAAAGTTTTGATGGGTTTCTACTCTTTGAAACGCATGTTTTAGAAGGTGAAGAGGAAAAAATTTAATGGAATGTTTAAGAATTATGAACTAAATGTAATAAATGGAATAAAATAATTGAGTGAAATTACTATAAATGGGGCAGTTAAATTAAATGTTTATAGAAGAGGAAGCGGAGGTAAATTTATTGGACGAAATTTTAAGCGGGTTGAGGTAACAAAGGGATCGGACTGTTGCAGAATAGTTTTGTAAGTAGAAACGCTTTTGCTGTTATAAGCCCAATTCGCAGATCAAAGGACGATTGGAAGTGGCCGATTCGTTGGACTCAAGAGTTTTAAATGGTAGTTGCCAAGGAGACAAGTAGCATAGCTACAAGGCTTTTTTCTGACCACATGCCTTTGGAAATCTCTTGTATAATTTCGACTACAGAGGATAAGATCAACGTCAAACAACTTGGTCTGTTGCCAAAACTGGACGATCAGAGAATAATCCTTTACACATTGAGGATCTTACTCAAATTATAATTGAAGCTTTTCTAGTAAGTAACAAAGTACAACACAAGACTGAATGCAAGCAAGTGTGGTTTGATGCTGAGTGCCGTAGCGCCAGGAACAAATCTGCTGGGCTTCTACGGCTTCTAAGAAAACATAACACAACTTTCTTTAAGAATTTGTATGCAGCAGCAAATAAAAATTTAAAACAACGCTGTTGGCTTAAAAGCAACAGCTGGAGCAACAAAATATAGCTGTTTTGAACTCATCCATATCTTCAGCAGAATTTTGAAAAGCAGCCAAAATTATTAACAGAAGAACCAATCAAATTTCGTCAGCATTGCAAGTATTTGGACTTCGAGACTACTTTTATAACCTACTTAACGCCCCGTCTTAAAAGATACTGTAGATTCTGGAATTTGTCAGTTAATTTAAAAAAATCTAAATTGATGATCAGCAGGGATGGGGTGGAAAAATGGACGTTCCAAGGAGAAAATGTAGCAATAGTTAGAGAGTACAAATACTTAGTGATTTTAGTCACGGCGAACCTTAATATGGGAAGACACTTTCAATACAAACTGGCTGAAGCAGAAAGAGCCAATTTTTCCGTGTGGAGCCGCTGCATAAATAACGTGTTTATCGAACATAGTTCAAAAATGAAATTTTTTTGTACAACTGCTGCATCAATATTGCTCTACGGTGCTCAAGTTTGGGGATATTACCCATTTGAAGAAATGGGAAAATTATGATTAAATATGATAAACAAACGACCGGATCTGCTAATTCTATGTGACCTTTGTAACCGAGGAAGGAGAAGATATATATCACTACATTGCCAGATGTCCCATTAAAATTAAAATTAGGTTGGGAAATATTAAACAAATACGCGTCAAATGGACTGAATTACAGAAAGCGGATAATATGTAGATGGGGACTTTTATTAAAGTACAAATTGATAAGTAATTGAACTTATAAATTGTCAATCTGGTAGACGGCCTTTGGCCAAACCATATTAAACGTAGATTATCCAATAATACATGTAAAATTATGTTTTGGTCAATAAAGCTTGCAACTAACCATCTCCGGTATATGGTATCTTTCAGCAATTGTCATTGAGTTTTCGGAAATCAATAGCCATTCTGTACCGCTTATTCCCACTTGAATTTGTTTTTTCTTGTGACAACCCAAATGGTTTGGCGATCTTTATCTTTTTAATGTTTTAATATTAGTTACTCAACTTCATCTTTTTTAGACGCGGGGTAGGGCTAATATTTTGAATAAACAGGGGAATCTGAATTGGTGCATGTTTCACCAATAAGCCTTATAGTATAGGTCATTAGGGTCTGAGAAAAGGGAAGGAAACTTCTTTACTATAGAATTAATTGCGATTTTTTGTGGATTTTTTTTTATAATACCGTGAGCGCACCAAGGGGATATGAATACTCTTTTACTGGCTTTTTCTCCAGGATTAGGTTTCGATATTTTTCCCAGAGGTGATTGTCAAACCAGTGGGCCTTAAGAACGTGCTAGTTGTTAGTTCGTTACATTTAGCCCAGCCAGGAACCACTCCAACATCAGTGTTATGCCTTCATGTCAGAGTTGACGCCGATGGGATTTTCATATAACTACATGCAAATTTTGTGAAAAGTCTTTTTCACAGAATTGCCTCTCACGAGATTCGAACCCACGACCCTCTACTTGAGGAGTCTATGCATATACACCACGGCCACCCCACATATGGTCATATAGTTATATGGTCTAATCGTACGGCCAATGAGTTAACTGATTGCGATTTAAATTATTTAATTAAAATTACTGTTTTTAATTGTTTAAATTACGCTCATAAAAATGAAACTCGACCGACTACAATGAGGTGCACAAAAGAAGAAAGAGAGTTTATTCAAAAAAAGTATTATTTGCTAGAATGTCACAAATATGACGTTTTACATTTAAGTTCGCATTCACATTTTTAACACCTTCCCTGAATGCGATATTAACATGTTAAACTAAATCATGAAATTAAATTCAGTCTCAGGGTATAAATATTAATAAGGTATATTGTAGGAAGATAATTCGATAAATTTTATGGATAATAAATACATCAATTAGTTTGATCTTATTTACATTTTAAATTACATTTTGAATTATTCAAATAAGATAAGTTTACTCCTTTTGTAAGAATGCTGCCTTGACATCAAAATGTTTGGTTCTACTTGAGTACGAATTGCTTGTGGCTGCATCGATAGCGCCCTTATTGTCACTATTGCCCTATAGTGTAAGACAACAGTTCTCGATGAGTAAGGAAAAATGTAATTTCTGTTCGCCCAAGAAATTGCGGCTCCTTGAAACTAGAATATGTAGACCGTTGTTGAACTCCTTTTGCCCAATCGTAAGCCCAATCTGCGTCGCAATAACCTTCTAGCTCACTTGACACGCCATTATAGACTAACCGTTTGTTTATGGTTGCTTTAAGGTACTGCGCTATGTACCTCATTGTACTCCCCAATGTACCTTGCCTGGGTTAGTGCTGTATCTACTTAGAAGATTTACGGCGAAACTAATATCTGCTCGTGACACTTGGGCTGCAAATAAAAGGCTACCAATTAATTGCATATAAGGTACCTTACTCATTTGTTGGGTAGAATTTGGCTGAAATTCTTTGTTTCAATTCAATCGGTGTCGATACTGGGTTGCATTTTCTCATTTCAAAACGCTCAAGAATGTCCTTAATGTATTGAGTTAAATGAGTTGCAATGGTTTCCACACTTCGGTTACGACGAATGTCATTCATTTAAAAGTTGCTCGAGAGCAAAAACTTTAATTCCTCTGTCCATTGTTTGTCATTGCTAAAGATAAGAACGTTGTCGACATAAATTGTCCCCAGAATCATTTTTGCACCATCAACTCGAAAATATACGAATGTGTTTGAGCAACCAACTTGTTCTTCTTCAATTTCAGCAAATGCTTCATCCACAGAATTACTGTCTTCATAGCAGCTTTCTACGTTGCAAATAGATGGTCTACTAATGAAAACGGGGCTTACGTTTGGTTGTTCTTTAAAGGTGACGTCTTGACAAGACTAATCTCGGCTGATTAGCTCTTTCTCCGTTGCTTTTTTATAGAGCCTGTAAGCCTTTGATTCACTGCAGTATCCCAACAGGATACGTTCGACTGATTTTGCGTCTAATTTGTTGATTTTTTTCCTTTGGAATGTGCACCATTGCGTTACAGCCGAAAACTCGAACGTGTGACATTTTTGGTTCCTCACTTGTCCAAAATTCAAACGGGGTGATATCTTTGTGCTCTCGACCTGCTACGATTTGTTAAATATGTTACTGTTGTAAGGGCTCCAAGACAGCATCGAACAACATACATCATACACGCTACACCGGTTTTCGGTTCATTCTCTCAGCGACTCCGTTTTGTTCGTGTGTGTACGGCGCACTGGTTAATTGTAAAATTCAGAATTTAGCAGTAAGCCTATAAAATATCTCATTGCAGTATTGCAAACTACGATCAGTTCTGAAAATTTTGATTTCGAGTGAATGTTGATTTTCTACAAATGTTTTATATTTGACAAATCCTTCAAGCACTTGCGATTTATGTATAATTAGCACAGTCGTAACCATCGATAAACGAAATGAATCAACTCAAGCAGACTCTTTGAGTGTGTCTGGAAACGAATTTGTGCATTGTTTGCCTTGAGAACATGTTTTACAGAAATTGGTTCTTTTTGCTTTAAAGTTAACACCAGTCGTCGAGTTTTTAAATTGAAATTAATTTTATTAATTAATTAATTAATTAATTAATTAATTAATTAATTAATTAATTGAAATTAATTTCAAATCGATGTCCCTGACAGAGTCTTCTGTTATATTTTCATTGTTTGCAACTGTCATTTGACAGTCGCGTTTGTTTTGCAACAGATCATCTCCAAATGTCATGTGCGATGTGGCACCCGAATCAATGAATCAATCATTTGTTTTATTCAATGCGAGCATTGCGGTGTACAAAAGAGTATCATTGTTGTCACTTGTGTGTGCTTTACCGATTTTGCGAAATGTCCCGGTTTTGAACAAATGTGGAAGCGAAACTGCTTCTTATTGTTTGATTTTGTGTAGAACGCAGGACCACTATCGTCCTTATCAAACTTTTTATTTTGTAACACTGTGTTTTTAACAGAGTCCAATGTTAATTTGTCTTTTTGGTTTCCGATTGCTAAAACAAGAGCGTCACATTCATTTGGCAGTCCCGCTAAAAACAACGATCCAATCACTTCATCATTCAATTCTTTACCGTCCCTTTTGCATTCAAATAACTTCATCACAAACGTGTTCACATATACTTATATTGATTTGAAGTCATTGAGTTTCATTTGAACTAAAGTTTTAAGTAATTCGACTTTTCTGGTTAAACCAGTTGATTGGAATGCTTGTTTTAAATTGTCCCCCTCACTTTTTGCTGTAATACAATCCGCAATATGCCCGAAATTGTAAAATTTAATTATTAATGTCAATTTTGCTAATGCTTTTGCATAACTCTTCATTTCTTTGACGTCTTCTTCTGGAGTTTTTGACACCCAATTCCACAATCCTTTGATGATTAAATACGGTTTTGCCTGTCAACTCCAAACTTGCTAGCTTTCTATTCCACGTAATTTTTTCAAATTTTTATTCTTGTTCAAGCCACTAGCCATCGGTTTTATTTCACACGATCGAAAGAAATTTAACACGTTGCTTGCGAAGAAAAAATCCAAATACCTAAATATATGTTATATGTATATATAACTAAATATATGTTTATTTAGTTTATACGTTTAATTAGTTATTAAATTCACAAACCAAAAGAATAATTTTTTATCAACCTATTTGCGTGTCTTAATGTTTTTAATTGTTTAAATTACACGCAGAAAAATGAAACGCGACCAACTACAATGGGGTGGACAAGAGAAGAGAGAGTTTGTTCAAAAAAAAGTATTGTTTGCTAGAATATCACAGATGTGACATCTTACATTTAAGGTCGTATTCACATTTTTAACAGAAATGTTTACCCTATTAAGAATTGTCATGTAGCTTTCCTTGATATGAATGAAATCAGGTAGTTGCTTAAGGCTGTCATTTCTTAGGATATCATGAAACAATGTGAAACCGGGAAGAATATAAAATTTTAATTTTACATCCTTTTAGCCAAAAAGATTTAGAAAGGTGTAATTTTTTATTCTAACATTTTCTGATATAGAATTAGTAAAGAAATATTCTTGATTTGATATGGGATTCTTCACCTAAATCTTTCTAAAACTTGTACACGTATCAATTAAAAAGTTTAAAATTTGGCAACGAGAAGTAAGTCTAAAAATTGAATATCGCTGTATTGAGATTGTGGAAGTTCCTGATAGGTTTCGTTTTGTTGGGTGAAAAATTCGGCTAGCTGGCTCATGTATTGTACAGGGCTGGGTTCGTTTTTTCTTGTTGCACGTGTTCTTGCTGATAGAAGGCGTAGAGGTCGTTTGGTGAGATGTATCCGGTAGGTGGTGGCAAAAGCGGTGGTGGTTCCTGGTTCCTTTTTGACAGGTTGTGGTTCAATTTTGGTAGGTGGTAGTTCTAATGTGTCTATAAGAAAGTTTCTTTGTAATTTCGTTAAAATAGACACCTGGGTAGGAGACCCTGGCGGCCGTTTTCCAGTGTACTTATGGAGCACTGGCCTGTTTTGATAATTGACGGCTTCAGTTCTTATAGTGGAAGTTTTCATTGGTTCTGGCTTTGGAAATGGTTTTCGAAGTGTGGGTCTTTCGGGCGATGGGGGGGGGGGGGTAAATTTATTGGAGGGGTGTTTTGACGTTGGAGAACGTTTGGAGCGAACGTTTATATCTGCAGAAGCGAGATTGATAGTGTGTTGCATTTCGGGATTAAAATGTTGCCATGGAGAATTATTAGCACAATGTGGAAGGTTTGGTACGTTCGGCTTTCGAGAGAAGTTTTAACTGTTATGCGCATAATTTGAACGAAATTTCTGATTTTCCAGTTTAATGCACAAATTTAAGGCTTTCGATAAGTCTTTCCTTAAAGTCTCGCAAGGTGTCCGTTTAAGCCACGGACAAAAGTGTCCATTGCTTTATCCCTGTATATAGGGGTTAATATAGATAATGGCTCAGGTCCTAAGTCCGTGCACAAAATTCTGTTGAGAATTAGCGACAAATGTTAATATACTGCCTGATAGAAGCCTTGCACTGACTAGGTACTCGAGCGTACCTAGATCCCTTTGGTCAGCGAAGTGTAGCGTTAGACATCTGGAAATTGCTTTCCACTCTGAGGGGAAATTGTATGATTCAAGCGCTGTGTCTGCTCTGCCTTTAATTTTGTTTCTCATTATACTAAGCATACCATAATATTTCGCTGAACCTTTTATCAGCTCGTAAATTTTCGGAATGCGATCAACGCTCCTCTTGCAGCAGCTGTATTCGCCGGTTTACCTGAAAAATCACGGATGCACCTCATGACATTTGGAATTTTTTTCAATTCCGTTAGGTCACTTGACAGATCTGGATTTATAATTTGGTATTCTCCGAGGGAAATATGCATGTTTGAATTAAGAACCGAGTTGACCATTCTATGACCTTCACTGATAAATAAGTCAGAAACTACATGTGCTAACTAAGTCAGCAGAAGGAACTACCGGCCGTGGAAGAGCCGTAGGTTAAGGCTGTGGTAGTAATTGAGATTGAGGTTGAGGCTAGAGTTGGGGTTGTTGTACGTTAAGTACAGGGGGTCGAATGAAATTATTTGGGTTTTTGTTTGGAACAAATTTACTGGATTTCAAGAAACAAACAAAAAATTATTAATTAATTAACTTATTTTTTTATTTTTAAAATTAACTTAATCAAGATATTGTTTGTGGTTATTTATAGGAGGAAAGAACATGTAATTGATTTTTTAATCAACTCTTTATTAAAAGAGTTATGAGGACAATTTATTTAAATGTTTTACTTGACCTTAAATGATTTTTCTTTTCATGAAGCAAAAAAAAAAAAAAAATATGAAATGCGTTTCGTATTCTAAAAAAATAACTAACTACAGGAGCTGGACGGCTCTAACTTTCTCTACAATTGTCCAATTGTAAAAAATTGTCATTATTTTTTCATTCGGTATTAAACCCCTTTTAATATTTTTAAGTAATATATATTTTAATTTATGCTGCGAAATGTCTAGGTTCCCTTAAACGATGTAAGAAATATTTCATCCCTTCTGAACTGACTTTACCATCGGGGCCTTTAGTGACTTATTGGGGTGGGACGTTAACTACTTTAATTCCTACTTGGTCTCAAATTTTCAGTTTTTTTCTAGGCGATGTCCATGTCCCACTACCTTGTAGCTCGCGAGTTACATATTTGTATGGTAACCTTTACTAATAACATGTCATGCAACAACCTTAAGTTATTGCGTAGATATCCATATGCAATATTTCGTTTCTTTTGTTCGCATTGCCTTACCGTACGTCGTGTGACTTGTGGAGAATTAATTATCCAAATTCGTTATCTTAGCAGGCCCACCAAAGCCTTTGAGCCTAGATGGTAATTAGAAAGGTGAAAATGTCGGAATATAGATCTTGCGGATGGGTCATTTTTCGACAACAAAGGTTCTCTGCATTGTCTAGAGCATTGTCTAGCTCCACAGCTGTAAAAAATGGATGTATTTTAGATGACTGCTTCTTCAACCCACAAACAAATCTTATTATGGAAACTATTCGAAAGATTTTGGGATTAGAAACTATAACGCTCGACTATTCCGCAAACAAAATTGAATTATGATTTTTTTTTTTATATATGAAAATTGTTTTCCTGCATGGCCCGCTTCGCGGCTAAAGGAATTTCGGTTTTCTTTCCGCAGAGCTTAGCCGCTTACACAACATCGTCGCTCCGCTAAGGTTATGTCAACAACTGTCAAGTCTATAGTATACCAATGCGTATATAGCAATGCGCTCATGAATCAAACCACCAAACGGTGGTAGGCGGGTTTAATTATAACGAAAAAACGTTTTTTGTACAAATGTGACATTTGTGTGAAATAATGATTTCCACACCAAACAAGTATATCTGTAGCCACAAGCAAAAACCGCTTATATTTTTAAACGTATTTACCTGAAAAAGCACTTTGAAATTTAATTTTAATTCTTGAAAAAACGGAGGCATTAAGAAACAAAAACAATACAAATTCTTAATTTTCTTATTCTCTTCAACCGTGACTGTTATGTTTTTTTTTTTTGTTCTATTCTTAATTTGCAATTTTATTGCAAAGAACGTTATTTTAGTTGTTTTCCCAAAATTAATTATATATAAATACAAAAAAACATACAACTCTTCATCTTTATCTTCATCTTCATCCACTAAGTCAGGATATATATCAGCCGCAAGTTCTGTATCTAAGTTGTTAAAAAATTCATGAAAATAAAATGTAAACAAGCTTATGAGGTCATCCTTTGTTTTTTTTTTTTTTAACTAAAATAAAATTTTTGGATGGTGCATTGGGAATTTCACTTAACTTCAGTGAGTTGACACCACGTTTTGCAACATTTAATATTAAAAATGGTTGATTTTTTTCGAGGGTTGTTTTATATTTAATTTCTCCAAGTATAGTTTTGTTGTATCTCAACCATCTCACCTCATTCCATACAAGTTTGTTGCAATCTTCATCCGGATTCCTCCACAGAAGTTTTGTTTTTGAAGTAGAACTAAAGAGAAAATTTTGGCTCTTCATATCACTTACTCTGAAAGGTTTTTTTGAACCCACAGTTCGGATATAATTGAACCAATCATTTTCTATATTAATTTTTGAGGTGTCACATTACATTACATGTTTCGATGCTGTACTTCTAAAATTTTATTTTCATTCCTTTCAAAATAATACAACATGACATATGTATCATATATAACTTAAATCCATGACTTAGTAAGTAAGTATAAAAAACTTAAACTATTTGTAAATATTTGCTCAAACCAACGAAGGTTTTCGGATGTTTTTTTTTTTCAGAATAACTTGTACATAGCAGTCAAAGTTAAATTCGCATGAAAGTATTTACACGATGTATCACGTGTAGTGACTTACGTATGCAGAAAAACTATATATATGGCCCTTAAGAACTTGCTCAAACGATTTATTTCTTCCTCCGGCGGAACCACGCTGATCTTTAAATGGGATATTCGAATGCTCTATTTTTTTTTTTAACGACAGTTTTCAAAAAATTTTTGTTTCGTTAATACATTGTTTAAAGCTCTTTTGGTAGATACGCGTTTTGTCTTTCTCAATATTTTTCTCGTATTTTAAAATACGAGGATGGTCCCAGAAGTTCCCGACCAACAAAGAAAAAACAAAAATTTTCGAAAAAAATTTATTTATTTTTCAACCTAATCGCCTTGCAGGTCTATACACTTTTCTCAGCGATGCTCAAAAAGTTCGATACTCTTTTTATAATAAGAATTGACTTGCTCCTCAAAGTAGCCATTACCTGCCGACATCACTTCTTCATCGTTGGAATATCTTTGACCACTAAGCCATTTTTTCATGTTTGGGAACAGAAAATATTCCGAAGGGGCTAAATCTGGCGAATAGAGTGCATGAGGAAGCAATTCAAACTTTAAGTTATTAATTTTGGCCATTGCAATAACGGATTTGTGGGCAGCTGCATTGTCTTGATGAAACAACACTTACTTCTTAGCCAAATGCGGCAATTTTTGCTTGATTTCTTCGCTCAAACGTTGCAATAAGTTCGCATAATACTGGCCGTTGATAGTTTTTCCTTTTTCAAGATAGTAAATGGAAATAGTCCCATACGCATCCCAAATAATCGACGCCATGACCTTTTTCTTCATGACCTTCGGTCTTCGCCTTCTTTCGAGCCGTTTCTCCCTTTTGAATCCATTTTTTTGATTTTTTTTTTCTCGGGTGTAAAGTGATGAACCTATGTTTCATCCATTGTTATAAAACGGCGCAAAAATTGTGCTTTGTTGCTGTAAAACTTCGCTAAACACACAATTGAAATATCTTCACGACACTTTTTTTGCTCGAGTGTGAGCCAACACAGCACCCAACTTGCACACAGCTTTCTCATGTCCAAATTTTGAAATAATATGCGATGCAACGCATTTTTTAAAATAACTACAATGTCTGCTAGCTCGCGCACTTTCAGTCGATGATTATCAAGTAACATTTTGTAAATTTTCTTCACTATTTCTGGAGTTGTCACCTCATTTGGTCGACCACTGCGATGCTCGTCTTGGCAGCTCGTCTGGCCTCGCTTAAACGCAGGAACCCAAAATTTTACTGTCGTAAAGGAAGAAGCAGACTCACCCAGAGTCTGGATTCTTAGCTTATCTTTTATATTGGTTCTGTTAAGGCCTTTCAAATAAAAGTATTGTATCACATAACGATGACCAATTTTCTCCATTTTCACAATTTCACTGACAACGTTCACTATTGATGGCTGCCAAATAAATACTAAACAACGTGGCGTCTTGGTCAGGACGGGTACTTCTGGGATCGCCATTGTACTTTTTATGATGCTGTCAATTTCGAGATCGAATCTTGTTTTTTCTCCAATGTCTGTGACTTCTTATCTTCAATTTCTATTAAAGCTCCATTAAAAAGGATTTGGTAGAACGTCTCCAAAGACCCGATAAAATTTGTAGATTTCCTTCTGCTTTTCAAAAGTTATTTTGTCCTTGCAATTTTGTTAAGGGTCATACATTCTCTTGTCGCAAATTTTTCGAATGTAATATTCTCTTCTGCTTCTTTTTACTTTACTTGAATCATATTCCAATTGCCTTTAAGTGGAATTTTTCTCAAGTTGCTTTCCTATTTGCACTAGTTCTTTGTTAGAAGAATCTAAAGAAATGTCCATGTCTGAAAGCTCAAAATTAGGATCAAGTACTGAGTCATCTGAACTAAAATCTTGTTCCACTTCTGTGTTTCTAAAGTATATTCAGATTATCATAGATAACTTCATCTGCAGATGACTTTGTTTCATTGAGGACGGGTTTCGAAAACAACTTGCGGTCTGATTCCAAGTGCACAAAAGCTAATAATTAACACATTTATAAACAGAGAGTATTAAAAACAATTTACCAAAATCAATTTTTTTACAGGTTCGATAGTTCGAATTTTATCGTTGTAATTTTTTTTTTTTCCATCATGCGTTACTGTTTTCACATACGAAGATGAGGAGGCTCAACCCGTCCTCAATCTCGACACACTTTGGTTGTACATAAGTTAATTGAAGGCCTTTAAAAGGAGCACAATCTTATTGTGGAACTTCCAATACGTCGACGCAAATTTCTGGTACCACAACTGCTTCCAAGAAAATTAATTCACCAATGTTCAGATTGCTACGCAGTAATATCTTAATCTTGTTATATTTCTCCATAGAATTCACTTGTTTGCATCCAAATGGGATGACAGATAGCTTTATTTCACTTACTAGCTTAAGTGATGATGGCTGCCGCCATTTATTATTTCCCGAATCGAAATAACCTTACTATTATTTTGGACAGCACACCTCACGGTTTTGAAAAAAATGTTGGTTTTTATATTATGTGCGCACAAATTAAATGTACTATTCCGAGTTGCATTAGACTTTTCTTCACGTTGCTCTTGAAATTTCCCATCTGTCATCTGTAAGGAATTTTTGAAGTTCGGGTCACACATAGTTGTCATATGTCTTCCGTGACCTTTCTTACATGAGAGAAATTTACTGCTTCGGCATGTTTTTGAAGAATGTCCGCGCTTTGCACAGCGAAAGCATCGATCACTCGAAAGTAAAATGTTTCGTTTTTCTGCAAAAGAGGTGTTGCTGTCGCATTCTTCGTTATATATTATGAAATCTTGATTTACAAAAGAGACAAGCAGCATCCTCACTGACTGTTGTTAGACTGGAAGCGGTTGTTAAAGAAGATTCTTTTGGCTTGGCATTTGTATGTGTAATACCACTTCTTTCCAACGAATCTAAACAGGAAAACAGTTCTCACCTCACCCCCCGCATACAGTAAAAGAGATGACACACTTTGGTTGGAAGATTGTTCTACTTCGCCCAATTCTTCTCTCGGCTCTATTTGGCGGTGATAATCAATTATCAAATTAGTTGGTAGACAACGTAAAAGAATTAAACGGAGCATGATGTAATAATTGCTACTGGGCACTTGCAATGCCGTGAGAGAACGAAGGCCAACAACGTCTAGTCGATCGCGAACAGCACTTTGATTTACAAGCTGCTGGATATGTTTATCTATAAGTTTTTCGGTGTTTCCATATTGCTCCTGCAACAAGGTTAAAGCAGTGTAAAATCGGCAATTGTTTTCTTAGCTTTACCTGTTAGTTAGATTTTTCAGGTGGAGAGAAGCTCGAAGTTCGAAGGCGTTCACCGATAGCTTGGTCTTGATATTCGATAATTTTCTCATGTGATTCATCAGCCTTCAGTAGCCCCTTTTCTTTTAAATCTTCGTTAACCGTATTAAGGCAATCATTCGCAGCCGTAAGACTTTTAATTAGAGAAACTTGTTCTTCCTCTCTTTCGTCAAATCTGGACACATCGGCATCTGTAAGCTCTGAGCTTTCATCTTTTGTTTCATGTTATGTATTCTTTTTCGTAGTTCTTATTTCTTTTAATTCGTTTATATCTTGTATATAAGCGATCTCTTTCCAAATATGCTCTCTTTAGATCAGCAGTCAACAATTATGCTCATTTGACCTTCTACTGTGTAACATATTGAACCAGTCTATTGATGTGTCTAAATTTATTGTAAAACTCATCTGTATCGCTTAAATTGCTAAGTTGGTGCTAATCAAACTGTCCAATTTATCGTGAAAGCTCAATACTGTTGATGTTAGGGATGATTCATCGTAAGGTTTGGTTTTCAATAGGCTTTTATTGCCAGATCACGCATGACTCCTATCAAACTACTTTGTCATTTTTATTCACTATCGGTTGGCAAGTCATTATGGAAAACCTCACACTCCAAATTGTTCAGCTGTATTACGAAAGTCAGCGTACTGTGGGAAATGCTTTTCGTGCGATTCAAAGAACTTACGGTGCGCATAATCGACCTACTGAAACCACTATTGCCAATACCATTCGCAAATTTGAGTCCCAATTTACATTAGTGGATGATACTCGACATGTTAGACCACATCCAGCACGTACTGAAGACTATAGCAGCTGTAGCGAAAACCGTGACGAATCGATTCGTCGTCGTTCTCAACAGCTTGGCTTGGCGTATTCGACAATTTGGCTTATTTTACGTAAGGATCTCAACTTGTGCGAGAATTGAAGCCAGGCGACTTGAATTTGCGTCATATTCATACAATGAATGGGCTCTTGAAATACTCAATGAATATCCGGTGTTTTCGTAAAATTTTTTCATTGATGAAGCCCATAGCTTACTCAATGGATACTCTAATAAACAAAATTACCATATTTGGGCTGTTGAGCAACCCGAAGAGTACCAAGAGCTACCATTACATCCATTAAAAACAACAGTATGGTGTGGTTTATGGAGTGGTGGAATCATTGGTCCATATTTCTTCAAAAATGAGGCAAATCAGAATGTTACCGTCAAATTCAAGCACATGGTCTGGTCTGGTGAGCTCTGATTTCAACAAGTTGGCGCTAGGAGCCATACAGCACGTGAAACAATGGACTTGTTGAGAAATCATTTTGGTGAGCACTTAATTTCACGTTTTGCTACAGTAAATTGGGCGCCTAGATCGTGCGATATCACCCCTTTGGACTATTTTCTCTGGGGATACGTAAAGTCTCAGGTCTTCAGTCAGCTACGATTGACGCTTTGGAAGCTAACATTACTCGTGTTATCCGCGAGATACCAGTCGCTATGCTCGAACAAGTCGCCCAAAATTTGACCTTCCGATTGGACCACCTGAGACGTAGTCATGACCAACATTTACATGATGTTATCTTCACAAAGTAAATGCCATGAATTTTTTTTTTAATTGATAATTAAAATTTTAAGTTCACCCTTTAGTTGCACATTCTAGGCATAATCGTATTTACCGCCCGTTCTTCGTTGGATGATATTGTAGCGCAGTATATATCATAGTGATCTGAAAAATTTAGTTCGACGACTGCAGATATAATACGTATTTAAACATTTGGTGCGAATCAAACAATGATCAATTAGCGTTTCAGTGTTTCGTGAAAGATCAACGCAAGCAGTGGATTTAATTGAGTTAACCAGTCCTTTTGACTCTATCAGTGAAAGTTATTTGCTTACATTGGGACGATAGACGTCATTTAATATTTATTATATGATTTTCTCCATTTGATTAATCTATTTGTATTTTTTAATTTTTTGCCTTTACTTTATTTCGGTGAAAGAAATAAGCAATTTTTTTTTACATATATGGACAGTTGAATTGATTTCTACCACATCTCCCTTTCCTACTTGCAAAAACTTTGTTGTTTCTCATCTACACGTACTTCTAGTTAACGGTCTTGCTTTCGTTTGGTTAACCAAAGCAATTTTTTGAAGTGCGGATTCAACTCCCTGTTAATATATGTACAGGAATGTTTTGCTGCGCGAATATGGTATTTGTTTCTCTGTTTAGGTTATTACATATTTCTCCGTATGTTATTACTCTTTTAGCTCTGTCATCGCGATCTTTGTTTGTTTTCTTGTGAAGCACACCGACAGATTTTTTAGCTCTTTGTTTTTTCTATCGGTAAAAGTTGTAATTTCTTCAATGTTGTTGTTTATTATTTCCATGTCAAAAGTTTTGCCAATTGCTGTGAAAAGGTCGTATTTTATTGAGACGCACTTGATCTCTACATTTTTATCTAGTTGCTTTTGTTCAAGTATGTTGATTTTTGTTTGTAAATTGTGTATTAAAAAGACTTTCTGTTCGTTTTGTTTTTTGTATTCTTGGATTTCATTGGTTTGTATACTATAAGTTAAGTGTTTCTTTGTAAGAACGGAATTTAATTCATCATATATGGCACTTGGCTGCTGAGAGTTTCCTCCATGTATTGTAGGCGAAGTGGCAACACCCCTTACATTTTGCACAGGTAGCGGGTCATCGCATCGGTAGCAATTTGCCATTCTTGTTTAATTTTCTTTTCTTTTTCCTTTTGCGTAAAATATAAACAAAGCATGTTAGAAGATATTTACCAGAAGTTTAGGAACCAAATTGAATAATTGATGGAAGTAATTTATGATAATTTAAAACGACTTTATTGACTCTTTAAAAAAATCAAATTTATTAGAGAACAGTATAAGCATACGTCTTATCACTTGAGAACTTTATTGACAGTAACTCAAACATAACAGTTGACTCAAACATAACTAACGTTTTGGTAGACCAACTAAAGTTGATGAAAACTTGAATTGAATCCGATCATTATATAACTACGAGGGCTATTTTATGAGTACCCGGATTGGAAGATTGGTTGCGCTACTGAGCCAAACCAATACCATCTTTTAGTATAATCTCTTTTAGCCCTCCTCTCAAAATTTGGTGACAATCCGACGCTCATTTTTGTTTTGTTAGTATTTTTGCAACCATGAAAAAAGAGCAGTTTCGCTCCGTGATCCGATTCTTGTTTTGAATGGCAAAACCTGCGAACAAATCAAGCCCATTCTCGACGGAGTGTATAGGACCCATTCACCTTCCCATACAAACGTTTACAATTAGTTTTCAGAGTTTCGCCGTTGCCGCACGTCGGTTTCTGGTGAGCCGCGCCCATGAAGGAAACCGTGGAAAAAATCCATGATCTCGTATTAGCGGACCACCGAGTGAAAATTCGCGAGTTGGCTGAGATAGCAGGCATCTCAACTGAACGCGTTAGCCATATCCTACAACAGATTTTGGGCATGAAAAAGCTGTCCGCGCGATAGGTGCTACGCCAGAGAACAAGCGCAATCGTGAAACGACTTCAATTGTGTGCTTGGCACTGTTTAATTGAAATCCGGAGGATAAGACAATCGAAACAATGGGTTTTACCCGGTGAACGTGTACCAATGCGACTTCGTTTTGTTCTCACACCTTAAAAGATCGCGCGCCGGAAAGAAGTATGGGACGAACGAGGAAGCCATCGCCGCCGCGGAGGAGTGTTTTGCAATCCAACAAAAGTCGTACTATTCGGAGGGGTTAATAAAGTAACAGCACCGCTGGGAAAAAGTGTATCGAGTTGAAAGGGGATTATATTGAAAAGAAATTGTCAAAGCCTAAAAAAGTTGCGTTGTCATTTCTAAGCCGGGTATTCATTAAACAGCCCTCGTATGTGTCACACACAACAAGTGAAAATCACTTAAAATATTTTAGAATTTGTTGCTTCATTTATTTTTATATATTTTTTCCGCGTAAAAACAATATCTACGAGTAAATTAAAATTTTGTAATTGGTAGCTGGTCTGCCGGCAGTAATCAAAAAACTTTCTTTTTTTTTAAGGAAAAGAACGACTCCGAACCACACATGTGTTGGTTTGATCAATATTGGCGGATTTCGATGTCAACGAAGAAAACCCAAGGGAAATTTGTAACTAGCAGCAGGTGAGCTGCTGCCACTTTCGGCTGCTCAGCTAGAGGTGGGTTTATGGTTAAAAGAAAAGAATCCACGGCAGTAGAAAATTTAAAAAAGGACAATGAATTGCGAAACCTTAAAACAATAGACGAAAAATAACCAAAAGTGTACATTAAAATTACTTGTGATTCATTGATCAGAACTTGTATCGGACAATGGAGTGAGCGGTATTAAACAAAATTTAATTTCGCTTAAGAATGGGTCGCTATCTTTTTATTATCTATTATTTTCTTTATAGGGTCTCGTGTCGCGTTTTGCCTTTTTTAATGTGAGTTTTTATTTCAACTACGCGGACGAAAGCCTACCGGGATTTCACAACAAGATACTTAGCTGCTATCTGGTAGCTTTCTTTCCTTTGATCGCCCTATTGTTCCCTCATCCTGTCACGTTTTACTTTTTTATATATATATATATTTGTCACTTCGACTTAAAAATGTTTCCTATTACATAGAAATCTCCGCTAAGCTAAGTGGCCCGGGTGATTATTCAAAGTATGTCCACTCAGACCAATGGTCACCCACACACATTCATGCACATCATCCAGCCGGCTCTTAGCAGCTCAATATCTGGTATACCAAATGTGTACAACGCTACGCTATTAAGCTGGAGTATGTAACCATGTCATATATTGACGGTCCCAGAGGTACCCGACCCAACAAAGAAAACTCAAAAATTTTTGAAAAAAATTTATTTATTTTTCAACATAATCGACTTTTAGCTCTTTACACTTTTCCCAGCGATGTACAAAAAGTTCGATACACTTTTAATAATAAGAACTGTCTTGCTCCTCAAAATAGCCATTAACTGCCGATATCACTTCTTCATAGTTGGAATATCTTTGACCACTCAGCCATTTTTTCATGTTTGGGAACAGAAAATAATCCAAGGGGCTAAATCTGGCGAATAGGTTGCATGAGGTAGCAATTCAAACTTTAATTCAATAATTTTGGCAATTGCAATAACGGATTTATGAGCAGGTGCATTGATGAAACAACACTTTCTTCTAAGCCAAATGCTGCCTTTTTTGCTTGATTTCTTCGCTCCAACGTTGCAATAATTTCGCATACTACTGGCCGTTGATAGTTTTTCCTTTTTCAAGATAGTCAATGGAAATTATCCCACGCGCATCCCAAAAAATCGACGCCATGACCTTGCCTGCCGTTATAAAACGGCGCAGAAATTCTGCTTTGTTGCTGTGAAACTTCGCTAAACCCTCAATTGAAACATTTTCACGACACTGTTTTTGCTCGAGTGTGAGCAAACGCGGCACCCATCTCGAAACCCATCTTGCACACAGTTAGCTCGCGCACTTTCAGTCGATGATCATCCAGTACCGCTTTGTGGATTTTATTCACCATTTCTGGAGTCGTCACCTCATTTGGTCGACCACTGCGATGCTCATCTTGGCAGCTCGTACGGCCTCGTTTAAACTCAGCAACCCAAAATTTTACTGTTGTAAACGAAGAAGCAGACTCACCCAGAATAGAATCCAGTTCAGCTTTTATATTGGTTGGGCTGAGGCCTTTCAAATAAAAGTATTGTATCACATAACGTTGACCAATTTTCTCCATTTCCACAAATTCACAGACAACGTTCACTATTGATGGCTGCCAAACAAAAACTAAACAACGTGGCTCTTTTAAACTTAAATCATATGCTCTATATATAGCGTGCTTTCCAATTTTCAAACAACTAAAGCCATGCCTTGCTCAGGCCGGGTACTTTTGGGACCGCTATTGTACATCCAAATGTGAATTTCCTTTGACCTGAGTGAATATTTCCCCTGAATTATTTTGGGCTTAAACAACCCTTTCTTTGCCCGAAAATGAACCCTGAAATAAGTCAAAGTAACAAAAAATGTTTATTTTCTATGCATTTGAGACTGAGAAAGGGGAACCAAGTCAGGATTTACGAATCTCAGGTTAAAACTTTTGAATATTTTGTTTAGCCTATTTAATGAAGGAAGAAGGAACCCTTTTTTGGTTGAATTATAAATTAGTAGACGCGGTGAACTTCCGCACAAATTTTGGGAGGTGTTAATGATGCAAAACAACCGTTATATAAAACATTAATATTTACGTTACATTACATCACGTAACATTACGTCACAAGATTGTATAGGATACCGAATCTACGATATTTGTTTAGATCTCATTTGCTTTGGTCTTTTCTAATCTAATTCAAGGGGAAGTGTAAATATCGTATTAGATAGCGTCCCACTCTTTGCACTGATTTTTTTTTGTACAATTTGTGTTTTGGTTATTGTTTTTTTTTTTGTCTTGTATTTTATTTGCCCTGTTGGCTCTGTTGCAGAGTGCTGCAGGCAGTCCGCCTGGCTCTGGGTAACTAGTGTTTTATATACACAAAAAGTTCCAGACCACCTGGTTTAAGCGTATAATTCAAATGACATGATTGTCCGTCATACATTCAGTGTGTTCCAGGCAGTTCGCCTGGCTACATATTTTCCTGGAACTTCTACTGGTTATCACCTCCGAAGAGCGTAGAAGCAAAAGTCCGGGATACGAGGAATCCACAGGTCCCTCCCGCCAATACGTTTCTCCAAAGCGACATCAGACAAAACAGACAAGGCGAATCAAAAGGTGAAGTGGTTGGGAAATGGAGCGGAGTGCCTTGACACTACTCAAGGCTGGAGACCACCCATCAGGAGAGACGGAGCAACAAGTAGTTCAAGAGTCGCCTTTTTCCATTGCAGTGCTAAAGTTTCCCCTCGGAGCTCTTGACAGTCCATCGTACCTATTTATGTTATGCTTCCAAGACTTGGAAGAGTGCGCCGATGGCTGATGCCATAGCTACCCATCGCTCTCTCAGGATGTTGGAAGAACAACTATTTAGGGCGAAAGATTCGGGGGGGTTAAGACGAAATTTTTGAAGGGGAAAAGAGTCTAGCTTGTTGCGATAAACTCTCGATATTTGTGTTCCACAGGATTTAAAAAGGATTTATTAAACACAACCAATCAATGTTTGCGATATGCATCACAAACCCTTTAAAATTGATCCCTTTTCGAAACAAAAGTTTCCAGTTTTCTTCAACAGGGTGTTTACCTTATGCCTTAATGGTGCCTCTTGTTCGGTTAATAACTTTTGTACTTAATTCTTTAATTGCTTTCACAACATTTTCAATCCCACATGTTAGGCTTTCAGATACATCCTATTTGAAAATTTTCTAATTTACATTAAGTTTGTAGTTTCTGACGCGTGTGTGTGACGCGCAAAAAGATTAAAAGTGGTATCAACTTCTTTTTTCTTTACCGAATATTGAGCGGGAGGTCTTTACACATGTTATGTTAATTTTTTGTGTTTTTTAACGTATCTGCGTTTTTTAAAACTTCGATTGCAATATTTCGCAATCTCATTTTGACTACTATTGATGCGGTGCTCTGATTGCGGGTAAAAATTGTATGTGCATACTCTAATGTCGTTTAAGTTACCACTATCGAGAAATCCCGCACATAAAAAAATTTCTGTAAAATTTGTATTAACTTCTGATGTACAGACAAATTGGCTTTTGTTTTTTTGGATAAATTTATGCACTTGCGCATCAAGAATTTTATTGCGATTCTCCCGCTGCGCCACCTAATCAACGACCTCACTGTGTTTCAATTTCGAATTGGAGCAAATCAATTGGAAGTCAGATTTGGATGCTAGATCTTTTCTTAAGTTTATTATATTTTTCATCCAATATTTCCTTAAGCTAATTTATTTTTATTCCGGTAGTAATATCCTGAGGTATAACGTTGAAAATTGCTTGATTTCGATGTTTTTCTCTAATATGTAGATCAATTTCTCGTATAGTGTTTGTTTGTTCATAAGTGCTGTTATCTTCTTATTTGGATTTAGATTTACCATAGAAAGAAATTTTTAGCTATTGGATTTACTCCGATTTAACTTTAGAGTGATGAAGTAATTATATACAGGCTGATAAGTCAAGTGGGGTAGGTTATCACAAAATTATCTAAGTCATGTACTTTTAAAATTATTGGCACTCAAAAAAAAAAAATATCGAGAAATCTGACACCTTGTGACGATCTTTCAAGTACTGTGACCGCAAATCTTTACTTTTCTTTGATTTTTTTTGCCGCGTAACCCTGAGTAACTGTTCTGTAAATTACGGTCCAAAATTGAAACATAACTATATCGTTTTTAACTAAAATATTGCTTTTTTGTCCGTTTGAAAATCATTAATCACGTAACTTGGACTGACTGTACTGACAAAAAAAAATGTATTATGCCATTTTGGAAAGTAACTTTAAAAGATGGCATATTTAGTCTGGATTCCAAAATGGTATAACACTCGGTAGACAAACGCTTAATTGAGGACAAAAAAAATTTTTTTTTAAAGAAACCCGATTCATAGTTGATTCTTTTTAATAAGTTAAAATGGGTACCAAGTGTCAGCGAGACAGACAGTGACGGCTTGATTGAAACAGATAAGTACGCCATTTCGACTAGTGTGAGTGAAACAGATAGAGATGCCACCCTTCTCAAGAATTGACGCATAGGAACATCGTGCGATACTGCAGTACGTTACGCTCCTTCGCTAACAGCGCATTGTTCTGTATTCTTGTTGATTTCGTGCTTACAACTTTGGCTTTCATTAGTGTGATTATGTAGTATGAATGCCATCATGCCATCTCGATACACTGCCCAGGAATATGCTAACATGCATCTCATTTATGGGGAATACAGGTGTAATCCTAGTGCTGCAGCCAAACTTTATCATGAGAAATATCCAAATGCTCAGCGTCATCCGGATCATTGAGTGTTTGTAAATGTACACCGGTCATTCTCAGAAGGTCGCTTTCCAAATCGAATGGTTAGTAAGGGAAGACCCGTCATGCCCTACAAGGACGATGTCTCACAGGCAGTCGCACAAGATCCTAGTACCTCAGTATGTGCAATTGAAGAAAGCTTAGGAGTGTACAAAAGTACAACACAAATTCTAAAGCTCCATACGTACCATGTACAACGAGTCCAAAGTCTGCTACCCCGAGATTATCCAGAAAGAATGCAATTTTGTCAAACGATTTTGCAGAGGTTCAGAGAAGATCCGAGATACTTCGTAAAAATTCTATGGTTGGACATGAGCCTCGACAATTTGCACGAGTGGAAAATCCACATTTGATGCGGGAAGATGGATCTCAGTACCGTTTTAAAGTAAACATGTGGACAGGAAATTTGAATGGTAGAACTATTGGCTCGATCAAGAATACTCCAACAGGTGGAAAGGGCGGTGTGGTACAATTTCGTAGCCATCCCGTTCATCTGATTAAAATCCACTCGATTTTTTTACTGGGGAGCAGTAAAAGGAAAAAATTAATTCTAAGCCGATAGAAAATTTAAACGAGCTGCGCGAAAAAATTCCAAAAGCCGTTAAAGACATCAACTCCAGAAGATATGCCTGTCTTATTACCAGATCATTTGCATGAAAATGTAGAGCTTGCATTGCCGCTGAAGGCAAATAGTTTTAACGCTTGTTCAAAGTACAAGACCGGTAGATGACGTTTAGTTTCATAACAAAAAACAGTTGTGTAAAGCGATCCTGAGAGTTTACACCAAGAGAACATAGTGCTCTGTGTGCTCTGTGATGGGAAAAAAAATTGAATGAAATGACAAGGGTATGACAAGGCATGCTTATCCGTCTTAGTCACGGCGTCACTTATTCTTATTAAAAATAATTAATTATGAATCGGGTTCTTTTAAAAAAAATTGTTTGTCCTCAATTAAGCGTTAGTCAAGCAAGTGTCGTACCATTTTGGAATCCAGACTAAATATGCCATTTTTAAAGTTACTCGCCAAAATGGGATAGTACATGCAATATTTTAGTTAAAACTGATATAGTTATGTTTTAATTTAGGACTGTAGTTTACGGAAGAGTTATTTAGGGTACGTGACAAAAAAAAAAACAATCGAAGAAAAGTACGATTAAAGATTTGCGGTCACAGTACTTGGAAGATCGTCACAGGATGTCGGATTTCTCGATTTTTTTTTGTTTTTGAGTGCCAATAATTTTAAAAGTACATGAAATAGGTTTTTTTTTATTATTTTGTGATAACCGACACCACTTGACCTATTACTCGTATACGGCTTGACGTTGATTTTTGGGACACCCTAAATATGATGCACTTACATCAAATTGTAATATAGAACAAAGGTAATATAGAAGGAGCTAGTCACGTGTGGGTTGGTGATCACCATTTTTGGATCACCATATCTCATCCATATGTAAACGGAAGATAAGCTCCCTATCACACAAATTGCCGAGGTCGCGAAGATATTGAGTGGAGGAGATAGATTGGTTGTGGAAAATGTAGACTCGGGGAGGAGATTGGTGAGATTGATGGATTGGCATTTGGGGATATTAGGTTCCAAATAATTTTTTAGGCATCAGATTGAAAAACTATCAAGGTCTAGTCGATGAAGGAAGGAGGCGTGAGGTGAGGAAATAGATTTGAAAAATTTGGTATCGCGAAAGTAAAGGGAGACAAACCAGTGCTTGATTATCCCATCGAGATCATTTATGGTTAATATAAGAAGAAGAGGACTTAACGGCTGTCTGAGGTTGCAAAAAATGAGTTCGAGTGGCTGACCTTTAACGAAAACGGTTTTCCAGGTAAGAGGATATCCATTTTTACAGTATGGATTCAAAGGCGAGGGCAATCTTTGGTACGACTGTCAATCGAATAAAATAAAAAATATATAATTGATTAAAATTTATTGTTTGTATACAAAAAGAAAGTTTTAATCCATACTAACGAACCGAAATTACTTTGTCGTAATGTCATCCAAATAATTTAGGTGGTAACATACGTGTATATTGTAATATGTATAATTCTTTTCTTTTGTGAAAACAGCTTTATATGGTATTTGTTTTTACTAGGGGAGGGGGGTCTATCACGCCTTGTTTAGGAGTTAGGGGCAATTTTAGAAAAAAATGACTTAAAATGGGAAAGAAATTATTTAAAAAACAACGGCAACACTTACAATAAAGTACTATAGGATTTGAAAGCCTAAAATTAGCTCTTTAATATAAAATTTAAATCAAATTATTCGTGTGAATAGTTTTTGAATAATTTGCATTCAAATTTTTGGTAAAAAATGAAAAAAAATCTTTAAATCAATATTATTCAAAATTGTAAGATGATGTGCCCAATTGGTTTTTTGTATTAAATCGCATGTCAATTCTGAATCGAACACAAAAAACTGCATGGCCTTATATCTTCTAGTTTTTGAGAAATTTGAAAATTACTAAAACTATTTCTTATAAGAGGTTTTTTTTTTTTTTGGTTTTTATGGTGATCTCACTTTGAGGATTAATATTGATGATAGGGTCATCTTTGTAAGTACAGTATAGCAAATCATTAAGCGTGACCCAGAATGCGCCACGAGGAGGTAAATTTGCATTGCATTCTTTGCACTCGTCAATGAAGTCATCGTCCGTACTGGTGTCAATGTCGAGTTCGTCGATGATGGTGAGGAGCCGAGGTTGTTTTGGTGGTAAAATACCTTCTAAGTGCTCATTGTGAACGGTCGGAGGATCGAAGTTCTTTAGTTGCAAGCCCACACTTTCTTTACCTTTGACAAAACCTGGGTGCAATTTTTTTACGTCAATTAAAAATTCCGTGATTTGGGAGCCCATGTCGTCCTTATAATTTTTTTCAAGGCAGTATTTCCATTTAAAGAAAGGTGTCATATATTGGTGAAGGTGCTGCGTTGTATTGCGGCATAAAATTGATTTTTAAGAAGCTTGTTCTGATTCTCAAGATTATTTATAGTATTGTTGCACCTATGTCGCACTACCTATGTATTGGCGTGGGCTGTCGGTACAAATACGACTGCTGTTGGGGTTAACGTATTTGTGTATATAAGGCCACAAGTCTTCTTTACTTTTGCAGTTCACTTTAAAGAAGCGTCCGACCTTATCTTCTTTACAAAATAACCTCAACACTACGATTTTCATTTGTTCGGTTACATGGCCTCTGTGGTATTTTCTTTTTGTAAGACGAGAGATTTGTTTTTCCTTCGCCGCCAATGTTAACATCGACGTGAGATGCTATTATTTAGGCTATTTCACGACAATAGTTATAGTAATCTATTATAGTAGATTTACTAAGCTCACTTTTATTGTCTTAATGGTGCCAAGCGATTATATGCTAATTTTAAAATAATAACATACATGTAATAATATTTTTAAAAAATCCTTAGGTTGTAGCTTAAGGTTTAATTTATTTACCTGAAAAACCGTGTTCACATGCATTTTGATAACAAAAGCTATAATTATTGCAAGCACCTCGCGAATCTCTAGCCGACATTGAGGTCCATAGAAAAATGTACCGATAGATGGGTTGATTGTATTTCTAAAATTTTTGTCACCTTTTTTTTAGAGCTTTTCTTTGAGCATCACCACATCCAACCGAACTTTACATTTCTACACCTTTCTACCTTCATAGGTAAGTTGCAACACAGTGAGGGAATGAATGTTTTAGTGGAAATTAAACAAGATTCTTCTAAAAATTCAATGCTTCTTTCGTTGGTCGAAATTAAATCTCCAAACGAACAAAACACTGAGAAGTTATTTAGTTTAGCATGGATTAAATGATGCTTAGCCGTCATTGCTTATTCACAAAAAATATCCCTTGATTCGCACTACGGTTGAACACAGAGTGATATTTGTGAATATCAAAAACTTCACGTGAATATCATAACTATAGATATTTCGCAAAGTAAATTATTTACTGCAACATTGGAACATGTGCATTTTCTATATAGCGAATTAGTGAAACTTTTTTATTAATGGGAACTTTGTAATTTTTGTGATGAGTACTGTGGATGAAGAGTATTGATGACATAGGCGCCTGCCTGATGAAAAGCACATACCCCGAAAGGAGCAACGAAGTTGCGTTAGCGGGACCTGCCTGCGGAAAGAGAGTTGAAATCCCTTAATCCCGCGAAGCACATCACCCGTGTACTCTTAATTAAGAAAACTATTGATATAGGCATCTGCGAGATGTTTAAATAATACTCATTAACTTATTTGAAGAAAGACTACGTACATAAATTCCAAAAAACAAAACTAAAGTAGTAATTTCAATTAGCTCAAAAACTAGAGGACATAAAGCCATCTGTTTTTTTGTGTTCGAATTAACACGCGCATTGAATACAAAAAAAAAACAATTTGGCATATTATTTCACAATTTTGAGTAATATTGTTAAATTTTTTTTTAAATTTTTTACCAAGAATTTGAGTTTGAATGTTCCTATTTTAGGCTTAAGGGCTAGTCTTACTGTTTAACAGGAGTTCGGTTTGTACGCCAGTGCAAGGTTAGCAGTGAACATTCTCTTCAGAGCGACTCTAAGTTTATTTAATAAGCAAATTAAGCTTAAACTTGTTTACACCTGTTAATTCAACATTAATTTTAACGTTCAGTGCAAAAACGAACATGTTCGATATACTGGTATTTTGCTTTTCTATTTCTGTAAGGACAAGAAAGCTGTTAGGGCTCATAAACAAAATTTTTTGTTAATAGTTGACGAGCAATCAAACAATTTTTCGTACCCCTATAATGTTTGCACACAGCGCGGAACTAAATAAATTTAAAAAAAATACAACTTTACTGGACTACGTTCCAGAATCAACTGACTATTTTATTCTTTTTTGTAGTTATTACAATTAAGTTTTTAAATGTATAGATTAGATATATTATGCTACATACTGGTGCCAATTGAGGAATTGTTACAATCTGTTTTCATTAGAGTGGTTTTTCATCGTGGTATACTAAACACATCGTTTGTAACAAAAACTAAGAATTTCTTTGCATTTCGATTATTGGAGTAATAAATTCTGTGCGTGTATTTATGGCGGCGTTGAATTTATGCCGAATCCGACCACAAGAAGCACCGCTTATTCTCCAGGGCTATTGCAACACGGATACTATCCAGAAATTATACTATGAGGTGCGCTGCGCAGAGCTCCAGTCGGTGGATGATAGCACCTTTCAGAGGGGCTACTTAAGTACGGGCCGTCAGCAGCGACACATTAACCTGTACATCGATGACAATCATTCTTAAGTACAGTACTGAGCCGTAAGCGTGTGAACGAACAATTGTGTGTCATTCAGCGAAACTCCATTGCTGACGCGCGCTGAAGCATTAAATACGACGCGAAACTTGCTCTGTACAGCACGGTGTGGGATGTAGTAGTAGTTCGTGTAGTCGCCAAGTTGACCAACACGCTCCATATGACTAAGAGCGCTGTATTCGCGCATGAAACCGATGTATTTCTGCCTCAGCTCCTCATTGCCGGACAATCGCCTTTCAAATTCATGGAAATGTCAAAAGGAGAGGAATGTGTACCACGTAGCGACCGTCGCAGCTCGCAGTCGTCCTGATCCAAACCACCTTCGAGCACCTCTTGCAACTTCCAAAAATTTTGTACGAAGTGTTCCAATTTAAAGTCGTCCTTGTTCACTCGAGCGCAGAATGCATGAGGAGGATGTGATTTGTTAGAGGTTGTGCATGTTGAGCCATATAAAACCCATCCCAAACGAGTGCGTTGAGCGCAGGGCTCGGTTTGTGTTTCGGTGATGACTTCACTCTCGATTATCTGATGCCATACGTCAGCTCCAAGCGAAACGTCGATATTTTCAGGTTCTGCAAAACGCACATCAACCAGTTGTGTACCGCAGAGATGAGTCCACTGCCTTGTAACCAGGAGCACCACGGGGGTCGCAGCCATTATGGAAATGTACGGTGTACGTTGAATGAATCGTTAGCCTCACTCTACCATTTGTGCGAGTTTGTACAAATGCGCCGATGGCTTCTACTGCTGCGTCGTATCTTACCCTAGAAAGACTAAGCTGATTGGCTAGACGTTCGGTCACAAAAACTCACCTGTGATCCAGGGTCACAGAGGATTCGAGCTGAGTGCTATTCAAAGTTACCAGATGTAAAAGAAAGAAAAAGAAAGCTTGCGCCGTTGCTAGAAACACGTTGTGATCTGCTAGTCATGACGATCGTGTCATGGTAGAAACTGCTATTGGTTTCGATGATGAGAAAGTAGCAGGTACTGCAACTGACCAGGTTTCGGCTGAACATAGTGATGTTTTCTACCGCAACGCCGACAGCCACCCGCAGGGCACTACGTCGATGTGTGCCCAGTCCAATCCAGTCATTTAAACAGTTGAAACATAATCTAGAGTTCTTTAGATCAGCAAATCGTTGAGGTGGAGTTTTATCCAATAACCGCCGACAGCGAATAATCCGATACGAACCTTAGCAGCCGGGACATCCATTTTGATTTAGTATCGCCACATGTGACTTCATTATCAGCTGAGCAAGGGAAAAACGTGGAGTTGTTGACTCATCTTGATTGGCGGTGCAAATCACGTCTGTCGCACAAACACTAACAAATCTGCCAAATAGGGGATCTCGGCTAACGAACAGTCGATACAACAATTCCGCTGCGTAGTAAGGGCCAGCTTCGTCATAATAATCGGCACAACCAAGGCATCCCACTGACTCACCGGTAATTCTATTACACGGAGTGCGGGCAAATGACTCGTGCACCGTGTCTACCACTCTTAACAGTTCATCTGACGTCTCATACACAGCGCTCTTCAGATGCAAAAGTCGAGACACATGAATTTCCGCAAAAAGCTTTCGATTGTCGAGCGAGTCTCAAGAGCGTGCCACACTTTGTTGTAACCACCAGTATACATCGCACCCACTAGGGGGACCTTCACCGGATTTATTGCCTGTCGCAGCTTACCTAATTTGTATGCTTCTGGGAAATCCATAACGTGCATCAGAGTCTCGAATGTGTCTCGAAACACCAGCCAATTGTCCAGTGTTTCGTCAAAGGTCGGAATGGTAACTCTATTTGTAGATGCTAGGGATTCTCCATGAACTTCTCGCCCATGTGAAACATCTTGGAAAACTGTGTGTGTATTCTGGAGCTGTGACAACCTATGGTTGAGTATCACACATGCTGGCTGTCACGTATTCCCAGAGATCTGCATGTTCATCTAATTCTTCCTTCGCTGCCGCTCCAACTAGTATTTGAGTGTTGAGAGTGACAAACCGTTGGCAATGCGCCGTTATGGACCTTATCTCCTGCTCCAACTGAGCAATATCAGCAACATAGAGGCCAACTCCAGTCACGCGATCATGCGCACGTCGAATGGCATATTATCATATTACGGCATGTGGCGTTGTGAGTTAAAAGTTAATTCATTTTAAAAAAAAACATATTTTCAAGAATTTTTTTAGACAATTCAGGTAATGCTGGCTTATTTAATTAATTTTCATTTAATAATACAACATCTGAACAATATTTTCCTAAATTTTCATAGCAAAATATTGCAAAAAAATTATGAAGATATGAAAAAAAAAAATTGTTTTGCGGTATATAAAACAATCATAATGCTACATATTTATATCTATATGTATGTAAAATGGCTAAAGGTTTTATGTTTTTATGTCGGATTTTGACAAGTGTGTTTGACAAGTAATTCAATTATTAATTGTCTGGGTTATCTTATTCCTCATATAAGTGAAAAAGTAGTCTCGTTGCAAGTGTTGATGTGTCGTCTCAGTAATAACTCTTAGCTCATCAGCGTTCGAATTTGTTCATCGGACAAGTTTGGGGTGTGGTTCCTTTAAACTCATAAACCATTTCAGATGTTATCAGTGACTATTTTGAATTTGTTGCCGAAAAGGTAGGAGCGCAATTCCTTTTCTATTGCTGGATAATTTAGTTCTGATATTGTTTACGTCCAACTTGATGTGTTTGGTATACGGCTGGAGTATCTCGTTTCGTAACTCAAGCGATGGCAGGCTATGGAAATAAGAAAAAGGCAAACCGATATACGTTGGCCTTAAATGTTTGCAGTTTACAGTGATTAGGAAGTATTGTTTGTTATTTGTTGATTAAAATAAAACAAAACATTTTACCAAACAATTCACAATAATTAATTTTATTTCTACAATGCTTCAATTAATACGTATCTAATTCTTTATTTGCGTCTGTCCGCAACTATATTCAACATCTGAACGAAATTACCAAGGGTTTTGTAATCAATATATTTTTATCGCCAAATCTATGCATATTATTCTATTACAATATTTATTGCGCCATATATGTTCAAACCTCTACATCACGCCCTTCCCAGTGCAGCAAACGGGTTCGAATCGTACCGATTTGCATTTTGAGGTTTGCTCTTATTTACCGGCTTTATTCTACCAATGGTTACCGAGAATGTTTTTCCTGATTTTAAAATGATGAATTGTTTCCTTAATCTTTTTAATAAATTCAAAGGACCTTCGTAAGGGGAATCTAAGCCTCTTCTAACGCGATCTATTCTGATGAAGACATGGTCTTAAGTGTTTAAGTTCTGAGGGATGTGGACTGGTAAATTTTGATTCTCTTGGAGTTAATTTCGTATTCGATATGTTTTTAAAAAAAATGTTTTAATTTGCCTACAAAAGTAAAATCATCCAGTTCTATAGGGGTTGAAAAGGTGTAGTCTCATGGCACTTTAATGTTTTCTCCATAAAGCAGCTTCAACCTTTTCTTAAGAGATGTGCGAATGCCTAAAAGGATTAAGGGAAGTTGTAGTGACCAATTCAGTTTGTTTTCAAATGCCCTAATTCATGTTTTTAGTTGACGGTCAAACGTTTTCACCATTCCGTTGGCTTGATATGCGGTCGTGCGCGAATACGAGCTGTGCTCAGGAATTTTGTCAATTCCTTGAATAACTTCGATTCGAATTGTGTACCTTGGTCGGTAGTTATCGTATTGGGCACTATGAAGCGACAAACACGTTCTTGGACATTTCGCAGCCCAAACGGCATGCGCATGAACTCCGAAAGTCCAAAAGGAGTTGTTACCGCTGCCATGGGGGTGGTTATTGCATTAAGCAATCAATAATCACCGCATGGTCTAAAGTCGTTTGCTTTACGTTTTGGGGCCATTTAAAGGGGAGATGCCCATAGTGATGATGATGGCTTGCAAATACCCAACTGTACCATGTAATCAAACTCCTTAGCAATTTTGAGCTTTATATTGTTTAAGCATCTTGACCGTGAATGTGGAAGTGGTGCTTTTGTTAGGATATGATAGACCACTGAATGTTTGATGGAGAAATTAAAATTGGGAGATTCTATAAGTGAAGGATATTCGAAAATTATACTATTGTATTTTTGTTCCACAAAAAAAAACGAGAACTTGTTATGTTTGTCGAACAAGGTATGTCTGCCGCTTTTGTATTTGTCTTTGGGTAGATGAGTCTTGCACTTTTAACATTTACTACCAAACCTTGGACTTTAACAAAATCTGCGCCTATTATAGGTTTGGTGACTGAGGCAATTGGGAACGTGTGATTAAAAATTCTACGAAAGACTAGGCTTGTTCGAAAAAACTTCGTTCCGAAAACATTGATTGCCGAACGATTTGCTGCAGATATGATTTGATCAGGTTAACAAGTATTTGTATTTGTTGTAAGGTAGGAATTAGAAGTAGCGGATACATCTGAACCAGAATCTATTAAGAATATAATGCGTGACATGGGATCCCTAATAAAAAAAACGGTTTTGTAAATATAGGGTGATTCGTCGTAAGGTTTGATTTATAATGTAAAATAAAACACACAAATTTAAAAGTGAACTTAAAACTTTTATAATCGATTAAAAGAACAATTCATGGCATTTACTTTTTAAAAATTATGTCATGTAAATGTTAGCCACGACTATGTCTGAGGTGATCCATTCGGAAGGTCCAATTTTAGGCTACTAGTTCGAGCGTAGCGACTGGTATCTCGCGGATAACACGAGTAATGTTGGCTTCCAAAGCGTCCATCGTAGCTGGCTTATTCCTGAAGACCTGAGACTTTACATATCCTCAGAGAAAATAATATAGTCTAAAGGTGTGATATCGTGTGATTTAGGCGGCCAATTTACCGTACAAAACAATGTTTCACGCGCTGTATGGCTCCTAGCGCCGTTTTGTTGAAATCAGAGCTCACCGAGACCATGTGCTTGAATTTCAGGAAGCACATAGTCCGTTAAAATGGCGCGATAATGATAACTATTAATGGTTACATTCTGATTTGCCTCATTTTTGAAGAAATATGGACCAATGATTCCAGCAGCCCATAAACCACACAATACCGTTGTTTTTAATGGATGTAATGGTAGCTGTTGATACTTTTCGGGTTGCTCATCAGTCCAAATACGGCAATTTTGTCCATTAACGTATCCATTGAGCCAGAAATGGGCTTCATCACTGAACAAAATTTCACGATAAAACACCGGATTTTCATTAAGTTTTTGCAGAGTCCATTCACTGAAAATACGACGAAAATTCAAATCACCTGGCTTTAATTCTTGCACAAGTTGAATTTTGTACGCTTTTAGACCGAGATCCTAACGTAAAATACGCCAAGCCAGGCTACTGAGAACGACGACGAATCGATTCGTCACGGTCTTCGCGTACACTCTCAGCTACAGCTGCTATAGTCTCTTCACTACGTGCTGGATGTGGTCTAACCGGTCGAGTATCATCTACTTATGTAAACAGGGACTCAAATCTGCGAATGGTTTTAGCAATATTTGTTGGTTTCAGTAGGTCGATTATGCGCACCGTAAGTTCCTCGAATCGCACGAAAAACATTTATCGTAATACAGCTGAACAATTTGAAGACTTTGTTGTTGTTTAAGTCTTGATGACTTGCCAAACGATACTGAAAAAAAAATGACAAAGCAGTTTGATAGGAGTCATGCGCGTTCTGTCAAGAAAGCTTATTGAAAATTAAACCTCACATTGAAACACCCTATATGTGGTTGTACTTCCTTTTGCCGTTTTAATGGCAGCTGCATTTAATTTGGGTTTTGTCCAAAACAACAAGGCTTGGAACATTTTTTAGCTTCATTCCCAAATTTAAAATGAAACTAACATACTCTGTTGTCTTTTCTCACATTGTACTTGTTTCCTGAAACAGATCTATAGCGTGTACTACTTTAAGGGCCGGGTGTTCTTTTATGATTACGTAGATAGTTTTGATCCCTGAGATCTAGCTTTGAAAGCACGGACTTAATTTCCTGTATTTCAGTTTGTAAATTTTGATTTGTTCTGGTAAGTTCACAAATAGTTTCTGAATTGGAGGGGGTGAAAATGTTGAAGTATTTTGTTGCTGATATATTTCGAATACACTTCAAGTAGTTCTTCAGTTTTTTTTTTTTTTGTTTGTTTTTGAACTGGCTTTGATTGAAACGTAAACAAGAGCGAGTAAATGCCATTTCCACAGTTCGAGGATAAGGCTTTCAGTTACAATCTTAAATTGACCAGCAAGTGACCGAACTCTTTGGTAGAACTCCTATGGCTTCCTATCGCCAATTTCTCGAGTAATAACAAAACCTCGATTCGCTTGCTTTCGATCATCGAATGGTGTTTAATGAGCGCTTTCTTTAAATTTGTGTATGGGGTTGAAGATTCTTTGATAAGGATGTCATTAACACTAGCAGCCACGGCATGTGGAATTGACCGAACAACAAAGTGGAATTTTGTTTGTTCTACAGTAATATTTCAGATAAGGAATTCCGACTAGACTTGTATGAAACATATGGGCTGCATTTTGGAACAAAATTCGGGTAATTTAGTCGAAATAGCATGAACTACGTTGTTTGGTTTAGCGGCGGGGACGGCGTTTTGTAGAGACTCTTAAACACTATCAACCATTATAAACTTTATTACAAAAAAAAAAAAAAAAAACGCAATAGGATATGATACTATTAGACTTAACTCATGCAATGCAAATGTATGTGCGTATTTAAAAAATAGATAAATGTACGTATGTATACGTATCTTTAACTACTCTGGAATATTAGATGGATGGAAGTGTTACGGCAGATGTGTATGTATGTATGTGTGTGTGAGTGATATAAGTTTATGAAATGTGGATTGGCAATGGTGTAGATGTAAGAATGCGTAATGAAATACGACAAGATGTATATGACGCAGCTGTAGATATTAGATGACGTGTTGAGAAATGAGATGGAAATGACGTCGTTGTGAAAATTTTAACTTTTGTGCATATGTATATATATGTATATGTATGTAGGGATCCCGGAGAGGTAAATAACAAGTAAAAGAATTATCTCTTTTGGAAACACATTTAGCTTTAATTTAGTTCTAAGTTAGTGGAAGTATTGTACAATAAATAGTTAGGTAAAATGTTTAAAATAAAATAACGATATGTAACTTAAAGTTGAAAACTCGCGCACGTCTTTTGATGTCGCCTTAACGCCGTTCTTCTTTCATCTGTTTCAATTTTTCTTGTTCTCTCTTCTTCTTCGTCGTCGTTGTGCTCATTGACGTCATCTTCGTTTTGGCAAGTTCCATTTCGCATTGGGGATAGTGTGGCGTTGCCAATAGTTACCATCTTACACTCGGCCATCCTGCGTTATGAGCCGACCTTGGCTCATCTCTCCCATCAACTCATCGGTTCTTCGCTAGTTCCACATCGTTGTTCATCCGCATTTTTGTGCCTAGTAGGAGCTGAAATGGAGTCCTGTTGATGGTTCGGTGCCACCTTGAGTTTAAACACTGCTGGAGCTTTGACGTGTGCCGATACCACTTCATGGGTTCATCAGTACTTAGTTTTCAGAGCACTGATATTATCACCCGATTCACTATCTCTACCTGTCCGTTGCCTCTTGATACGTCTGTTGCTATTGTCATTAGCTGTATTTTCTCCATTTCGCAATAGTCCTTAAAAGTATTTGACGTGAACGCTGCGCCTTTGTCTGAAATTATTCGTTCAAGGTTCCCAAAAATCGTTTTCTCTAGCTTTTGAATAACTTCTGCCGTTGTTGTCGTCTTTACGGAGTAAGTCCAGATAAACTTTGAAAAAGCATCTATCACACAAAGGATATAGGCGTATCCTTTTCAAGTTGGGGAGAGTCTGCTTAAGTGGTCGATGTGATAGGTCCTTAATGGCGCATCCTTCTTGTCTATCTGATTGAGGAATCCTTCCTGGCGTCCTCGTCCACTTCTAGCCGGTGAAGTCTTTCTGCTGTAGTAGTAGACGGGATGGAACTCAGCATCATGCTTTTGAAGCAGCATCGCCCTGTAACCCCACCTGGATGCATCAGTATGCAGTTACGTTTCCAAGTCGCACCGATGGAGTGTCAGAACCGGTTTCGTCGCAAGGATATCTTTCAGTTCAGTTCTTGTAAAGCAGACACTTTGGCTTCGCTCAAAGCATCTACATGATCCTCGATCAGTGGCATTGGGTAATGTTTTCTTATTATCTGGCGGTTAATCTTCCAGTAGTCCACTCAGAATCGCTTAGTGCCGTCCTTCTTGTTGGCTAGTACAATTGGACTTGCAAACTCCGAATAACTCGGCCTAATTACATCACGTTCCAGCCACTTCTTCACCTGCTCGTCCACGATATCCTATTCTAGTGGTGCCAATCTTCTAGGGCATTGGACAACCGGTGTTTCATTTTGGAACACGATCCTCGTCTTCGCGTTCGTGTGCTTCTCCAGTATAGGATCATAACTCTCGACCAACCGTGTGATCTCTTCTTTGTAGTCTGGTTGCCTTCTTTTTATGTAAGACGCCAACCCCAAAAATATTTAAATAGGTAAGTTGTGTTTGAGCCCTTGCTACACTGTTTAAAAATCATACAAAATCTGTGTTCGTCTCATTTCCAATTCAATGACGTCACAACAAAAACGATCTTACCACTTTTCCAAATTGCAGACCTTTTATCTTAGTGCAGTTATGATTTTGGTATGGTTATATTAATTACAATATTATTATTATTATTATTACAATATTATTTTTTTTTTCACTTTCACTAGAGTTTGTATTAGGCGGTGCAGGGTTGTTTTACGATTTCAATGGCAAAATGCTCTTTTTACGGCGTAATTTTTTTTTTTCACTTTCACTAGAGGTTGTTTAAGGCGGTGCAGGGTTGTTTTACGATTTCGATGGCAAAATGCTCTTTTTACGGCGGAATTTTTATTTATTTATTTATTTATTTATTTTTTTTTTTATTTACTTGATATCACCATAACACACAATTCGCGCGGACCCCGGTTGAGCCACAAATCTGTAGCGATCTCGGAGAGGCAAATAACAAGTAAAATAATTATCTCTTTTGGAACCACAATTAGCTAATTTAATTTAGTTCTAAGTTAGTGGAAGTATTGCACAATAAATAGAAAGGTAAAATGTTCAAAATGAAATAACGATATGTAACTTAAAATTCAAAACTCGCGCACGTCTTTTGATGTCGTTTTAACTTCGTTCTTCTTTCATCTGTTTCAACTCTTGTTCCGTCTTCTTCTTCGTCGTCGTTGTGCTCATTGTCGTCGCTTTATTTTGGCATGTTCCATTTCGCATTGGTGATGGTGTGGCTTTGCCAATGGTTACCATCCTACATGTATATATATTTAGCTGTTTTTATGTTTTCTTTTGTATGATTAGAATGGATCCTGTTTATGTAGCTATGGTTAGTTGAAGCTGTTTGGAAGACTGGTGATTCCTGTTGAATGTTGCTCGAGTTTGAAATGCGTCGAACTGCGTGGTTTCTATGTGTTAACGTATGCGTTGTATTAAATTCAGTATAAATTACAACGTTCGGAGTCACTAATATTGTTTGTTATTCGTTGATTAAAATAAATCAAAACATTTTATCAAACAATACACAATAATTAATTTTATTTTTACAATGCTTCAATTAATACGTATCTAATTCTTTATTTGCGTCTGTCCGCCACTATATTCAACATCCGAATGAAAGGACCAACGGTTTTTTAATCAATATATTTTTATCTCTATATCTTACATATATATATTATTCTATAACAAAGAGCTCAGTAGGGCATTACATAAGTTATGTGTATGAGAAATGATTACGATATTTAATAGTACGCCTGATAGTGGACTTAAGTACAAAAAACTTTCACACTAGCTGTTGGATTACCCTATATTACGATTGAAGGTTTGACGGCGCGAATTACTGCCGGTGATTTTAATGCACCACTGGAGGTGAAAATAGCGATAGATCAATATGAGGCAGTTGACGTTACGTCGGTGTTTTGGGCGGATTAATGCCTATATAATGAGGCCTTATCAGAGGAGGTTGAAATATTTCTTACATTGCTTGAGGAAAGCTAGACATTTCGCAGCATTTTTAACGAGATCGAATATGTGATCATTCATTGATGCATATACGAGTATGGTATCAAAAATGGAAAATTGTTTGACTTCGATTATGCAAATGCCAATATGGGATAATGGCTGGGCGTTTAAATTTCGCTTTGTTACCATCCGACAGCATTGTGTTGTGGAAGGATTAAACTCCACTATTTAGGTGGTTCCCATTTAGTAATGCAGTGAATATCTGTGTTAAATGAGCTTAATGTATGCTGTCATTAACGTTTTACAGCCGAAGAGCAGGAAGGTGAGTCCGGATACGAACATGAAAGCAGATAGTGCCGTCATTGATAAAAATTCAAAACCCTGTCGAAGAAAGAACGAAGCCCTGGCACATTTTTTTGATGGATATCAGACTTGAAAAATAGATTCTGTTACAGCACGATAAACAATTTTTTTTTTTAATATACTGTATTTTTTTAATTTACTGAGTTCAACTGCTGCTTTCAACGATCTAATTCGAAGTGACTCAAGTCAAAGTAAAAGGTGAAGCCAAGAAGAATGTGTGTACATAAGAAAAAATAGGAGATGTTTCTATTGTCAAATTTACAGTTTGGTCAAATTTACTGTTTGGTTGCATGGCGTGATACGCTTAACATAGCAAGATACAAAATACATAATAGGCAGTTATAACAATAACAGTGGTGCCATCTTTAAGAAACAAATTCAGTATTAATATAAATTAAATTAACTAGAGTTTTACGTTAATAAATTTTTAAAATATTTTAATAATAAAACAGAAGTATAATATTAACTAACAATATTTGTATACATTCCGCCAGTCTTGAAGTTCCTTTAATTTATTTTTAGTATGTAAAGCTTCATTATAGGTCTCTTGAAGGTATCAGGTTTAGTGCGGACAATTGCTACTCGTACCAATCCATCAGACCAGTGTGGATTTTATGCACTTTTTCTAGTTTCCAGTATGTAGGTGAATTATTTTCTTCCTTCAGTAATACGATGTCATCAGTCTGGATATTTGACTTGGGACGGTACCATTTTTGACGTTGTTGTAGAGAAGTTAAATACTCCAGTGACCATCTAGACTAAACTTTGGTTAAGCTGCTGTACCAATTTCCACCTTGATAGCAGAGACAACTTGAAGTTAGTAGTGTCATGCTCCGCAACTGCAATCAAGGGACGACCAATCAAAAAATTCCCAGGGGCTAAGTAGTCCATGTCTTCTGAGTCGTTTTGTGCGCAGACCCCTCTGAGTTTAATATTGCTTCAATTTGGTTAAACAATGTTGATATCTTCTCGTAGTTAAGTCTAGCTTGGCCCACGACTCGTCTTAGCTGAAACTTAATACTTTTCACTCTAGATTCCCAAGCACCACCAAAGTGAGGAGCACCAGGAGGTATAAAGTGCCACTGGATGCCCCTGGAAGAAAGAAAGTTAGAAATCAAGTAATTAGCGTTATGAGAAGTAACAAGTTGATTTAATTCACCAAGTTTACGAGCAGCACCTACAAAATTTGTACCATTATCGCTAGGAATATGAGCACAGAGACCTCTTCCTTATATAAATCGCTTGAGAGCAGCTAAGAAGGCTAACTTACAAGATCTAAGTGAAAAACTTTTTTAGGGAGACAAATGAAGAGAGCGATGTAAGCCTTAATATGTGGAGCTTTTCGGCCACTATATTGCTTAGAAATAAAAGGACCTGTATAGTTGCAACCAGTATCATGAAAGGGGCAGATTCCTTGTAGACGCTATTTTAGAATTTGTCCCATAAGTTGTTTAGTAGTCCTTTTGCCATGACGATGACAAGTGACGCAGTGATATACTTTGGATTTTCCCACATCTTGTAGACCAATGATCCAAAACGTTTGACGTGATGCCAACGTAAGCAATGTGATGCCAGCATGTTGATTCTCAAAATCTGGTTTGCGTCAAGGTAGGGAGGTGGCCCATTAAGTTTACTGTTAGCTGGAACAATGTATGTCAGTCGTAAGCCGTTAATATCATCGTGAAATGATTCCTCCTGTGAATGTTTGTATAAGATATTTTTTGTCTTTTGTAAGAGTGATACTTGAAGAGGGGACTTATCAATAGATTTGCCTTTTAGGTTAAAATAAAACCGAAGACAGTAGGAAACGATACGGTATAACCATCTCCATTCAGATATAGATGGAGATCAATAAGATCAGTTACTAATCCAGGTTTGAGTGTTGAAGTTTGAAGTACCATCTTCTGTAGTATAAATTGCAGCATCAGTATTGGGCCAATTTTGTTGTCCTAATGAAAGGCAAGCAGGACATCGGCCACGTGGCCGATTAATTGTGATGGTATTATACCACGACTGGCGCAGTCTGCGTCTGCGCGATTAACCTTTCGATAATACATGAAGCCACCTTGCCATGAAGCTAATAGTAAAAAAATACAATATAATTGATTTAAGTTTATTCTTTGTACGGTATTTGTTATAAGGTGTTATTAGAAATTGTATATAACTCTTTTTTTTTAAATAAATTCGTTTTTGTTGTTACAAAATTAGTGTTTACTTCTCCAAAAAACGATTATTTATTAATCGATTTATCTGTAAATATATCCATTTGTTAGACTAAATACTCGTTAGACGTCAATACTCGAACATATCTAAATGCATTTCTTTTTCAGCTTCTACTGCCGAAGATTCAAAACATGCACCTAATGAAAAACAGGAAATTACAGAAAACCGAGTTCAGGATAGTAGACGTGAGTAATTTTTTTTTAATATTAAAAATCTTTGCTATCTTTATCTTTATAGTAGTCTTAGTTTTCTATTTAATACTTCATTCTTTGTTACGTTTGTTTTTTTATATATACGGTATGCATAATTTGTCCAATATTTTTAATTTCAAAGTTACTATACTATAACAATATTTAGTGAAGGTTTCCGCCAAGACGAATCATATTAAAATCTTTGAACGGGGAGGATTGTTTCTCGCTCCAACAGTTCGACCAACACTTTAATTGAAAAGAAAAAAATTATTTTAATTGAGAAATTTATTTATTTGTCCGCTTGAATTTCGAATACGAAAACTAATTTGTTATATCTAACTTAGATCCTAGGCTACAGACTGAATAAGCAGCTCGAATTACACTACTATATATTGCATTATGCATATTTCTGTCAACCAAAACTGTAAAAAAATATGTGATAAGTTAGCTTAAAACGACCATGGAAAAAATTGTATTCCACGAGTCTTTATAATGATCAGTAATCAAAATTTAATATTACATTAAAACGTAATATCGTTCATTTCATTAAAATTATTTTGTTTTTTAAATCAGTTTGTTTCAAGTTATATAAGTGGCGAAGAGAAATACAATCTAAACAGTAGGTTGTGAACATTCTTCCGAAGTTTTATCTTTCAAACCGTCTGTATATCGACGGTTAGTCGGTAGCAGTGACATACATGTGCAAGAATTCGTATAGTGAGTTGTTAAAAGTCAAGAAATTCGATGGATCATTGGAAATCTTCATCATCGAAGGATTATCACACCTGAGTAACAATCAACAATTTGAAGGGTCTCAAACTCCAAAGTTCTTTGGACCAGTATAGAAAACGCCATTAAAAATATACTACTGCAAGTAGAGTTCTCATTCTAACCCATTGATTTATTCCTTAAACACTAAGGTACTATTAATATTGAAAAGACAAGAAATCAATACCAAATATTAGTAATAAGAATCCTTAATAGATTTAATAATAGCGATGTGGAAAATACTGAAGTCATTTAAGTATTAATCTCGCTATCATGACTACACTATGGGAGATTTTTCCCGGATTCCGGGCGCCAAATTTAACGGTAATCCTAGACAACGTTCTTAATAAACGTTAAGAAAATGCTTTCCCTGACAAGTTTAACAGACGGAAATTGTTACTGAAAGCTTTTGCTTCGGGCTACCCGCATTAAGATCGGGGAGCCTGCAAATGAAGCTCTGAACATGTATGGTACCTGGCTGAACTGGGGTAATGTTAAGTCGAACCTCATACTTCACTATACTCTATAAAGGATTAATATAGCTTGAGGAAGAACCTCAAATTCACCGAACAATTTAATAGTGAAGTAATAGAAGTGCTCTCCGCCATGAATAACCATACGTAGATTAACTCTACATATTCCAATGTCATAAATTCGAAATGAGAACTTAACGATGAAATGTGTCTTAATGTGTTTTTAATCGGTTAAATAGAATCTTTGCGACCTACTGTCTGGGCAATGAAGCCAACAGCCTAAGCAGAAGATTTTGCATTTTACATTATATGAGGACGGTCCCAGAAGTACCCGGCTTGACCAAGACATGACGGTAGTTATTTGAAGATATCACTGTATTGGAAAGTACGCAGTCTACAAAGCATATGTTTCAAGTTTGAAAGCGCCACGTTATTTAGTATTTGTCAGTAATGAACGTTGTCAGTGAATTTGTGAAAATGGAGAAAATTGGTCATCGTTATGTGATACAATACTTTAATTTGAAAGGCCTCAGCCCAGCCAATATAAAATCTGAACTGGATTCTACTCTGGGTGAGTCTGCTACTTCGTTTACAACAGTAAAATTTTGGGTTGCGGGGTTTAAACGAGGAAGAGCTGCGAAGACGAGCATCGCAGTGGTCGACCAAACGAGGTGACGACTCCAGATATGTTGAAGAAAATCCACAAAGCTGTATTGGATGATCGTCGACTGAAAGTGCGAGAGCTAGCAGACATTGTAGGCTTTTCAGTGCGCTATATCGCATATTATTTGAAAATTTGGACATGAGAGAGCTGTGTGCAAAATGGGTTCCGCGTTTGCTCACACTCGAGCAAAAACAGTGTTGTGAATTCAATGGCCAAAATTAATGAATTAAAGTTTGAATTGCTACCTCATACACCCTATTCGCCAGATTTCGTCCCGTCGGATTATTTTCTGTTCCCAAACTTGAAAAAATGGCTCAGTGGTTAAAGACTTTCCAACAATGTCGGCAGTTAATGGCTATTTCGAGGAGTAAGACAGTTCTTATTATAAAAAGGGTATCGAACTTTTTGAACATCGCTGAGAAAAGTGTATATAAATAAAAGGCGATAATGTTGAAAAATAAATAAAAATTTTTTCAAAATTTTTGTGTTTTCTTTGTTGGGTCGGTCACTTCTGGGATCGCCATCGTAGAACAAAAGACATATTATGGCCAATAAGAAACTAACCAACTCATATCTAAACCTTTAACTGCTCTTAAGATAAAATACAGGCTTCCACGACTCGGTTTAAATTTTCAAAAATTTTATTTTTAACCGACAATTAAACAGACTTCTATCACCTCATAAACAAACTAAATTCCACCACAACAATTACAAGATACGTCTCCCCTTCAATCTTTTACATTCCCCATGCAACCTAATACTAACCCAAATTTTCTTAATACTGCATACGAAACGATTTTCATATCACAACCGATACCAACGGTTCTTCCACCGGAACTAATGGATACACTTTCTGCACAAAATCGTTTCAAACAACAACTTACTCATATTTTACAAACAGCTACAAACCAATAATTTCAGATTACCGCCCTGTACAAGTTTTATTAAAGAAATACATTGTACAACGCACAGTGGTTAGACGCGAGGACTGATAATATGAAATGGCTTTTATCCAAATCTGGATGAATTCGAATTTGATGTTTTTAAAAACCCAACTAAAATCAAGTCCACTACAAGTAAATAAGATTTGGATTTCCAAGAACCAGCCTCGATCAATCAAATAAATACGTAAACATTATCTTATTTGGGCACTCTTTAAACTATATCCACTTTTCATTACCTTTTGGAAGACTCTTGAAATTTTTAATAGACACGAGAGTCTCGTTGTGTTTTATAAACCCATTCTTACTGAAGATCAAGGAATTGTCCCACCTGTGATTATAAAAACTATTCTAAGTCAGCGTAAAATTAACAAGCAAGTACGTCTCCCAATTTCTTTTTTTTTCGAATTTAACTTTCCCGGAGAAATTAGATATCTTGTACTCAAATTAGATGGAAACTTTGATTGAATTATTAGCTTTATGCATACATACATACAAGCATACTCATACTCATACATTGAGTTCCCTCAAAGCTGAAATCGATCTAGAAACTACAACACTTATTACTCCGTTTTCTAAAGCTCCCTTGCTTTTTAAACTAAATTTCATGTGTGAGAAATATAGTGTTTTCACCTATTCTTACGCATTATTACAGCTACTCAAAATATAACGACATTTTAATCAAAAGTATCGAACTTAAATCTTGAGTTCTTATATCAGAAGGAATCTATATAGTGCCTACAACTGGTACAGCCTAATTAAAATGGGCAACCAATGAAGTAATAACCAACCAATCTTTCTAGAAGACACTCTTCGATTTTAAAATTTGTGAACTGAGTAACTTTGACAAGACATACGAAAATGCCTTGGAGGATCCAACTACCAATAACTTCCCGATCTGATATTCTGGTTAATTCCCCTGTAGTTCACCCGTGTGAATAGGAGTTAAGCAGATGGATAGCTCGGGCACCTAAAAATAGCAATAAGCTATCGACGACCGCAAGTAAAACAAGAAAGCTATAAAAAATAAATATCCTCTTACTCATATCATGTCTGCATTTTTCAACTCATACTCAAGATATACTTAAAACCGCGTTCTCGGGGTAAAATGCCCATTATGAATTCATAGGTATACTTTTTGGGCTAAAGAGCACACCTTCTACATTTCAAAGGGTCATGGATAATAGCCTCAGGTATTTGGTCAGCAAGTTTTGACTTGTATATATTAATGATGCCGACAAGTTTCCTTCCAAAAAACATAGAAAATCTCAAAAAGTTTTTAACGAATAAGATAAGAAAACTACAAAGTATAACTCGATAAATAAGGATTATAGGATAAATTATGGTACAATCCCACACCATTTTCTAGTTATTATAACCTTCAAACATTTAAACCAAACATTCATGGATACCTCTCTTTCTTTTCTCCCTGATTTTCCATCAAAATATTTACCAATTAGAAACGTCTTCAATAGTTGAAGATTTTGAAGTAACAATTATCTCAAAATTGGTTCGTTGGAGATTTAAACTGGAAGAACACAAAAGTATAAAAAAGGGAAGATAAATACAAATGCTGATGCCCTCAGTTGCATTAAGCTCAACGACAAAGTTTAACTTAATGCAAATAAGGCAAACCGCTCTACAATACATTCCGTAAATAAAAATTTTCACGATAGAATTCCGATTACAGGAAAATCTTTAAATAAAGCAGTGTTTAAAAATAAAATAGTTATCAAAAAAATAACATTTTGCGAAGAATAGATTATTCAATTATTCAAAAATCACTTACCTTCAAATAAGCTCACACATTACTTTCAGGGCTGTTCATAATGCCTATTCAAAATAAATAAATTCCCTTTACCTCTAACAAAATTGCACAAGCAGTAAATAATTGCGAGAAATGTCAAACATTGAAATAAAATAGAAACCCACTTAAATTTACGAAAAACCCGAAATACCCATTCTAGATATTCTATTATACACTTAAACATTCATACCACATACTCATATGCCATATATAGAAAACATATTCTATTAATATAATAATATGGTAGATAATTTTTTTTAAATTAGCAACAGCTTATACGAGTATCCCATTAGAAATAGTCTTAATATGACATATTTATATCAATAAAACACTTTATTAGTCTACATTGCATTCCTGGGAAACTGATTACCGTTCAAGGATCGGAATTTACTGCGTTTTGCTGCCGTTTCTCTGTGAAAACCAGTGAATATGTGCATCAACTGCTTAAAGATCTGAACTTAAATGACTTCAATAGAAATTAAGCTGTTTTGTGAATCAATTGATTCATTCCTTACTGTGTGCAGTGGCTTAGAATGCAGAACATGTCAATTTTTTTTCTCACGACCTTAAAAGCGAATAGTCGTTTAAAGCTATTTTTTTCGGCTTATGCGAGATCCTTCTAGACTCTATTGAAAAAGAACTAATTTCTCTTGGACTAAAGTGTAAAGACATAAAAATGATCAAGAAAAATCAGCAAAAATTTGTAGATTTGCTTTACGTAATCTATTTCGAAAATGGATCTATTCGGCTATCCGACCTTTAGAAAGATGTGAAAACTATATTTCACACGCAAGTGAGATGGGAATTCCATTGACTCAGTGCCATAACTGCCAAATGTTTGGGCATGGAGAAAAACACTGCAATGTCAGAACATGCCGTAGTAATTGCTCGGGAAATCATCGCACAAACACATGCACATCTACCGCCATTTCAAAATGTGCAAATTGCTGCGTTAATCATAAATCCAGCGATTGTAATTATGAAAGTCGTGAGAAATATTTACAAATTAGGCAAAATTTGTTGATTGTGTTGATTTATCACTGCTTTTTGATGGGAAAAAATGCAGCCGATGCAAAGAAATGGCTTGATAAGTGTTACCACGACTCTACACCAGCCGAACGAACCATTCGCAAGTGGATTGAAAAATTTAAAAGTGGCTGTTTCAGATGAAAACATAAAAAAAGTCCACAAAATGATTACGAATGACCGTAAAGTGAAGTTGATCGAGATAGCTGAGGCTCTGAAGATATCAAAAGAGCGTGTTGGATATATCATACACGAATATTTGGACATGCGAAAGCTCTGTTCAAAGTGGGTGCCGCGTTTGCTCACAGTCGACCAAAAAAAAACAACATGTTGATGATTCAGAGGAGTGTTTAAAGCTGTTTAACCGCAATTAAGCCGAATTTTTGCGTCGGTATGTGACAATGGATGAAACTTGGCTCCATAACTTCACACCAGAGTCAATTCGGCAGACAGCTGAGTGGCGAGCAGGCGACGAACCTCGTTCAAAACGACCAAAAACTCAACAGTCGGCTGGCAAGGTTATGGCATCCGTATTTTGGGATACACATGGAATAATTTTTATCGACTATCTCCAAAAGGGGCAGACTATCAACAGCGACTATTACATTGCGTTGTTGGAGCGTTTGAAGGACGAAATCGCAGAAAAACGGCCGCATTTGAAGCAAAAGAAAGTGCTGTTTCATCAAGACAATACACCGTGTCACAAGTCGATGAAAACGATGGCAAAATTTAATGAATTCGGCTACAAATTGCTTCCCCACCCACCGTATTCGCCAGATTTGGCCCCCAGCGACTTTTTCCTGTTCGCAGACATCAAAAGAAATCTCACCGGAAAGAGATTTAAGACCGACGAAGAAGTAATCGCCGAAACAGAGGCCTATTTTGAGGCTAAACCGAAATCGTACTACAAAACTGGTATCGAAAAATTGAAAAATCATTTCAATCAGCGTATCGCCCTCGAAGGCAACTATGTCGTAAAAGTTGAATTTTGAAAAAAATTTGTGTTTTACTATAAAACGGCACTGACTTTTCAGCCCATGTGTTATCTATATTCCAATGTCAAGTAATAAACAAGATAAAATCAAGCCTTTATGTTGGAAACGCAAGAAAAGCGTTGAATTCTTCAATTTTATTTTAAATCTTAATGTTGATATATGTTTGTTATGTGAGACTAGGCTCAGTAAAAAAGTAAAGTTTTCATGTAGTGCGTGCAATTATTTGTTTTGGATTTGATCGTATTAACAATACTGGTGGCGGAGTTGCCATCTTAGTAAAAAAAAAGGTATTGACCATACTATACTGCCCAAAGTAAATACTACAATCATTGAGTATATAGGCATTGAAATTATATTTGAAAATAACTTTAAATTAAAAATTTTCTTTGTGTACTTTCCTGGAGGATCATCTAATGCTCACAAGGCCCAACGCTCGAAAAACGACTTGAGGCGATTAATCAGTAATGATCTATTTGTTATTGGCGGCGATCTGAATTGCAGGCATCGTAATTGGGGATGTGTAAAAGCTTATTCGTGGGGTAACGTACTAGAAAATTTACAAGCGTAGCATTCCTTGCACAGTTGACTTCTTTCTTTCCAACATTCCCACCGTATTTAACGCTTTAAGCTCTGATCACCTTTCAGTCACATGTGATATTCTCTCTAGCCCAAAAACTTTTAATGTGCAATACACAGATTTTAATAAGGAAAACTGGGATGTATTTCGACACCACCTCTCAACTGCTCTCAACAACTGTCCCACAAATTTAGAATCGACAATCACTTGCAGGCAAGTTAATGATTCAATTCGTTTTCTGGAGACCAAAATTAAAGATAGCATACAATTTGCGGTCCCAAGAAAACCCCAATGCATTAGGTCTGCTATTGTTCCACGATCTATATAAAGTTTAATAAAAACCAGAAACGTTTTTAGACAAAGATTTTTTTTTTTTTTTCTTTTTTTCATGGGAAGGCGAAAAATCTTCATAGACACTATAGGCTCGGAGCCTATAGTAGTGTGAGATTCTTACTCACTTAAAACTAAAAAACATGTCCCTTATGCAAACCACGACTGAGTTCACACTTAACAAGCAGTTCTTCTATGGCATTTTATTTTGTTTTTATAAGATATCCTGTAGGCGATTTTCCATTGAAAATTCCTGTGTACTGTAGGAAAATTTTGCGCTGCTAATCACCGCGCTAGATCGAGAGGCTTAGTCCTTTTCAGACGGCGCAATAAATTTGTCTCGTCGAGGATCTGTTGAACAGAAATATTCGTATGACCTTGTAATCGATTATTATGTTTTCGCGCAAACAATTTAATTACGTTCTGAACGTTTTCGACTCCTAAGTCTCTGTGGATATCATCGTTTCTAATGTACCACGGCGCATTAACAATACCTCGAAGAACTTTGTTTTGGAATTTTCCGCGGAGGTTCAATTTCGACAACAAGTCCCAAAATTGAATTTATGGCATAAATTCTTTCTAGGCTTTCAGTTTTGTCGAAAGTTAGCCTAAAGAGGGGAAGGCCGCGTCTTGGGGTCGTCCTCTCGATTTCAACATTGCGCTGTTTTTGCGCAAGTATATTAACTGCGTCGATTATCTTAAAATCTTTATTTTTAAGGTCATTTACGATGTTTTCTTTAAGGCAAGAGGGATGCAATCCTCTGGCTACAACGCGTATGGGTCTTTCCGTTTTATTTTCGTAGGTATGCCATTGAATCTTCTCGGCATTTAATTTTTGCAAAAGCGAACGGTAGTTGTCTGGATTAAGAACATTAATAGTCCATGTATAATTATTGCGAGATCTTACTTTATAATCGGTTGAGCACAGTGATTTCAGGATAATGTGCAACTTGTTGTAGTCCGAGATTCCAAAAACGTTGCCGTTGCCAAAATGGCAGTGTCATCAGCAAATGTGGCTAGGACAGTGTCGTCCATTTGCGGTATATCGCGGGTAAAAAGCAAATATAGCAGAGGGCCAATTACACTTCCTTGCGGCACCCTCGCCTTTATTGTCTTTATTCGTTTCCGTGTCTCACACGGAAGAATCGGTCTTCTAGGTATGAACCTTAAATACAAGACAATTGCTGGGGTAGGACTTGTCGGAGTTTATATTTTAGGCCTTCATGCCATACCTTATCAAAGGCTTGCGAAACGTCAAGGAATGCGCTTGAACAGACTAACTTACACTCGATTGCTTCTTCAATTATATCGTTTATTCGATGCATTTGGTCCACTGTAGAGTGTTGGCTTCTAAAGCCAAATTAATGATTAGGCAAGAGGGAATTTTTGTCGGTTATTGGCTTAAGACGATTAAGAAGGATTCGCTCGAAGACCTTCGATGTAATCGGGAGAAGCGATATTGGTCTATATGACTTGACTTCAGTCAGCGGCTTACCGGGTTTCGAAACCATAATAACTTTAGCTACTTTCCACTGGTGCGGTACGTGCTCTAATCTAATGCTGGCTATAAGTATCTCTCCCGTTATTAAGTCATATCCAGGGGCTTTATTGGGCTTAAGCGTGTCTATAACTTGTCTAAGTTCCCTAAGTGTAGCCTTTTCTACTAGAAAGTTTGTCGTCACATCTAGCGTATTAACATTCACTGGAAGCACTTCCCCGTCGAATGGTTTAAACATTTCCGCAAGATGGTCGGCGAAAACATTAGCTTTTTCCTTATCTTCTTTCGCTCTTCTTTTCTTCCTTATCATTTCTCTAATTTCCGGTGGATATCTTATGCCGACTTTGGGAACTTTGTTTGATTCGCGGGGAATGTTCTTCCAGACCGCTTGCTGTATGACTTCAACAAAACGTTCACTTCTTTTTCAAGTTGATACGGCGTTCTAAGTGCTACTTTCAAAAATCTTCCCAGTGAGTTTTGCTGTTAGTTAATCTGGGTAGTCTTTGTTTCTTAACCAAGGATTCGCACAGTGAGAAAATAACTGGAGAATGATCGGAGGAAAGATCGAAGCCTTCTTCAATTTTGACGTAACTAGCGCTTACTCCTTTTCCGATAAAGAAGTCTATTAGATCGGGTGTTTTGGCGACATCCGAGGGCCAATATGTCGGCTTGCCTGTTGAGTAAAAATAGCAACCACATTCCATACCAGCCCTGTAAAGAGTTTTTCCTTTTTGAGAGATACATCTTGAGCCCCAAAAGGTGTGCTTTACGTTAAAGTCGCCATCAATAATGAAGTTTGGTCCAAGAGAATTGAATAGGTCAATAAATTCGTGTTTCTCTATTTTGCAGCGCGTATGGCAATAGATTGAGGATATATTAAAAGAGTAATTTTTATTTTTAGCGCGCACCACGGTCATTTGAAATTTGTCAAGTTCAATTATTGCTTCCAAAGTATGTTCAATGCAGTCTTTTATGAATAGGGATGACCCGCCTCTTGCGTTTCCCGATGGATGATGAGCGTGGTAGTCGCCGTAACCTTTTAGTTCCACGCGCGATTCTGTTGCCAGGTGAGCTTCAGAAATTAAACATATGTCAATTACTTTTTCCTGCATTAAAATATTTAATTCATCAAGCCTTTTCTGTAGCCCGTTGGCATTCCACGCAATTATATTGAGCTTCTTTGCCATAATTAGTTACAGAAATTGGCTTCGAACTTAAGAAGCCGTTCGACTATTATCTTATTTTTTTTTAGTCTGTTCTTCTAGTCTCTCGAGAATTACTGATAACACATTTGAGGCAGGATCCGGTGATGTACAGTTAGTTATATTAACTCACGCCGCTATTTGCGCGTAAGTTTTTCCACTTTCCACTTGCGCATTGTTATTTTTGACGTTGTTGTTATTGGTGATTTTAGCGTTTGTCACCATTAGCTTCTTTAAAGGCTTTGGAGTGGGACTGCTGTGTTATTTCTCATTCTAGCTGTCCCTGCGTTTTTCAAAGGCTTCGTTTTTGATTGATCTCGTAGCTTTTGCAACTCCTTCGCGACTTTGCAGCCTCGATAATTAGCTGGATGTTTTCCCTTGCAGTTAATGCATATCGCTGGGAACTCTTTCGCGGCATTGCACTCTCGAGTCAGATGTTTGCCAGCGCATTTTACACAGCGAGGTTCCTTCTGGCAGTAGGCCTGAGTATGGCTGAATCCCTGGCAACGTGTACATTGGGGAATCAGCCTGGAGTTTTTCCGCGGAGGTTCAATTTTGACAACAAGTCCCAAAATTGAATTTATGGCATAAATTCTTTCTAGGCTTTCGGTTTTGTCGAAAGTTAGCCTAATGAGGGGGAGAACGCGTCTTGGGGTCGTCCTCTCGCTTTTAACTTTGCGCTGTTTTTGCGCAAGTATATTAACTGCGTCGATTATCTTAAAATCTTTATTTTTAAGGTCATTTACGATGTTTTCTTTAAGTCAAGAGGGCTGCAATCCTTTAACTACAAAGCGTATGAGTCTTTCCGTTTTATTTTCGTACGTATGCCATTAAGTCTTCTCGGCATTTAATTTTTGCGAAAGCGAACGGTAGTTGTCTGGATTATGGACATTTTGGACATTATGGACATTATTGCGAGATCTTACTTTATAATCGATTGAGCACAGTGATTTCAGGATTATGTGCAACTTCTTGTAGTCCGAGATTCCAAAAACGTTTATTGGCGGCAGCGGTCTTTGTTTTGGTTGCTTTGTTGCCTTATCGACCTCAGCAGTGTTCAATTGGCTTGCTTCTTTGTTTGTTCGATATCAGGCGCTTCTTACCTGGTTTTTTTTTAAGTATCCAGTCCGTTTCGCGGACTTGCTCTTCTTCATCCGTGTGAAAACTCGAGTTTTTGGGGCGGTCAAGTAACGAAACAGACTCAGACTCAGACTGAGATTTAGATTGCGGCTTAATGGCATCTGAGCTTTTTGCAGACGTTGTTTCAAAAAATCATTTAGTGTCCCAAAATATTGTATCTTTAATGGAATCTGAAGTTGAAACTGATATGTCATCATTTAACGTAATAAATCCATTATTTCTACCTGACGAGCTTGTCACTTTAGAGGTAGTAGAATTCATTATCTTTCATCTGAAATGTAAAAAATCGCCTGGTTTCGATGATATAAATAACATAAATATTTAAAAACTTCCATTAAGTGCAATAATGTTCCTCTAGTTTACTTACAATGCATGTTTCAAGTTTAATTAGTTTCTCTTAAAGTGGAAAAAAGCTAAAGAAATTGCATTGCTAAAATCAGGAAAATAGCAGCAAATAAAAATTAAACTGGATGCTTTTTTTAAAACAGTATGCTTCTGCCAAGTGCAGTTCGGTTTCGTGAACGACATAGAACCTCTCATCAAGTTTTAAGAATTTGTAAGGAAATGAAAGAAAGCTTAAACAGAAAAAGGTCGACCGGTTTAGTATTACTAGACATAGAAAAAGCTTTTGACTATGTTTGGCACAATGCCTTAACCTACAAACTTTTAAAATTCGGTTACCCTGAATAACTCACTAAAATTATCCAAAACTTTCTAACCGACAGAACATTCCTTCCTTCTGGCGTCCAACAATATATATATATTCTCCAGTGATTTTCCTGTCATTCCAAACTGCCATATAGCACTTTATGCTGATGACTTGGCTTTGTATACGTCTCATACTAGCGGAACAGTCATTGCAAATCACCTACAAAACGACCTTAATAGTTTCTTTGAATATCTTAAACATTGAAAAGTTAAAATTAATGCTGCAAAATCTCAATCAATCTTTTTCACCAGAAAAAGATCACCTTGCCATTTTCTTCCAAACAATTTAACAATCAATAACTATGACATACCGTGGGCTAATTTTTCAAGTACCTCGGAATGGACCTAGACCCAAAACTAACCTTCAGTATACACATAAAGAACACCTTAAATAAATTAAACATCGCCACCAAAATGTTGTATCCACTGATTAATCGGAAATCAATGCTAAGTAGTCAAAACAAACTGATAATGTTTAAGGTCGTTTTTCAATCAATAATTACTTATGGTTCTCCCGAGTGGGAGAATTGCGCAAAAACACACATTAAGACACTACAGATAGCACAAAACAAAATTCTTAAAATGATGTTGAAACTTCCTTGGGACTTTTTAACACTGATTTTAAACGAACAAGGTGGCATAATTCAAGTTGCCATAAAAATTGAAATACTCAGTGAGAAGTTTTTTTCGAAATGTCTAACTGTTGAAAATACACTAGTTACTGAGCTTACGGCACTCTAATCACATAGTCCTTTATGCATATGCAATATTGCAATATTACATGTTTATTCATTGTTTATTAATTTGTTATCACTTATTACTTATTATTTATTATTTATTTTTATTATTTATTATTTATTATTTATTATTTATTATTTATTATTTATTATTTTTTATTTATTATTCATTATTTATTATTTATTATTTATTATTTATTATTTATTATTTATTATTTATTATTTATTATTTATTATTTATTATTTATTATTTATTATTCATAATTTATTTTATTTATATTATTTATTATTTATTATTTATTATTTATTATCTATTATTTATTATTTATTATTTATTATTTATTATTTATTATTTATTATTTATTATTTATTATTTATTATTTATTATTTATTATTT